>JAHLJS010000002.1:23738866-24338866 GCA_038502445.1 Eremochloa ophiuroides
TCCTCTCTATTAAATGAGGAGACGATTGCCCCTTCATTTCCTACCAAGGAGATTGCTCCCTACCAGCACAGCAACGTGAACTCCAAGCTCTGCCTATAACTCAAAACCGAAGAAAAAAAAAAATCATACTAATCTGTCTTCCCGTGACGCTTCACACATACACACTCTTAAGAGCATGCATTCGAAGTTCCTCGGTCGATCTGTGTGGCCCATACCACATCAATTTCAATACTTGCGACCTGTCAATTTGCTGTGCGTGCTTAAACAATGAACACGCAGCGCAGGAGGTGGCATGATCGGATTGAAACTGGGAATGCTTACGCAGCTGCCGGGCAGCCTGACCCACCTTTAAATGCCATGGTCGTCGGCCACAGTGGGACGATTTGTCACCACTTACTCTCATAAATTCATAATCTCTGACCTAGCACCCGGTATTTGGCTTAAGAAGGTCTTCTCATGCAGATCAAGAAAATCGTCAGACTTCGGTCCCACCCTGGTATAATATATTGGCCCAATTAAGTATTTTTACGAGAAAAAAGTTATTTTACCTCTCAGAACTATTATCTAGAGCAAAACATAATTTCGGAAGCTTGTAGGGATATTTTCAAAATTTCTGAATATTTATTTGGGATTGTCGAGCTCTAGATATTTCTTGGAATTTTGTAATCTTAGAGACATTTTTGTGGTTTAAAAACCTTATTAGAGATTTTTTTAACTATAAAAAACGATGGATCCGCTTTGAAAACCTCTTTTAACCTCGGTAGGGAGATAATTTAACTAGTTTTTGCAGTTGACGGAGTAAGATATCCATTTTGGAAGTTCGAGAAAAAAAAAATGAGATCACAACAATAGTTAAGAGAGCTAAAAGAGACCCTTTTTCTTGTTAGTGAGCTCCTAGAATTTGCCAAAGCATAAGTGGAACCACCAATGGCAGCATCAGCCAACCCAAATATACCCTATGCTATGTTTGGATAGAACATACTATTAGAGTTTTAGAAAAATACCATAATTTGTAAAACACTTTGGTTTTAGAGTGACATGAAGTGTTTGGATATGAAAAACTTTTCTGAAACCATAGTATATATTACTAAGACAGTAGTCTTTTCAGAGTTCTAAAAAAACTCCACTCTAGATCTGTTTTTTTTTTCTAAAATATTGTTTTTGCATGTCTTCAAGTTCTAAAAACTGCAGTTTCTTATAATATTATGGTACCTTACCTTGTGTTTCGATTGCGGGATATCTTGGGTCAAACCTAGGTGACCTTGTTGTTTGGTTGGAGAATCATATGGGTTTGGGTTAGACCCCGAGAGAATATGCCCCTAAATGCGAGTTCGACTGGGTTGGATGAATCGACCTTCCTCCTCTCTGTGGTGCGACCGCTCCTCCTCCTCATTTCCATCACGGATGCAAAGCAAGGGCCGCTGCCGCCGCTCCTCCTCCCCGTCCGTAGCACAACCGCTCAAACTCCTTCTCGTCATGGCACGGTAGCATGCAGCTCCTACTCCTCCCTATCGTGAATGCGGAGCAGGGCCTGTCGGCTGTCGCATCCACTCGTTCTTCTCCCCGTCGCGAATGCAGGGAGCAGGGCCCATCGCCGCTCCTCCTCCCCGTTGCAGACGTGGAGCAGGGCCCGCCACCTCCGCTCCTCCTCCTCCCCATCGCGGACACGGGAGCAAGGCTCACTGCTGCTCCTCCTCGTCGAGGAGCGGCCGATCTCCTCCTCCTCATCATGTACGCAGGAGCAGGGCCCGCCGTAGCTCCTCCTCCCCATCGTGGTGCGACCTCTCAAAATCGTCCCCTGTGCTCGTGGTTCTCACCAGTAGCAAATAAGGAAGAACAGAGGTAGAAGATAAAGTTCAGAGGCTGAAATATGGGCCCCACCCTGCTGGTGACTCATCCCACTTCAAAACCTGTACAACCAAACATAGAACTAGATTGAACCCAACCTTGTAATTAAACATGAGATAGGTTCGACCCAACCCAGAAATATGGGTTGAGTTCAACCCATCCCGGGTGATCCTAGAACCAAATACATTGTTATTGTTATGTTCCCTTATGCTGGAGCCTTTAGGTAACCTCAGATGAGCAGGGCTTCTTTCTTTTCCAACAAATACGGAGCCAATATATATAATTCATCTGATCTACGACGTATAAAACCAAAGTGAAAATTTGAATTTGTATTGTCTCGTGTGTTTGCCTTTGAGTCCTAATCTGATTCGATCACCAATCGCCAGACATAAAACAAAGGAATTCTCGAGATTTCCCGCTTGTCCGTTGTTGGTCCGGACCACACGAAATGGTGAGCATAGGCAAACTACCTCATACGTTCTAAAGTGTTCTGATAATATTTAAATTTTGGTTTTATACTCTTGAACACATTAATTCTTAGGATTTTAAGTTAATTATTTTAAGATCGATTTTACAGAAGAGAGTACTATGATATTTGACCAAAATTAGTATCATTTGGTACACCATAAAGTATATTTTCATAATATACTCATTGAATGTGACAAATATTTATATTTTTCCTATGATTTTGGTTAAACATGAAAATTTCAACACTCTAGGAATTGGCTTGTTCAGGGACCGAGATAGTAATGGGTACACTTTTATGCAAAAAGGCAATTAGTGGGTTTTTATTGCTATTTTTTGCATTTTCAAAGTGCAATTACTGCATGTCACTACAACTTTTATAGAGATAAATATAGTAGGTATATGTTTTTTTCAGGGACGTGCTCCAATGGCACATGTTTTATAGAGATATAGTATGTATACATATAGTCGTTTTTTAAGTTCAAGAATCGAATAGGAATGGCACAAAGTTTAAGAACCCGGCGTGCATTTTACTTTTTTAAAAAAACAAAATTACTAGCGGCGGCAAACAATCTGGACCAACCAAACAGCAACAAAATGCAAGGGGAGCGAAGCCTCTCAACATCCAAATAAAGTGAACTCTTACTTTAGAAAGAGGGTACTAGTTATGGAGCACGTTGTACGTCCTAGATCCCAGGCACGAGCCCTTAGTAGGACTGTAGGAGCAGCCCAATGCAAGTCCAACCAATACTGTCGCTGTTCTGATGTATGTGCTATGCACACAGCTAGAGCTTAGCGATATACCGAACGTACGTAAGTACGCGTGACCACTGATCGCCGCTCCAGCTCCAGTGGATCAGATTCATCCTACATAGTAGAACATAGTCATAGAGAGATAGTGTGTGCGCACATATATAACAACGCTAAGTTTGGTACATGGCTCCTTGCTACAGTATCCAGTTGCTGATATATTTCTTCTTGTTGACCATTTTCCCACACTACTAGTCATGTACAACCTGTTTGCTTGGGCTTATTAGTTAGAATAAATTTTACTTTTCAGCTATAGAATAACGTTTTTCTCTCATAATAAATTAGCCACAACCACAATAAATCTCGCCAAACAGAACCATAGTCTGCTACCACTGGTGAACCCAGCGCCATCACAACACACACCCGACAGTCTGCTTTGCGTAGTTCAAAAGTACTGTAATACTATAATCTGGACTAACTGGCTCCAGTTTTGCTTGATGTTTCAGGCAACAAACCTCAAGTTCAGTTGATTACACAGGGCACTGGCGGAGCCACCACCGCCTGGTCTCGTCAGTAAGTGCAAAAGGATTTTGTTTACCCGTAGAGAGATACTATATGTATATCCTGGCTAGATAAATATTTTTTTTACAATGAGAATCACCCGGATTCCTAAAAGTTTCTGACTCCGCCACTAAGGCAGTGTTTTTTTTTTTTCTGGCTTGCATTATTCCGATTCATCAGTCTTTGGCGCTCGTATAGATGTATGATGGTACGTACGTCATGCTCTGATGGTAGCACTGCCCATCGTTTTGGTCAGCAATCACATGGCAGTTACTATCACTAGTAGTAGAGGTAGAGCTGTACTAGATCTAGATCACTAGTACAGTACGTGTGATTATTTCCCACTACTGACAGCTTGCATTGCATGCAGTAGATTAGAGAGGATCCAGTAATTGGCGATGCACTAGTAGGACGACGGCATCAAATCCGGCCGGTGATTAATGTCAGGATTTCCCAAAAGATTATTAACTAGACACTCCGTACGCGTGCATCTGGATCGGACCATCATCATCAGTATTCAGTAGTAGGAGTAGTACATTTGAAAAGCTCGCATGTGTCCTTCCGTAGGAATAATCACTAGTTATTATCTTTGTGTGGCCATACTAAGATTGTATTTCTGTCACAAGATTCTCATTAGTAGCAAAACATTTTTGAAGTTTTGACTCCACCCCCCCCCCCCCCCCCCCCCCCCCCCAGGCACAGATGCAACTTTTACCACTTCCCCAAGTCACCATTGTATAGTTTTTTTTTTTTTGAAGAATTAATATGGGAGGGGCAGAAGCCCCTAAATAGCCTTTTGTTTCTCATATCAGCATTTGATGCACAGCATTTGGAAGAAATTCAAGGGTCAGGGGAATGCAATTTTTTTATTAAAATGTACTTGCATTACTGTAAAATTAATTTCTAAATGCATGTTATTTTATTTTAGAAAAGTACGTCTCTGAAGCTCAATGGGGCAGTGGCCACATGCGACCACTTGTGATAATCCATTTATTCGGATATTGCCGAGATATATGTCTATATATAGCTCATTGGGCATTGGGGGCACTGAACACCTTCTAGAACGAATACCACTCGAACTAACATAGTATTAGCTCAATTAATTTCCGGAATATGTTTGCCCTAGGATGCATATTACTCGGTCAGTTTTTTTTCTCTGAGTCCGTCGTCCTACAAGCAACGAAGAGGAGCACCCATTAGGATTTAGGACATAACTTTAGATACTTGTTCGATGGAGGAAGTAAAGCACTCGGACTAGGTCGTCGAGACGACATCAAGGCTATAGCAATTCGATCACGAAGGGTTCGAGTTCTATTGATGATAGTACGTATGACCCTCAATTATCATCATGCAGGACATATCCATCTAGTCAAAGTACTACACGGGATTTTCTCTCTACTGACTTGTTACATAAGTCATAGGGATGTACATATTTTGATCTATTGCGATCGTTAACAGGACTAGGAAACAAATCCTAGTTGGGAAGGAACCAATAACCTGATTGTAATTCTGCTCCTCAGACTATATGACTGCTGCAGGGTCCGTAGACCAGACAAGCCCCAAACAACCATCACAAGGACATGCCCCCCAAAGCCTCATTAGGCAACACTTCATTGTACATCATCATGCACATAGCGGACAAGCGATACAACTATATATACTGGATTTAGGGCATCATTTGCTGGACTAGTATATATAGTATAGCTAGCTCTATGTCTTGTGTGCTACCATAGATTTGTTAATCGCTTAATGCCTCATAATCACAGCCGGTAGCAAAAGCTCCAACGCGCGTTAGAAATTAACAAAGAGTGCCCGAGCAAAAGCTAAAAATTTTGATTGGTTAATTGTAGGCACTAAACATGAACTTCACTCCTCATGATTTTATAAGGTTCGTTCTAACCTCTGCAGGAGCATGTGTTTGTTGATTAGTAATAGCATGATGCTAATTAATAAACGTTTGGCCAACGCGCATTCTTCAAAAGAACCATAGATAGCAAATAGCAAAATAGACTAAAATGACCCAAACTTTGTTCTCGATCTCTTGCAATTAAATTTTAAGTCTATAGTCCGACGATATAATCTTGTACGGTTTCCATATAAATTGCTAATGCAAAGTTAGTCACCGTAGGAAAAGAAAAACTAGATTTTTTTCACACGTTCCAATCGGAGAGCTATAGATGTTGAAATTTCAATATTACGCTAACTAGACGCTGAAATATATTAATATTATATTATCCTGAAAGTTCAGATTCCGGTGATGTCTTAATTGTGTCTAGGCAGCCCTGATTTTCTTAGAGTCTCCTTTCAACTTTTGGGGACAGCCGGATAGGTTTTGCCTAACTGCTAGTAGCTAGTACTATCATGGACCCGAACCTACTACACGAATGAGAAGATATATTATTGGCAAGTGGTTTTGTCTCACAGTACACGGTAACACTTGCACAGGAAACACACATAGCTCCTCCTTGGCAACATGAAGAAATTAAGTTGATGGTTGTTAACTACTCTGGGGGGTGACATGTGGTAAAGGAGGAGAGATAATACAAAAAAGGTCGTTGAGATTACCCTCTCACTGACTGCCTTTATGTACATAAGCTACTCAGCTCATAGTTAATTTTCATGGTACCAAAAGCATGTAAAATAATAATGAATCTGGGCTTTAAAAAAAAACTCCCAATTGTATACAAAATGCACAACTTGGCACTATCCATATGGAAGTAACCAAAAAAATTACTAATTTTCATAGCCAAAATGGAATATCTCATGGATTGTTCACCGACTTCACTTAGCAAACAATTCAGCAGTGACAATAAAAGCATCCACTGAATCTGAAGGTATCACAAGCTTCACCTTTATTCCACCTTCCCCTGCATTAAATATTCCTACAAGCTCTTTAGGTTCATTTGATGAATGAAGTTGAGCATATAACTATATTAATTGGGCCAACCTAGATGTGATGCATCTTGATTAGGACATAACACCTTTGGATACTACCATTGATTATAAGGTGAGCTCGTTCCTATATTTGCATAATGATAGAACTAAAAATTGATTACATCCTAATATTGGTGTTTAAAATGTGCTTAGGAACGGTGGTGGTGATGATAGAGAACAAGACCAATCTCAAAGTGAAAGCTCATCAAAATGGAACTTTCAGTTCATCGACGGCCCGACAATACTTTATTGGGAAGGACGCCATAACTCCTTCGTCTGGAGTGTGTTTGAGGTCCATGACTACTTGATGAAAAACTTATTTGATATTCTTTCAAATGGATCTAGTTTAACCTCAATATCGTCTCGGACAGGCCTTCAAACCATCACGACAAATTGCCGCTATTTCTGCCGAGAGTTGTCTCATCGTCAAGGGTCTGGTATTCACCCTTAAGACCCTAGCCCAAGTTGGAGCATACCCCAAAGGAGATGATGAACACATCAAGGAGGCCTTGGAAGTCCCCCTCCGTTGCCACGTCCTTAGGAGGCAAGCAAGAGCGTCCAAGGCGGATTGGAGGTCCGATCCATGTCTAGTTCGAGTCTATCTCAGGCTCCAGTAGCAGGTTGTAGTAAAACAAATGCCCAGGTTGTAAAAGGACTAAGTTTTCGACGATCCACATATGGATAGAAAGATAATTTAATAAGCTAAGCAATCAAACTGGTCCCACGTCAAAGTTCGTTCAAAATCAACAGGAATCATCGAAACATGTTGACGTTCAAAATCTGTCAGAGCGTTGCATCTAGGGCTGGAGATCGAGCCATGGACACTTTTTTTCGAGCTTTTTCTGAAACTAGCATAATCTTATTTATCGTGATCTCCTGAATTGTTTGAGACCCAACTTCAAGCCGAGCTTAACAAGCCGAGCCTAACGAGCCGAGCCAAAGTCGAAAGTCATTCAAAATTAACTCATTTTTATTTTAAAAGAAAAATGAGCCCAATCGGAGCATTTTTGTATCGAGCCACCGAGCTAGCTCAACGAGCTTTTCGTCCAGCCTTAGTTGCATCGCCGTCTTATGAGCCGTTTGGACCTTTGTAACGTGTCAGTAGTTTTTTAGGCATGCGAATAGGAGTTCTTGGATGCCTTTTAGACTATATATTCAGTAGTTGCCACCCACGTTAGGGTTCGTGTTTTGCTTTAGATCAATCTATCTTTGAACAGTCGCCATTATCGGTTTTTAAAATCCCACATTTAGGATCTTATTCATATATCTACAATTGTCATTTTACTTGAGTTGTGTGTTATCTTGTTCTTTCTTATGTTCTTCGATTCGTAGCAGGGATTAACCTTCTTGGTAAGGTAAACCGAATTGTGATACGGTTGATAATCAAATGAGGCATGGCGCTAAGGTTGCAAGGTTTAGGTCTTTATGATCTGAAGCTGGGTTAGTCTATCGCTCTCTATCAAATCAATAGTTATCTTGAACCTGATAGAAGAAAGATCGAGAACCCCATCCTCATCATATCTCGTAATGAGAAGGCCTATGTTTTTCTTTAAGAAAGTCAATACCTTGCTAATAATTAGAAGGTGCTACCATTTCAGACAATATGGCTTATAATAATAAATGGAACGATTTTTTGAAAATTATTGGCAACCCAAAACTTTTTTGCAATATTCATTAATTATGTGAATGCCTGTGTCACACACTGTCTGTGTCTGTCATTTGCTAGAAACATCCACTATGCAATTCTTTTGGATGGCCAAATAATGTTAGAATTTAGTTTTTTTTCCAATATATTTGGTTTTGATCTAAATTGATGTAATAACTAGTCTGATTCTTTTTGCCATATAGCGATGAAGCCCTATGTTTATTCCTAATGAAAGGTCCCAGTGGTTAAAAATAAGGGAGGCCTATTTGACCACATGTAATAAGAAAACCGGAGGGACGGTATAGGGAAATGAATACGAGATTTGGCACCTCTTGGGATAGGCTTTTTTTTCCCTAGGTGGCTAGCAAGTTTAGGTTGCTTGGGCAAGCAAGTAAGACCAGAAACAAACAACAGAGAGGATCGGGAATGCATAGGAAAGCAAATTTAGTTTTGATTATTAAAAAAAATGAGGCAAGTGAAAATTTCCTTTTAACAACACTTATTTGGACCCCTTTTCATATATTTTAGCAGCCTGAAATTTTAGATGATTTCAGACAGCACTCTTATACCACCAACTAGTACAAGAAAAATAAATTGTTATTTTTAGGATATGTTATTTGTCTTTGTGTCGTGACATATTAAATTTCTGTCGTTGTCTTCCTATATAGAAATAATTTTAAAATGTTAATTGTCTTTGTGCTACCACAAATCAAATTTTGTCAAGTTTGTAGTTCTATATATTGACTTTTTTTTTTGTATCGGTATCCAAAATTGTAGATTACATATATAGAAATTACGACGAACGAAACTTACATTTTTAGTATAAAGTATGTACAGTAATCTTCGTATGAAAGAAAATTAAATCCCTATTTCGACATCAACAATTTTAGGCACGTCCGCATGTTCCTGCCAACTGCCATGCCCATGCAGTCAACCAAGCAGTACTGAGCTCAAAAAAAAAAAAAATACTAGTGATACGGAAGATGGCGCGTGCTAGGAAGTACTGCCCCCAATTCAAAATGTAGGACATTTTAAGATTATATTACAATCAAATCTGTCTGAACTGACCTACCAACATACTGTATGAGAAGTTACTACATAGATTTTTTTTTAGAATATACAGCTGGTGTTTCTAGAGTCATGGGTGAACTACTTTGCAGCCTGTTCGCTTGTGCTGAAAATAAGCGCTGATTTTGGCTTGTGCTGATTTATTGTGAGAGAAAAATATTGTTCCGGGGCTGGAAATAAGCGGCTGATTGAAGAAGCGAACGGGCTGATGATCATCTTACATGATGGATACAGAAGTTTCAAATCATCATGGATCTCCCTTTGTATCTGATTTGGTAGAGTACTCCTATCCTGTACAGTAATTGCATGCAAACCGCAGTAGGGATAGTACACGTACACAACACCAAAGATGTGGATGTGGATCCGTGGCTCTGAGAGGTGAGATCTGCACATCATAGGAGTGCCTCAAAGTCAGAGAAGTGCAGTGGCTGGCACCGCCCGGTCAATCCCGGTGATTGCAGCTCGGAACTTCGAGCCCCCATCGGCATCTGCCCCTTGCACTATGGCGCCGCGCCAGCCTCGTCAAGTTTAGTATAAATAAATTACTCCGATATAATTCCTGCCACCGTCACGACATCTTGAATTCAGGCAGTTGAGAAAAAATTGAGGAAAAAGTACACTATATTTCGTTTGTATTTGATAACTTTTGTTAATCATGGCCTAAGTAGACTTAAAAGATTATCTCGAGATAGACAGGCAAAAAGTACAGACATGTAACAGGTGCTACTTCATTTAGTGCTCCATACAGACAGAAAGTATAATCGATGTGATGGGGAGAGAGAAGAAAAATTTTCAAAGTAAAAGGAGCCTCAGGCAGCGTGTAGTTCACAAAATTTCCTTCTCTCTCCATCACATCGATTGTACTTTCCGTCTGCATAGAGCACTAAATGAAGTAGCACCTGTTACATCTTTGTACTTTTTGCCTGGCTATTTCGAAATGAATCTTTTGAGTCTACTTAGACCATGATTAGATAAAACTTATCAAATACAAACGAAAGTGCTACAGTTACAAAACTTTCCAAAACTTTCAAGGGCCAATCCCTTATATGCCATTGAAACTTATACTTATCCCTTATGTGCCATTGAAAAATATAAGTTTCCTTCTATGCCATTGCTTTATATTTTCTCTCCCTTATATGCCATTGCTGTTATATTCTCCGTCAAGAATCTCTGTTAGCGCTATGTGTGGCACCATTTTTACTCCGCGTATGTCTACATCGCTGCAAGAAGACTGACCTAGCCTAGCCATTTGACATACGTATCATAATTTATCTAACCATTTGACGTACACGTGTTATAATTTAGACTTATGTAAATACGTTTATCCTAATATTTTCCTAATCTACCATTTGACGTACACGTGTTATAATTTAGACTTACATATACGTGTTAACCCTGGATTCCCGTCCGTTCCCAGCCTAGCACGTAAGATTTTTGACGGAGAATATAACGGCAATGGCATATAAGGGAGAGAAAATATAAAGCAATGGCATAGAAGGGAACTTGTATTTTTCAATGGCACATAAGGGATAAGTATAAGTTTCAATGGCATATAAGGGATTTTCTCAACTTGGAAACTAAAGGCAGCCTGAATCGAAGACTAACCAAGGGGTATCTTGCTTGACCAACAGCACGAGGCCGAGGTCATTCAGAAAAATAACAAGTACTACAATCCTAACCAAGCTCCTCTAGAGTATCCTGTACTCAGTATCTTTCTTGACCAACAGCACGCCGAGGTCATTCAGAAAAAACAATACAGTACTAACCAAGTACAGTACAGTATACTCCTAGTAGAGTGAAATGAAATGAGAGAATCTCACTCTGTTTGTCTAGAGAGACTCGAGAGTCTCAGAGAGAGGAGAGCGCCAATTTTTTTTTCTTGAGCATAAGCGCCACCGCCACTTAAATAGAGGGTGTGCGCGGCTCAAGCCAAGCGCCCGACAGCCACCTCGCTCGTCTTCCACCCTCCTCCCTCCTGCACCAGTGCACTTCCACGGCCGTCCAGCTCCGGCGGCCGGAACATGTACCGATGGCTCTTTAACAGGTTGCCTCCGATCCAATCCCCCGCCACGTTCCGGCGAAACAAGGAATTGAAGGACAGGTGGTAGAAACAGCGCAGATCGATACCATACCCATAATGGTGGGGAAAGCAGAGGACGGCTGCTCCGTCTCCCTCATGTGCCTGGAGGACGGCGCCGACCTCGGACGCCGCCGCCGCCGACGGCTCCGCGGAGGTCGCCGGTGACGGCATGCTCGCCGCCTTTCTCTACAGCTACAGCGTCGACGCCGGGGAGGAGCAGGAGGAGGAGGACCAGGAGGAGTACATGGACCACCTGGTGTCCAAGGAGAGCAGCTTCTGCTGCTCCCCTTCCTCCTCGCCGGGCTTCTCCTCCGACGTCTCCGACGGCGGCGCCGAGACGTGCCCTTCGTCCGTGGCATCATCCGACGAGTGGCTCCGCCGCGCGCGCCGCGCCGCCGTCCAGTGGATCTTCGAGGTGACCGATCGGTCGGTCGGTCGGTCGATCGAGCCAGCACGATGAAGCATCCGTCTTTAATTTAATAATCTTTCCATGCATTATTTCGTTCTCTGACTGACCACCGCCGGCGCCATTTGCAGACGCGGGGCTACTTCGGCTTCTCCCACCGCACGGCGTACCTGGCCGTCTCGTACATGGACCGCTTCTGCCTCCACCGCTGCATGGACGTGCGTGCGTCATCCATCCATTCCATTCCACTGATGGCGCCGCCGCCGCCGATTCACTGACGCGGCATGAATGATCGCTGCAGAGGTCGGTGATGCCCTGGGCGGCGCGGCTGCTGGCGGTGGCGTGCGTGTCCCTGGCGGCGAAGATGGAGGAGTACCGCGCGCCGGCGCTGCCGGAGTACCGCGCCGGCGACAACGGCGACGACGGGTACGACTTCAGCAGCGTCTGCATCCGGCGCATGGAGCTGCTGGTGCTGTCCACGCTGGGGTGGCGCATGGGCGACGTCACGCCGCTCGACTACCTCCCCTGCCTCTGCTCCAGGCTACGCCGAGACGGCGGTAATACCGGTGCCGGCGGCGGCCTCGGCCTCGTCGCCGCCAGGGCCGCCGCCCTTATCTTCTCCGCCGCGGAAGGTTAATTAGCGCCCAACCAAATCCGAGGCATTCGCATGATCCATTGCATATTTCTTTGCATGCCTGGGAAGTGGGAACTGAATGTCCGTGCTCTGTTCTTTGAAATTGCAGCTGCCAGCATGCTGGACTACCGGCCGTCCACTGTGGCCGTCGCCGCCGTCCTTGCGGCGGCCCACGGCGGCGCCATGACGAGGGAAGCGCTGGAGTGCAAGATGAGCAGCAGCCTTTCTCCGTCCTTGCTCCTGCCTGCTCGACAAGGTCAAGGTCCGTGCAGTTCGTGCCCAGCACTTGCTCGGTTGCTTGCTCACTCTGTTTCCGACACGTCTTGAATGATTATGAACTCATGAAAAACCCTCGCATCATGTGGGCATGCGATTCCTCCCGGTGATCAACCAGGACGACGTGCACGCCTGCTACAGGACGATGGTGAGCGAGAGCTCGTCGGCGGCGCCGAGCAAGCCGGTGGCCAAGAAGAAGAGACCGCCGCCATCCAGCAGCAGCTCCGGCTCCACAGGCGCCGCCGGCGGCCCATACGAGTCTGTCGACGACGCGGCGGACGGCAACAAGAGGGCGCGGCTGGAGCTGCCGCCCGTCGTCGGCCGATGAGAAGCACCGCCGGGACACGACCGTTTTTTCTGTCCTGTGCTGTGGGTGTGGGTGGCTGCCGAGGGAGGGCCGGGGCTAATCTTCTTCACGAAATGTAGTTTTTTTTTTTTTTCTTCTTGTCTTCTTTTCTTCCGGCTAGCTTTTGACTTTCCGGTTGTTTGATTGATTGATCATCACGATCGCGCGCGCGCTGCCGGAGAAACGGTGACCGGCTGCAGTGCCACGGTGTCGGAGATGGAGAGCTTGGGTTTGGTTACCTGTGAGCGTGAGTGACTTGTGAGATTGAGAAGATGTCGAGAGAGGATTGAAGAAAACAAAAGAAGAGGACAAAAACTGAAAAAAGTCTCTAGTGCAACTGTGTGCGTTTGCCCGGGCCACAGCCACGACGCGGCAGGCAGCACAAGGGCAGAAGAGATATGCACCACCATCGCCATCGCAGTAGGCCCGCCGGCGCCGGTGCTGGTAGTGGTAGTGGTGGCTGCAGCGTCGCAAGCGAGCGCCATGGCCCATGCCTGCCGAAAGTGGGAGTAGTACATGCCCTGTGCGCGTGAAGATGGTGACCGACCGAGGGCGAGACGGGTGGTTTCCTCGCAGAGCTGTACCGTGCTTTACCACGTGAGGCTCTTTGCCCTTCTCTTGCTTTTGCTTGCTGCTACTACTAGCAGTAGTAGTACTTGCCTATTGCACTGTCTTGATCTCTAGCAATGGCAAGTTGTAATTGTAACCCTAAATACAGTAATGGGTATCAGAATTCAGACTGCATTTCTTGTGTGCTGCTAAATCTGGGGTCTGAGCTTAGGTGGATGGTACTGCATGCATGCAGAGATATGTAGTACAGTGTACTACTATGAGTTGAGTTGGCAGCGGTGCCGTTCAGTTCAGAACCTTTCTCGCTGCCCTCCTTTCGTTGAGCAGATAATGTTGGCAGCCAGTAAAGTATCCAAGGCGGCTTTTCTGCGTCCTGGGGTCTGCCATGTTTGGCTGATCAGTGATCGCAACTGTTAGTACATGCGATGGTGCCTTCAAAAGCTCAAATGAACCGTTCAGCGCCATGCATGGCTTTTCAATGTACTTTCTGCAGGACGGTGGCACGGTGCCCGCTCTCACGTGGGGGAAACAAAAGAAAGAATGAACCCGTCGTCCCCAGTGGAATGATCAAGTCTGTGCCTACTCACGATTGTCCACCGAAATCAGTCTAACACTAGTTGCTTTCCATTGTATAAATCCTTGAGGGATGTTTGGACTTCTCCATCGCATGGTCCTTTTGCAGCCAAGTTGCTGCTAACGCTTCACCATCTCTATCACAAATAGGTCCGATTTCTCTCTTGCTTTGTGCAAGCAAATCGTCATTGGGACCATTCCATACACATTTACAATGTCTTTGCTTTTGTTTTTTCTTGTCACATCTTCCATATATGCATTACCAAGGGACATTTTGTCATTTTCACAAAATTTGAGACCACCAATCTTATCAATGATAACACATTAAGACTAGTGAAAATATCAGTGATAACACATTAAGGTTATTATCATGCGTCAAATTAAATGAGTTTGTAAGTGATGAGCCAATATCCTAATTACTGTTATCTATTTTTTCTTTTGAAATATGATATTCTCCTATCTACTTCTAAGCATATACATGCAAACAAATTATGGCAAACTGTTCTCCATTGGAAAAAAAAAGAACCCAACAAATTTAAAAAGAAACTTATTTGATGATTCGGTCGATCCATCTTACATATTGGGTCGATCCAGTAGCTTCTTGCCAATTGATCGACCCAACAAACTAGTTGGAAAAAGAAGACTAGGTAGCTCTAAACTTTTGTTCTAGGAAACTAATTCCCTTTTTTAACGAACGTGTCCTAGGACATATATATTTCATTAAGAAGAGAGTAGAAGGCTAATTCTTGCACTTAACATCGTGGAAACCAAAACGTATCGTACCACATGGCTTTGGAACGACAGTGAGTGGCCGACAATGGTACGTACTGCTGATTTTTGTGTACATGGACACCTGCTAAAACCTGATTCTGTTTCGTAAGAAAACAGAAGGGAAGAAAATATACCACAACCAATGCTCAAACAGAAGAGTACTGTGCAACCTTAACCTAATTGAGTACATACTGGTAGCATGCAATATTTAATTGTTCAAAGTATGCCAAGGACATCTAAAAGTTACAAGTGGACTATACTACTATCTACTCTGAATCGGAATTAGAATTGATTATGAGAGGATACATAAGTTCATCGGAAGGAACAATAATGAAACAAAAAGATAACTATATAATATGTAGTTGTTCAGTCAGTCCATCAATCACCAATGCACTAAAAAACAACCTTGGAGACACGGTTTGGTGAAACTTGCTAACCCAAAGGAGAGTGAGGTGGGTTAATGTACTGAGACTTGGTTGTAGGGCAAGGGGCCCTTGCCTATTGGATTGATCATGTTTATATTTGCAGGGTTTACTTTTGATCGTTGTGGACTACTAAGGAACAATGGCTATTGGAATTTGGAAATGGACTCCCCAACAAGCTCCGATTGATTGCATTATCTTTACTGTAGAAGAAGAACGTTTTGCTGCAGGCGAAGGACAATATGATGAAGTGACACGAACAGACCTTTTGCTAGTGTTGTGTTTCTTCCTTTGTCAAACTGGTATCCCCAATCTTGCACCACGAAAAGGGCCCCAACAAGCTCCAATTGATGTGGTGTACTATATTGCATTATCTTTGCTACAGAAGTGGAACATTTTGCTGCAGGCGAAGGACAATATCATGAAGTGGCGCCAACAGACGTTTTTGCTAGTGTTGTGTTTCTTCCATTGTCAAACGACGACCGATATCCCCAATCTTGCACCGGTGGTGTTGCTTTCTTAAAAAAGTAGAGGTAAAACTTTTTTTTACAAAAAAATGAGGTGGGTTAAACAATACCTTGGCTTTTCTGCATATGCAGATATGCTTATCACATTCACATTAGCAGGCCATTTAGAAAACTAAAAACTTCTGATTTAATCAATTCTATGAAAAAAACACTTGTAACATTTACTACTAGTATGATGCATGTCTCTCAGAGTGCAAGCGTGAATGTTCCTACAAGAATGCAAGAAAATGCAAGTGTGTATGGTACCTACTACGGGGTTTGGTTCTAAGAATTACTTGCTAGTCTGTGATATATCAAATATTTGACTACTTTTTAATAGTATTAAATAATAATTATTTATAAAACGAATTACATAGATGAACCCTATTTCACAAGATAAATTATTAAAGCTAATTAATTTATAATTAGCACATGTTTACTGTAGGATCACATTGTCAAATCATGAATTAAGTGGGTTTATAAAATTTGTCACACAAATTGCACTCCATTCATAAAATTGATTTTTTTTAAAATTACTCTATATTAGCAACGTAAAATAGTGTCAAACCACCGATCTGATAGGACTGTTTTTTTAGTCCGGACAGCAGGGTATGGCCCGTGTCTACACACCGCACACTGCACGGCCAGGTGGCAAGGGGATTTGGTGAGCAGCAGTGGGTATACAACCACAATTATATGGATCAAGTAGTCCATATATACAGCTTTTGCGTCAGTGATCTATAGTTATTATTGTCTTCACAATATATATGAACTGAGTAGTACATATGTGAGAGATAGGAAAATGAGAGAGTACAGAGAGAAAATCATTTGTTTATTCCTTATGAGCAGTCCATAGGGTTATGAGTACCTTTAGGTATGGACTGCTCTATAGACTATCTCTACAATATTTTAGCTAGTTGATAGATAATTTTTTAATCACTATACACTACTTTACTGTAACATTGTGATTGCTCTACGTACTCCTACAATTCTGGTCTGGAAAGGACAAGGGAGAGGACAGCCAAGGAACAAATAAAAATAGGAATCCAGAGCCACGAAGTACTACTACGACCCTACATTAGTACACTGTAAATTGTAATTGTAACTAATCATATCAATATTACGGTATATGTATAGAATATTAAATATAAACGAAATGTTTGCATATTTATACTTTTTATATGTACATCACGAGATGAATCTTTTAAACCTACTTGAACCATAAATAGATAAAAGTTATTAAATATAAACGAGAGTACTATAGTACAGAATTCCAACTATAACCGGTAACTAAACACAAAGCACTCCAACATCCAAATGCAATGCAATCCGCGAGTGACGACTCACCTGGTCAAGGATCATAGGTGTCCTTGCTCAATTTGACAATTTCCTCCCTATTCATCAGCAGGCCAGCAGCCTGCTACGAAACTGTGAGTGACGGTCGCTCTGCCTCTGCCTCTGCGTGCATGCTCGTCCATAACTCGTCCCGTACCGTCCACAATGCATGAAAGTAGTCCATACAAATTAAAAAATTACTTACCAGTTAGCTGAAATATTATAGAAGTAGTTCATAGAGCAGTCCATAATTAAAGGTACCCCTAATCTTATGGGCTGCCCATAAAGAATAAACAAATAATTCTTCCCTCTGTACTCTCTCTTCCCCATCTCTCACATATGGACTACCTAGTCTATATACATTGTGGAGACAATAATAACTATAGACCACTGACACAAAAACTACGTATATGGACTACTTAGCCCATATACATTATGGTTGCTCTGAAGTACGGTAGTACTCTGCACACACAGTAGATGAACCTATAGCTTTTTAAGTACATTTATTAAATTTATGAGTAGTTGTTATTCTCATTTTTTTGTACATTTTTCTTTTCTTTTCTTAATATATAACTTTTTTCCTCCTCATTCTATGCACGTTATTTTGGGCCTATGCCTATCAGCCAGACAACACATCTTGGTCCTAGGCATCTAAAATTAGAGGTCTGAGATACATGCCTAGACCATTCAACTTTCTCTAATCCCAAACAACAACAACAGGGCCTATGCCTATCAGCCAGACAACACATCTTGGTCCTAGGCATCTAAAATTAGAGGTCTGAGATACATGCCTAGACCATTCAACTTTCTCTAATCCCAAACAACAACAACAACAACAATAACAATAATAACAACAACAATAAAAAAAAAAATCCTTTTTCACTCCTCAATTTTTGTGGTCATAAGTTAGACGTGATCTTTATAAGGGAGATGATGACGCATGGACAGGGCGGCTGTCTACCGTTTCATTCATTTTCATTGTAATTCTAAATTTTAAGTCATTTTAAAAATCTTGAAGAGTTAAAATATCTTAACTTTGATCAAATTTATATAATAAGATAATAATATTTAACATATCAACTAAATATCATTAGATTTTTCATTAAATATTATTTTTATAGTACATTTACTTAGTGTTATAAATCTTTATATTTTTCTTTATAATTTTAGTCAAATTTAAGATACTTTAATTTAAAAATTTTAGAATTAGGAGCAGTGTATTCCGTACATGATCCTTGTGGTGGTGGTGGTTCGGGGTAGGGGCGGGGGGCTTCACTTCAACGGAGGCCATGTTTAGATTTATCGTTAAATATCTAAAATTCCATCACATTAATATTTAGACACATGCATGAGCATTAAATGTTGATGAAAATTGAAACTAATTTAATAACTTAATAAAATGTTACGAGACGAAATTTTTAAGTCTACTTAGACTATAGTTAGACACTTATTATAAAAATTAATAATACGTTACTATAGTAAATTATAATCTGAGGCTCGCCGAGGCCCAGATTGTGGCTGCGTTGGATTCTGCCACCGACACGCACCGGCACCTCGCATCGGCACTCGGCAATGGTCTAGGGTAAGAGCGATCCCAATTGATAGTGATAGTACCATTTTTATCATCACCGGTTGAAACCACAAACCGGCATTGATAATCCACTTATCATTTTTGAATCCAAAACAACAAACAATAATCGCATGTTTTAGTGTACTGTTTGGTCTTGATAATTGAGTGACAACTAGTGAACTAATCTTTGTCTTAAGAGTTGATTAAGCTAGGTGATGTCCATGCCAAGGGTTGAGCAAGGTAGCATTCATGGAGGTGATGGAGGTCACAAGATGATTAAGTGCTCAACAATTCGGAGAGGAAGAGAGAAAACACAAAACTCAAGATGGGTTCAAGGCAAAGGCATATGCTAGGGTTTTTGGATATGAAATAGTGTGCGTGATCGGGTTTGCCGACCGATAGGCAATAGTGTGCATGATTGGGTGTATGATAGATGGTTGTACTATAAAGAAGGGACCCACATGTCAATGTTTAAAACCGTTTTATTCTTCCTCTATCTCCTCTCTCTCTCTCTCTCTCCATCTCTCTTGTTCATGGCATGCTCGCTCATGATAGCGGTGGGGTGGTCCCTATGATCTCCTGGCGCGGCGGTGACGTGGCTCGCAGTCCTGCGGCGACTGTTTGCGTTCACCCAACGTCGTAATAGTGAGAGGTGGCCAATGTGGGCCCAAAAATGACAATGATAGAAAGGAGAGAACATAGGATTGAGAAAAAAGACGGTCGGTTCCCTCTATTTGAGGGATTGAGTGGAGGTTTCAAGGAAAAAAGATATATGAAAATGAGATTAAGAAAGATGATGTGTTGCACCTATTTTTTTTCACCTCACTTCCCAATATGAATGGTTTTAAGATTTATTGAGATGATCTTACAGCTAAAGGGTTAGAAATAAGTAAAAATAAATTTTGTTAGGGTTATTTCTAATAAATTATATGCTTCGAATTGAAAAGATCAAAAATAGAGAAGTGCCGCTGGGCCTCGGGCCGCTATCCTGATTCCTGCCCTTCCCATGAGGAAGGCCCGGATCCGTGTTTCGCGTTTGGGCGCGCCTCACTGGCCTAAGCGCGGCCCATCTTCACGGACAGCGCCACTGGGCCGCACTGGCACTACAACCCCAAAGAGCCCAACAACCCCACCACGTCTTCCTCCTCTCGCCGTCTCGCGTCTTGAGAGATTCCCCGTCGATCCCGCGCACCATTTCGAAACCCCACCCCCAAAATCCCCGACGTCTCCGCCCAATGCCGCCCGCGCGCCGCCGCCCCCGCCGTGGCGCGACCCCCGCCGGCAGCGGCGGGGACGACTCCGTCCCGTCCTCCGCCGCCGACCTCCTCGCGCTCGCGGGCACGCTCATCCCGGCCGCCGCCACCGCCGCACTGAAAACACCGCCCCAACTGAAGCAACTCGTGCACTCCCTCCCGGCCTCCCACCCGCTCCTCGTCTCCCTCCCGCAGGCGCTCACCCTAGCCCTCACTCCGCCCTCCGACCCCGACGCCGCCGGCTCCACTTCCGACGCGCCCCCGCCGCTTCCCCCGCGCCACGCCGCCGTCCTCCTCCACCTGCTCGTCACGCACCCCGCCCACCCGCCGAGATGGGACGACCTCATCTGCCCGCTCGCGCTGCTCCACGGCCGCCTCGCGTTCCTCGCCACCGCCGACCCGCCGCTCGCGGCCCTCGCCGCCGCCTGCTTCGAGCTCGCCTGGCGCGCCGACGCGCCGGGGCGCGAGGCCCTCGTCGCGCAGACGCTGCCGTACCTCGTGGCCCTGGCGCTCACCGCCGGCCCCAGCGCCAGGCCGGTCCTCCGCCGCCTCTTCGCGCTCCGCGACGCGCTGCCGCTGCTCGACTACGACGACGACGAGAGCATCTCCGACTTCAAGATGCTCCTGCTGCGCTGCTTCGCCTCGCCCTTCTTTCTCAAGGCCGAGGAAGGGAGGAAGCTCCTCGCGCTCGTGCTCGGGGTCAGCGAGGGGATCGCCAGGGAGGCGCTGGAGCTCATCAGGGCGCAGGTGGGGCTCACGGGGGGCAAGCGTGCCGCGGTGGTAGCCTACGGGGAGGTCATCTTCAGGGCGTGGAAGGACGGGGGCTGGGTCAGAGGGGAGGTCGGCGAGGCGTTCCTGCAGGGGATGATGGAGGGCGCAGTGCACGCACGGAGTAAGGAGGTGGCCAAGGCGGCCAGGAAGATCCTGTCGCCTTTTGTCGAGCAGAGGGCGGTTGCTGGGGTTGAAAAGTTGGTGTTCCGGCTTGCCGAACCTGTGCTGTTCCGTTCGTTGCAGGTATATACGCCTTGTCTTGTATTTCTCATGTTGGTTGCCAGGGTGTGTGTGACTACTGACTACTAAGGCCCTGTTTGGAAGCACCCAGCTAAAGTTTAGCTAGCTAATTGGATTAGCTGGGTTGGACCAGCTAATAGGATTAGCTGCTTTTTATTAGTTGAGAGACCTTTTGGCTACTAATTAGTTGAGTGTTTGGATGCACAACAGCTAAAACTAGCCAGCTAAACTTTAGTTGCTGCTTCCAAACAGGGCCTAATAATTCCAGCATGAATAAGATGAAATTAGCAGATAATAGCTTCACTGAATGGAATTGCTTACTGTGTCGATTATATGTTATTTACCCTTCAATCGAATTTAGGCAGAAGATTAATAGGATGTGAAGATTTGACATAATGCTTTCACATACTAGCTTGATCTGAAGAATACTCAATGGACTCTGACATAACACATCCCGTAGTTTACTGAATATTGCTGGTGCTTAGCTTACATATATAGGCATGGTTGACCACAACAGAGTTCCTAAAGGCACTATGCGCTAGGCTGACAGCAGGGTGGCATCTTAGTGCCTAATCGCCCTTGGAAAGATAGGTGGCGCCATTTTAAGATGCCTAATCACATGCTCCGTTCATTTATCACATTTCTTTAGGTTCTTTTGACTTCACACATTAAGGAGCTGAGAACTCATTCTTTACTATGATTAGGTTTATCAAAAAATGTGAGAAATTATTGGTTAATGTATGGTACACTAATACTATGCGTAGTGTATCACATTCGTCCCAATAAATCATGAAATGTCAATGCCATGAAAAACCTGATAAGCCTATGTTGAATTCAACTTGGTTGTTATAAACCGGACTATTTTATTTGTTTAGTTTTCTGCTCTACAGTTCATCATTGGGCATATATTATGTTATAGTAACGATAATATCTGGCTATTTACATTTAGCTAGATTTTCTTTGGCTTATCTGAACTGGCTACTGCTTGGCAGGTTGCAAACTCCAATGTTCGCCATAATGCTTTGCATCTTCTATTAGATTTGTTTCCCCTTGAAGATCCAGATGTGACAAAGGATGTTAATGATCCTCTTCTAGAGAAGCAGCTCTTCTTGATAGACAAGCTCCTCATGGACGAATACCCAGAAATAAGAACAGCTGCAGTTGAAGGAATCTGTCGTATTCTTAACCAATATTGGGAAGTTGTCCCGGCCCTCACTATTTCAAAATTTCTGAGTAAAATTGTTGACAACATGTCCAAGGATTCTTGCAATGAGGTTCGGCTATCAACACTTAATGGTCTCATATACTTGCTTGACAATCCACAAAGTCATGAAATACTGAAAGTTTTACTTCCAAGATTAAGCGATATGATCTCAGATACTGCTCTGTCTATCAGAGCTGCTGCTGTCGATCTTCTTTTAGCTATTCGTGATCTTCGATCATTCCAATACAATAAGGTATGTACTTCTTACAAACCTTAAATAACCTTAACATCTATAATTTGTTCCCTTTAAGCATATTAGAGTGTTCTTTTTATATCTTCAAGTAGGCTGTTTATATTCCCTTCGCTGTTGCAGGTTGTTGGTCTGGGTACTTTATTTTCTTCACTTGCAAATGATCATCCCCGCATTGCTCAAAAAATTACAAAGCTCCTCATTCCTGCTTATTTTCCATCAAAGTTGAGCCCAAAAGAAGCATGTGCTCGCTGCATTGCATTAATCAAGAGGTCACCAATAGCTGGGGCAAGATTTTGTGAATTTGCTCTGTCTGAAGGGTCACCCCCAAGGTCTATTGTTGAGCTAGTCAAATATTCAGTTACTCTCGCATTATCACAAACAGGACTTACCTCAGATCAAATTGATGGTCTTATTATTTCTTCAGTCAATCTTATTAAAAGCTTATCCAACGAGCGCTCTAGTTTGGCTGCATTGCGAGAATTCTTTGCAAATGCAAAGCTAAGGTTGGTCCTTCAAATTGCTGTTTCTGAGTGTGCCCGGGCTGCGCTTCTTAGTATAGCTCCAGTTGTTTTACCTGATGATCTATCTGTGCTTCATGAGGAATGCATGGATATAGTTGTGAATGCTGCTAGGATTTCAAAGCAAGAAGAATATCAGGAAACAGTGCTGGAAGCACATAAGTTGATAGTTTTGGGTGACTGGTCTGATGAACTGTTTGAAGCATTGGCTAATACTCTGCAATCTAAAGCCTCTGATTTTGCTGAGATTTATGGAGTTGAACCGCCTCCATGCCCTGTTGCATCTTCAAGGAGGAAGAAAGGAAAGTCACTTAAGAAAATACCTGTACGTGACAGTGTTGTTAGAAAGGGGTCATCCAAATCAAAAGTCAGTAATGAAGAGCTTGCTGTTGCAGCGGGAGCAGCATGGCAGATCAATGAAATAGTAAAAGCTAAAGACTTGAGAGATGCCTTTCTTCAATCTTCTTATTCAGAGATTGCATTTTCCTCTCTGAAGGTCATTTCTGAAGTGTGCGTGGAGCAGTGCCTATATTTGGACTCTTTAGACCTTGCACCTGTATTGGCCTATTTGAGTCTGGCTACATGTTATGACCTTCCAGATGTTAATCAAACTGGAAGCTGCTTTGAGGTGAGTTCCAAATTTCCACCACACTTGGATCTTACAATTTCTAGTAAAATTGTTATAACCAGTAATTAACAGTTGCAATTTCATTGTTAACTGGTAGTAGAATCTGCTAACTGCACTTGGGTTGATAGGAATCAACCATAATTTCCTTTGCCATTCTATTGTTAAAGGTCTAGTTTATTTGGATATATATTTTTTGCTATAGTAAATTTCGTTGTTTCAGTCCTCAACTGCAAATCGGTCACTGGATCATCTGCTCAATTGTTTCGACAAAGTTCTAAATGGAACTGTTAACAATATACCATCAAAATCAAACAAGAATGGAAAAGCTTCACGATCAAAAGACCAGCAGAAAGGAGCATCTGAAGGTACAGCTACACCACATTTTACAATTTCAAATGTGAAAAATCTAGTAAACTTACTCTTATATTAAAAACCCAAAATGTTTGTATTATCTTCTGAAAACATACAGAAAAAGTAATTAACCTATCCATTGTTACCAATACCTGTGTATAATGTTACTGATAGTGCCAACTAAGTGGGTGATGTACTTAATACAAATGCAGTGAAAGGCACGTTTAATGCCATTATGCTGGGTGCTTCAATTCTCAAGTTTATCATTGACACAACTATGAAGCCAGTCAATGATGATAAAATAAGGTGCCTCAAATTTGCATCATCCTACATAAAATATGCAGTATCATCCATAAAAAAGCATCAGGAACAGAGTTCATCTTTCAAGGGGGATGATCTGAAGGACGCTTTGTTGCTTCTACGGAGCTCCTTTACATACGCAGCCAAGCTACTTCATTTGGTTTTATCAAGCTCACCTGAGGAATCAAGCCCTCCAGAGGAGGCCTTCTTCCTTGCAAATGATCTTCTTGATCTTGTGCCTGCTGTCGAGTCCTTTGCTGGCTCGAGATTTGCACTCAGCTTAGTTTCTGCTCTGAAGCAATGGCTGCCTGTTCTCTTGTTGGGTCTTGTAAGCCGCTGGCTAGTTGGACCACATAACGAAATGGCACCCAACGTCTTCCACTTTGCTGGCTCTGTCTTACCACTGTGGGTCACTGCTGTGGCAAAGAATGAGCTTCTTGATTCCGAAGAGTCTGGCCAGGACGAGCAAAGCAATCCGGCTGCAGAGGGTGAGGACTGGCCGTTATGCAGAAAGCTAGCAGAAATGATGGCGATCCTCCTAAAGAAAGGAAGCCCCAGAATCCTTGATTGCGTGAGTGGAGTCCTTCTGTCCACTTTCCAGTTGACGCTGCAAAGATCAGAGTACGGCATTATCTTGGGCATGACTCGTTTCGTCTGTGACAAGTTGCTAGGGGACAACTCCCTAGCATTGGAAAAGCTGCAGCTTACCCGTGACTTTCTTCGTGAGAATTTCCTTGAGATTGATAGATATGTCAGAGATGAGCTTGTTGATGATGATGATTTGAGGCAGCAACTGGAGAAAGCAAAAGCGCTGATAAGATCAGTTCTCGCCGATGTCTGATTGATGTATATACCAGTTCTAATCAGCAGATTGGTGATTTGCAATTTGTAACTAATAGAAATACAGTAAGCGTACTTGTTTGTTTAGGTAGCCGTTCATTTTAATACTACCTAGTATATTTTACTTCCAACTCAAGCAATCCTACCTAAATAGTGCTACTCAAATTCGTTTTAATAGTCAATGACGTGTGGGACACACATGTCATCCTTCTTCGCGGTTGCTGTAGATGAGCTTGGCCATGGAAGCGGTTTGCTGCTGGGGGAGTGGCTGGAGGAGTAGTAGGACTGCCGGGGGAGTCATTGGATTGCCGGAGTAGTAGGCCAGCCTCGCTGCAATGGGAAGGAAGGCTGGTGCGCCGAGCAAATTACCGCGCCAGGGAGAAACTCCGGGGATAGGGGTGGCGGGCTGGCCACCACGCTGGGGAGTGGTCGGCGGGGAGAGCGCATCGGACGGGCAAGGCGGAGAAAGTAGTTGTGAGAAAAAAAAAAAGGTAGGGGGTTGGAGTAGAGGGCCAACGGGAATAGAGGGTAGGAGGGGAAAGTTGAAAGCCAACAAATATAGAGTGTAGTAGGGGTTGCTGGACAGCTGGAGTTGGATTTTTGACCTCCACAACCTAAATTCAGATTAGGGGGCATTACTGAAAATGCTCTTAAGCTTACGCATTTCTTTAAGCGTGTATATTCATTGCTGTAGTGGTACAGCCCAGGGGCAGATTTGCATCACGTTGTGTCATTGTTCAACTCGACCACGTGTGATTGTATAGAAGAGCATCAAGTAAAAATCAGAAATAAACTGTCCGAGAATCAAGCTAAAGATATAACTGTTGTTGCATTCAAATTTACAGTATACTTACAACTGACACAGGTATAACTTATGTACAATCCCACGTTGTTGTATCCCGCCAGATGACATATCATAATAACAAATGGACACTAGTATATACAAGCCACAAGCACTATTTATAAGGGAAAAAAATAATTGGATAATTCAATATACTTCCTCCGTTCCAAATTGTAAGTCATTCCAAGAATATTGGAGAGTCAAAACATCTCAACTTTGACCAAAATTATAGAGAAAAATATAAAGAATTATGACACTAAATAAGTGTGCTATGAAAATATATTTGATGAAGAATCTAATGACACTTAGTTAATATTGTTAATATTATTATTTTGTTACATAAACTTGGTCAAAGTTGAGATGCTTTGACTCTCCAACATTCTTGGAATGAGTTACAATTTGGGATGAAGGGAGTATAGTTTAGCATACGGCCGAGAATCAACCCATTCTGTATTTATTCGCAGTCAAACCAACTGTTTCTTCACAAATTGGTGCTCTGCTCCTATTCTTGTGCATTAGGTAAGGTTACAATAGTTAGCAGGTGAAACTGATCTATTGCTCTTAATCTACATGATTATGGTATTCGGCCAACGTCTTCGTGAGGTTCCACAGGAATCAGTTTGATGGCAGCAGCAATGGGCATCCCGACGAGGCCAAAGAGAATGCTGACGAGCCATTGGAGCTGGGTGAGAGGTGTGGTGTTGGCAAAATCTCCCAGGAACTGGACGAGGATGAACTGGAAGATGATGGTGCCACCGAGGATGCACATGAAAATGGAGTTCTGTGGCAAGCCCTTGATAACATTGATCTCCTCCATGTTTCTCGAGCTTATCTCATTGAACACCTACATGTTATACAAAGATTCAGCATTGGAAAGCTATTGCTAGAAACCAAAAGAAAATCACATCATTATCCTGTCTTTCCAACTCTATCTGTTCTGTTTCTTGCCCTGTACTCTAGAATGCTAAACCACGGAACGGCCTCCTCATTTCAGCCCAATTTCTCTTATGTGAAGTACTGTGAATATATTAAACTAAGAAACGTGATGATTTCCTGATTGTTGATTTACCTGGCAGAAGACAAAAGTGTTGAATATGATTGTATTTAGAACAGTATTAGCTTCAGGTCCTTCAAGCCCAAACAAGTATTCCCCTTGAGTTTGTAGATACCAAATAACCATAAATTGGAATATTGACTGCCCCATAATATTCCTCCACATCACGTTTGTGATGAATTTCCCTGTCCTTCCGACTGGTGATTTCTTCATTAAGCTATCATCAGGTGGTTCAGTTGCAAGTGCAAGCGCTCCTAGGGTATCCATGATCATGTTAACCCAAAGAAGTTGAACAGCTGTCAGTGGAGCATCTCCTGGCATGAGAACACATATATCATGAGATGGAGAGATGAAAAGTTTTGAATAAATACTTCCTCTGATCACATTGAGACATTGACACGGTCTTCAATATCTATAAATATAACTTATTTTAAATGGAAAGAAAAGAGTTATATTTATAGAAGTATTTTTCTTAGTGAATCTAGCAATGTCAATCTTTGATCTATATAAAACTTTAACATCAATATCGATAGCCAAAGTTTAAATAATTTGTCTTAGGACAAACCTAGATGGACATATATTTGTGTTAGAGGAAAATATACCTGTAAAGCATGCTGAAGAGAAGTTAACCAGAAGTGCGACAACATTAACAGTCAGCTGGAACTGCACAAACTTTTGAATGTTGATATAAACAGAGCGTCCCCATTTGGCAACTGTTACGATGGTGGAGAAATTATCATCAAGAATAACAACATCAGCGCTCTCTTTTGCTACCTGCATAAAGCAGTTTAGAGTCTGGGAGTAAATGTGTTGTGCTCTGGAACCTACACACTGTAGACCTAAAATGTCGACCAACAGTAATTATGAATTGCCCTCCAGCAACTTTTCATGTTATTCGTTCATGATTCGCACGTGCCGCCGGGGGGGGGGGGGATGGGGAGTATTATCGGTTTTCAATGAAAACTGCCATGTGTTTAGTTCATTGAATTGTAATCAGGAATAGTTAAACACTGGTAGCTGACAAGCCATGCAGGTCAATGTTTAGTTGCATCAACATTCCACTAAATCATATGTTGACGAAACAACATACTACTGATAGATCGGTCGTGGAGTAAATAGATGCTATTTCAAGGAGGAAAAGTAGAGTATCGAGTCAAGATTCTGGTGCACTTAGCTGGCAAAAATCTTGCAAGATTATATCTAAAAGATGAAAGATTTATAGACTCCAAATATCTCAAGGATATTGTACTCAGTGATATTATTACCTCAGTTCCTGCAATTCCCATGGCAAGTCCAATATCTGCCTCACGTAGTGCTGGTGCGTCATTTGTACCATCTCCAGTCACAGCAACAACCTCATTAAACGTGGTACGCAAGTGTTTCACAAGGGTATGCTTATCAAGGGGTGACGATCGGGCCAGGACCTTCAGCACACAGGAAAGCTGGCACATGAGAATTTCCTAGATGGATAAAAACATGCAAGCTAAAGGTATAGATAAATGGCAAACCTGCATCTTTGGAATCAACTCAAGGAGTTCTTTGGGATTTTTCTCTCTGAACTCAGCACCTTCAACGGCAATACCATCCTCAGTAAGTATACCGCATTCACGAGCAATTGCCTTTGCTGTATTTATGTTGTCTCCTGTAACCATTCGAACCGCAATGCCAGCAGACCGGCAAGTTGCCACAGACTGCCTGACACCTGGACGAACAGGGTCTTTGATCCCAACAATACCAATGCATGTATATCCTTGTACCGGTATTTGCTCATCAATAGAAAAGCTATCTTCCATTTCCCGATAAGCAAGGCAGAGTGTCCTGAGTGCTTCTTTAGAAAAGATTTTGATGATATCACTGAGTTTCTTTGTAGCTGTTTTATCGAGTGCAGCAATAGTACCTCTGGCATCTACGAATTTATCACATGCAGCTAAGACTACTTCTGAAGCGCCTTTACAATGTGCACGGTATCCTCCACCGGGAAGCTTGAGAATGATGCTCATCCGCTTTTTTGTTGAATTAAAAGGTTCGACTTTAACAATCTTAGTTTCCTGCCGTTTTTCTTTAAAGTCTCCACCTATTGACAAAGCAAAGTCCAACAAAGCAGCCTCAGTTGGGGTCCCTAGTACCTGACACTTCCCATCTTGGTTAATCACCACTTCACCAGTAGTGTTGTTGAAAATGGATTCCAGAAGAATTTGCAAAGCAAATTCTGGGAGTTTGGAAGAAAAACTTGAAAGCACTGGTGTATTGGTCACTTCCATGCTGTTTCCACATATGCAGGCCTTCGTGACAGACATGTGATTAGTTGTAAGAGTTCCTGTCTTATCACTACAGATGACAGTGGCTGAGCCCATAGTTTCACAGGCAGCTAACTGTCGTACCAGTGCCTTCTCATTCATCATCTTCTTCATTGCAAATGCAAGGCTCAATGTCACTGCTAAAGGCAATCCCTCAGGAACAGCAACAACAACAATTGTGACTGCAATGGCAAAATGTTCCAGTATCTCCAGTACATCTTCTCCAGACCAGCTTAAAAGAAGCCCATCAGAGTATTTCTGGGCCACTAACCCTTGCGAGAGGATAACAAAAGTTAAAAGGGCAAAAAACAGACCGATATTTCCAATAGTATTTGCAACTCCATTTAGTTTACCCTGCAGTGGAGTTTCATCATCCCCACTTTCAGTGATGGCAGCCATTAGTTTACCCCACTGTGTTCGCATCCCTACTGCTGTAACCAGCATTTTGCATGACCCATCTAGGACTTTAGTCCCTGACAAAAGAAAAGGGTTATCTTCATTTATGACAACAGGTTCACTCTCACCAGTTAAGCTGGACTCATTGATCAATACAGAATACCCAGAAATAAAGAGGCCATCTGCAGGAACCTGATCTCCAGCACCTAGGTGGACAACATCACCAGTAAGAAGATCATCTATCAATATCCTTTGTCTGAACCCATCTCTAGTAACCTGAATAGAAATTTTCCTTTTCTCTTTGTCCAGATCCCTGAATTGCAAAGACTGCTGATAATTGCTTGTTGCAGTAACAGAAACAACCAGGAGGATACTTGTAAAAATTCCGATGCCATCATGGGCACCACTCGGCCACCCTTCCGTGGCAATGCCAACAACAAAAGATACAAGGGCACATGCTATAAGAATCACAAGAGTAGTATCTTGCAGTGCCTCCCACACAAACTCCCATAAGCTGCGGACCTCGCTCTCTGTGAACTTGTTCACTCCATACATGTCCTGCCGTTGATTCAGGCTGCAGTCATCAGCGGTGATTCCATCAGTTAACGACGTCGCCAACTTGTCTGCGATTTCATCCAGCTGGCCAAGCGCAGCCAACTTTTCAGTGTCACGGTTTTCAACGATGGATGCTAGGTCATCGGCAGGGATCTGAAACCCAGCAGCTTCGACTCCTTGAGGAACAACACACTCACTCTGAAGTGAAACACCTGAGGAGTAGATGTGTTTTGGGCAACATGCTTTAGATAACAACAGCATTGAGGACCGGATTGAGGTCAGAAAATGTGACATCTTGGAGTCCAAGTTATACGATGAAGCAAATGAGCCATTGCGCAATTACCATGTTCGCTCTGCAGCGTCGACTTAGATACAAGCACAGCAACACGTAGCTTCTCCTGCCATACAGGAAGAAGCTATGAGCTTTGCTACAGGAAACTGAACACTATTTGGGGTGATATGAATAATGATAGATTTTAAGAAACAATTTCTAATGAGAATCTGTGCCACTAAGAAACCTCAAATAATTATCGGCATAGCATGATACATACTATCATATGTTATTCCGAGGCTCCGGGCCAACAAAAACTTGTGATGATGAAACAAAAGGACTGTAGATGATCATAGTAATAAAAAAAGCTATACGCAGGGTGAGAGATACGGACACGGTGGGCTCGATTGCAGAGGTCGCCGGCGGGGAGGGGCCCGAAGCGGAGACGGCCGTGGGCGCTATTTGGCCGCCGCAGCGCAGCCCCTAACCCCGACCGCGGCCATCGGAACCGACGGCCGGGGCAGGGAGCTGGTGATGCGCCGGGAAGGGGGAGGAGGGGCCCCGGCCGAGCGTCGACGCCGCTGTGCATGATTGCCATCTTCCCCTTCCTCCCCTTTGAACTCGCTCCTGCTCTTGCTCCCCAAAGCTTGCTTGCTGAATTTTTCTGCCCACGTGCCGGACCGATAGAGCGATAGGTACAACCACCGGATATTTCATTCTCTTCTTTGAAAAATCTCACTGTCCCCGCGTTACTTATTGGGAGGAAACTCTGTTTTCTTTTTTTTTTAAGAAAAAATAAAACACATAATTATCACACCATGTATATGATCAATGCGTTCTGGACACATGTATAACAAGAAAACCGCATGTGCCTGAAATTTGTTTGTTTGGTTCCCAACATAGCAAATTCATATGCACTTAACATAAACGGTCCTTCTTTTTCCTATAAACTAATGGTAGTTTTCCTGTGTAAAATGTTAAAGTACATCATTTTCAATCTTGAACTTCAATTTCTCCCGTTCAAGGAAAGCAAAAGAAAAAGGGCGTCTTTACATGGAGCTGCAGTTTCAGTTAGTACCGGAGAGTTGAGGTGATATTTACATATTACTCTCATCAAGAATAAAATTTACATATTGTTCTCATCAAGAATAAAGTTGCACGTACAGCACTTGGCTAAGTGGGTAGCATACCCATAATTACAAAGTTGCCAACAAGTCCTATCTTACAACTTCTTATTACACTTTGTGAAGAAAGCGTCAATAGGAATATGTTTCCCTTCTTTAGAAGTCTTCAGTTTCTTCTTGGATGTGGGTGTAGTAGAGCATGGTCTTTCTGCCGGCCTGCTGAATCATATCATATCTGAGTAATATCAGGAGAACAAAATAAAGCCTATACTATTATGCCAAGATGGATCGTGTAGTAGTTTGAAAACATAATGTAAAAAACAAAGCATTTGTTGGTATATAGCAGAAGGATGGCACCGAACGTATGAGAAAGTCCTACCAAATGCTAGAGTAGCTTACATCAGTAAAAAGACAATTCAACGTCCTAGTTCCTAACAGCAGCAGAAAACAACTTATCTGAGTGAATGCCAAGACATAGATACCTCTCATTTGAGATGTGTCTTGTACCGTCCACTGCTTCTTCCTGCTGGAGTGTTTCAGCCAAGTGAAAATCTGAATGTTCTAACCTCTCCTCCTCAAAGCCTGGAGGTAGTTCAAATCCACAAATGGAACAAATGTAGCCATCAATCCATGATTGCTGATCAGGTTTACTTGACGAAGCCACAGCCTTCGGACTGATCAAGGGATCAGGTTCATTCAACTTCTCAGTGGGCGTAACCTTGTCAAAGTAAGTTTCACTTATGAACTTGCTAATGAAGACATGGGCAAAAAGTTCACCTTTTTTGTTAGCTGTGAATTATGGAAACTTTAATTCAGACAAACCTTTGCACTGGAAGACGCATCATCTAAGCTTGTTCCACCTAATGGGTTGCTTAGGACAGCCTCATTACTATAATTGCCTAAACTCCTTTGTTCAGGAATAAAACAGCTCTCATCATGTAGGAAGAAATCCTGTTGATCTGTGGAAACACCTGTCCCAGCATCAGGTACCAAAAATTCTTCCTTCGTTGTGAGACTAATAGAATCGTTATCTTGCCCTGAGGTATCCGTGATTCTCTGAACATTAATTCCATTGACATTTGAGTTGCTGTTTGATGAACGAAAAAATATATCTAGTGTCTTTTGTGTTGAAGTAGATGGATCATCCTTCTCATCATATAGCTGAGACATCCGCAACCCTATTAGTTTGTATAAGGGTAATTGTTAGGTCTGACTTCCTCAAGCAGCAAGAGCAAAAAAAAGATCAAATGAAAATAGCGCAGTATTGTCCAAACAGAACACATGACATCAAAATATGACCACACAAAAATGACAGTTATTGCAGTCCAATTGATAAGGTAAATGAAACATGCACTATGACAGAACCACATGACTTGCTGTCAAAGCAGCTAAATGAACTTGAGGGCAAATGAAAAATTGTCCTATGAACTAAGTTATAGAAGCTAAAAGCCATTCCTGTAGGAGTTTCACACAATTAATAGTCAATATTGATCCAACTAAAATAATTTAGATGCGCACACACTAACCCATCAATCTCAAAGAAAGAGGCATTTCAGCCTTAAGCAACTTTGTAGCATAGACCAGGATATCTTCCTTGGAGTAGATGTAGTTCCGTGTAGTTACTGCCCTTGTCCGAACCTGATTCAGATCATTGATCAATATAGTAAATTAGTAATCCATGAAACCAAAAATCACTCAACAGCTATTAGGATGGGAGAACCAAACCTCAAAATCTGCAGTCTTCAGTTTGAGTGTTAGGGTCTTTCCCTTCAAACCCTCCTTTTGCAAATCATCAGTTAAATTTTCTGCAAGACTAGCTGAAAATACATAACAATGCGGTGAGCCATGCATCGAAACATGCTAGCAGCCTATCACCAGGTGCCACATCACATGAAGTCCCATTGACATCTTTACTGTTTTACAGGGTTTATTCCCACTAAATCATTCGTGAACACATGAAAAGGTACTGGTAATACTTTTACTTTGCATCTAGACATAATGTATATCTAGATGCGTAGCAAAAGCTATGTAATTTGAAAACCCAGAATGACTTACAATTTCGACTGGAGTAAATCTTATTAAATTTGCATGATATGGCAGCAAGGAGACTGGGTTTTGATATATTTCTAAAATGTTCAAACTAACCTCTGAAGGTTTTACAAAGAACATCCATAATGTATTACAAATTGTGCTTTTACAAGTACTCTGATAGGTTGTATGGTTCAAAAGAATGTACAAAATGTTTAGTGATATTTGAATACACAGGAATGTAATTGTTTTACAGTGGGGTGTGTGTTGTAAGAAAGAGAAGAAATTGCTAATAGAGCAAGCAGCATTCTGCAGTGAAACTAAGTTATTGTGCACAAGAGATCTGAATTGATGGCAAGATGCCAACAATTGATATGTGTAATCATCAGGCCTCAGTTACACAAATGAGTTAAGATGTTTACCTAATTTTCCGAAAAGCAAAGAAGAATCATTTGTTGCTGCGAAAGTTCGCTCGCAACTGACACTTTTCCTTTGCCTTTGCTCTGGGGTTTCTGTACCTCCTAACCCAAGACCAACCGAAAGAAAGAAATCTGAAAACATAGTTTTTCAACTTGAATTCTGAGATCTTGCTTGGATGACATAGATTTCTAAAAGCTTCAAAAGAACAGCAAGCATGTGTAATTAACATACTGACCAGCTGAGCCTTCCGAAAAAAGAGCACATAAAAAAGCAGCCTTTTGCAGCATCTCCTGACACGTGCTGATTCCAAGAACCTGACGTAACATCTGTTCTGTTACCTTACCTATGCCACCTATCTGCATACAAAGACCTTGAAATAACAAATCAATTTTTTCCTTTTCACAAATATCCAAAGAAGGCCAGCATCAAGAAGTGAACAACATTACTCATAAGCAAAGAAATAAATGTGAGTTCATAAATGCATAGAGAAACTATTATCAGGATTTGTACCTCAGATCTGTGGGAGAAAAGTTTGTACAATGGTTACAACACATCTTATCTTACAAAATAACCAAATAAATGGTCAAATATAAAGCGGAAAACAATGTTTCAAATGCGACAGTAAAACAAAAAAGAACGAAAAGGAACAACTTTTTAAATATATAATAAAGCAAAAAAAGGAAGTACCTTTCTTATAGGCAATGTAGATACAAACGTCAATACAGCTTCCCGGTCATTTGGCAAAATAAACTGCCCATTGGGCTTGTTAATATCAGAGCAAACCTAGAAAAAGGATAGAAAAGGGGAAATGAACTTTGTAATTTTGCTGTAGGATAAGCTACACCAATATGAATAAGAACATAGGACTATTAAGAAAAAGAATACAGGATGAGTTAACCAAAAAGCTGAGTCATGCTTGCTAAACAACTGCTTCAATGGCAGCAAATGTTGGTTGTGCAAAGCAAATGCTTTGCCAGTAGTCCAGTACAAGCCAATTAATTTATTAGTTATTACCTAATTATATGTTAACCCAACAAGGCATTCAATGAAAGACTGATAAAGGTACACAGAGAATAGATATAACAGGAACATTGGCACTTTGGAGGTAAAATTCAAATGACAGAAGAAGTAAACAAAAACTACGAGCTCTGACCTTTGCAATCATACGGTTTGGAGCAACCCCAGCACTACATGTTAGACCAGTTTCCTGGTGAATGGCAGACCTAAGTTCAGTAGCAACCTAAGAAAACCGGAGTCAAGTGATCAGTAAAATTTGTCATGTAGTACAAGAATGTTGGGAGGAGATTAACTTGATAAGCAAATCAAGTCATTTGCTTCTGGTAAGTAAAAGCATCAGGAAGCTGTAACAGTTAGAAAGGTTCATGATTACCTCCTCGCCTGTAATGCTTCTCTCAATGCAAACATTTGTTATGTTGAGGTATGCTTCATCTAGACTTGTCGCAATGAAGTTGGGATCATACCTCTGAAAAACTAAGGGCAACAATGCTTCAATAATCAGTTCTTCTCAGAAGATCGTAGCATTATATGTTTCAAGTTCCTTCGGTAATGATTAGATTAGACTTATTATTTTACAAACCTTTTCTTGTCAGCTCGCTATAATGAGTATATCTCTCAAAGTTTGGTCGGACAAAAACCAAGCCAGGACATAGTTTGCATCCAATAAAACCAGGCATCGCTGCACGCACTCCAAACTTGCGTGCCTGCATTAGTGAATCAATTACACAATCCATATATAAAGGGAAATGCTGTTTCTACATTTACTAAATGACAAAAAACAAAACTAACACCACTTTAGGCCATCCAGTTTCCACTCTATAACACGGGGACTACAGTTCCTACATTTACCAAATGACAAAAAACAAAAGTAACACCACTTTGGTCCATCCAGTTTCCAAACTATAACACTAAAAATGCAACATTCAAATTTTAATCAACATTTTCAAATACACCAACTGAACATAAATTTTCTTCTTGTAGTGATAAATAAAAGTTTTCCATATATTTCACAGTAAGGCAGTATGCTCACCTCATAACTGGCAGTAGCTATCATAGACATGCTACCAACCGCCAAGGGTTTACCCTTCAAGGATGGATTCTCCAATGTCTCAACAGCAGCATAGAACGCATCCATGTCAGTGTGAAGCCATAACTTCGAAAGATCTCGTGAAGCTTCCAACTCTAATATTTTCTTATTCGCGACCTGAAAATTATGTTGTCATGTAGCAATACAAATATGTAAGAGAGGAAAAATAAATGGCATAATAAAATATGGAGCACACATGCATTAATCATTACACTGGCTTAGTACAGATTCTGTTTCATGCTGTGAAACAAAGAGCATTATATCAAATGCACAAGAATGATGACTTGACCATTTGATGTTACGCAGAAGGAATCACATATTTTCTGTTGTATTTTTGTAGTGCTTTTATGACGATCAACCAATGTGTAGGAGACTGAACCATGGCTTACAAATTATTTGACCAAAAAATGATAGACAAAAAGTAGCTTGAAAATGTGTTAATCCATACCTTCTGAAAATGTGATATGTCATTTTCAGTCAATGCTGCACATTGTGCACGGAGATGTTCAATCTTTTGTTTGGTGACTGCCTCCTTCCTCTGCTCATTTTCGAAATATTTTGAGCCCTTGCTCATTTCATATATTACTTTCTGCACCTTCTCTTTGTCAACACCCTCCATTCCTGATGCAACACCACAAGAGAACAATTACAAAAAAAAAAAAAAACTTCATAGCATAGATGACATTATACACTTATAGTGACCATGGCTAACAAAGTACTCCCTCTGTTCCAAATTATAAGACGTTTTGGATTCTCTAAATACGTTGTTTTATTATGTACCTAGACATAGTGTGTATCTAAGTGCATGGAAAAAGCTATGTAGGTAGAAAAGCCAAAATGTCATATAATTTGGAATGGCAGGAGTACCAGTCTACTGGACAAAAAGAGTACATACAAGTCTCATAGCCCATATCGTGCAAAGGAGAAAAGGACATTAATGGTGTTTGGTTCGTGGAATGAAGTAACAAAATGAATTGATCCATCACAACCCAATTACTCACAAGCTAATAATTATTAATAGTATGAAGAATAGGGTCATTCCACTAAATTTGAGGAATGGACTCTATGCATCACACCATTTCAAGAAAACCAATAGAACTAATATAGTGTCATATAATATGCAAATGTTCCAGGTATCTTCTTGACTCATCTGATGGCAAAGTGAAAGATCAGTTCCAGATTTGCTCTAATATTATGCGGCCCAGCTAGTAAAGCATCTTATTATGGCTAAGATTTATCCGTAGGTTTCGTGTTAAGCCGGCGCCATGTCAAACCCCGGAAAACCCCCAATATGGAGCGAGCAGAGAAAGTGCGCCCGTACCAGCTTTGGCGTTGGTGTATGCGGTATGGTAAGACTGCCACGGCCGGTCTCCTCCCCCCTCCGGTGCCGTCCCCGCCGCGGCCGACGTCGCTGCGGTATCCGACAAGGTCTTCACCAATCACCAGAACAGGGGATTCGGGTGCGCGCGCGGGGGACTGGAGTGACTCTGGTAGTCTAGTTAGGTGGTTAGGTTAGGTCTGAGATTACACGCCGGGCGGGGCGGGGCGGGGCGGGGCGCGGGCGGAGAGACGGAGCCGGCGGTCGGTTCCGCCGACGGCGGCGCGCGCGCGAGAAACTGGAGAATGCGGCGGGGGCCGTCGAATGCGTTTTTTATTTATTTTTTTACAACATTTCGAATACTGATAAAATGAACGAAAGAAAAACGAAAAGGCATGAGCGGCCCCACCAAGAAGAACCTGATAAACTGGAATCCTCGGCCCAATAGCTAACGCAAGCCTACTACAGTTAAAAGCCTAAGCCCACCACGACCTAAACCCAGACAGAGAACCCGAGAAAGTGAGAATGGCGCAGCTTCTCCGCGGCAAGGCCGCCGCCGCCGCCGCCGGCGGTGAGGCGGCGCTCCGCGCGTCGGCTCCGGCGCCGTGGCGGCGGACGGCCTCGGCGTCGTACCACCACACGATCCAGGCTGTACCGCGGGAGACGGCCGGCCCGCGCGCCGCGGCGCGCGAGCGGCGCCACGGCCGCGTCCCGGCGGTCCTGCTCACGCTCGCGGGCTCCGCGCCCGGGAACGGAATCGCCCACCGGCAGCTCCTCACCGCCGACAGGAAGCAGCTTGCGGAGATGCTCAAGCAGTCGCCCTACTTCCTTTCCACCCCCGTCCGCCTCCAGGTCCGCGCGGGCGAGCGATCCAACGCCATCGTCCACGCCGGCACCGTCCTTCCCATCAAGGTAACCCAATTTTTCTCGTATTCCCACCAAATATTGCATCCGTTGCCTGCATTGCACATGTAGATTGTAGTTTCTTTGGGATTTATCGGCTGAGAATGGGCTGCTCGTCTGGTCACCTTGTGTTTGTCGAAATGCTCCTTTATGAAAATGTCGCTTGCTATTTTGCTAATGATGATCCCTAAATGGTAGAGAGACACTGATGAAAATGTGCTTTTAGCTGTATGTATTTGCAGTGATCGTCTATGCTGTCCATGTAGGATGTCCGAATCATTTGTAATGCCAAACACTGCAATTGATGTATGTGCTCTTTGTGTGCAGGTGCATAGAGATGAAACTTCTGGGAATATATTGAACTTGGTAATGGTTAAGGCAGATGAAGGAACAATGCTGAAGGTGGATTTGCCTGTAGAGTTCAAGGGGGAGGATGCTTGCCCTGGGTTGAAGAAAGGTATCGCTTTTTTTTTGTCTTCTCTCTTTTTTTTCAATATTTATTTGCTATGCTCCGCATACTAGTGTACATGGCAAGGGAATCTCGAAACATGTTTTTTCAACAATGAAACACATACTTTGAAGTCATCTTGCGTTGCTTAAGTATCATGGCTGTGGCCTATGTGAAAAATATCAGTTATAGTCGCAAGCTCTAGATTCTACTGGTACTTGTTGAAATTCTTTTGTGATCTTTTGTTGTTCTTCATGTGCTGTGAAGAGCAAGGACTTCACTATAGAAGTTTATTTGGCATCTGTACCTTGGCAAACCACTTTTTAAATTTCAATAATGGAAGTATGAAACATATGCAAATCATTTTCTTCCACAAGTATATACCCAGTTTCCAAAATACTATGGCTGCATGTGAAAATAAGTCATATAGTTGGTGGCTTGGTGCAATTGCATAACTGGTGGTCTGGAACTTGTTTTCTTACTGTTGCATTACACTGAAAATTTTCTGGACTTCTCATGCTTCCTAGCTTAATATGCAGTGGAGAGTGATGATTTGGATGTGACCTATCATCTATTTTGTTTCTCAAAGTACTGTCACATGCGAAAATAAGTTGTGTGTTTCTTAAAAGGACCTTTCCATAGTACATAGCATCTAGGATATTCGACATTTATTGGTCTAGGATTCCATATCTAGTCATGTAGAGTTGAGCAGATTTGTAGTGTTTCTATACCTTTCTGGGTTTGTTGGAAATAGAAGTATTAGGTTCTCCAATTTCATGAAATGCTAAGCTTAAGATTTTTTCCATGCTGGCATTGATTTCAGGGAGTTAAATATGTGTTTATGATTATAGTTCAGAACATATATTGTGTATGGAATAATATATTATCTTATTACTGTACTTAATTTATAAATAAAAATTAGAAACTGGACTGGCACTTTGAACTTTGAAGTAACTGGTCATCTTGCAGTTGACCATGGGTATGTAAATCTTGGGCCTGGCAGCATGGGCAGAAGGGGAACTGAAGAAATGTAAAAACATGACTTCTTTCAGTGGTGCTTGAGTTTTTATGAACCCATAAGGCCATAACTGACTGAGAAGAATGGGATTGCTACCAAATCCTTTTATTTTCTTGTAATCTTGTCTAGAATGTCATGCAAGAAGAATATAGCACTAATGTCGTAATTGCATGATCAGCCAAAGTAATTATTCTCCGTTGATTTAGGGATAAATTGAAATCAATTGGTACTGCTTTGTAAGATGCTGACAGATCACAAAGCAACCAACTTTTATTCTCTGCGGTAAACAGGCAGCACCCAATTTGATTTTATTTACCAGATTACTGGTTATTCAGTTAAAAAAAAAAAAAAAAAAAAAAAAAAAAAAAAAAAAAAAAAACCATGCCTTGATTATTCGGTAAGGACAGATGATTATAAAAGTTCCACAGGATGATCATTATTCCTGTTATGGGGTTTACATAGCCTTCTCCTAATTCATGGACACATTTGAGTTATGTAAGATCTGTATCTGTATACTGTTCTAGGTTTCTTAATAGTTCCATGCGCCAGTTTTGGTGCTCATCCGTTTTCTAGAAGGCGTGTGTGTTCTCTGTTTCTGCATCAATTGTGGTCCTGGCCTGGTGTCATTTGTCATTGTTTGTATCGAAACTTCTGGTATAAGGAATCAACCATGACTTTGGTACTTCTGCAATGATAAACTGCAATCAATAGGTGCCAAATGCGCTGATAGTTATGAAACACTCGCCAATTGTGAGAGGGACAACTTCCTGTACTTGATTTTCACTGACCTCAATGTCAACTTCAATGTGTGTATTTTCCTTAAGAAGCCACATGAGCTGGGCTTCTTGAGAATGCTTGTGTTCAAGGGTGGGCTCATGCTTTTGAGTACAAGTGTTGTTTAGTCTTATCTGGGAAGTCATCATCATTGCTGCTACTGCATCCTTATGATGTCATAAGTTCATATAGTGCCCAAAATTCCCCAAGCTTGTCCTGATTTTTTAAGCGTTTCAGGTTAGTGCCAAATTGACTGCAGTAAAAAAGAATTAATGTGGATCAACACTCAAGTCAGGGTAGGATATGCTAGTTGGCACATCTGTTCAAAGTATTACTAGTCAGTGTCTCCTTGCCTTTTGCATTTGTCAGTTTCCAGAGTTACTTGAACTTATGTACGCCTACTTCTAGGGTTTGAAGTCTGTATTAGTAAGGTGTTTCTTAATGCTTGTTTGGCTCATTAACTGACATACATGAGGTTTACTACTTTCTGTCAGGCTAAGTGTTCGTTTTGACTTTTTCGGAGTCTTCATGATTTTATGTCGAGTGTTGTTTTGTACAATCCAATTTTGCACAAGTTGTAAAATAAAAATTATGAAATTATTTCTATGAGATAGATTAGTTTGATGTGGCTAATTTAAAGATTACATAGATTTTAATGTTATTACTCGAAGTTGCTTGGTTCAAATTTAACGCTTTCCATTGGCACCTTCTAGTAGCAAGCTGAGACTACATAACTTGCAGTTTGGTGGCAGTGACAATTCATCTGTCTGCAGTATTTGATAATCCATTTGGTACTCACTCGAAGTTTAACTTGCTCTGGACCCCATCACGATGCATTCAATTTGCCACCTAAAGAATCTGTCTGCATACTTGCATCTGGAGCATGTGATGATCATTTCATCACAATCTTTTTTTCTTAGGTACAATTATACAAATCTGAAGAACACATATGTAACTAGTTATAAGGCAGGGTACCCTGACAAGTTAAGTATCTGCAGCAACTCAACATTTTTTATGTGTGTTGCCTAGCTCATGCTATCATATTCTTCAATTATGTAATTTACAACTCGTTATATTGCTCGCTTTGAGTTCTTGATCTGACTATCAAATTGGTTTGATAACGCAGGAGGCTTTTTGCAGAAAATAAGGACCAGCCTGGTGTATCTCTGCCCAGCTGAGCACATCCCTCCAAAAATTGAGGTGGACCTGACAAATCTTGATGTCGGAGATAGGGTATCAATGCATGACATTCCCGTCCATCCATCGCTCAGGTTGCTGAGTAAAAACGAGACCATGCCTGTATGCAAGATCTTGGCCTCAAAGCCAATTGAGCCAGTCGAGTAGGCAGTACTGCAAATATTTCAGAGTTGATAACATTGTACCTTTGGGTGTTACAGCCCTCCAGCGGCTCCATCGTTAGTTCTTGGCTTGGTTTTTGGTTATCCCTTTCCTAGGTTTCAATGTGATAGTGGATTCAGACAAGCTATGAGCTTCAAGTAAAGATACGAAGGAACAAAATGAAGAACAATCACCGGAGGAACCTTGTCTGTACCAATCACTATAGAATAACATCCTTTCTCTTTGAGCCTGGGTTCAGGGACACATGACTTTTAAGAGGGCACTGTGGACTATCCTTTGCTGTGTGGCCTGGATGAATTGATTCTCTGGGCTGGTGTTGCCTTGGAAATGTAAGCTACTCTTGCAGTGGCTCACGATTCATCGTTCTGACTTCATGCGTGGTACTGTCATGATTTTACGTATTGAATGTTGTAATCATGCGAATGATCCAGTAGATGAGTGTTGCCCCGTATATGCAACCTTTTCGTAACCATTGTGAGTCACCGACCATCTGATATTTCTGGGCTGGCAGGGATGGACATGGAACATTGCATGCATGCATGCAATCTCTTTAGTCTCCTCCATCGAGATGTAACACCCTGCAGCAATATTGTTCTTGATATTCATGCTTCTCCATCTTGAAGGACAGTTTTCATTTCAGGCTCTGGTTAATGCATTTCATGGTGGCTGTTTCTTTTCTTTTTCAGCATATACTCCTTTTTGGCTTTGTATACTCACTCCGTCCTAAAAAGAGTATTTTTTTTACTTTCAGACATGTTTAACTGTTCATTTTATTCAAAAAAATTTATACAAATTATAAAATAAATAAAAATTATGATTAAAATATCTTTAATGATAAAATAAGTCGTAATAAGATAAATTATATTTATAAATTTTTAAAATAAAACGGATAGTCAAAAAAGATGTTTCAAAATTCTAAAACAAAAAAAAAAGGAGGGGACAGGGACGGAAGGAATACGTCCATTTGTCGTCTGATGGTCTTTTTTTTTTTTTGGCTCAGAAAGCAATGCACTGCTATTGAAGGACACAGAGTGAGGAAAAGAACACTTTGTCCTTTTGGTCGAGTCCAATGATTGAAAGATACTACTAATCTTTGCTCACAGGCCTTTCATCGAACTACAAAAAAGAGGGCATCAGTGTGACTGATGAAATCGGGACAGCTCCTACTGTGCGCGCGCGGCGTTGGTAACTGCATATCGCCGGCAGATAGTCGTGGCAATAACTCCAAATCGCGGCCAGGAGGCAGGAGCAACAACAGCAACAACTAGGAGACTAAATCCAGAGGTCCCCAGAGTTAGATACACCAAAGCTACCACGTCCGTTTCTGCATTTAAGCCATGGAATTCTACGGAGAAAATCGCTGAGCACACAAGGCCATCTCGTTCTGTTCTACAGGAGCTGATTCTATAGAAGAAGTGATTCTATAGTTGAAATCATAAACTCTCCGAATCACGATGGAGAATCAATTTATAGAATCAGAAAAAGCTACTTTTTTTTTTAGCTCTCAGCCTCTTTATTCGTTTTAGAGAATCACTTTATAAAATCAGCGTAAAAGAAAAACCATTTGGCACATGTGAACTCTACCAATCAGGACCCAAATCTATATACAGAATCCGTGCGGGCAGTGGCTGACAAGGTTAATTGTCCCCACCCTGCTCTTGTGCAGTGTTGTACTAATGTGCTTGAGTCGTCCTTGTACTTGTACTCGCTTGCGTAGTAGAGACAGCTGCATAAATCCAAGGCTGGGGATATATACATGCTCATCTCCTTACATTTTGGCATATATACATAGGTGATGCATCTATCAAACAGGGACACGGATGGCGATGGGAGCATATATACTATCCCCATGCATGCAAAAGGGAGGCCTACCACGAGGCACTGATTGGAGCACCACTGTTCGCTAGTACAGAGTACAAACGCTAGCTAGTTGGATCGGCTTCTGAATCTTGAATATTTCTAATGAATTAATGTGGGTCAATAGCTTGACATGGGGACGAGAGGCGCTTAATTATATATGTAGCCACACCCTCTGATAGATTGCACGTACACCAAAACCTTGGTTTGCACTACACAGGCTACACTTTATACACACAGCTTGAACTAGCACACATGCGATGAGAAATAAGAAATGTGTGCATGGGTGGAGTAGACTTAATGGTTGGTCAGATCTTCCTTTTATTTCTACCTATGTCTTGGTTAAACAATGACACAGTAGGCTGCAAGCCAAGGAATATGAAAAAGGAAATGTGGCCAGGTCGCATTGGGGAAATGGGAAGTCAGCCCTAGTTGTCTGTGAGATGCATTGCTTTCAGTGCAATGACTACTCCCTCTCGTCCAAACAGTCTCTCTCTAGCTGGCTATATAGCTCCCCGGCCTGTACATATCACTCGGATGGGATTCATGCTTCAAGGTTTAACTTAACGTAATCTATTTACTTTAGGCCAATTTTTTTTTTGTTCTGGTACACATCCACTGTTATACCATGCATGATATGTTAATTTGCTTCATGACTCGATCTGCTAATTGCTTTTGTGCAGAGAGTACAGAAGGCACAACGTTCTAGAGATGATTTTTTTTTTTCTCGAACTACATAGAATAGCTGCGTGTCATTTCATTAAAAAATTAAAAAGAGAGAAGTAAGAAACCCCATACTAGTAAAAACCTAATGCAATGCAAATGAATTAAAGTTCATTCGAACCTTGCTACTTAAACATATATATTTTCTGAATGGAGAGGTACCAGATTTTTTTTTCCCCAAGATACATTATTGGTAAAAGGGTTTTTCTTCAAGCATGAGGTAACAAGACAAAGTTATTTGGTTTGCTAGACGAAATAGTCGAGTCAAGGTGACTCCGGACGAGGTGGCCCCTCCGTTTTGCTTGCTTGGGATGAGCTGAATCTAAGGAGTGGACTACACAATTAATTGTAACCGCTAGCTTGGTGCTGGATGATGCCATTCTGTGCCTCAGTCCAAACAAGTTAGGCCCCATTCGTTTAGGACAGGATCAGGCCTAGAACGATTCCTGCTCATGAAAGCTTATACAAAATTAATTAGCCTTATCTTTTCAGGTGAAAATCTTCCGAGACACCATTCTAAGAAAAACGAAACAGGCCCTTCGTAGGATCAGATGTAGGCTCGGATGGCTCCGGAATGAGCTAGTGATGCAATCGATCCTAGCATATATACAAACGTGAGATTTCTAGTCATAGCCGTTCATGTGTGTATTTTAGTGTTCCTCGCAAAAAAATGTGGTATTTTGGTGTGTGATTAGGATACTAAAAAATTAGAAAGAAAAAACAATTTCTCTTACCATGTGCTACCTAAAGTGAGCGGTTGCCAGGAAAAGGCAAGGCCATGTGTGATGAACAGAATTACGTACTATCAGGGATTATTGGATGTACTATTATTAGCAAGTTGTTAATTAGTAATGAAATCGATTGTTAAGCTCCTGGAGTGTACTGCGACGCGAAGCATGACTGGTTAATTAGTATAATGGCAATCAAAGATATACACATTGTCACTGCTTTTTTTCTTGCCCTTCCAAGGAATTAAATAACGGCACATCTTTAAAACTGTTATAATATGGGACAATATGTTAGACACTAACATATTTAATTTTATATAATGATGAAGCTAAGTGAGCCAGATGGCCCTATATATACTAGTATAGTGCCCGTGCTAACGCTACGATTTTATTTTAGGATACACATCAAAACAACCAAACGATGTCATTTTTCTCCATAGCATAAGCTTGATGCTATTGTTCATTACAGAGTTATATTTTCAAGTTGTTAACTAAGCAGGATAATGGATGACACCTTGATAACTAAGGAGGATAATGAAAAACATCTATGCTTCAAGTTGTCCCTAACATCTTCATCCACTCTAGTGAAAGAATCCATGCAGGTCTTTTCCACTGTTTCTTGAACTCCGTGTCTACCAAGTTAGCTGCACACACGGTCTCTCATGTCCTGCTCAGCTGCTCCATTAGGGCCACTCATATGCATTCCCGACAATAATTTGCTACCTACGATGAATTGAGCAAATGCACCAAATATAGTTGTATCAGCAACAAGTAGTTCGATTGAAATGAGTTTGCTAATAGGAAGTCATTGGTGAACAGTAAGCATAACTGTGCACCACCATGGCCATCATAAACACCAAAGAAATGTGTAGGTAAGCAGAACGTCACGGATCGTGCATAATTTCCCGGGACCGGGAAAACAAAAGCTTGAGATAACCAGGCATACCTTCCCAAGTACTCGCACAATTGGTTTATCTCTGACCTGCTTCGACTTATAAAGCTATATGAGTTTAAATTTTCAGTTAATTGTATCACAGAAAGTTGATCTAGTCAAATAATCATCTGGCTAGATTGGTGCGTTTAGACGGTACTCACTCTAAGAGCAGGGTTTTCCTGGTCCCGGATTTCAAATTTGTCACTATTTTTTGTCCCTACTACAATGTGTATTTACAGATAGTCAGCCACTCAGAAACATGCAAATTTCAAGGATGTATATGAAAACAGCCAAATGATAATATTCATATTTACAGCAGTACTTTCGAACGCTACGGACAGTTACTTCTATCAAATTTGGCTGTAAAGTATAGTGCCCGTGCTAAATAGGCCCGATTCAGCGTTTTACTACCAATTCATAATATTCAGAAACATGCAAATTTCAAGGATATGTATTTAAAAGAGTACTTTTAAACGCTATGGGACAGTTTTCTATCAAATTTGAAATACTTAGCTAATTATACTTTGTTAAAGTTCTTTCCATAAGTTAAGCGTTTTTGTTAACACGTGACAAGACATTGCATGAAACTTTTTTTGGCATTAGCTCCAAACGACCACTATGTAGCGATGTTCACCGCAAAAAGTGGCATTCTGAGTAGTACATGTACTATGAGGTCTCACCTCTGATAAAAAAAAAATCCAGCTTTCATAGCTCACACATTCTAAAGTTGTATATGACAAATTACCAGTTCTACAAGCTTAGGAAAACATGCATAGTCTATCTGGATGGTTACTATTTTTCTATTCTTGGGTTCTCCTGTGAATTGGTGTTTGGGTTTGTCTTGAAAGCATGGACCGGATTTCATCCCATCTCTGATTGAATGTTGAATGCATGAAGGCACAGGAGCTTGACAACAAACTGCCATGCCTATCTAATGACTCCAATAAACAAGACCATACGGAAAGCATACCAAATTCAGTATGCCAATGCTATTTTTTATTACCAAGACCATGGTTCAGATGTGGATCATATCAATTGAATGAAAAAGCAGTGCATCAATCGAATGGAAAAGCAGCAGGGTGGGTTCCAATCAGACATTGCAATGGGATCAAAGGGACAATTCAGTATTTAGCAATTTGGATAACAACAAATATCTAGAAAATTTCAGACCACTGTAATTGTTTTCTGACACAAGTGATGAGAATAAAATCACTATCAAACACCAATTAGTGATTCAATTTTATCAAGCGAACTTACAGTTTTTCTAGAACTTCTTGAAGATATCAACACTATATTGGTGTGCTTATCAAGGGACACACATAGGTATCCCCTTGCGGCCTCTTTCTTCATGGATTTGGAGAACAAGCTTATGATCATAGCCTGTCTTCGCAAGCCGCACGGAGTACAATTCTCATGATAAAAGAATTCTCATTAGTTGCAGAAAATGTTTCTTAGTGCCTAATAAGCAGTGTAAAAGAATGTTATTGGCCATTTTGCTGATTAGGTGGAGGGTTAGAATCATATATTCATAGCGGGTCATGGTAACCTCTCCAAGATGATTATGTTGCATAGTGCATAATTGGAGAGCAGATATTTAGATATGTAAGAGCAATTTTGTTACCTTAGATTAGAAATGCCCATCTTAATAGGTAATGCAAGGTTAATGTTGTCCCACCTACTATGAGGTGGATAAAATCTATTTGAAATATCTGTAAGGGATTAGCAATGAATAGAATCATAGAATTATGCAATCCTTATCTATTTTATATTTAGTAAGAAGGGTGGCACAAAATTGATCTCAAGAATAAAACCAAATGGGAAACAATCCTAAATCACACAAGCAAATTGTTAATCTCATATGCTTCACATGGAATCCATGATGATGACTCAGCAGGGGGGAGCAGGTGGAATAACTGGTGGAGACACTGACCTAAAAAATGCTGGACCAAAATAGTGAAGGTGGTTTCTGTACTTTCATGGACAATAGTTTTAGTCTAAAGGAGCACTTTACCAGCTATTGGCTTCGGTTAGTGTCTGCACACAGTGCCACTCATCGTCTCCGTCATCAGCCCAGACCTGCATCATACAAGCTGCCATATATGAACCAATTTAATAGCAGCAGAATTAAGAGGCTCAACCTTTCTTTGCTCCGGCAGCTAAATAATAGCAATCCCAAAATAGAAAATCAACTTGGCCATGGAAGAGTTTGACACAATACATACAGGACAAGCAAATGCAATCGCACAATTGATGCATCTATTCAGAGCTGGACAGGTTCATACCCTGATGGTATTATCGTAGCTGACAGAGACCAAAATGTCGAGGATCGGGCACCACTGCACCATCTTGACGTCCTGCGTGTGGCCCGACAGCACCGATACGCACTCGAACTCGTTCCCGGCAGCACCTCCCATATCCACACCATCTTGTGCAGGCTGCACGTGGCAAGCAGCGACCCAGACGGGCTCCATGGCACGCTCTTCACCTCGTTCTCGTGCCCCTGCACGCCCAGAGCACAAAGATCAACATCCACAGAATTTTTTATGTAAAATTATTTAAATCAATGATAATAGTATCTTCTCCACTTATTTTTTTCCACCAAGTTCAGTAGTATCTTGAAGTTAATGTGAATCCATCCTAACATAGACGAACCTACCAGACAGCACGATCTACCACAATTCCATAGTTCTGACTCTTAGTTAAGTAATAATTCGATAAAGTGAACATCTTACCATACGCAAATAAGCAATCCGCTTTTCTAACTTGCATTTATCATCGAGTATTTGCGCTTCCTGTCAGAAGTTGGTTGTGGTCAACAGAAGCTCAAGAAGAAAAATACAGTAAAGTGGCCTTTACATGCAAAAAAGAATGTTTTACCTTCACAGAGTAATCAGCAAGATGCTTTCTTAATTGTGAAATCTCTTCTTCCCCTTCTTTGACCTTAACAGTAAGGTCCTGTGTAGGACCTATCATTGTTAGGAACAGCATATCATAGGTATGAAGAATTGCAAACGGCGCAGAACAAGAACTAATTTACCTGCTTCCAAGATATGTTCGAGTTCATCTCTGAAACTGGTAATAACCTAGAATCATAGTCTCCGTCTTTTCTATGCCTGTAATAAATCATTTATATCAATATAAAGCAACCAAATACCATCCCAAGATAGAAACCTGGACATATATGCTACATTACCTGTTTGGAGAAAGGGACCGAGATGAGGGAGTAGAGAATTGTGATGGGCCACCACTATCAACAGCAGTCTGTTCTCCTAATGATCTTTTAAATGCTCTATTTGCCTGGGGACTATCTAGATATTTTTGTTTCAAGCTTTCCTGAATCAGAGGCTCTCTACTTTCAAAACATCCATCCTGGGGATGGATCAAGGTAATTTGAGGATTTACTGAAGAGCTAGAGCCATCCATTTTATTAGAAGCAGAATTGCGCTCTTGACCTAATCCACTGACAGAACTTTGGGACGTAGCATCTTCCCTCTAAGAAAAAAAAGGAAACACATTCCAAAACAACTTAATGCCCACAAATATGCCACAGAAATATAATTCTAGCTGTTACATGTCAAGCAAGAGTTACAATGATTTTCATCATGATGCAACGAGACAAGCTGCCAAAGCTGATTACAGCACAGGCTACAGAGACATTGTTTCAAATAAAACACATCTATTAGTATGTTTGAAACAGAAATATAAACATATCGAAAGCTCGAGTAAATGCAAGTACCATATCCAAAACTTTTGTGGTAAAAAAATGTTGGACTATGTTGCTTGGTTGCTCCTTCAAGCCAATTGCGTATAATAGTTTCGTAGTTTTGCTATTTCGGCAAAATAAAATAAAATTTAAAAAACTCAGCCGGTGGGGAAACACTGTCCCAGTGTTATTCCATTTAGAAGAAGCTCTCACTTGCATTTAGAAGACCATTTCTGTAAAAGAGACATGGTAAAAAATAGTCAAGAGAACATGGTAAAAAAACAGTTAAGATCCACCTATCCAGTAACTTAACGGATTTCATCCTAAGCTTTGCCAGTAACAATTTTCTGTGAAGCATAAATCCCAACAAAAAATAAGTAGGTAGCAGGGAAGGTACTTGACAATTGACATGTTTGAACTTCAATAGGATGGAAATGGTAGAACGAGATCATGGTGTGAAGAATACTATGGCTCTGGTAATACTAAAACGATTTAAATTCTGCATGGAGAACAGAAACAGACTTACCATCCTCTGCAACTGTTGCGTTTTCCTTATCAGTTCTTCCTTGAGACGGTTATTCTCTTCCAGCTGAAATGGGATAAAACCATTGCCATTTAGTTGTTGTGACAATAAACGAAGCGAAACTTGTCTGGGTTAGAGGCGAAGCTATAGAATTCGAAGAGACGGAAGGGGAAGGGCAAGCGGGGGGCGGCGGGGGGATGGAGCGGGTTACCTGGCTGCGGATGGTGGCGTCAAATGACGCTGCGGATGGAAGAGCTCGAAGACGTCGCCGCCGGGCTGGTGCACGGCGGCGGCGACCGTCATGCCGTCGCGGGCAGCGATGCGCGCGATGTGGCTCATGACGTGGTAGGAGGCGGCGCTGTCGAGGCCGCTGGTGGGCTTGTCGTGGAAGAGCACGCGCGGCCGTGTGAGCATCTCGATGCATCTCGGCAGGGGAGGAGGTAGGTGGCGGAGGAGGAGGAGGCGGAGGATATGGGAGGGCGGCGAGGCGGCGGAGCAGGCTGAGGCGAGGACGCCGGCGGTGACGGGGTGGCCGAGTAGGAGGCCGCGGCGGAACAAGAAGGCGTGGGCGCAGAGGATGGAGGAGTGGGTGTGCAAACCCTAGGTGTGAGCACGAGTGGAACCGCCGCCGCCATCTCCTGGCCCCGGCTCACGCGTCGCGAGGGGGGCGGGGGGCGCCGCTGATCGCGGAATCACGCGCGCTGATCGCGGGCGGCCTCACGGAAACGGGTCGGGGACGGGGGAGGGGGTGAGTTTGTGGATGGTGAGTTTTGGACAAACTTCAGATCACAGCCCTTGGATCAAGATTGGATTAAGACGTGGCCGTAGATTTCGACTTGGATCGTGGTTAGATGCACTCATGGCCGTAGATTTCGATGGAGGTAGGCTCTGTTTGCAAATCCAATTATAGGAGAGATGATATATAGGATATAATAATTCAGACCAAATCGATATTGACACAATATAAATTAAAATGATGACTAACTCCATGCTTCCATCATTTTTGTCCAAATAAAGACCTCTATTTCTTTATATATACAACAATGCAAGATGGCAAAACGACTTTTTTTTTGGGGGGGGGGGATCACACGGCAGAAAGAATTTACCAATGAGAAACAGAAAAATAGGGAAAAGCGAAAGAATACTAATAAGAGTGGTGAAAGAAAAGTTGCATATGTTCAACACCAAATTAAATGCACAATTGAACGAAGATACATGTTTTAGCTAGAGTGCTCCTCCGATCCTGTTCCTGTTAATTCTTTTAATTTATTCGTCTGCTGCTCCCTCCTGCAGAGTGCAAAGCTATTTGCATGCATTTTGTTTCTCTATCTCACATCACCATTTGCTGCTTCCCCTCCTGCGCTGCAGCACACCATGCATGCTTCTCTCTGCTGTGTCTACCCCCATCTCTCCACCTTCCCACCATTAATTTCTGTGTGTTACACTGATCCATATGATGAGTATCTGTCCCCGTTTCCTACCACTCCTTCTGTCTTGCATTTATTTGGCTCTAACTCTTGAGAAAGAAAGGCAACTGATCATGAGGAACCTGACATGCATGGCATAATTCCAGGTGAATGATACGTCAGCGAGTGAAATTGAATAATGGGTGATAAACAGTATTTCATACATCATGTTCACGATATAATAGTAATATGTCCAGTGGGGAAGATAGAAAGAGGGGTGTATTTAATTTACGCACTAGAAGATCGCTGTGAGCGCGTGATCTAAGACTCTATAGAGATTAAAAATGTAAGAGTTGGTTACTTGTGTTTCCTAATCATGCATCAAACTGTTGTGTGTTTCAAGTCATGCATGCTTAGTGAATGTAACTAGCATTTCTATCAATAACTGTTTAAGCAACCAAGAGGTATTATTACTGAACAACAAGGCAGATTCATTGCACCTTTCATTTCAGGGCCGGATCAATCATAAAAACAACATGACTCGCCATGGTTATGACACTCCCCCGAAGGCATTCCTTTTAAGGTAGAAAGGAATCAACCTTCCTGGCCAAGAAAATTCACAAACCCCCTGCTTTGCTAGCAAAGTTTTTTTTAACCAGCACAAATTTGCTCCCACAGGAAATCAACCATATATAAGATCTGGAGGCGCTTCTAAAGCACTATAACCACTAGGGTATAGACTCGAACCTTCAGAGATTGTCATGGTCACCCAAGGCCAGAATCCCATTTTAGGGATGAGCATAAACCCACCATTGTTGTTTAGTTTTTGTCAGCCCTTCAAATAAGCATGCCAATCCTTTTTTAATTAAGCTATTTTCTACCACAGGTACACACTTTACAAATAGCTAAAAATGTGGACAACTGAGTTTAGCAAACCATGATTAGCTGCACATTTTAAACATGGTGGATGCCATATATATATATATAGGGAAATTATTTCCTACTCTCAGGGAGTAGTTACTCCTATGCTTGTATCTTCAGATTTAGGGCATATATGACCAAATGAAGTGTATGTACATGAAGTATATGATCATACTAGACCATCTATGTTAGTATATTTATGAAGTATGCATACATACACCGAGTATATGGTCATACTTATTTTATATACTACAGTAAGTGGCATTTTCGTAATATATTAAAAAGTATGGGTTCCCTTCAAATTTTTTCGCATAGGAAGATTTGAAGCATCTTAATATGAGTATGTAAACATACTCAAAGTGATAAACAAGTATAAACACATACGCAAGGTGATTTTTTAAAGATAGGAGTAACTACTCCCGGGAGTATAGAAAATGCACTCATATATATATATATATATAGCTGGTGGACATACCTAGCTAGCTAGTGTATTTCTTGTAATCAAGTCGCAATTGCTACTAGCTTGGCCATTTTGCTAGCTAGCTACAACATGAATAATATAACATATACACTTAGCATGTGTTAATATTCATATATAGATATATATACATTAATGATGGGAATTACCTTTTCTATCCACACGGAAAAAATATGGACAATTAACTCAAGCAATTCAACAGTTCTCCATATGCAAAGAAGCACCTATATATATACTAGCTAGTGTGCATTTTCATTAACATGCCAGATTAGTCATTTCATGAAGCTAAGCCACACCACTTCTCTCTATACACATATGAGCAGCAATAATATTCACCAACTCAAAGATTACTTCTCTCTATAGGTTTCATTTGTTCATTCTGTGCACGCACTATATGGATATATCAGTGTTTTTGGAATTTTAGTAAGATTGGTAGATATACAGCACTCCCAAACAAATGCAAATTAAGCTACAGAATTTAAACAAGCCCATATGTTGTTAGTCGTAGTAGCTAATAAAGTTAACAGTACAGTCAACGTTTTCCTTACTACTACTCCCTACATTAATCCAAACCCATGTTGTAGATATGTACGTAGATTTTGCTGTGCATTTAGATGCTTAGATACTATAGGTAAGTAAAACTACCTTAGAAAAGTCAGAATGATCGACGACTTACAATTTAGATTGAAGAGATTACTAAGAACATATCTATGCTTTTAGTATTTTTCGTTCACACACTCTTGGTTCAAAAGAATAAATATGTGTATGTACAAACAATAGTTCGGAGATCGAGAAAGTCAAAAGAGAATCATACACCATACTCAATATAATCAGAAGAGGAGGATGTATCTATGTGGTAAAAAGAATACCTTGCTATATAGCCTGCGCCTTCGGGAGGCGTGCATGGATCCTAGATCGACGACGATGCCGACTCGACGTACACGTACGCCACATGATGAAGACGACGGAAGGGGAAAAAAATTGATAACGAACATATGGAACGAACACCAAACACAAAGAAATTAAGCAAAAGGGCTAAAGGAGGAAGAGCTAGCACGAATCAGAGGCCGGGCGCGTGCGCGGTCGTCGTCAGACGACTCACATCAGGCCGGCGGCACGACACCGCCGCCGCCGCTGCCCTCGTCGCTGCCGTCCGTGTTCTGCTGCTGCGACACCTCGGGGTGAGACTGGCCCGAGGACGACGGCGGCGGGGACTGCTGCTCCATCTGGTACGTGAGCGCCACGGCCGTCTGCGCCTGCGGCTGCTGCTGCGGCTGGAAGAGGAAGCCGCCCTCGTACGCCACCGCGTCGGGCGGCACGACGGCCACCGTGGCGCCGCCGCTGCTCCCCCCGGGCACGGCGTGCCCGTAGACCGCGGCGGCCTGCCGCATCATGAGATCCTGCTCCGCAGCGAGCTGCTGGTGCTGCTGCGCCTCGGCCATCTGGTGGTGGTGGTGGTGGAGGTGCTGGTGCTGATGATGCATCATGATCTGCTGCTGCTGGTGGTGCGCGTGCTGCGGCCCGACGCCGACGGCGAGACCCATGCCGGTGGCGGCGGCGTACTGGTGGTGGTGGGGGTGGTACTGCGGCGCGGCGACGAAGGGCGCGAAGGCGGCGGGGCCAATGTAGCCGGCGAGCTCCTTGCGCGCGGCGGCGAGCTCGTCGCGGACCTGCTTGATCCTGAGCTGGAGGACGGAGATGTAGGAGACGCAGCCGTAGACGGGGTCGCGGAGGCGCGCCTCGGCCTCGTAGGCGAGCGAGTTGACGGCGTCCTCCCGCTGCGCGTGGGGGAGGTCGTTGAGGAGCTTGGAGACGTTGCTGGCGCCGAAGACGCGGTGCACGCTGGAGAACTTGGACGGGTTGTCCGGCGGGAAGTAGGGCGCGAAGACGCACCCCTGCGTGCACTTGCGCCGCAGCAGCTTGCACGCGGCGCACGGCGAGCTCGACGACGACATCGCCCGGCCCCTTCCTCAGCTCGCCGCCGCCGCCACCGGGCTCCTTCGTCTTCCTCCTCCTCCTCCTATGCGCGCGCCTGATGACATACATACAGATATGTAGAAATGAGTACTGGGTGTGATCTCGAGATCGGGATTCGTGCGTTCCCTGGCCTGTTGTATCGGATCAGCCAGCCAGCGAACATGCGGCGGCGCCGGCCTCATGCCGTACGTGTGGATCCAGCAGGGAAGGGAGAGAGTCAGTGAGAGAGAGGAAGATTTGGAGGGATTATTCCGCTCGCGCGCCGAACTTGCTAGGGCACGCGCACGCGCACGCGCATGATTCTTACCGAGGGACGTACGACGAAGAAGAAGGGATCACTTCATGGCCGGAGGGGGATCTCTGCTCCCGATGCGCGCGCGGGCGGCAGTGCAGGAGGGCGCAGGGGGGCGGCGAGGCCGAGGAGGACGCGGAGAGAGAGAGAGAGAGAGATGCGTGATCTGGAATTCTGGAGATGGAGGGAGGCGTCGTCCGTTGGTTGGGTTTGGGTTTGGGGGAGGGGGAGGGAGAGGGCGGTGGGTCCAGAGCGCTCCAGCCTCGTTCGTTCGATTCCAAACCATGGGGAATAGGGGGTTGTCTACTCCTGCTCCCGACTACCGATCGATCGACGTCGACCACACGGACGTGGGCCCGGGGTAGTTGAGGTTACGAAGAACTAGCTAGTGTAGCCATTCAAAATGCTGGCCGGCACACCTCAACTGAACTGGTCGTGGAAGTTAAATCACAACGGCCCGGTGGACAAACAAACGGCGAAGCCCATCCTTTCTTTAAAAAAAAAATCTAAGTTATTATCTTATAAAATCAGACTATTCTAAATTTGAAAGGAGAAGAGCGTCAAGATTTATGACACCTAATTGATATCATTAGTAGGAAGACATCCATCACGAGGGTTCTGTCCTAGCCCACCGAAGAACTAGCTAGCATCACAATTCGTCCTCCTCCCGACTGACATGGTGCTAACCAGCCCCTAGGTCATTGAGAGGCCCCCGGTTCACCATCCACAACCTCTGCTCGCCGGAGCTGTACCCTAGGGGTCAAGTTGTAGAATTCCGTTCTATGAACCAACCATCAAGATTCACATGGCTCAACCGTCATGCATCGAATCTGATTAAAGAGTTTTACATCACAGTTGTGGTGACATGTGGAAGATAGATAGTAAAAGATACAAATGACTCATTCGTCATGTACCGTTTTGTTAGAGTCATTTGTGATTTCTATGGGATGACTATACAACAAAAACATTCTATCACACACAACTTTGTAGATTTTTAGAAAATCAGATATTATTACAATTATTGTATGTTAATTCCATAAAATATTTGTAGTAATTGGTCATGGAAAATCTACAAAATTGCACCACAAGAGGTTAGACCTTCTATGACTAACTGATTGTGGCAATTATAGCTTTTTTTTGTCATAATACCCCTTCTATGACAATATGGTTGTGGTCATAAATTCTACAAGTTGACACATCAGCATATTTTGGGTCCATAATTATCATTTCATAAAATCTTTGAACAATTTGAAGAAAGTGGGATGATACATTATGCACAAATAGATAGATCCCTCATTTGGTCAAACAACTACGTGAGATATCATTTGTGAACAATGTGTGCTATCACTTTTTTGAAAACACTTGAAATTTTAATCGAATAATTGTACACCAAAAACATGTCGTAATGCAAGTTTTATTAATTTTCTAATAAAATTTCAATATTATTACAATTATTGTATGGTAATTCCACCAAATAATTGTAATAATGTCTAAACTTGGCCACAAACTTCTGCAAGGTGACACAACAACATACTTTGGGTCCATAAGCGATAAATGGTCTTGGTCTTGAAGCAACAGATGTAGGGTTTGAAACTTTATTTTTCTTGCCTTTTCAGGTGGAGATGGAGAACAAAAGGTGGACTATTGCTGCGGGCAGATGGGCCGGCGGCCTAGGTGGGGAGGTTGGAGGGCCAATGAGTGGGGTTGGTGTAAGTGCAATCAAGCCCTAAAGTGGGTTTTGGTGATAATGACCACGCGATTAGAAGACTAATAAGATTTATCGAGATGATGGACAGGCAAAAGCGTTAGGAGGATGTAATCTTATGCAGGTGGACCCCTAACATTTAAAGGATGCGGCATCCGGCTCCAAGGAGGTTTAAATTCGTTTTGATTTTGAAATTGAGTATAGGAAAGTCGTACTATTAAGGGGGATGCAAAAGACAGGTTTGAAAGTGTGACCAAGTGCAAATCTTTACACCAAACATCCTCACTTCCACTGCTAAAACCAGCCATAAAATTTCAGATCATTCTGTCCTAGTTTGGCAGCGCGGCACTGCCGGCCCTAGGCCCGGCACTGCCGCTCTAAGCCCGGCACTGCCGCGACTTGTTTTGACCGTTAGACTCGAGGGGGCTTCTTAGCCTCCCTCATGTTGCCCCCAACGGTCATCTCTGCCATTTGCTCAGTTCCCAGACCAGAGAAGCCACTTTCTTAAGTTTGAATCCTAGTTTGAATCTAGAAGAGTGTGAGCTGAATCTTAGTAAGAACAAGCTTCTCCTCACTGATCTTTAACTTCCTCAAGCACTTGGTTTGCGTTTAAGCCGGTGGTTTGCATTTGTTACTCTTGGAGCTTACTCCTAGCCGGCTAGAGCGTCGCTCGGTGAGCTTGCCAATCTTGTGGCAGCCCCGAGAGATTTGTAATCACCCTCACAAGCTAGTGGAATCACCCCCTCTTTTCAAGAGTTAACTCTTTTGACTTGAGAACGAGGATTGGGCTTTGTGAACCCAAGTTTCCTTTGTGGAACCTCAACAACGTGGAGTAGGCAAGCCTTTGTGGCGAGCCGAACCACGGGTTAAATCTTGTGTCACTTGTGTTGCTTGTTTCATTCTCTATTTGTTGAGTTTCTTGACTTCTAGGGTTTGGTCCCGATCTATGAATTGGTGGTGTTCTAGCTGTAAGGAAATGGTGTGCTAGGGTCTACACATACCCGGGAACATCAATAATTTGTTCGATCTAAATTTCCCCAAGCAGTTTTTGAATTGTGTAGAATTTGCTCTGCGAGGTTCAGCACTGTCGCTCTGGGAGCAGCAGTGCCGGGCAGCCCGGCAGTGCCGCTCTACAGGCGGGCACTGCCGCGCTTGTTACTAACCTCCGTTCGCGAAGATTTTACACAGGCCTATTCAACCCCCCCCCCCCTTTAGGTCAGCCTACAGTTGGGCTGGGAGACTTTTAAGCCCGAGTGCAAATGAGAAATATGCTGAATTTGATAGACTTCAAATTTTAAAGGAGGTTTGGATCATGATTGACTTTAACTATTATTAATACATATTTTCATACTAGTTTTTCAATTTTATATTAGGGTAGATTTAAACCATTTATATTTTATAAATTTATTAGAACATTTATTTTATTCAGTGAAAACAAGGAAAATAATAATAAGAGAAGAATATATTATTTTAACTCAGTAATATGTTGTTTTAATATAATACCGCATCAGAAGAACACCCAAAACACACACACTCTCGTATACCTAAACCTCTTCTTGAACCTGGGTAGAACCAAATTGTGATACTATTACAATTAATTTATGATAATTTGGAAATAGGAGAATGAATTATTGAGATAAACACATGATTTTTTTCATCCATCAAAGTTACTTTTGATAAGCACGTAGAAATTCATTTTAACTATGAAAAATATCAGTTCTAAATTTTTGAACTTCTACACGTCAACATTCATGTAAGATATTACATGAAAAAAAGTAGTTTAGAATGTACAAATATTTTAAAGGCTGCTTGTCCTTGACAATGTCACTTCTCTATTTTTTACTTGTTAATAAATAGAACTCCATGGTGAAAATTAAAGCTCCATTTGCACGAGGACTCCTCAACTGAACTCCACTGCCCACGGCACGTTGCGCGCACACGCACTCTTCATATGCATATGTGTCAGCTGAGCTCCACGCCTCCACCGCACGGGCCTTGCATGGTGATGGTGTCGTGTCGTGGTCTAGGCGTCACGCCGCGCCACCACCACCACCTGCTTCTGCTGCATGCTTTCTCCGGTTCAGCATCCCCAGCGACAGCGCGGCAGCTCAACGTTCCGGTGGAGGTCTATGCATGGTGAGGCGGAGGAGGAGCGCGCGCGCGCGCACGGGGACGGTCAATTCCGTTTGAGTTCGAGACATAAGGCTTCATGTTATAGTTTGGTCGATCAGGGTCCAGATTTTGCTGTCTCGGCTAGCCGTGGCGCGTTCTGAGAGCGCGACGGCACCCTGGCCGCCCAAAACAGCAGCAAACCCAAGGCCCAAGCATGCTCAAAGGGCACGTACGTATACAGACCAAAACCGGGCCTAGTGAGATTGACAGGAGCTACAAAGCTTTCAGCGGCCCAACAACTCATCGGGAGCTGACGGCGATTCGTTCCAAGTACAAAAACGCATTGAGGAGGAGCTGGCTGTCGAGTGTCGAGCATAGAATAGAGGAGACTGCTAAAGAGAGAGTCTTTTTTTTTCGTTATGAAAGTGAAACCAATCTGAAGCTCATAATACTCGCCAGAATCATGCATGCTGCATAGCGTAGATCACTCTTGATACTGAATGACTGAAATGGCGACTAAAGAAAACAGAATGGATCGAAGAAGAAGGTCCCTGCAAATCGTGGTGCTACTTTTTTTTCTTGAGGAACCTGGAGGGGCCGCATTCCCTACAGCTTTATTGACCAAGAGAATAGGGGTTCAAAGTTACAGAAGACCAAGGGAAAAAAAAAAACAATAAGCAGTTCAGGAGACAAAAAAAAAAATGGAAACGAAAAACAAACGGCTAACCAGCCAAACCAAACGAGGTGCTACACTGGCTTTTGCTCTCGACGAGAACTTGGGTGCTAAAATTCTCTCATAAACTTCCTTCTGCATTCATTAAAGCTTCCTTGTCTCCCATTGAAAATTTTACGGAAAAAAAAGTCTCCCATTGAAAATGATGTCATTTCTAGCACCCCAAATCGTCCAGCACATGAGGATCACAGCATTGAGGAAAAAAATCTGGTTGAAAGATGTGGATCACAGCCCATTCACGACCATTTCCGTATTTTCAAAAACAAAAATCCAGAAATGGTATGAAATACGTGCAGAGGTTTTTGAATCAGAACGGAAGTAGAAATTGGGGCTATTCAGAATTCCGTATTTAGTTGTAATTTTATAGGTTTCATTTTGAAATTTTACCGGATTTTAGCCAAACTCATAAACCTTGTTGCTCACGTTACATCTCTCACTAGGTATGTGATTGTGATCCGAACTAAGTTTTTGTGATTAGACCTAATTATGTGATTGTAATCTGAACTATTTATGTGTGTTGTGAACTAGTTTTAGCTTCTAGACAGTTACAGAACAGTATTTTTCTCTCACAATAAATCAGGCGTACAATCAGTTAGCCATTCAATCCAGCTAGCCGAACAGACTTGTAATATAAACTGGATTGAATGGGTGGCTGAATTGTAAGGCTAATTTATCATGAGAAAAAAACATTATCCTATTATTGGCTAAAAGTTAAAACTAGCTCAAGCGAACAATCGGTTCATATTTGTATTCCCGTGTATTCCGAACCTGTATTTTCTAAATCTGATTCGGTTGGATAAAAAATAGAAAGGATGCAGAAACAGTTTTTTCCGCTCGTTTCCATCCATTTTTTTATATATAAAGAAACACAACAGTCCTCCTGTCCTGTCCATGGTCCCACCCCGGCCCCTTCTTCCTCCTGTCCGCGAGCCGTGCTTGCCGGTCTGCTGTCCGCCGCCGCCGCGGGCCCGCGGCGCCCCCGTGCGCCCACCGTCACGCCGCCTAGAAAACCATCCCCTAGAAAAACATAGTAGGATGCTGCTGCGGCGCCTCGTCGGCGGAGCCGCCGCCGTGCGTTCGCCACCGCCGGCGGCGTTCTGTCGGCTGCTTCACAACGGCGGAGGTGGGGGATGTACCTCGGGGGAGCCGGAGAGCGTGGCGTACCGCATGTCGATGCTGCGGCGCCCCTCTTCCGTCAGCAAGAAGGGGCTCACCTGGAACTCGTGCAGCCTCATCGGTCGCCTCGACGCACCGGTAAGGCCGATCGAGGGCAGCTCCGATGAAGACCCCATGGCGTACACCTTCCTCTCCGTCACCCCCTCGTCGCCCGCGCCCTCCTCGAGCTCGTCCAACTTAAAGTTGAGTCCTTCGCTCTGGATCCCCTCCGCCATTGCTCGTGTTATTTCCTCTCTCGCTTGCTGCAGAGTTTTTTCTCGTGTCCTAGAAATTGGGTGCATTCTCATGTCCTTCCTTTCTAGTATATATCATGTGGATTTTGCTTTGCAATATGTTGCTACCGTGCTGGATAATTTGGCGCATCACGAATAGCTTGGGGCATATTCTCATGCTCAGTGTCAAGAGTCAACTTGGATTGTTTATTTTAAAATTGATTTAATGGGATGCTTAACAAAAATGGTTTTAGTTTGTTGGGCTCCTAATATGACTATTACAATGGATACACTCTGTTGTTTGTAATTTTTATAAATAAGAAGAGCCAATCTACCATCCAAATAGAGAATGTATCCATCGAGCAAACAAAGCACTATTTGCCAGGAAATAACTTAAGAAGCAACTCATTTTTGACATCCAGGAACAAATCAGGAGCTCCACAATGTATGCCTGATTTAAGAATAGTTTTTTTTTTTTCATTTTCTTTTTCCTACTACCAGCTGACTACGTATGTTCTTGTTAAGCTGTTATTATGAGTTGGGCTGAATGAAAGTTAGGTTGTATGATTGTATCATTATACTTGGTTTTGAGAACTCGATCAAGGTGATCTAACAATAGATTTACTTATATGTTCTTGTTCACGTATTTTATTTTGATTTGACTACATCAAACTGAGATTTTATCATTATGCTTACTATATGAAGAACTTGAACAGGGTGACATTACAGTTGAAGGGTGAGCTGGCAACTGTTAGCCTAAAGCATCTGAAGTACAATGACCTTGTTTATGTATCAGGTTGTCTGGGCGCTTATCATAGAGTCAGTCTAAGTGGTGAGCGGTATATTGTCTATAAGGTCTGATAGCTGTAACTATTTATTACTTTCTTTAGCATTCTGAATGTATGCTTCTCTGCTAAAAACCAACTGTACAATTAGTGCTTCTGTATTAGTACTACCAACCCATCTGTTGTATGTCAGTATACCTTGTTGTGTTGTGTTTAGTAAATTGTAGTATACATCTATTACTGATGCATCCTTTGATAGTTTGATGAGATGTGGACATGTGATCATATATACATCCAGTACTGATGCAGCCTTTGATCAGACGTGGACATGTGTTCATATAAATTCCTATCACTTGCGCAGCCTTTGGCAGAATTCACATAGTATAGGTCATATTGCTTACTCACCTTTTGACCATATGCGGTCATAAAATTCATCTATTCAAAGTCTTAATACCTCAACATTGCAGACAGTTTCCTTTTTTTTTTCAAATTGGATATTAATGAACATAAATATGTGCACGATGTTTACTTATTCCATTTTGCTTTGTGATATTAGTTTTCTAAAAAAAAAATTCCTGTGCACTATCTCTTTCATACATTTTTAATTGGGATCCACCATTTTACAGGTTTATGTCAGAGAACTGAATTATGTTCTTGATCAAAATAAGAAGCCTCAGAATGATGCAGATTCATCAAGTCCATCATCAATGTCATCTGTCACCCGTAAGTTTTGCGCATTTTGCTTGTACAATTTTGCAATTATAGCTACTATTAGTCTCTTATCAGCCCCCTTTGTTTACATTGTCAGCTCAAATGCTAAAAGAGAACAAGTATATAGACCGGCTTCGTTTGTGGCAGGTCTTCTTTGCCAACCCTTATGAATGGTGGGACAACCGACAATCCAAACCATGGGCCAACTACCCTGATTTCAAGCACAAGGACACTCATGAGAAACTATGGCTTCATCCAGACGACCCTCCATGGGTACATAAGCAGCTTGAATTACATGACCTGGAAGCAGCAGAGAATGGCCATATGGGTAACAGTCGACTGTTAAAAAATCAAAATTGGAAAGCACAAGATTTTGACTACTCCAATGATGAAGTACAACATTCTGCAGAAGCATGAATAGGTCTCATGGCATCGCCTGCCAAGAATGAAGAAACATACCAGGCCGTTTCAATGGTTTGAGGATGGGGGTGCCGGGGTGGGGGACGGCCTTTTCTTTGTCCAGTGATCTTACTCAGTTGTATAGTATGCTTGGTAGGATGTGGATATGTTTTGACTTTACTAATTATTGGGATTGCAAGGTTATTGTGTAGTTTGTAATTTTATTGATGCCTATGGTGAGGTGCAATTGTGAGGGAACATCGACATTTTAGCGGGGCCCTATCAATTAACATGCTTCAAAGTTTGCTAACCGATATTGTCAATTCACAGAAGGCCTCTATGTATTCTTAGAATTGCTCTCAGTTTTGCCTCTCATGAGTCTGTTTTGCATCACTAAATAACCCCATCCGGTTCTGCCGGAAACAAGATATCCTGTGTGGAACAATATCGTGTGCGAGATCTCTGATCAGTAAGTTTTAGCATTTCAGGATGAAACTGAAGGCAGAACCCCTCACCTGTTCTGAGCCCCTGGGGACTTTCCTTCCATATCATTTATCTGTGATCAGCAATCTGTTCTCAGGATTTTCCCTTTTCTCACCAAGGAGCCCAAGAACTTTACAATGCAAAAATAAGCCCGGTTTAGTTTCCACTGCAAAAACTTCACCCCGGATGTTTAGAACTATGCATGGACTATTAAATATAGACGAAAAATAACTAATTACATAGATTGCGAGACTAATTTTTTAAACCTAATTAGTACATGATTTGACAATGTTGTGGTACATTAAACATTTGTTAATAATGAATTAATTAGGCTTAAAAAATTCGTGACATGGTTACAAACGAGTTATGCAATTTTTTTTATTAGAATATGAAAAACCTTCCGACATCCCATGAAATATCGATATGACACAAAAACTTTACCCCGGATTTAAACACCTCCTAAAATAAAATTGAGACATGCACTGACGCATCATTGCAGACCTTTTTCATGGCAACTTGATTTTGTTGCAGGCCTGCAAAGTCATAAACTACCGTCTACCCGTGCAGTTCCACTGCTCCAGTGTCCGGCAACTTAGTAATGCCTTCTTTCCAAACATGATTACTTAATAAGAGAAAAACAGTACAAGTGACTTTTCAAAAAAGAGAGAGAAAAACAATACAAGTGCCATTCGTAAACATATGACTTTCTATAAATGGTGTGGTTTTTGGATTGCTCATGTTAGAATAGTATCAATAAATTATATCACAGAAAATGCAACTTATAATTTAATATATATAGAAAGTATTCGTTTAACCTGTACACTGGAGACCTGTCAATGTCCAAGGCATCATACACTTACAGAGTATAAAAGAATGTCTTGACTAACTCCATACTTGTATGAAGTATAAAACCTACATTCTAATTACACAGCAAAAGGAAAAAAACAATTCTACTGGAATTATCTGTAGAGCCAATGGATGATCAAAGCAATAATTGTATCCGCATGAACAAAATGGTATGATCATAGGTTGTAATATGTTTGCTGGGTCTCTGTAATGTCTAAGGATTGCCGGTTCTCTTTGTCAAAATGGCGAATGAACACCTAGAGGATTGCCGGATCTTTATATCTCTTGAAAAGATCCTCAATGCCGTCAAGAACTTCTTGTGGTAGAGGCCGTGGAGTGCTGGTAAACGCGTCGATGTTCTCCTTCAACTGGTCCATGGTGGTTGCTCCAATGATGGAGCTAGCAGTGAATGGACGATCACGCACAAAGCCAAGAGCAAGCTGGACTGGAGTTAGCCCATGCTTCTTGGCAAGCTTAACGTATTCTAATGTTGCTTCCTGCCATAAAAAGTTAATCGAAGTAAAGTAGAATGCTTGCGAACACTCAAGTTCCATACAGTCGGGGCAAAAACAAATTTGTTATAGTACATATCTTACTTTAGCCAAAGAGGCATTGTAGCGTGCCATGTATCCAGGGAAGAGATTTAGCCTACTTTTTGAGATGTCAGCGTTAACATCAATATACTTCCCAGTCAGAACACCACCAGCCAATGGGGAGTAGGCAAGCAGTCCAACATTGCAGTTATTCGGGTGGCAAACTTCAACAAGATCAACTGTGATGAAACAAGATATGGTTAAATGGAAGTTATTGGCCACATTGGTATAGACAAGAGAGTAAGGGTCAAATCACATTATTATACGAAAAGCATAAAGAAAAAATGTTAACAAATAAATCACTACCCAATATCACAAAATCTGTATTTCCACTTTTCAGCAATACCTCATAATAAGAAGGAAAATGACACTACCCCAATTAGCATCATAATTCTGTTGGCAGTTTATACTCCAATTTCTATTAAATACACTTTCACCCATTAGCATTTTTCTTCCCTTTTCAGTTTTCAGCAACAAATTGTACGAAGAAACTAGAAAATCTCATGAAAGATATTAGCTAGAAACAACGTATATTGGAAATCTATATTTGTTTGTTAACAGGCAACTAGCCTCTCTAATTTATGAGAAATCAAAGGGAATTTTCAATTTGTCCAGTACAATTTGGCATTACTAAGAGAGTTCCTATGAATTAAATGAATGTACTGAAGCAATGTTTGCACCTTCAAAGCGGCATCTCACAAGTAGACTATAACTGTTCTGGATGCTCACGATCTTCGGAAGGCCTTGAGCCTTTGCAGCATGTATAAACTCCATTACTCCATATGAGGTTTCATTCGAAACACCGATATAGCGAACCTAAAACAGAGATAACATTAAACATTGATTAAGAACTCAATATTCTTGTTGATTGTCTTCTGAGTGTCAGAATTGAGACAAACGTTTTAATTACTCGATGTGCCTCTACGTACACAAGAGTTGCATGCTAATAAGCTACTTTTTTCTATAAAAAAGTATTTGCATGGCTGTTACCAGATGCATACTGTGTAACGTATTTTAAAATAGATAGTACCAGGACATTGTAAATCGCATCCACATTGGATATGTAACTATCAGGCACCGATGGATAGCGGAGGCTGCTGATGCAATGGGAGATGAGGAGGCCCTGTAAACCAAAGGCAGAGGGGGGAAATTCCCCAACACTGCTTGACCATTCATTGATAACTCCCTCAATCTTTTTTGCTGCTTGTTGTTTCTGCTTTCAGTGCTCAGATTGTTTTGTTGTTTTGTCAGACTGCAGGCCTTAGGCAAATTCCCCAATTTATTTAATATAAACAGCAGGTCCTGCTTGTTTACTTTTTTTTAAAAAAAAAAAGATAACTCCCTCCATATATACAGAGGGGAAAGACTTGACCCCCTAATACGTCTCCTAATACATTGATTCTTAACAGAATCCAGTATTCCAATCCAAATGCAACGCGAAATTTTTTTTGAAAGCTTTGGCAGGAGCTCTGCCTTTCAATAGGTGAATCTAAACCTATGGAAGCTGGGCCCGATTCTTTAAATCCACTATTTCCTTCACTTGCCACTTTGGATTTTGCTTTCTTATGTTGGTAGGTCCTGCCGACCATGATAGTCTCATGCCATGAAAAATGTTTACGTGTTACTACTTTGCTCGTATAAGAATATCAACCATAGAAATCTCACCTTTCCTTCGTCAACTAGCTCCTGGAAAGCCTTCAATTGCTCCTCAAAAGGGATGCTTGGCCTCCATTTGGTTGGATTATAACTAAATTCACCAAATAGTGCCACATACCTATCTGGCCTGGAGACATAAATAAAAACTTTGGAACTAAGAATGTTTATTCGATTCAGTTCAATCACAAATAGATATGGATATATATTAATCTAACAGAAAAAACTCTGATCCAAACGAACTGCACCAAAAAAAGCTGGTGTAGAAGACAAAGAAAAAAAAAAGCTACAACTACTTCAAATAGTGAAATGTACTTGGTTAGGCATCCCATATGCTGTAACCTATATTTTATACACAGATGGAAGCCCAAGAAGAGTTCAGTTAATATATTCACTCATATTTTCTCTTCATTACTCAACAATATGGGAACCTGCTGAACCTAATATGAAGCATAGAATATAAAAAGGCACCTTCAGCCTCTGGACCTGAGTCCTCAGGCCTGGTTTTACATGATACAAGGCATATTGACTTCCCCGATCAATACATTCACTAGTTCCCTTTAAAAAATCTGGCATAATTCTGTACAAGAAAAAAAACCATACTGATGTTTAATGGAATGTTTCCATGTATATTGGTAAAAGAATAACAACAGAAAAGTGAACCTAAATATTGTTTTTGGCAGGCATACAGCCATACAAGTGAATCAAACTGACACTGACCAGTGTATCTGAAGCAAATCAATGTAATCTGTAGACAAGCGTTTAAGGCTCTTTTCAACACTTTCTTTGATATTGGCAGCATCAACACGCACCACTTCTGCATTGTCCCGAAGAAATGCAGACCGCTCTGAATAACCAGCAACTTTGGTGGCCAAAATTATCTAACATGCGAAGGGAAAAAAAAGGGCAAGACCCAAGTTACAGTCAGATATTAAACTTGACATTACATAGTGGGAAACATAGGGATTGTGCGTTAATAATACTGATAGGTGTTAGAAACTTAGGGATTGTGCGTTAAAAATACTGATAGGTATTATTACTTATTAGTAAAAGTTATGCTGCTAAACTCTAAACACTGGCATCAATTTGAAGGACGAAATCAAGCATATTGTACAAGAATCATTGCTCGTACAGAAACAAAGATTCAATAATCCAAAATATGTTGTAACATCATTTAGATTACCTTATCTCGTGGTTTTGATTGCATCCACCTGCCAATATAAAGATCAGTTCTCCCTTGAGTTTCCTTTTTCATTGGAACTGGGTACTAAAGGCCAAAAGGCAAAATGGAAAAGTAGATCCCGTCACTTGACTTGAAAACAGAGAGATGGATAGTTAATAGAAGCAAGGAAGGAATCTGTACTGACAATTTCCGCTGTGTCCAGGATATTGACACCTTGATCGAAAGAATAAGAGATAATGTCATGTGCTTCCTTCTCTGTGTTCTGCTCGCCAAAAGTCATCTGGAAAGGAAAGGATTTACCTTGAGATGAAGAAAACATGAGAAGCAAGGGGGTTTCAATTTTCATAATCATAAATACCGTTCCAAGAGTGACCTCACTGATAAGGAGGTCCGAATCTCCCAGTTTCTTGTACTGCAGCTGTGTTTGCGCCACTGCCCGGACTTGGCTGCGAACGTGTCTCTTGTGCAATCTTTGAGAATGATGAGCATGGAGCGCCGATAAGGTAGTGCCATATGATGGAGGGGCGAACGATGGCATGGCCATTTGTTGCATACTGATGAAATTCCTGCTTGCACATCCCAGCATCGAGTAAATTTTGCGTCACCAAATTCAGTATGCCTCCAGAAACTAGAATCCTATTCCCCGAGGAAGCCTAGCCAATACATCTAACATCATATATTTAAATAAATAAATAATTTCATGTAGTTAAATTTGGGCAATGCCGACAATATTAGCAGTAGGCATAATAAAAGACATATATGGCGTGTTTGGTTCCCTGCATCCCCCCCAACCAGGCTCCCGGGATGCAGGGAACGCATATTTGGTTGCCCGGCTCATCCCCTCGGCCAGGCTGCGCTCGGGTAAAGGCCCCCCCCCCCCTCAGCCAGGCTCCCGGGGAACGCAGGATTCGGCTGTTTCCACCGGGCCTGGCTCGCTCCATGCTCCCTCTCGCGCCCGCGCTCGGCGATTTCTGCCCGCGGGAGATGGCACGAACGCACTAGGGTTACCTCCCCCCTTTCGCGCCATTCACCGCGTATATATGCCCCCTCCCGGTGCCTCCCTCTCTTTTCTCATCGCTCTCCGTCTGCGCCGCCGGTAGGTGTTCACCTCCTCCTTCCATTGTTCGCTGTTGTTCTTGATCGATTCGTGGCCTCCTGATCCTTTCCCTGTCTCTCGTTGCGGTGCAGGTGTCGTGGATCTGAGGCAAGTGAGTCTCCCCCTCTTCCATTTCCCTGTTTGCTTTTGTGATTCAAGAACCCTAGGTCACGGTTTCTTGTCGATGCAGCTATAGGCAGACCAGATCTGAGTTCTTAGCTGTTGTTAAGGTATGGATCGATTGTAACTCTTCCATTTTTGCATGTTCTTGGCTTAAAAAATCATGGCTTGTTAATGCAAATCCTCTTTCGTGGTCGTGTGCTTGCAGATCTCGGTTTGGTGCTTGCAGATCCGCCGTCCCTCACTTATTCTTGTGCTTTCGCTGGTCCTCTTCCTTCGTGACGTGGGTATAATACACCGATACTCCCCCCTCTCGGCTCCCCCTTTAATCTATAGCGTGCGGTAGTTAATCCAGCGTGCTTCGATTTTTTGTCTAAGCATGTGATGATTACAATGTTTGTCTGAGCATATGTCGTAGTCGGTGATGACTCAAATTTTTTTGTCTGAGCATATGTCCAAGTCTGTGATGCTTATAATTATTTGTCTGAGCATATGTCGTAGTCTTTGATTATTACAGTATTAGTCTGAGCATATGTCCAAGTCTGTGATGATTGCTTACATGCTGGTAGTAACTATGTCCTATAAATTCCTTCTTTTTTCTAGATGGATTTGCAAGAGAAGAGGCGCATGCTTTTTGCCCGTGCAGAAGAGGATGTGGCTCTCTTTGTTGGTATGGCAGATGCAGTGAACAATGTGGCAGATGCTATTCGCTCTACCAAGGTTGAGGATTCCCATCCTGAATTATATGGTGCAGTCATGTTTGTCCCAGGCTTCACTGAAGAAGCACTCATGTATGCTTATGGCCATCTGCTGGACAACAAAGCACTGGGTACTGCATTTGTGATGATGTCAGACTCCCACCGTGTGCTGTGGTTGAGGACCTACTTGGGCAAGCACTACTACATATGAAGGGCTTGGTGGCAGCTGGTAGTTGATCCTTTTGTGCAGTGCCTGCACCCTGCTGGTCTTTTGTGCAGTGGTGGCCTTTTTTGTGCATAACTTACTACACCTGGTGGTTGTGCAGTGGGTTGACCTTCTCTTCTGTGCAGTTGATCTGATCCTGCATTCTTTACTAGCTAACACTGACATATAGTTAGTGTTCTGGATATTTTAGTGCCACTATAACCCTGCCTTCCTAGATCAACCTAACTATTTGATGTATTTGAACTTGTCCAGGCAGTCTGACCATGTGTCCATTGCCTTTGATGTGAACCTCAGTGGTATTGAACTTGATCTGAGCACTTGCCCAATTGCCTGTGAGGTGCTTTTCATTGCATGTCATATGATTTTCTCATATCTAAGCACATGCCCATTGCCTGTGAAGTATTGCATCATTGCTGTGATCTGATTTTCACATTTCTGAGCACATGCTTTATTTACTGTGAAGTGTGCTCAGTGCCACTTATCTGTTTTCACTTATTTGAGCTGTTTCCATTGGCAGATGATGTATTTTAAATATAAATGAGCACATGCCCATTGCCTATGATCAGATTTGTCACATATCTGAGCACATGCTTTATTTACAATGGCTGCACTTTTTTTGGTTTTGTACTTTTCATTTTGTATGCAGCTATGGCATGGTATGTTGTTCATCGTGGGAAGCAACCGGGGGTATACTCAACTTGGGAAGAAGCACATGCTCAAGTGCATGGCTTCAAGGGAAATTGCTACAAAAAATACAACTCAAGAGATGAAGCCTTTCAAGCATTCTATGGGCAACAACCAGTACATCCACCTCTACTGGATTATCTGAATCCACAGATCGTCGAACATGATCCAAATGGCGTGCTTCCTGTGTGTCTTATTTCTTTTGAGGTTAAAGTTGTATTAATTGCACTTGCCGTTGTTGTAGTTGTTTTCGTAATTTGGTGGTTCATGTAAACACATTTGTCCTGCAATTCAGCTAGGTAGTGGTAAGGTTACCACCACATGCAGGAGGTATTTTGAACTTCTTGTATGCAATCAACCAAACACACTTGCCTGCATTGTCCAATGCAATCAGACAGTGCATGCAACCAACCAAACACTGCCTAAGTGTTAAACCCGTGCCCCCACCTATAGCAGCCAATACCCACAACCAAAGGAACCAATGTCGAAAAAAAAAAACACAAAACAAAACAAAACAAAAAAAGCTTTTGCAGTTCTCTAATTGGACCGAAAAGGAAACTCGGGACAAATTGCAGAATAACAGAAACATTGGTTAAAAAAAAACCGTATCACAATTAAACGCTAGACGGTGGCCTAACGTCTCGTTTAGGGGCTAAAGGCTCAATTAGACGCTAGGCGCGTGTAGACGCTCTCGTGTACACGCGCTGCAGCGATTAAACGGCGAAGAATCCGAGAAAAAACGCGTGTACGCGATGAAAATCGCGCGGCTCGCGGCAGGGGAAGCGCGCGCGCGCGTGGGCGGAAAGAAATCGCGCGGGCGCGTGGAAAAAGAAATGCGGGCTGGTGCGCGCGGTAAAGAGCTGGCGGGCCCGAGCTGTAGCGGAAATCGCGTCGCGAACGCCCGCAACCGCGACTCGCGCACGCCCGCCGCCGCGACTTCACCGCGCAACTTCACGGCCGGACACCGCTCGCGTGGAGGCGGACCGCGTCGAGGCGCGAGTGAAGGAGGCCGACGCGCCTGGAGCGCCGCGACTCGCGCCTGTGCTGCGAGTTTGTATTGAAGTCGATTGACGCCTATCTTTTCAGAAATAAAAAAAACCCAAGAAAGGGAAGGGGAGGAGTAGAATAGTACCCGTTTCACGGCCTCCCGCCGAACCCAGCCCGTAGCTCACCGGCGAACACGAGAAGAGCGGTTAGCGCGAGCTAGAGAATGGAGGAGGCGAGTGGAGGAGGCGATGCGTGAAGACGACGAGGCTGATGAGGTGGCCGGCCAACCCGCCACGGGCTGATGGGTGGCGGACTGGCAGGTATGTGCAAACAACCCAATAGAATCCCATCCATTAAACAGATTCGGCCCAGTCCATCACTTGTTGCTTGCGGTGCCAGTCTACCAAACAGCCGCAAGTGGTATACCACGCACGGGCCAGGCCACATCCATATAGCTAACCAAAAGGCCCTACATGATTCCTGTGTGACCGGGCCCTTCTTTCTCCTTTTGTATCAACATGAATGAATGAAACTGTATGGTCATGTAGATTGTAATATGCTTTTCCGGGACTTTGTATCGTTTGATTGAGGATTGCTGGTTCGTTTCATCAAAATAGTGAATAAAACAGCTAGAGGATTGCTGGGTCTTTGTATCTCTTAAAAAGATCATCAACTCCGTCAAGAACTTCTTGTGGCAGAGGCCGTGGGGCGCTGGTAAACGCGTCGATGTTCTCCTTCAGCTGGTCCATGGTGGTTGCTCCAATGATGGAGCTAGAAGTGAATGGACGGTCACGCACAAAGCCTAGTGCAAGCTGGACTGGAGTTAGCCCATGCTTTTTGGCTAGCCTTATGTATTCATTTGTCGCTTCCTGCCATACAAAGTTAACCAAAGTAAACTAAAATGCATACCGACGTTCTAGAATTGCTGGAATTATTTATGGTGTATATCATACTTGAGCCAAAGAGGCATTGTAGCGAGCCATGAATCCAGGAAAGATATTTAGCCTGCTCCCCTTTGAGATTCCTGAGTCAGCATCAAGATACTTCCCAGTGAGAACCCCACCAGCCAATGGGGAGTTGGCAAGCAGTCCAATATTGCAGTTATGCGGGTGGCAAACTTCAACAAGATCAACTGTGATGAAACAAAATGTGATTAAAAGACAGTTGTTGGCCTCATCAGTATGCAAAAGAGAGCATAAAAGCACGCATGTTTTACCAGATAAATTGCTACCTAATACACAAAATCTGTAGTCCCCTTTTCAGCAATACTCGACCTCTTAATAATAAGATGTTGGGGTGACCAGGTGAGGGAGGTGGAACTTGATGATGGGGGATTGTGGGAAGTGGAAAGTGACAGGCATGAAGGAGGTTCAGCGACGGATCGACCATAGCACCAGTGGGCGCCGGTGGCAGGGGAAACACTGGACAGATTTCTCTCCCCGCTGGCGTCGCAGCGCGGGACTAAGCGATCATCCTCCCTCAACAACCTTAAGCACTTGTTCTGAATAATTAAGACCCTAAGCAATGCTTTCACCTTCAAAGCAGCATCTCACAAGTAGACTATAACAGTTCTGGATGCTCACGATCTTCGGAAGGCCTTGAGCCTTTGCAGCATGTACAAACTCCATTACTCCATATGAGGTCTCATTAGAAACACCAATATAGCGAACCTATATCAGAGATAACATTCAACAATTATTAACAACATGATACTCTTTGATTATCTTCTGTATGAGCTAACAGAACTGAGACAAAAACATAGAACTACTCAATGTGCCTCTACTTACAACAAAGTTGCATGTTGATAATCTACCTTTTGTCTGAAAAACAACTTACATGGCTGTTATCAAATGCATGTTATGTAAAATATTCTAAAACATAGTACCAGCAAATGTTGTACAGTAACTTGTAAGCTGCATCACAACAAGATCAGATATCAACATCTAGTTTCATATTTTCGCATGCCACACTTGCTACAACTTTGCATTTGCGCCTATAAGAATATCAATCATAGAAATCTTACCTTTCCTTCATCAATTAACTCCTGGAAAGCCTTCAACTGTTCCTCAAAAGGGATGCTTGGCCTCCATTTGGTTGGATTATAACCAAATTCACCAAATAGTGCCACATACCTATCTGGCCTGTAAACATAAAGAAAAACTTTGGAACCAAGATGTTTATTTCAATAGTTAAATTACAAATAGATATGTATATCAATCTAACATAAAAAAATCCAATACAAGCAACCTTACATGAGCACAAAAAAAAAAAACTCATAAAACTGCACTCAAAGAAAGTTGGTGTAAAAAAAAAGAAACTACTTCAAACTGACAGAGTAAGGTGAAACAAAATGAACTGAGATAGTGAAATGTACTTGGTTAGGTATCCCATATGTTCTAATTTCAAATCCATGTTTTACAAGGAGTGCAGAAAGAAGTCCAATAAGAAGTACTCCTAAGTTAATATATATTCATTACTTTTCTCTCTCTATTGACCAGCGGTTTGAGAACCTGCTGAACCTAACATGAATATAATGGAGAAGGCACCTTCTGCCTCCGGACCAATGTCCTCAAACATGGTTTTACATGATACATGGCATATTTCCCTATCAGAATCAGACTCATACATTTACCAGTTTCTTTGCAAAGACTAACACTATTCATTTTGTAAGAGAAAAAAAAAAAGGCATGGCTATGTTTGTAATTAATGTATGTTGGTAAAAGGCTGACAACACAAAGTGAAACTAAATATGGTTTTTGTCATCTATAGTTCTATACAGAAATACAATTATATACAAGTGAATCAAACTGACACTGACCAGTGTATCTGGAGCAAATCAATGTAATCTGTTGATAAGCGCTTAAGGCTCTTTTCAACACTTTCTTTGATATTGGCAGTGTCTACACGCACCACTTCTGCATGGTCCCGAAGAAACGTAAACCCCTCTGAATAGCCGGCAATTTTGGTAGCCAAAATCATCTAAAATGCAGGGGAAAAAATAGGCAACACCCATCTTTCAGTCAGAACTTTTAGACATGGCATCACATAATGGCGGTGTTTATTTGTCAGTCTAGTGTTATAAGTAAAATTATGGTTCTAAAACATGGCATCAGTTTCAAGGATGGAAGCAAAGGATATTGCGTAAGAATTATTACTCATGCTGAAATAATGAGTTAACAGTTTTGAGTTCTGTGCATAAAAAATTGTTAGCCAGATTTAGTTACAAACATATGAACAAAATATATTGTAAGTTTGCAACATAGCATCTATTCAGGTTACCTTGTCTCGTGGCTTCAGTTTCATCCACCTGCCAATATAAAGGTCAGTTCTCCCTTGAGTTTCCTTTTTGAATGGAAGTGGGTACTAAAGGCCAAAAGGAAAGATGGAAGTAGAAAAGAAACAAGTAGATCAATCTCTTAACTTGAATACAGAGAAAGAGATAGAGTTAATAAAAGCAAGGAAATAATATGTACTGACAATTTCTGCCGTGTCTAGGATATTGACACCTTTATCGAAAGCATAAGAAATCATATCATGTGCTTCCTTCTCTGTGTTTTGCTCTCCAAAAGTCATCTGAAAAGAAAAGAATTAATCTTGAGACGCAGAAAAAACATTATTTTACAGTACGAGGAATAAGTTTTGTACACATACTGTTCCAAGAGTGACCTCGCTGATAAGGAGGTCTGAATCTCCAAGTTTCTGGTACTGCAGCTGTGTTTGTGGCACTGCGTGGACTTGGCTGCGAATGCATCTCATATGCAATCTTTGAGAGCGAAGAGCACGGAGTGCTGCCGATAAGGTATTGCCATACGATGAAGGGCAGGTTACCGCAAAAGATGGCGTGGTCATTTGCAGCATACTGGAATTCCTTCCTGGACCATCGCAGCATCAAGTAAATTTAGTGCCATAAATTCAGCGTGCCTCTAAAAACGAGACTGAACCTAGGACTAACCATGCGATTTTTTTTTTCATTTAGAAGAAACTAGGGACCAAAATTTGAGTTGAAGAGACTCAAACATGGGTGGTTGGGATGCAGGACCAAACCTCCCATACGAACCAGTTGAAGTAACCTCACTTCCTATTAAGTACGCCTCCAGAAATTTAGAATCCTATAGAACGATGCCCAATGAAACCTAGCCATAACATCTTACATAATAATTAGACCGAATCGTTGCCTTACCATTTGTACTGCTGCACTTCACTACCGAGCAATCATCGGGGCAAAGCTTGGAAGTTGGAGCGACAGTTTTTTTTTTCGAAGGGGCAAAAAAGAAGAGAAGAAGAAGAGGAATGGAACGGGAACGGTAGCTTTACCCCAAGCCGTAGAACCTCGCCAGAGAAGAGAAGAAGAGGCGCGGTTGGCGAGCTCCGCTGCTCCAGTATGGAGCAGAGGGAGAAGGCCCTGCACTGAAGAAGCTGCAGCAGGACTGCAGGTGGAGGTGCGGCGGTGGCTTTCCGAAGCCGGATGAGGCCGACAGAAGAACACGCGACGGTTCGCTGCGAGGGCTGTTACAGATCCGACCAATTTATACGAGCATAAGTATAACGATCGTATTTTCGTCGTAATTCAGTCGCACTTGAGCCAATATAAACCTGGTAGTCCGGAAATCTCGAAGGATTTCAAACATTTCATACCCCAAGGATCATTTATTCAGCAATACCCGATCACATGACACATAAGTTCGCAACCGAATTTAAACATCAGAGTACAACATAGTCTTTTACACAAATAGGGTAGTAGCGGAAGTCAACATAGTTTTACACCACAGAGTTCAAATACGAGTACCATCACATGACCCCGTCACAGCATTCTTACAACAACTAAAGATAGATAATGACCCTGCCCTCGGGTCTAGTCTTCTTCGCCCGCAGGGGTGAAGCAATTCCTGCAATACGCGTAGAAGACTACACCATCTGCAACAATGGGAATAAAACCCTGAGTACTCAATTGTACTCAGCTAGACTTACCCGACAGGGAGCAAATAAAAAGACTCTTAAGGATATGCAAGACTTATTTGGTGGAGCTCAGAGGGTAGCATCATTTTTGCATCAAAAGCATTACTAGAGTAGAACCTCAACTTATTCATTTTAATTGTGATAAGCTTCGATTTCAGTTAAACTATTTACTAGGATTAGCCACTATACTAAGCATTCACTGAATATTGTAGCAATCAATAAAACCATATGATTTCCGATATCCACAGATATCAACCTCATCTCACCATAATCATTATGTTCAAGTTATTAGCCTCTACCTCACCAGAAGATCAGTTCAGTTTCTCACTGACCAGGAGAGATGGCGATTCGAATCGATTGTACCAGCTGGCAAATATGCCAATCACAAACCCTGTCAGCCGAGCCACTGGCTTCTTGGGCCACCGTTAAATCTTTCTGAGACATAATATGTATCGCGGGCTTGGAGGGGTCCATATTCTCAGAGACAAACCCACTTCCAGGATGCATCAGGTCCCTGACCTGCCCTTGGTAAGATGGTGTCTCCGCACATCCTTCCTACCTCCAGAATATGTCTGCCTTATCACGCCCAATTCCCGGCTCAGAAAGAAATACTCGGCTTCGCGGTCAGAACGACTTATCTGGCCAGCTATGTGACGACGTCTTTCAATCTCAACTGATGTCTGGTGGCCTCAGTCCTAGTCGGCCGCAAGCAGCACCGAAGACAGCATGACCTCAACCATGTCATGCGGCTCCCCGCTACCTAGCCTTGATTCTCTCATTAGACACTGTGGCATGGTGGCACATATAGTCCATCATGTGGAATCCAACCCCATCATCATTAGTAACCACCTATGCTCGCGAAGGACAGGAAATCCCTCGACTTCTACCGGTCTAAGCATGGCTAAGCATAAGATCGAACCCATCCCCTTGTCTAGTAATAACTTCAGGATCAAGTATAAGTGGACAAGGAATAAATGCAGCAACGGTATCATATCAACTCCTATACTTAAGTGCACAATCATACGATTTAATAAAGACCAGTGTATTTGTAAAAAGAGTAGGTGGAGACTTAGGAATGCTCCGGGGCTTGCCTTTCACAAAGTTAGCGGGTTGGTGATCCGGGCACTCCGGAAGTTCAGCCTCTTTTTCTTGTCCTTCGGAAACTTCGGGCACTTCAATCTCCGGTGGAACTCCCTCCTCCGATGGATCGAATTGCAACAGTGTCACGCCTCCCGGCGATCCTGTATGCATGATATGCATATATGAGAACTGAGAATGCACATGAAATGCAAGATAGAGATGCACGAATTAACCCATGATATGCAATCAGTTTAACAATCCACACTCATTTATTTCTTTCCTAGACAACCAACTCATACTCACCCTTCTTAAGCAAAGCATAGAACAATTTCTCGTCCCAGGTGAGAGGTCTACAACCTGCACTTAATAATTAACATGCATCAACTAACCTACCACAACCAAAAGATATTTGCTTAGAAACAATTAAATAAACCCTAGCCTATAACTGGACCTACTGCTTACTGTGACCAGAAAAATCCATAGAAATTACAGTAGCTATTACACATCCAGATTAGCCTACTGACAAAATTTCAAGTCATTTGGACAAGTATAACAGTCTACACAAAAATAACAAGCAACCAGCCTTTTAAGCAATGGAAAATACTTAACACAGTGAAAAGTATCAAACAACAGATTTCCTAATTTTCTTAGCTTCTTTCCAACATAACATAGCCCAGGAAAAATATTCATGTCCATAACCTTAACACATTAAGCATGGTGATTTTTGCAAGATTAAAACATAAAAGGCACATTATACTAGACATCATATAAATAACAGTGAAACACCAGCAAACATATTTTTCATAGATTCTACTTCCCTAAACAAGATGAATGCAAGTGGAATCACATTTTTAGCACATTCCTGCAATTACTTATGCATTTATCAAGTTTACAAGCAATTAACAATTTAATTATAACTACACACAAAAAGTATTCAAAAAGTACATTTTATATTTTTTCTTGATAGAGCTCAGAAATACAAACACAACAAAATTTGGTTCACCCCCATTGGGCATTCCTAGCTCCAGATATGAATTTTGGAAGGTTTTACCCCTTTTCTGGAAATTCATTTTATAAATCAAAAACCTAAACCCGATAGAACTGCTACGTGCACCCGGCTCAGTGAACCAGAGGCGCACCCGAACGGCTGACTCGCGGGCCCCGGGGTCGACCCGACCCCACGCGTCAGAGAGAGGAAACAGAGCCGCCGGCGCTGACCGGCGAGAGCTCGCCGACGGCGAGGTCTCCGGCGACGCCGAGGCTACCTACCGACTCGCGGCAACGAGACGAACCCGATGGACCAACTGCCGAGGGTCTTACTCCACCGGAGCGAGCTCGACGGCGGCAATGGCGGACGGCGGTGGTCCGGCGAACTTGCGCCGGCCGATTCCGGCCGTTGCTCGCGCGGCTCGGCCTCGTTCCGTGTTCCTGCAACCCTAACGGACCTGTGCGCGCGACTAATCGAACTATTGCGCACGGAAACTCACTGACCGCGCTCGCATGGCGGCACGGTGGCGAGCGGTTTCACGGCGAACTCGGGTTCCGGCGAAACCACGGCGAGATAGACCTAACCGACGGTGTGGAAAGGATCTACGGCTAACGGAGACTCTTAGACGAGCAAAAGAGAGGGAAACCGACCCCGGCATCGCCCTCGTCGCGGCAACCCGAGAGCTCGGCGGCGCTCCGGCAATGGCGGACGGCGGGAAGCTTGCTGGAGCTGTACCTTAGGTCGGCTGAGGTCGGCAACGGGTCGGAAACGAAGAGCAGAGCAAGCCGCAGCTACGCCGAGGTTGGCGCGGTCGGAGACGGCTCGGTGGCGGCGGATTTCACCGCGGCGGTCGCGACGGAAATGGCGACGGCGGAAATGGCGACGGCGGAGGGGAAAGAGGAGAGCAGCGAGCGAACAGAGGGCGAGAGAGCGGGGAGAGTGAGGGCGAGCGTGCGGGAGACAGCATTGCGTGTTCCCCTTTGTAAGCCGACCGCGCGGCAGCAACTGACGGCGTACGGCGCCATCTGGCGGCCGAGGCCTGACGCGGTCGCGCGATTCGCCCGCGATTCGCCCGAGGGTCGAACTGAATCGGCTCCGATTCAGTTTCCGCGGACCCGACTGAAACTCGATTTTTATCGATCTATAACTCGCGATCCAGGGCGTTTCAGCGAAAACTTCACTAATATGGATTGAAGAGCTATACGAGTAGATCATTTCATATTAAGGAACTTTACTCTAGTTCGGCCTGGATTGAGAGATACAAGTCGATGAACAGGGGTACACCGAAACTGAAAACCGGTTTAGACTTAGGAAAATTTGAAAACTTGCCAAAACAGCTCCAAATCTGCACTAATTCAACTTTTTGACCTTCTTCCACTCATTTTCATGAGTTGACCCAAAAATAAAGTTTGTTGCTTATAAAATTCTACACAACTTTGATTAAGGGTGCACTGACATGCAGAATCTCTAAAATGCCCTTCTTGTTTGGTCAAACAGAATAGCTTTTAAAGGGCTCTCTAGTCAACTATGAGCTAGAGGGGTATTTTGGGGATTTCACCAACATGAACATTGTTCCAAATGTTATCCTAAACATGTATAAAGCATTTAGAACCGTAAACAAGCATCACATTTGCATGACAACACATTTTGCATAATATGGACATATAAACAAACATATAGCAATAAAAGGGAATCAAATAAAATGCAATGATAATAATGCATGAAATGACATGATCTATGCTTGATGACATGCAAATGCAAGTGTGAAAATAGTAACTAACACTAGGGTGTTACAGCCCTCCCCCCTTAAAAGAATCTCGTCCCCGAGATTAGAGTTAATTACCATTGTTTAAAGAAAGACGGATAGACTTCCTTGAGGTAATCTTCTCGCTCCCAAGTCGCATCCCAATAACTTTGGTTGTTCCACACCACCTTATAGAACTTGATCACTCGGCTACGGGTGATTCTTTCTTTGTAATCTATTACTTCAATAGGCTTTTCTTCATAGGTCAAATCTGATTTCAACTTGATATCACCAAAATCCACTTGCTCTTTCCGGTACTCGTAAACATTTCTTGAGTTGAGATACATGAAACACATTGAAGATAGTGGACATGTGTGGTGGCAACCGTAACTTGTATGCTACCTTCCCACTTCTTTCCAGAATTTGAAAAGGACCTACAAACCTTGGAGCTAACTTTCGTTTCACTCCGAAGCGTTGCACGCCTTTCATGGGTGACACTTTCAAGTATACATAGTCGCCCACTTCAAACTCCAATGGCCTTCTTCGCTTGTCCGCATAGCTCTTTTGACGAGTCTGAGCGGCTCTGAGATGTGTTTGAATGGTATGCACTCTCTCTTCGGCCTCTTTCACAAAGTCAATCCCGTAATATCTCCTTTCGCCTGATTCAACCCAATTGAGAGGAGTTCTACATTTGCGCCCATACAAAGCTTCAAAAGGAGCCATTTGAATACTCTCTTGATAGCTATTGTTGTATGAGAACTCGGCCAAAGGCAACCATTCTTCCCACGAACCTTTAGACGATAGAACACAAGCTCTCAACATATCTTCAAGAATTTGATTTACCCTTTCAGTTTGACCAGAAGTTTGAGGATGATAAGCTGAGCTGCGAACCAAATTGGTTCCCAAACACTTGTGTAGATGCTCCCAGAAGCGTGCAATAAATTGCGGGCCTCCGTCGGAAACTATCGTCCTCGGCACACCATGTAACCGAAGTATCTGAGCAAAGTAGAACTGTGCCAACTGATGAGGACGATCTGTAGTTCGAACTGGTAAGAAATGTGCAATCTTAGTCAATCGATCTACGATCACCCAAATAGAATCGTGGCCTTTTTGCGTTAGAGGTAACCCAGATATGAAATCCATGGTTATCTCATCCCATTTCCAACCTGGAACTGGTAAGGGTTGCAATAGGCCTGCTGGCTTAAGATGAATAGCCTTCACGCGACAACAGGTATCACACCTGGCCACATAGGCTGCAATTTCTTTCTTCATTTTGGTCCACCAGAACCTAGGTTTCAAGTCTTGATACATCTTACTACTACCAGGATGGATAGACAACTTGGACAAATGAGCCTCATCCATAATCTGATTCCTCAACTCACGGTCTTTCGGTACTACCAATCGATCCTTGAACCACAATATACCTTTTTCATCTACTCGGAAATGAAGCATTTCTTGTTCTTTCATCTTCCTCTTGATATGATATATGCCGGGATCTATTTTCTGACCTTCAATAATCTTGCTTTCCAAAGTACAACTGAGAGTAATATTATTCAACACCACTGGATGCACAAGATTGAACCCGTCTGCTAGCAAAGGCTGCAATACATTGCAATGAGACTTTCGGCTCAAGGCATCGGCTACGACATTGGCCTTGCCCGGATGATAGTGTACTTCTAGATCATAGTCTTTGATCAACTCCAACCACCTTCTTTGCCTCATGTTCAACTCAGGCTGAGTGAAAATGTACTTGAGACTCTTGTGATCGGAATAGATATGACATTTGTGACCCATCAAATAGTGGCGCCAAATCTTCAATGCATGAACTACAGCGGCAAGTTCCAAATCATGAGTAGGATAGTTTTGCTCATGTTTTCTCAGTTGACGCGAGGCATAAGCAATGACTCGGCCTTCTTGCATGAGAACACATCCTAACCCAGTGCCACAAGCATCGCAGTACACATCAAAAGGCCTTTCAATATCAGGTTGTGCAAGAACTGGAGCAGTGGTCAACAACGTTTGCAAGGTGCGAAAAGCTGTTTCACACTCCTCACTCCACACAAACTTGGTATCTTTGTGCAATAGCTTGGTCATAGGTTTAGCTATTTTAGAGAAATCCTGAATAAAGCGGCGATAATACCCAGCTAATCCCAGAAAGCTACGAACCTCAGACACATTTGTTGGTGACTGCCAATCCAACACCTGCTGAACTTTTGACGGATCTACAGAAATACCTTCAGCAGATAAGATATGGCCCAGAAAAGGTACCTTAGTCAACCAAAATTCACACTTGCTGAACTTAGCATACAGCTTATGCTCCCTGAGTCTAGCCAAGACTATCCTCAAGTGTTCAGCATGATCCTCCATGCTCTCAGAGTACACCAGAATATCGTCAATAAAGACTACCACGAACTTATCCAACTCAGGCATGAATACTGAATTCATTAGATACATGAAATGTGCAGGAGCATTGGTTAATCCAAAAGACATAACCAAATACTCATACAAGCCATACCGAGTGGAGAAAGCCGTCTTGGGAATATCTTGTGGTCTGATCTTAATTTGGTGATACCCAGATCTCAGATCAATTTTGGAGAAAACCTTGGCCTTGGACAATTGATCAAACAAGATATCAATACGAGGTAGAGGATACTTGTTCTTAATTGTCACAGCATTTAGTGGCCTATAGTCCACACACATACGTAAAGTTTCATCCTTCTTCTTAACAAAAATTGCAGGACAGCCCCACGGAGAGGAACTAGGGCGAATGAACCCTTTGTCCAATAACTCCTGGAGTTGTTTCTTGAGTTCAGCTAATTCATGAGGAGGCATTCTATATGGCCTTCGAGAAATAGGCGCCGTACCGGGAATAAGTTCTATTGCAAACTCCACATCTCGATCAGGAGGAAGTCCAGGTAGATCATCAGGAATGACATCAGGAAACTCACACACTACCAGAATACCTTGGACGGTCTTGCCCTCAACTGCGAAAGAGAGATTAAAAAGATCCCCTCTTCGAGGTAAGGAAACTTGAAAGGTACCCCCACCCTGGGGCGCCTTCAACGTCAAAGTTCGGTTAGCAACGTCCAATACCGCACCCCATTTGTTCATCCAGCTAACCCCTAGAATTACATCCAGACCTAGCCCAGGCAACACAATGAGATGACTGATAAAACTCCTATCATTAATCTCAATACTCGCCTGCTTGATACCCTCACGTGTGCATATTTCAGCCCCAGCTGAGGTTATCCGGAAGTTACAGCCCAAATCAACGATCTGAAAGGCATGCCTTTGTGCAAATGCTTGACTTATGAAAGAATGCGATGATCCAGAGTCGAACAAAACAATAGCAGGATGCTGATTCACAGAAAACATACCCGCAGTGACTGGTTCACCTTCTGGAATTTCTTCAATAGTGGTGTGATGCACTCGAGCCTGCTTTGGATGAGGGCAATAGCGAGCAAGGTGCCCCTGTTGACCGCAGTTAAAGCATGGCCCCAGACCTTGGTTGGTCCTCACTGGAACGGCATTGCTTGGAGGAGCGTTGTTCTTGTTCAAAGGCACTATGAAACCTTTCTTGTAGCGCTGAGGCGCTGGCTGCTTCTTTGGAGGGGGTCTGAATTTTGCTCCAGGAACAGCCGGACGGTAAGCAGGGCGATTTGCCACCGCACGACTAGCTGCTGGAGTCCTTGACTGAGAAGAGCTTCCTTCAAATGGCCTCTTGCCTCCCTTGGAAGCAGTGTGCAAGTTGTTCTGTTTCTCTTGGATATAAGCTTCACTGATGAACTCGTTAAAAGTTGTACGAGCGTTGTTCGCCAGAGTCTTCATAAGCTTGGTACTAAGACCTCTCTTGAAGGTTTCAATCTTCTTTTCATCTGTATCTACCATCCACGGGGCATACCTCGATAGATTGTTAAAGGCATGATGATACTGAGTGAGGGTCTTGGTACCCTGAGTAAGCTGCATGAATTCATTGACCTTCATCTTGATCAAGCCTGCTGGAATGAAATGCCCCCTGAAATCCCTGGTGAACTGCTCCCAGGTGATATCAGCGACCACAGGGTAGGCGGTCTTACGATTGGCCCACCATATTCCAGCTTGGCCTTGCAGTAACATAGCAGCAAAGCTAGCCTTCATGGTTTCAGTCAATCGCAGCACAGAGAATGACTGTTCAATAGTATTTAACCACTCATCAGCTTCCAGTGGCTCTACGGCCTGCTTGAATACCGGAGGCTTAGTGTCCATGAAGTCCTTATAGTTACTGTATTGGTCCTCATCGTTTCCGCGGCGTCCACCTCGATCGCGATTGTGGTTGTTACTAGCAACCATCTGCTGCAAAATCGCTTGCTGGGTGTCCAAGAACTGAGCAAACATTTGTTCCTGGGTACGCGGTGGAGGAGGCGGCAACTCCTCATCTTCATGTTCGTTCCCACCACCACTGGTTGACCCATGACGACGGGTATGAGGTGCCATCTGTAGCAACACGCAACAACCATTGTTAAGTGTCAGTTATGTCAAAGATAACCGAAAGATTATGCCCAAAAGATATCAATGATCATTTTTGATAACCAACAAACGGCACAATAATTCAATAATCATCACACAACCGCACAATAATAAGGCGCAACCAAAAAGGGTTTCCAAGCTGCATAAGTTACCATTACTTAATTAAAAGTTTGATGGTTCCAGCCCTGAACACACAGGGTTCTCTCATTACAATTCAGGTTCTACCCATTACATGACATTAAAGGTTTTCCCAATACAAAAGGGTGCCAATCATGGCAAGATCACTAGAAAAAGCCTAGTCATCGTGGTCACTGTCCACGCCGGACACGTTCCCACCATGGTCATCACTCTCGTCAATAGGCACGATCTCCTCGGGGTCTTCTTCCTCTTCTTCCTCACTTGCTTCACCATCATCAGCTGCAATGAAGATCTCAGGAGCAAACTCCGCTGCACCCGGAGGATGAAACGGATCAGCACGGTTGTTCAGACGATGAACATCCTGCTGCAACTCCCAAACCTGCTGCTGACTAGCACGCAACTCCTGCAGAAACTCAGTGCGCTGAAGCTGGCGGCGAAGATCTGCATTCTCCCTCTCAAGCACCTCGACACGGCGATCAGCTGCCAACAAGGCGCCAGTGCATCGTAACAACTCATTGCGACAGGCAGTGAGAGCTACCACCAAGTCATCTGAGCTACGACGAGCCATACGTGCCCACTCTTCAGCTTCTAACTTCTTCTCCACAGCATCATGTAGGGCTTCAACGCACTTCATCCAACCATCCCTAGTGGAATAGTGCATCCTCAGGACAGCAAACATAACACTCATAGAAGCACCCGTGCTATGAGCACGCTCGTCCCTGCCTCGCTCCAAAGAAGCTTGGCTAGACTGAGCCCACTCACCCTGAGAAGCATCCACCCTGGGAAAAACATTTGCTGGCCCCAAATCAGCTCTCTTGTTGAACCGGCTGCAAATATCCGTCAACACCTCGAAAGCTGCAAGCTGCGCACCATCCCATGGCGTCCTCATGTCAACTTCCACCTTTATTCCTGGAAACGGCCAACCCCTTTCAAACACAGGGATAGTCACCCAAACATCAAACCAAGGCTGCACCATGGTTTGCGCTGGCTTCCAGAAATACAGTGGTGGCTCTGCATATCCCACCGACTGCAACAACCTCCATAGCACAGTGGGTGTGCCAAACTGCTCCAGAAACTGACCACTCTGCGGCTCACCTTCAGCTGCCATCTGGTACATTACAACATCTTTCAGCATTTAGAATAAGATAGGACAGCACAAATTTTTACCATAGGGAAGGAAATAGCACAGATAGCTTAAATTAATTTCATGATCATGATGCATGCACGTGCCAACGACCTCACACATAATATTTTTTTAACTAACGTTATAGTCGGTGGCATACCACGTGCTCTCATATACGTAACTAACCGTACTATACGTTTTGCGTGGTTAGTGTACCTGCAGAAGATTCATTTCAGCCCAATCCCAATGTATGCAGGGCAACAAGAAGCACTTTTTGCCGGAAATGTTCCCATGAACATTTGCGACCCCAAAAATTAATTACTCCACCTTACTTCCATAAGTACACATATGGATAACATGTACTCACTTCAGTAACATACTCTCACCATCGATCGATGGTTGTTCGATCTTACACTCACATCTCACCTTACCTTAGGCGACGTGGTACATTGACCCATAAGAAGCAATAAGAAACCGACAGTTCATGATTATCCGCACGATAAAACCAAATGAACCACAAATAGAAATATGATGCAAATTCCCCCAAGTCAGTACTTACATAAGCCACCTAATTACCACATATACATAGGGCTATAGGACTTGGTCATTGGTACTCATAAGTTTTGCAAACACTTGGTTTAAATCACCTATACACACTATCAGTTGGCAATTAGTTTGTAAAACTCAAAACTCTTTTAGTTTTTAAATAGTCAAGTGACGGTATATGCTGAATTATGCTCTAGTACCAGCTGTCACAGAACCGACCAATTTATACGAGCACAAGTACAACGATCGCATTTTCGCCGCAATCCAGTCGCACTTGAGCCAATATAAACCCGGTAGTCCGAAAATCTCGAAGGATTTCAAACATTTCATACCCCAAGGATCATTCATTCAGCAATACCCGATCACATGACACATAAGTTCGCAACTGAATTTAAACATCAGAGTACAACATAGTCTTTTACACAAATAGGGTAGTAGCGGAAGTCAACATAGTTTTACACCACAGAGTTCAAATACGAGTACCATCACATGACCCCGTCACAGCATTCTTACAACAACTAAAGATAGATAATGACCCTGCCCTCGGGTCTAGTCTTCTTCGCCCGCAGGGGTGAAGCAATTCCTGCAATACGCGTAGAAGACTACACCATCTGCAACAATGGGAATAAAACCCTGAGTATTCAATTGTACTCAGCTAGACTTACCCGACAGGGAGTAAATAAAAAGACTCTCAAGGATATGCAAGGCTTATTTGGTGGAGCTCAGAGGGTAGCATCATTTTTGCATCAAAAGCATTACTACAGTAGAACCTCAACTTATTCATTTTAATTGTGATAAGCTTCGATTTCAGTTAAACTATTTACTAGGATTAGCCACTATACTAAGCATTCACTGAATATTGTAGCAATCAATAAAACCATATGATTTCCGATATCCACAGATATCAACCTCATCTCACCATAATCATTATGTTCAAGTTATTAGCCTCTACCTCACCAGAAGATCAGTTCAGTTTCTCACTGACCAGGAGAGATGGCGATTCGAATCGATTGTACCAGCTGGCAAATATGCCAATCACAAACCCTGTCAGCCGAGCCACTGGCTTCTTGGGCCACCGTTAAATCTTTCTGAGACATAATATGTATCGCGGGCTTGGAGGGGTCCATATTCTCAGAGACAAACCCACTTCCAGGATGCATCAGGTCCCTGACCTGCCCTTGGTAAGATGGTGTCTCCGCACATCCTTCCTACCTCCAGAATATGTCTGCCTTATCACGCCCAATTCCCGGCTCAGAAAGAAATACTCGGCTTCGCGGTCAGAACGACTTATCTGGCCAGCTATGTGACGACGTCTTTCAATCTCAACTGATGTCTGGTGGCCTCAGTCCTAGTCGGCCGCAAGCAGCACCGAAGACAGCATGACCTCAACCATGTCATGCGGCTCCCCGCTACCTAGCCTTGATTCTCTCATTAGACACTGTGGCATGGTGGCACATATAGTCCATCATGTGGAATCCAACCCCATCATCATTAGTAACCACCTATGCTCGCGAAGGACAGGAAATCCCTCGACTTCTACCGGTCTAAGCATGGCTAAGCATAAGATCGAACCCATCCCCTTGTCTAGTAATAACTTCAGGATCAAGTATAAGTGGACAAGGAATAAATGCAGCAACGGTATCATATCAACTCCTATACTTAAGTGCACAATCATACGATTTAATAAAGACCAGTGTATTTGTAAAAAGAGTAGGTGGAGACTTAGGAATGCTCCGGGGCTTGCCTTTCACAAAGTTAGCGGGTTGGTGATCCGGGCACTTCGGAAGTTCAGCCTCTTCTTCTTGTCCTTCGGAAACCTCGGGCACTTCAATCTCCGGTGGAACTCCCTCCTCCGGTGGATCGAATTGCAACAGTGTCACGCCTCCCGGCGATCCTGTATGCATGATATGCATATATGAGAACTGAGAATGCACATGAAATGCAAGATAGAGATGCACGAATTAACCCATGATATGCAATCAGTTTAACAATCCACACTCATTTATTTCTTTCCTAGACAACCAACTCATACTCACCCTTCTTAAGCAAAGCATAGAACAATTTCTCGTCTCGGGTGAGAGGTCTACAACCTGCACTTAATAATTAACATGCATCAACTAACCTACCACAACCAAAAGATATTTGCTTAGAAACAATTAAATAAACCCTAGCCTATAACTGGACCTACTGCTTACTGTGACCAGAAAAATCCATAGAAATTACAGTAGCTATTACACATCCAGATTAGCCTACTGACAAAATTTCAAGTCATTTGGACAAGTATAACAGTCTACACAAAAATAACAAGCAACCAGCCTTTTAAGCAATGGAAAATACTTAACACAGTGAAAAGTATCAAACAATAGATTTCCTAATTTTCTTAGCTTCTTTCCAACATAACATAGCCCAGGAAAAATATTCATGTCCATAACCTTAACACATTAAGCATGGTGATTTTTGCAAGATTAAAACATAAAAGGACACATTATACTAGACATCATATAAATAATAGTGAAACACCAGCAAACATATTTTTCATAGATTCTACTTCCCTAAACAAGATGAATGCAAGCAGAATCTCATTTTTAGCACATTCCTGCAATTACTTATGCATTTATCAAGTTTACAAGCAATTAACAATTTAATTATAACTGCACACAAAAAGTATTCAAAAAGTATATTTTATATTTTTCCTTGATAGAGCTCAGAAATACAAACACAACAAAATTTGGTTCACCCCCATTGGACATTCCTAGCTCCAGATATGAATTTTGGAAGGTTTTACCCCTTTTCTGGAAATTCATTTTATAAATCAAAAACCTAAACCCGATAGAACTGCTACGTGCACCCGGCTCAGTGAACCAGAGGCGCACCCGAACGGCTGACTCGCGGGCCCCGGGGTCGACCCGACCCCACGCGTCAGAGAGAGGAAACAGAGCCGCCGGCGCTGACCGGCGAGAGCTCGCCGACGGCGAGGTCTCCGGCGACGCCGAGGCTACCTACCGACTCGCGGCAACGAGACGAACCCGATGGACCAACTGCCGAGGGTCGTACTCCACCGGAGCGAGCTCGACGGCGGCAATGGCGGACGGCGGTGGTCCGGCGAACTTGCGCCGGCCGATTCCGGCCGTTGCTCGCGCGGCTCGGCCTCGTTCCGTGTTCCTGCAACCCTAGCGGACCTGTGCGCGCGACTAATCGAACTATTGCGCACGGAAACTCACTGACCGCGCTCGCATGGCGGCACGGTGGCGAGCGGTTTCACGGCGAACTCGGGTTCCGGCGAAACCACGGCGAGATAGACCTAACCGACGGTGTGGAAAGGATCTACGGCTAACGGAGACTCTTAGACGAGCAAAAGAGAGGGAAACCGACCCCGGCATCGCCCTCGTCGCGGCGACCCGAGAGCTCGGCGGCGCTCCGGCAATGGCGGACGGCGGGAAGCTTGCTGGAGCTGTACCTTAGGTCGGCTGAGGTTGGCAACGGGTCGGAAACGAAGAGCAGAGCAAGCCGCAGCTGCGCCGAGGTTGGCGCGGTCGGAGACGGCTCGGTGGCGGCGGATTTCATCGCGGCGGTCGCGGCGGAAATGGCGACGGCGGAAATGGCGACGGCGGAGGGGAAAGAGGAGAGCAGCGAGCGAACAGAGGGCGAGAGAGCGGGGAGAGTGAGGGCGAGCGTGCGGGAGACAGCATTGCGTGTTCCCCTTTGTAAGCCGACCGCGCGGCAGCAACGACGGCGTACGGCGCCATCTGGCGGCCGAGGCCTGACGCGGTCGCGCGATTCGCCCGCGATTCGCCCGAGGGTCGAACTGAATCGGCTCCGATTCAGTTTCCGCGGACCCGACTGAAACTCGATTTTTATCGATCTATAACTCGCGATCCAGGGCGTTTCAACGAAAACTTCACTAATATGGATTGAAGAGCTATACGAGTAGATCATTTCATATTAAGGAACTTTACTCTAGTTCGGCCTGGATTGAGAGATACAAGTCGATGAACAGGGGTACACCGAAACTGAAAACCGGTTTAGACTTAGGAAAATTTGAAAACTTCCAAAACAGCTCCAAATCTGCACTAATTCAACTTTTTGACCTTCTTCCACTCATTTTCATGAGTTGACCCAAAAATAAAGTTTGTTGCTTATAAAATTCTACACAACTTTGATTAAGGGTGCACTGACATGCAGAATCTCTAAAATGCCCTTCTTGTTTGGTCAAACAGAATAGCTTTTAAAGGGCTCTCTAGTCAACTATGAGCTAGAGGGGTATTTGGGGATTTCACCAACATGAACATTGTTCCAAATGTTATCCTAAACATGTATAAAGCATTTAGAACCGTAAACAAGCATCACATTTGCATGACAACACATTTTGCATAATATGGACATATAAACAAACATATAGCAATAAAAGGGAATCAAATAAAATGCAATGATAATAATGCATGAAATGACATGATCTATGCTTGATGACATGTAAATGCAAGTGTGAAAATAGTAACTAACACTAGGGTGTTACAAGGCCCAGCCTGCTTCTCTCTTGAGGTCCCATCAGGCCAGGTCCAGGCCATTATGAGCCATCATAAATTGATTAGGCCCAGCCCATAATTTTCTGCTAACGGTGGGGCAAGGCATTTTTTTCCTCAAAAATAAAATTGTTCTGGCCCTTTTCTATCTTGATGAACTTATTTATTTAGCCCCCAAAATAATTTTCTTTAGTTTTTGTCCCTTCCGTTAGTTTGATGGGTGCTAATTTGTGCGATAAATTACTCTTTTTAACCCCTTGTTCCAAAGGCAATAGCACAACAGGCTACTACAGTAGAACCATACAAGCCTTTCAGACACTATAAAAAAATTTCTAAAACAAGGTATAATATTTTTTTTCAGGCACGTAAAATCATTATGTTTTTCATATAGATTTTCACATGTTGTCAACACAAGCCTTTCAGGGACAGCTGAATTATGTACTTGTAAGCTTTTATAATCTTGATGGATATTTTAACTAATCATGACTTAACCTGCCCTTTGCTTTCACCATCTTAACCAGCTGTGCAAGCATCCACCGGGGGGTCACTGTCCTCCGTGGGCCAAGAGAGAAACAGAACCCAAGCCAGCCTAAAACTAATCATCATCACGAGAGGCCGACTAACCCTGCCCGTCGGCACGTAAAATAAAATTAATTAATTAGTATAATCGTCACGAGAACGCCCCTGTACGCGGCCACCCGGCAATCTGCTCTCAGCCGTCCAGCCCCCCAAGATGGGCCACTCCAGCCCTCCGATCCCATCGTGGGCTAGGCCTATTCCGGTAACTTCCGCACGTGCACTTTTGGACCATCATCATCATCGCCCTCCCCCAGATATTTCTCCCTTGGGCCCATCGGCTCAATTAGGAGTACGTTACTACTGTACCTCGGTGACCGGTACCACCATCGACACTGAATGACATGTGGGACCAAAGGGAGCACCTGGGCCCAGGTGGTGGTGTGAGTTAGGTATAAGTGACGCGGGAGACGAGCAGGATGTGTCAGCCGCAACTCACTCACACCGTCGTCTTCGCTTCGTCTCGGCTAAGGATGAAAATGGATATTTGTATTATCCACATTCGTATCCGTTCGAATTGTATATATGGATATTCGTATTCGTATCTATTTTAAAATGGATGTTAAAGTGGATACATCCGTATTCGTATTTTAGTGTTTTCTTTATCCGATTACAGATCCGTATTCGACAATATCCGTATCCGAATAGAAAATAAGGTACCATGAACTTATTTAAAAGTTTTCTCTTCATAATAAGTGAACAATTATTTAATTTTATTATTACTAATAATGCATGTAACATATTTAATAGTATATATAAAATTAAATTAAGTATTAATTTTAAATTATTAATGATACATAAAGATTAACTAATTTTAGCACTTTTATAATTTAGGTTAATCTAATATATTTGTCCTTTTAAATTATTTTAATCCTTTACTTTATTTATTTATTGATATAAATTATTTTATATAAATTTAAAATTTCATAATAAATATTTATATAAATATAATATTGATTGATATATTTATTTATTAAATATATATTGGTAACTAGATTATTTTTTGTGCTATCCTTGTCTATGCTATATACACAAATGCTTTATCTCTAGTTTTATGTAATTCCAATACTAATTATAAAGTAAAATGGCTATTTGTTTTCTACCATTTTTATTTGAACTTATTCACTTGATCTATTATTTTGTTCAATATTATCTCTTATAATTTAGTTTACTTTGCTATTAGAGATTAATTAGAAGTGTACTTTCATTTAGTTCACTTTCGTTAACGATGTACTTAATAATAAAATTTTATTCATGTATGTTAAATTTCATAATGTACGTTTTGAGTTAGATCGAGTAAATATCCGATTTCGGATCCGCATTCGAACCATTCATTTTGTATTCGTATTCGAAAATATCCGAATCCGTATTCGTATTCGAATTAAAATATAGTAAAAGGTGACATCTGGATTCGATTGCATGCGTACCCGATCTGTTTCCATCCTTAGTCTCACCCGCCTGGGGTCCTTGCGATTTGCTGAAGAAACTGATAAATGAAGAAAGCAATTTCCTTTTTCTTGCTAGTAGGGAAACAACACAACACAGACCAGTGAGAGAGGGAGAGAGGGAGAAGACGACGACGAAGACAATATAAATAAATAAATAAATAAATAATAAAAAAAAAGGCAGCAAGCGAGGTGGGGAAAAAGGGCGAGGTGATAGAAAGAGAGAAGGCGAGGGAGGGATCACGAGGTGTGCTTCCTCCTCCGCCCAATCGGGGCCAACCAAATCCGCCTGCGCCGCCTCCTTTATTTCCCCGGAGCTAAAAAAGGGAGGGAGAGGCTCGCTTCTTGGATCGCGGGGGTCACGGGACGCGCGCCGCGGGCTGGTACGCTGCTGCTGCTGCTGCTGCTGGTGGACTGCTCGACCCCAGCTTTGGTTGGGCCTTTGGCTGGCGCCGGCGAGAGAGAGAGAAGGGCGGAGGCGGCGACGGCGATGGACCGGGCGGCGCTCACCGTGGGGCCCGGGATGGACATGCCCATAATGCACGACGGCGACCGCTACGAGCTCGTCCGCGACATCGGCTCCGGCAACTTCGGCGTCGCGCGCCTCATGCGCAACCGCGCCGACGGGCAGCTCGTCGCTGTCAAGTACATCGAGCGAGGCGAGAAGGTTGGGTTTTTTTTTTTTTCTAATAGTACTTGCCTTCGGTGCCTTCTTGTTCTTGCACGATTGCTCGCCTGCCTGCTGCCTTTTCTTCTCTAGCACCAACACCATCAGCCAACTGCTGCAGATTGACGAGAACGTGCAGCGGGAGATCATCAACCACCGCTCCCTGCGCCACCCCAACATCATCCGCTTCAAGGAGGTCATCCTCACCCCGACGCACCTCGCCATCGTCATGGAGTATGCCTCCGGCGGGGAGCTCTTCGAGCGCATCTGCAACGCCGGCAGATTCAGCGAGGACGAGGTCCATTTCATCTCTTCCCCCCTTCTCTTCTGAGTCTTCTCTCATCGCCCCCTGCTTGTTTGTTCGTGCTGTCCGTTTTCTGTTGTACAAACATGGTTGACTAATCAACTGTCAAAGCTCCTTTCAGGCGCGCTTCTTTTTCCAGCAACTCATTTCAGGGGTCAGCTACTGCCATTCCATGGTACTACTGCTCTTTATTTTCTTCCCTTCCAATATTACTATTACCAAATACAGCATGCGGATCGTCAATCTTTTTGTACTGTACTGGTCTGGTCTGTCTAAGATTGCTCTGTTTTCTGCCTACCTCTTTGCCAAGCAAGTATGCCATCGTGACTTGAAGCTAGAGAACACCCTCTTGGACGGGAGCACCGCGCCTCGACTCAAGATATGTGATTTCGGCTACTCAAAGGTACTACTGCAAGATACTCACTCTGTTTATTTTCAAATTTAGTGGGGAAATGAAATGCAGTTGCAATTAACAGGGCACACTTTACCTTGTTATAATATACCAAATGAGGAGTAAGATGGTTCATAACTGTAATTAGCAGCCCATGGCATAGTCAAGAAAAATTTAACTGAAACCACCTGCTTATAATTTTAACTCTATTAGTATATATTGTTATCAAGTGCCCTTCAAAAGAAAAAAAATGCAGTCAACTTGTGAGAAAATTTTCTCCTTAATAAACCGTTGCTCTGCTTATAACTCTTTTTTTGCATTGCAGTCATCAGTTCTACACTCTCAGCCGAAATCTACAGTGGGAACTCCTGCCTACATTGCTCCTGAGGTTCTTCTGAAGAAGGAATACGATGGAAAGGTATTAGGTGTATTGTCATTGATTATTCTGCACTTCCCATACTGTTTCTATTTATTGCAACATGTTTATGTGGCAAAGCATTTATACATGCATAGTGTGTAGCTATGTAGTATATTAGGGAACTACGTTGGAAGTTTGGAATGCTAAACCAGTCACTAACTCTTTGTTACTGAACCAAGGTTGCTGATGTGTGGTCTTGCGGAGTAACCCTTTATGTGATGCTGGTTGGTGCATATCCATTTGAGGACCCAGATGAGCCTAAGAATTTCAGGAAGACAATTCAGGTTTCCTTTGCAGACGTATTTACATCAGCGTTTCTGAATAGGCTGCCAATTTTGATCAAACACCGATGAGATTTGTTTTGCAGAGAATATTGGGTGTGCAGTACTCAATTCCAGACTATGTCCACATATCTCCAGAATGCCAAGATCTTATCTCTAGGATTTTTGTCGCCAACCCCGCTACCGTGAGTACTTTCGGCTTTGTAGTGTTTCATTAGCTTCTGCACAGGTTTTGCTTTGAGTAAATCACTGACATTCCATATGCAGAGGATCACCATCCCTGAGATAAGAAAGCATCCTTGGTTCTTGAAGAACCTCCCAGCTGACCTAATGAATGACAGCACAATGAGCAAGCAGTATGAGGAGCCCGAGCAACCGATGCAGAGCATGGATGAGATCATGCAGATCCTGGCCGAGGCCACCATTCCGGCAGCTGGTTCCCGTGGACTTAACCAGTTCCTGAACGACGGCCTTGACCTCGACGATGACATGGAGGACCTAGACTCAGATGCCGATCTTGACCTGGAAAGCAGTGGGGAGATTGTGTATGCTATGTGATGTGATAGCATCGAATACTCAGCAACTGAGGCAATGTGTATCATCAGAAGTGCTCAGATGGTTTGTTGCATCGCAGGTTACCACGATAATTTGTGCTGCTGGCAGTTGTATTGTATTTGCAGGTATCTGCTGCAGATGCTACTCACGCCTGATGCCGTGATGCCCCCTTTTTATCACCCTTGTCGTGTTTGGCTGTTGTTTGGTGCACCTCCAGTGTTTTACAACAGTTTAGCCCTTCGGAATTGCTACTGCTAGAACCTCGTTCATCTGGGAAGACCCTTTGTTTCTGCATCCCCAACAGCGATATACTTGTATTATTACAGTGTGGTTGTATCATATGTATTTGGTGTAGGAAAATAAAGAAACTTGCCCGTTTTCTATTCCATCTTTATTTCATCCGTATCTCATCATTTTTGTATATTTCATCAAAGAACTTAACCAACATGCCTCATCTGTAAACTTTACTCATCTGAATAGTAGTATAGCCAACACTACACCCATTTATCTATATTCTCAAGCATCTTACAAAAATCCTAATTAAACAACTAATGTGTCGGGCTAGGTAGAGCTCACATAAATAATTCTAATTTGCAGTCATACAAATCTAAGCAACTAGTACTCAAGCAACCGGCTGGGGAGATCAGGTTCGGAGATTTTCTTGATCTACGTGAGAATGTCACCTTCTATCTGAAGCAAAATACATAGGCTGCCTACACTCTGGATCGATTTTTTTTTTTCATAATGACCAAGCTCATAAAATATATCCCCTTCTTTTTCGGTTGGGTAGCTACCTATTTTGATTCTACTTTTTTTCTTTTTCGCTAACAATACTACTAAAAACCAGCCTTCCAAATGTATCCTACTCCCTTCATCCCTAAAAAAAGTTGATACGAGATACATGTATATAGGTCAAACTTTCTAACTTTGACTAGTTTACAGAAACTACGTGCAATATTTATAGTTTATTATGAAAATATATTTAAAGATCTATCAATAATGCTAATTACGTACTATAAATATTAATAGTTTGTGATATATATTTAGTCAAAATTAGATTGTTGATTTTTTTTGAAGCGAGAATAACTTTTTTTAGGACGGAGACTCGGAGAGAGTAATAAAGAGCCAAGTAACCTCTAGAGGACTAGAACATCCGACTGCCGCAGCTTTATGAAAATACAAAAATTAACCACCGAGTAATCCAATTTTACATGACGAGAAGCAACAACACAACAACACACGAATACTCCAGTTTTCAAGAAAACATCCATGCATCGATAACTCAGCGTTTAACAGACTAAACCACACCACCCTGCAGGCTGCAGCAAACAAAGCGATCACTCATACCTCACTTTAACTGTCAACTGATTGGAGCCGTTGCGCCTGCGCCTCCCATTATCTTCCTTGAGCTTCTTCAGTTCATCTTCCACTATCCCTCTGTTGTCTTTCTCGCCACTGAAGTTCACCACTTTAAGGCTGGTCAAGTGCTCGATTCCTTCTATGCTCTGCTGAGCGGCATAAAATTTTAGTGCAAGGGTCTCGAGCTTTGGCATGGATCCTTCCTCGAACCGGTAAACTGCAGGAATTCCATGATTATTGAACATCCTCAGCTCCGTAAGCACCGGAAAGGATTGGGTAGTCCTTGCAACTATCTCTGTATCTGCGTAGAAGTTTGTCTCAAGGGTGAGCTTCTTCAGGTTGGGCAACTTGCACAGGACGTCGAATAGGTTGTCACCATGAAGGTATGCCCAAGCTATCACAAACTCAACAAGATTGGTCAGTAACCCAACCCAGTGAGTCAATGTATGGTCACCAAGGGAACCACACATCCTCAAGTATCTGAGGAGCCGTGGCGGCGATCGTGACTCAAGGTGGTGTAGAAAGTTCTTCTCCTCTCTATCGCCGCTAATCTCGACATTGAGGAACCGGAGGGAGTATAACCTGCTCATGGAGTGATTAAGCACTTGCGCAACATCCCCAGGAATGCCACTGGGAACGAAGATATAGTTAGCTCCTGCAGCTGCCCTAACTCGGAGATCTCCTTGGCAACCTCGATGTTGGATGTGACAACCACATTGTTCACCTTGCGCAGTGCCTTCATTTTCCTTAGGCCCTTGGGCGCTTCCCAGTGGAAGATCCAGTAATTATCCTTGCTGGAGAACTGTATGCTCTCAAGGTTCTCCAGCTCCGTCACCGTCTCTGGTAGACCTTTGAGGAATGTGAGGCGCACGTCGAGCGTCTGCAAGTGCTCTAGCTGACCAACTTCTGGAGGTAACACACTGATATCTGTACCCCTCAAGTTGAGGAACCTGAGAAGGTACATTCGGCAGATGCAAGCCATGTGTCTTTTTCCTAGGCCCTGACAGTCTTGGAGGTCAAGTACCCTTAGCAGGGTGAACTCACCTAGCCGACTAAGCAGATGGTGTCCTTCAAACTCAAACATACTTAGTGATCGAACATTCTGCACATTCATGCCATTATTCCTCCTACCACGCCATGCTGCGGTTTTCTTGGACGACATCGTCGATGATGGCCCTTCTCCGGCATGGATGGAGAGGCGGCGAACCCTATCATATGACATCCCTTCGTACTGCCCACCTATCAAGCTTACAAAGTTCGCCTCTAGCGATTTGGTTACCGTGACCTCAAGCATCATGTCGTGCACACGGCACGTCTCCTCTCTCCCATCATAGTAGGTGACTATATCAGCAGCTCGATCAATCATGCTTCTACTCACCAACTCATTGAAGTAGCTTTCTGCAACCTCCATGGGAGTCAAACCTCGCTTCTCAGCGACCAGTCCTTCAGCGATCCATCTCCTCAACAGCCATTCCTTAACGATCACAAAATCCTCTGGAAAAATGCTAAGATACATCATGCAAGACTTGAGGTGATGAGCCAAGTGGTCGTAGCTGAGCACAACTATCTGTCGCATGCCCTCGAGGGTGGGATGGCTCTCCATGTGTGAACCAATTGATTTCAAAACTATTTCCCACATATGTATGCTTTCAGGAGATTTGTAGCTCGCCAAGAGGCTGGCAATGCTTACAATGGCCAGTGGCAGCCCACCACATTTCCTTAAGATTTTTTGCATGACATCTTCAATCTCCCTAGGGCAATCGCCATTTGTGGAGCCAAATACTCTGCTAAGGAATAGCTTCTTGGAGTCTTCAGGACTTAGGGCCTTGATATGATAGATGAAATCACTGGTATCACTGCATGCTCTAGCAATGGTATCTATCCGAGTGGTCACGATGATTCTACTGCCACAGTTGTTATCTGGTAACACGCAGTGGATTGCATCCCAGACTGCTTCGCTCCAAATATCATCAATCACAATGAGGTACCTAGATTAGTTAATCCAAGATATATATTCAGAGCATACGTGAAGAAAAAAAAAATTCTAATACATTTAGCTAGATTTTTTTTTCAAACTCTCTTTTGAACTTTGGACACCACTGGCAGGTTATTACAAGATTGTTTTCAGACCAAGAATGCCAAAAATAACAACGATGAACTCCATAATACAAGTTTTTCATGGGATCAACATTACTTCATAATTTCTGTATGCGGTACTCCAGTTATAATTTACTAGTCCGCAATTTGTACTCCCGCACCACTAATTGTAAGAGATATAACTATTAAACACAAACATTCTAATGATCATATCCCAAGATTCTAGTCCTTGAGGGACTGAGGGAGCATGGCTTTGATAGACTAGTGTTTCATAATGGGGCGCGCGCGCGCGCGCACACACACACATAGTTGGATGTATATTAAGTGGTTATTTTATATTACTTTTCATAATAAAAGATGTGGATATTTTTATAAACTATAATATTTATTATTATCATTGGTGAGTAGAGTTTGCTAAAATGATGGCCTTTTTATTTCTATGAGAATTTCTAAAAATTATCTAGACACTTTTTTTACGCGTGGTTTAACCACCCACACCTGTAATAGAAAGATGAACAACAGTAAGTCTGTAACCTATAGATACCAACATGATGAGACCAAAAGCATTTGTCAAGTCAGTAATAACGTGTAGGAAACAGACAGTAGATGCTGTCTGGCTGACTGTAGTTCAATAGTACCTCTTGCTCTTGAGAGTCTCTCTGAGGTTGGCAGCTAGCTTGTCCTCGTCCATGGCATCGATGTTGCCGACGTTGTCCTCTTCCTTGATGCCCTGGCGATCATCCACCGCTGGGTTCACGATCTGCTGCAGCACTCGCTTCAGAAGTCCCTTGAGATCGTCCTTGGCGCCGCCGAACGCTTGGGACACGGACACCAGCGCTTGCCGCTGGAACTCCCCCTCCAGCTGCCGGCACACCTCCATGGCCAGCGTCGTCTTCCCGAGCCCTCCGAAGTCCACGATGGAGAACAGTGGCGGGCCTACAGTGATTCAATGGTATTCAGTTGAATACCAATTATTTTTGGAAAAAAATTTATACATATAGTGTATATACATGTATATATATGAAAAAATAAATATATTACGAATTAAGTGCTGATCAGCCAAATAGGCCTAATTTCTACCCCTTTTTCTTTCGGCCCAACAAAACTGGGCGGCCCACTAGACTAGTAAAGGCCCAAAATCTCTCTCTCCCACCCCCACCTCTCTTTCTCCCTCTCCAGACAGCAGGGGCCACGCACTGCCGAGTGCCGACCGCCGCTCCCGCTCGCGAACAGCCGAACCCTAGGCCAGGCTCGCGCTCGCGCCGTCGAGCGTCGGCGTCGCCCGTCGCGCCGTCCACTGGCCGTCGCGGCCTCGAGGGGGTAGCCGAGCCGCCGAGCCGGGCAGGGGCGCGGGCGCCTGCGGCCTGTCGGCCTGCCGCAGCAGTGCCGCCTCCGCCACTCCACGCCTGGGGCGCCAGCAGGCAGGCATCAGGGCCACCAAGCAGGGCAGGCAGGGGGGCGGGGAGGGGGGGGCGCACCCTGCGGCCTGCGCGTGCGAAGCCCCCAGGCTGCGAGGCTCCAGCGGCCGCCGGGCGCCGGCCACCAGCCGCCCAGGCCCAGTAGCAGCCAGGCCGCCAGGGCAGGGGCCAGGGCCACAGCAGCAGCGAGCAGGGGCAACTGAGCAGGGAACTGGCAGCGACCAGCGAGCAGACGATTTGAGTTCCAGTAAGTTCCAACTTCCAAAATCTAAATCCCAAATTTCTATTTAATGTATTATGAATAGCAATTTACCCCTAAATTAGTCAGTCTAGTAACTTGATTTAACTTGATAACAATTTAAATTTATGTTAAAATTCTTCGATATATGAAATTAGGCTCATTTTGTGTATATTTCATATACAATATATAGTTTTAACTATATGGAATTATACATGCCAAATATCGGCTATTTGATTGTAAAAAAAATTTTAGTACTCCGATATAATTCGAATACCCTTCCCTAAAATCCTGCGCCCGCCACTGATGGAGAACACCTTTAGCCCCGTGTCGTCATCGCCGCCAGGGTGCCAGCCTAGCCCTTTACGCCGACAAGCTGCTGATGCTTGGGGCCATTACCATTAGCAGAAGGGGCGCCAGGGCGGAGCGCCACCGCCACCGCCGGCGCCGGCGGCGGCAGGTGGGATGAAGAAGGAGGAGGAGCAGGGCGTCTGAGAGGCTCGAAGCTGACGCCGTAACGAGAGTGCTGCTCGTTGATGGCGGCCGCGCGGGCACGGAGGGCCGCGCGCGATGTCGCCGGCGAGGCGACGGCGGAGCAGAAGGGTCGCGAGCAGGCGCCTGGAGCGGGCGAGGAAGCCGTCGTCGGGGCGACGCCGCACGCAGAGCGTGTAGAGGTGGACGCAGTCGTCGGCGTCTAGGAGAGCTCCCGCAGCTGCTTCATCCACTCCCGTAGGAAGTGGTCCACGGCGCCCGGCTCCGCTTCCGACTGCATGCGGAGGAGCGCGTTCATGGTGGCCATCTCGTCCCTCAGCCGAGCAACCCCGCCGCCCACGCCTCCGAGCTTCTGCAGCTGCTCACCGACCAGAACCCCGAAATTGCTCACGAGGGTCTGCGCCGCGCCCTCCATGACCATGATCCTCTTCGTCTTTACCACTACCAGTACCAGCCTGGCCAGGCTTCACAAAAATCTACTTGCACCGATCGACATATATAGGGCAGCCACGATGGAGTAAAAAAGCAGTCCTTATGCATTTAGTGCAGCACTATCGCTTGGCTATATACTCCAACCCGCCATGCCAGACATGGTGCGGCGTAGTTGCTGCGTCGCTGCGAACGAACCAACTGATTTCGAGCAATTGGTTATAGCGGCATTGGCAGCTAGTAGCCACAAACTGAGCAGGCTCAGAGCTGCCTTGGATCTACTACTCTAGTTTAAGGCCAGACGTGACAACCATGACTGGTCCCGGAGATGGACTCCAGCTCCTTCGGTCCTCCCCCCCCCCTCTCTCTCTCTCTCTCTCTCTCCCTATATATATATATATATATATATGTCCAAACGTGCTGCCCGGCACGACACGACACGGGCACGATAAAGCACGGCACATTAGAACACGGACATGAAAGGCACGACTAGCATGCCATGCCGTGTCGGGCCAGCTACCAGGTCCAAGGTAGAGCCTAGGCACGGCAAGAGTACCTCTTAGGCGTGTCGTGCCAGCACGCAAGGCACGATGTGTTCCTATCAGCCCGTAAAAATTCAAATAAGAGCTGAAATCAAATTTGAGCATGAAAAATCAAAAAAAAAAAATAACAAAAATCACAAACTCATAGATCCATCATTTATACATACACAACAACACATATCTAGTCAAATATAAAAAAAATCTACTATTGCATAAAGGAGATGAGAGCGCCGGGGTACCGCACCCACCGCGACGTGGATGCGCAGGCAGGAAGGGAGAGCTGAAGGAGAGGAAGAAGCTTCTACCACCGACACGCCATCCTGTTGCTCGGACGAGGAGCCAAGAAAGGAGAGCCGGAGGGGAGGAGCACATGGGACGATGGAAGAGAAGACTCGAAGGGAAGGAAGGAGAGAAGCAATGGCCGGAAGGGCGACGGAGAGAAGGGCAACGTCTACTGAGCGCAGCGGCCGGCGATGCAGCGACGGTTGGGGGTAATGCCCTGAGGTGAGTACAGGAGACGGCAAAATGAAAGATGAGATGTGTGGGGACTGAGGAGTGGTCGAGTAGGGAGTTTATAATAGGCTTAGTGGGCAAAAATTGTTATCAGGCCGTGCTCGTGCCAATCCAACGTGCTAAGGGTTATAGTTGGCCAAACGGGCCACCCGGCCCGGCACGGGCACGAGCACGACTGGGCACAACCCAGTCAGGCACGGCTAACTTCTGTGTCGTGCTTGTTAGTGCCGCCGTGCCTAACTTCAGGCCCAGGCACGACACTATCGTCTATTAGTCGTGCCGTGCCGTGCCGCTGGGCACGGCGGCACTACCGTGCCCGTGCCAGCCCAGGCACGAGGGAGTGTTCCACACCTCCATGATCACAAAAAAAAATCACATTCACATATCACAGAATCCAAATTCAAATTCCCAGAATCACAAGTCAAATTCCCAGAATAACAACTCAAATTCCCCGAACTCATTCACAATCACAGATCACAATTGACACTTAGACACAACATAAGATAACCAAAACTAGATAACTGGGAGGCATAGTGCAATGGCTGCTTTATTAAAAACCTATTTAGATAAAACACACCCTTATGAGAAACCCTAGATAGGAAAAAAGAGTACAGCCCAGCTCCATATTAGTTCAAGTTCAAAGTGCATTGTCCAATACACAATATTACAGACCAGATATTACATAAATGATGATCAATCAAGTAGCTAAATCAAGATCCTCAAATGCTTCTTCCAGCTCCTTGTCCTCCACCATCTGTTGCATCCTTGCTTCTGCAGCCTCCCAGTCTTTGATACAAGTAAGCATCTCCACCATTTCAGGCCTCAGCCTTCTTCGCCGCTTCTCGATGATCCTGCCAGTCATACTAAACGTGGATTCTGAAGATATGGTAGAAACTGGTACAGTCAAAATATCTTTAGCCATAATAGAGTAAAAAGTCTACATCACCCCCCCCCCCAACTATGGGGTGGTGACCACTTAACCCCCCGAACTATGAAACGGTCTAATTTACCCCCTGAACTGTCGAAAACCATTCAATCTACCCCTGGGTGGTTTTTTTATGACGGTTTTGCTATAGTAACTGTGGTTTTGCTACAGTAACCACGGTTTTGCCTTTTTCTTTTTCTATTTATTTTCGCTGAATCTTTGAAAAACCATAGTAAATCACAAAAAATCATAAAATGAAAAATCTAATTTTGCTGGACTCCACATGAGTAGATCTACACAATGAATATATAATATGGTATACATTAATACAATTTTTTTCCTTTAAATTAGCATGCAACAGTGCAGTTGCAGAGGTATCTCTAGACATATTCGAAGAACCAGCTAGAGGATGCATACCACCACTAGAGCTACCATCACAATCATCATCATAAATTTCATTCTAGGCAGATCTTAGACAGAACAGGTCTAAACCTTCTCATAGCAAAAAGCATTAGATGATGCATTATCTAAAGTAACAACAAACACTTTTTCAGACAAACCATAATCTTCAAGCACAGATGCAACACGTTCAGCAATATTTTGACCATTGTGGGACACATCAATGAGCCTAAGACCAAGCACTCTCTTTTCTAGTTGCCACTCAGTGTTTATGTAGTGTGCAACTAAGGCTGAACGAAAAACTCAAAACTCGCTAGCTCGCTTGACTCGCTCGTTAATTGCTCGGCTCGAGCTCGACTCGTTTAATAATGAGCCAGCTCGTTTCATAACAAGCCAGCTCGGTTTATAACGAGCCAGCTCGCGAGCTGCTCGCGAGCCATAACAAGCCAGCAACTGAAATTGGTCCAGCCATGTGGCCATACACCTTCGGTAGCTTGGCCCAGCCCAACCGAATTTTGTGAAGTGAAACCCTAACCAATATATACTGCTGACTGCTTATTGCTGACCGCGAGTCCGCGAGGGCGAGGCGCCACAACGCACGCCGCACGCGCTCCGCTCGGCCACCCTCCTTCCTCGCCACTCAGCGGCTCGGTGCTCACAGGCATGCGCTCAGCCGCCCTCCTTCTCCTTCCTCACCGGACACAGGCTGCAGGCATGCCGCACGCACCACGCAGTCTCTGGTCTCCATCTCCACAAGCAAGCAAGCCGCAAGCTACTCGCCGGCTTGCCCCCATCTCCACAAGCAGGCCATGGAGGATGCGGAAGAGGTCCAAGGGATGCTTCCTCCGGTGGCAGCAAGTCTTGAATCGAGGAACAAACGCAAGATGGTGCCGCCGTCGTCAAGCAATCGCAGTGGCTGCGGTCAGTGGTCGTGGATCCGCAGCCGCAAAGCCCACTACTCCATCGGCCTCCATATCAGTAGAAACAGACACGGTATGTATTTTTCTTGATGATTTGATCTGTAGTTGTAGCCTATGAGTGTCGCTGCTTGTGTAGGATTTGGGTCAGGATCTAGATGCCCCTATGCCGTAGCCGTTATATTTTTGTTTATTCATGTGAGCTGAACATATACCAATCTGTAGACTATAGTATGTGAACGAAATTAATTTTTGACATGTATATAATCTGTGTACTAGCACATGGAGCCTTTGGCGGAGGATGAGGATGGCGGAGAGAATTTTGATGCTGCTGCTATATCTGTAAGCGTGCCATCAGATGATGATGATGAAAGTCAAGAGGAGGAGGAGGATGTAGATGAAGCAAGCGTGGCATCAAATCCTTCAACGGCAGGCAGAGGGCAGAAGAAATTGAAGCCTGGGGCTGGTATTCATATGTCTCCTTCTAAGACAAAGGTAAAGAGAGGAAAGAGGGCTGGTTGTTGGAAGTATTTCAAGGAGATAAGTGTTCAATCTGCGAAGGAGTTTGGTGTCATGGTGACAAAGGCTAAGTGCAGATTCTGTCATAAGAGTTATGTATATCGTCCAGGGGGAGCAACTTCACAGCTGAACCGCCACCTTGCCCGCTGCACACAGTTTCAGAACAAGCTTGCTAAAGCTAAACGGCAACTTGCTCAGGGTACACTCAGCTATGTTGCAGATGATGGTTGTCTTGTTGTTAATCCTACTGAATATGACCATGAGCACACTAGAAACTTGATTGCAAAGATGATAATTGTCCATGAGTATTCGTTTAGGATGGTTGAGCATAAATGGTTTAATATCTTGATGAAGTGGATGACTAGTAACTATGAATGTATTGGGAGGAAGACTATTAAAAATGAATGCATGAAAGTTTATGAATCTGAGAAAGAGCTACTAAAGAAAGTCTTAGAGAGGCTGAATCAATAAGTTTGACAACTGATTTGTGGACATCCAATCAAAATGTTCAGTACATGTGTTTGGTGGCACACTACATAGATAGTGATTGGGTTTTGCAATGCCGTGTTCTTAACTTTGTTGAGTTAGATCCTCCCCACACTGGTTTGGTGATAGCTCATGCTGTTTTTGAGTGCTTGGTGGAATGGAAAATAGAGGATAAGGTCATGTCAATCACCCTTGATAATGCTTCAAATAATGATACTGCTACTACAAATTTGTCCGCCAAGCTGCTTGCTAGAAAGAATGGTCAGTTTGATCCCCAATATTTTCATGTTCGTTGTGCTGCTCACATAGTCAATTTGGTTGTTAATGATGGTCTAGAACAAATAGAAGGTCTCATAAGTGACCTAAGGAATACTGTGAAATATTTCAAGAGGTCTCCAGGCCGCCTGTATAAATTTGTTGAGATTTGCAATGATTATGCTATCAAAGTTGGAAGATATAAAAAAGAGGTAGAAGAGCTCTACAAGAAGCATGAGTTGGAGCAGCGACGGAAAATGGGTGGTAGTACTAGCTCATCAACCACTCAATCAGCCTCATCATCAAAAGAAACAACTAGCTCAGTGGCTTGTCTTGTTTCAAGTGAATTTCAGTCCTTTTTAGAATCAAGTGCTTCAGAAAGTTCCAAATCTGAGTTACTTATCTACCTAGATGAAGCAAACCATCCTTTACATGATAATAATTTTAACTTACTTCACTATTGGAAGGTTGTTGACGGTAATTATTGTATGATTTTACCCGTCAACTAAACATGAAATAAGGGTATAAAAGTAGACACCACCATAGAATAGGACTTTAACTGACAGAATTCCACAGGTTTGGTGAATCAGAGTTTTGCAGGGGGTTATACAGAAAAGAATCAAGGGAGACCCACATGTCGGATTGAAATCAAATCCCACCGCGAAAGGAGATCAAGAACATTCTAGAGAACACCAGAGACTCGCTGGTAGAAGCGGGGCCCACTAGGCAGTAGGGGGATCGGCCGACCCACTGCCAGGGTCGGTCTACCTATTCTCCTCGGCCACCGCCTCGACGTGGACCCACATCCCAAAATTTCACGCAATCCTAGCCGCCCGTCGAAGTCGGTTTGATCCAAGGACTACGGTTCATCCCACCGGTCTATATAAGGACCCCAGACCCCCCAGGGTTTCACAATCACAATCAGATCGATTCAGTCATCAATCAGTTCAATCCAATTGTAGAGAGCCAGAAACCCTATAATCATTAGAGCTTCACCATCTAGAGCATAGCTACATAGGTTAGAAGTAGAAGAAGGCGAGTTCTACTCGAGTTCCAGATCTGTCTGGAGCTAGAAGGCTTCCTGAAGCCAATGTAAGCTCTCTCTTGTATTTTAAACCTCTTTTGAGTGATTAAGATAAAGTTGATTGACATTATTCTACTATTGATTATGTTCTCAATTATGCTATTCATTGCTTATCTAGATTGTATACTTTGCATAGTTATGTTGCATTCATATTTATACATAGGTTTGTATAGCGCTCATTCATTGACGTCATGGGTGGGTGATGAACAACATGTAAGCATGGTGCTTAGATGTAGTATGTCTGCAAATACACCCTATATTCTGGGTTCTGTGGTAGATCACGGATGTGACACTCCCGTTGAGTCCTTTGTAGTCCACACTCCGAATGTAGGGGGAGTAGGAAGTTATTATTACTTTAGAAGGCAGGCTATGATCTTGATCTTCCTTAGTAATATTCCCTGAAGTATGAATATGAGGTGTCTTCGCCATGATTGCTAGTATAATTGTACCAATGTAATATGTCTTTGATAGTATAGTTAAAATGACTTAGCATATTCTTATGCTTCAACCTAATCCATGCTAGTGCCTAGATAGGAAGTGCTCTAAGTGATCATTATTATTTTGACTGATTGATGGGATTGATCATTATGCTTATCATATACATTATTATTGTGACATAACCCCTGTTCTGAGAATAAGGGTCATGCATGGTTATCTCCATATTTGCATATGCATATGACATCTATCTATCTACCTGCATCCCATTTATTGCCAACCCTTCCCAGTGGTAAAATATAAATGACAACATGGAATACTCCTGGTAAAATGCTACAATGGTGTATATTTTATCTGTGCGCTTGCGGATACAATATAATATATTTCAGTCACTTGCAAGAAGGAGAGATCTTTTAGAATCATACTAGGGATGACAACCTAGTTACTTCTAAGAGATAGAGAAGAGATCAAGTGATCTGTAGACTAATCAGGTTGCACATTAGTCTATACCTCCCATCATTTTTAGCGCCACTGTTAAGAGTAGAGTCTAACTCTATTTTTAGTGGTGACGTTAGAAATGCCAACAAAGGTGAATGCTCCTAGATTTCCTGTTGTGTCTAGCATGGCAAAGAAGTTCTTAGCTGTCCTAGCTAGCAGTGTATCATCTGAGTCCACTTTCAGTTGTGGAGGTAGAATTCTTGATGACTATAGGAGTTCTTTGAAGCCAACGACAGTTCAAGCATTAGTTTGTGCATCTAGCTGGATACGAGGTTCTAAAACTAAAAGTCCTCCAATTATTCTGGTATGTGATTTGTAGTCTATTTTTCAACTCCATTTTCCCCTAAGTTTGTTATGCTTAATTCTTTTACTGTTTTATAGGGAGAAGAGGGTGATGATGGTGACATTGAGAGTGTGGAGCTTCCCAGTGCTACTACACTAAGGTAGTCCTGTTTTGCATTACCAGACCAAATATCAGAGGTTAAGCAAACACAATTAACAGCAGGAGAACTAACAATCTGAACTAGCTTACACATCAAGCCTAGCAAGCAAGCGAACAAGTTGAGTACGAGCCACCGCAGGACAGTTGTAACACCCCTGCTGTTACGATAACTAAAACCGGCCATGTCATCATGATTGCATGTAAGTCATCCCGCATAAACTCATTTTTACTGTGCATCACTAAGACAAATTTTTATTTCCACATGTGATTGTGCTTAGGTATCCTTGAGTGACTTTATGATTTAAATATTTGTTTGTGTGTATGCCTCTAAATCCAAATAGAAAATAAAAAGGAAAACAATTAAAAACCCTAATCGGACCCGAAACCCTAAATTAAAAACTAAATAGAACCAAGGGTTGAGCCTTGAACAAAAGTTGTAAATCTTTAAAAGTTGAGCAACTTCTATTTTGGAAAATTTTGAAGTTATGAAAAATAATTTCAAACAAAACCCTAACCTATGTTTTAAAGCTTAAATTTGAAATATAAATTCAAAAACTAGCAGGAATCTGATGATGGTCTTTTAATAAAAGTTTTAGCCCTTTTAAAATGGAACAACTTTCATGTTTGGATATTTTAAAGTTTACCAGTGGAAATTTAAATTAAAACCCAATTAGTGTTTGTTTGATTAAATTTAAAATGCCTTTTCAAAAACTATCAAGAATTTCGGCAAACTACTTTAATGAAAGTTGTAAGGCTTTTCAAGTTGAACAACTTTTATATTTGGGGATTTTGAAGTTATGCAATGAGATTTAAAAATAAACCCTAACGAGTGTTTTAAAAATTTAAATTTGAAATGCTATTTCAAAAACTATGAAGAATCTTTCAAAACCCATTTAATGAAAGTTACAGGCCTTGTCGAATAGGACAACTTTTACATTTGAAGAATTTCAAGTTGTTGAGCAAAGTTGTGAGAATTTAAACGAATGGTAAATGGATTTCAAATAAACCTTAGTAATGGTACAAAACAAGAAAAAGGAGGGAGGTACAGCTACAGTAGTCAACTTTGGGGGGGGGGTCCGGCCGATGCTCTGTTCGCGTGCACTGGCATGCCGCGCCGGCCGCCGACGCCGTCCGGGGTCTGGCCTGGTCCTGTCGCCGTCGGGACGAGCTCGTGGGGGCCCCGGCCGAGGACTGAGCACGTCGTAGCCCTATAAACATCGTCAAGCTCACCATTTCTCCTCTCCTCCATTGCCGCCACCGACGACCTCACTGTCGCCGGCAAAATTCGTCGTCTCTAGACCACCTTCGTCCAATTCGTCTTGCACATAGACTAGCCATATTCTGGCGCACCCGTAGAACCCGGTCGTGCCCTGTTGGTCAATGGTGTTGGTCGCACGGCTTGTTTTTCTTCCCCGACTCCGGCGGAGTGCCACCGCGCTCGGTTTGCTGCGGTCATGCTGTCTCAGTGAGGTAGTCCCTCATCCAATCCTCGTTTCATGGTCTTCACAACTTTGTAGAGCTGCCCGACCTGTTGTTTCAAACGCTACCGCGTTATACCCGTCGGAACGGAGGCTCGCCGCCGTGACCGCACTGCCGAGTCCGCCGTCGTCGTCAAGCCTAGTACTCCTAGTCGTTCTAGACGGCAACCCTGTGCGCATCGGATCCATGGTGAACTTCTGGGGCTTCAGGAGTGTTTTGTTTGGTCTCTACCGCTTCCCGACAGCGGGAACGCGTCGTGCCACCGCGGCCGTCCGCCATGGCCGACTGCAGGCTCCTGCGGGAACCCTAGTGTAGGGGCTAGGCTTTCAGGGTAGTGCGGGTGGGTGTTGGGAGCTCAACGGGGTGCTAAACCTCGCCGGAGTTATCACCAGCCGACAGGTCCGAGCCAGCAGCAGCGCCGGCGCCGCTGTTGGTGTCGGTGGACGGGAGGTAGAAGGAGAGGACGAGTAGGGTCTGCTGGGCTGGCCTGCTCGCTGGCTTGGGCCGGCCCAGTCGCGCGCGAGGAGCCAGAGGGGAAAAGGGAGAGCGCTTGCAGGCCGGGCCGGTCAGCTCCATGTGGGCCAACTCGGGCCATTTGGATCCTGAGGTGTTTTTCCTTTTATTTTGTTTTGTTAATTTCCATACATGTGCTGATTTTAATCACTTCATAATTAATTACTGGTGCATCATAAATTCATGAGAATTGGTGTGTAGCTTTTTAAGGATGTGCTCTAACATAGAAAAATATGAATCTTATATTTTGGGCAGTCTCTGTATCTGATAAAAATGTATATTTTAATTCATAATTGCCACTTCTAGGATTTTTTAGCCCAAAATACTAGTCCAAAATTCATGAAATTTATGTTGTCACTATTTTAGACTATAAGCTACCTCCATAAAATTTGGTAGCTCGGTTAGATAAAGTTAATTTTATTTCTAGTAGATACTCATTTAAATAATCGATAAAAACAATATTAATACTTATGACTTAGGGTTTTGTGCGATCTTTGGATTAAGTGAAGACCTTGGCAACTTAGTTACTTGGGTAAGGTGCTCATGCCTCACTTATGAGTATAATAAAAACTAAAAATGCTTTTAGTCAAATGAGCCTCTCATAAAAAAAGGGGTAGTTAAGCATGTTTCTTATATTAGGGTTTTTATCAGTCCTATTAACGGATGACTTGCCTGATAAAACAATTGAAAGTTAAGTGAAATCCTAACTCTGAAGAAACAAGTTGATGTTGTTGGCTTGCAACTTTATCGTGAAGGAAGGTTGTACTCAACCTTCAAATTAAGTTTACTTACTATTGATCAGAGATTTTGTGCATCTCCTGCATCATGTCATACATATCCTCATGTTAAGTGTTGCATTATTATTTCGTGTAGTGAACGCACGGTGATTATTAACTGAAGCGTGTCCCGAGTAAGGTCTTCACTCGGTGGACGCGGATCTTTCTCGGTGATTGACTTCAGGGTTTCGTCTACTTCAAATAACAGGCAAGCCTCGGTGCATTCAGCCCCTTTCCTTGTGATTTACAAAATGTTTATAACTTGAGTTAATCTACTGTATTAGATTTATAGGAGTCGATTGATAACCCAATTGATGCATTACCAACCTTGACCACTGAAATATCCAGAAACCATTTTAAAATAAAATGTTTGGAAAATGCTTAGCTCTGCTTGAATAATTTAGATTTGCACAAAATGCTATTTTTGAGCTATTGTGATATCTTATTGAATAATTCATGAAAAAGGGAATTGGTAATGTTCTCGTTCGGTAACTGTGCACCTGATCAGTACATTGTCACCGACGGGAGGGAATGTTTCTGTTGGGTGGTTGTATCTCTTGGGTTAGAGTCCCAAGGTTTGACCACCGATAGAAAAGGGAAATGTTTCGCTCGGGTGATGTGCACGTGGGGCGGCGTTCCCCATGTCTTATCATCCGGCAGGCATGGATTTGGAAACCGATGGGTAACTTTGTACTTGGGTTAGAGTCCCAATGCATGGTTGCCGACGGAAGAGAATTAGGGACCGTTCGTTGTAGGCTTGCTGGATCGAGACTTTGCAACTAGCCACATACTACGGAAAGCCTCTGACTCCGGTGGCTCTACTGCTGGAACCAACAACCACGCACTGGAAGTGGAGAGATGGCGAGAGTAGCGTGTACCCTCGTGGCCGTCATGCCTAGAGACGAGAGGAGTACTGTGCTCTCGGGTGGCGCAGGACCGGTTCCGGGGTATGAAAAGCCGTGGTAGGCGGGGTTGGCATATGCAAGCTTCAGTGCTACATATTTAGTGTGGATAGAGATCCCCAGCTGGGTATTTTCTGGATTCGAATTGACGTTGCTCCTCGGTCAATGGAGACTTGATCCACTGCCCTACCACGAAAAGTGGTTCGGAACTAGGTTGAATATGAGAATGATTAAGAAATGGAAAGCATGTGAAATATGAGAATGAATGTGAGAGCTGGATATGATTAAAATAATATTGAGATAAAGAATTTGAGATAGGATAGTAATGCTTTTCCGCAAACATTCTTGATTCTTGCTCAAGCCTTACCTTGACTCCCCTCAGCCTGCATTCCTGAGTCTCATTCCTTTTTCTTAGTCGGGTAAGTCTTGCGGAGTACCCCATATACTCAGGGTTTGTTAACCCCTGTTGCAGGTGAATTAAGTGTATAGTTTTACGTGGGACCGTGCTGGTTGACGGATCGTGCATGAATGAAGATGTGTAAAACCCTTGGGCAGGGTGTCCGGTTGTATGATTGCTACTCCACTTCAAAACTCTGGTTTGGGATAATGTCATTATATTTGTAAACCTATGTTTATGTAATACTTCCGTACCTTATACTCTGACTTAAATTATTTGTGTAAACTGTTGTAATACTTGCAATGCTTACAACGAGATCCTCGGGAAGTTAGGGTTTCCTAGGGAACCCGGCAGGCCACCAAGGTCAAGGGGAACTCGTGCAGATCGATCGTGGGTCCTTAGGGATGATGACGGTGCACGTGGGCCCTATGATTAAGGCGGTTCTGTCACAACAGTACTCCTAATTACGCATGCTACCATCAGGATTAAAATAAATCTGAGACTGAGACATGCGATTTTTCTCACGCCTCCTAGGGCATTTATCCCTATGGTGGATAAGATGGCCAGTGCCGCTAGATGAGAGGCCAGAGTACTGATTCCTGCAATGGAGGCACTTAGCGCCGTACTTGACTTTCTTACCATTCACCTTTTTGAAGAGCTTCTTGAAATCTTGCCACACGACTGAGGTAGAGGGACGACAGCGCTTGGCGCTATTGTCGTCGTCGTTGTCATCATCATTTCCTGCCGCCCCTTCTACCCCGTCCCCGTCGAGGTCGATGGAAGCCTAGGTGCTACGGCCAAAGAGTGCCTCGGCGTCCTCACGCAGGACATCCTCGTCATCATCTCTGGCCAGCCCGCACAACCGCCTCTCTTCGTTGCCGTCGATCTCCACAGTTTCTTCTCCGGAGCCCGGCGTCGTCTGTCGCCGGCGTCGGCGTCCCGGTTCCTCGACGGCTACAAAAAAGAGCAAACAAATAGTCAGATCTACGACTAGGGTTAGGGTTAGGGACAGGATTAGTGTCGGGTACCAAAGTATGGGGTACCCAACTTCAACGCAAAAACGAGCAACCTCAGCGCAGCCTGGCCCAAATAAGGCCAGCCGAAGCCCACGAAGGCTACGCGTGTGAAGGCCCAAAGTGGCCTCCCGTAAGGCTGAGCGGCACCCTCGGGCGCCAAATCTCCGATTCGCCCGAGCCTCCACCAGAGGGCTCGGGATAGCGGCACCCGCGGACGCCAAATCTCTGATTCGCCCGAGCCTCCACGAGAGGGCTCGGGACAGCGGCACCCTCGGGCGGTAAATCTCCGATTCGCCCGAGCCTCTTCATCCTCCTCGAGCGCGATCCCTCTAAAGGCATCCAATGCACAATCAACGTCAGCAGGGCAATCTTGGACCGCAAGGGACCCCTCTGACCACTTTACGGGCGTGGCCCCACTGACTAGACGCCGCGAGGCGACGGCACCCCGCTCGTGCACGCCCTCCGTACCCACTGCCATACCTCCTCCGGAGACTGATACGACGGTTTCACTCTTCCCACTCTGTCTAAGGACAGTCCACCGGATGACGCCCCTTGCTAACAGAGAGATTCTCCGACTACGACAGCGACAGCTCCTGCCCATAACGCACGAGCCTCGCAGTGACGGGAGAGGTGACGGCTGTCCCGCCGACCCGAGAGTATGGGCAATGTGGCAATAGGACCGTTCGCCCCTCGGGAAGGTACCGCGCATGAGAGGAAAACACGCCCGAAGGAGGACACCCCTAATGACCGGTCATGTCACACTCCCGACGGCAAAGAAGGCTCCCGAGCCTCGGGAGTCAATCTTTGAAAGTCAACCAGTCATCCCGTTGCACTGTGTAGGACCGGACGTGACGCCATGACGCACCGCCGCGCAGCAAGCCACGTCCCACACACTGTGCCACCTCGGAACTCAACGATCGAACAATGGAAGATCAGTCGAATGACTGAAGCCATACCGCTGAAGCGCCAAGACGATGGCATGGCTAACGATAGCCACTAATCACCTCTGCTCCCACCATGCCGAAGTATCGTCATCATAAGTCACCACATGTAACTCTAGCTTCTCCCTTATAACTATAAAAAGGGTGGGCGGAGGCCAGTCACAAAGAGAGACACGAACCTCATGACACCAACTTACACACAACACAACTACACGAAAACGAAAGCATCCTCTTCCTCGCACAAGAGACTTGGGACACTCTCCCTCTCTCGACTCAGCTTGTAACCCCCCACTACAAGCACCCCGGTGTAAGGCAACACGACTCGCCTCTCCACTGGACGTAGGGCTCTCTTGGCCTGAACCAGTATAAATCTCTCGTGTTCCTCCTTGCACACCATCCGAAACATCAACCACGAAACCCAAGTTACTAGCCGGTGTTTAGCGCCCGCCAAAACTAGCACCGACAGTTGGCGCGCCAGGTAGGGGCCTTTTGCGTGTTGACGTAGGTTTCGGATGGTAGCCAGCTCCACCACGCTTCCCGCTGGCGCAGTGCTCCGGTTCGGGACTCTCGAGTTCGCGGCCACCGGCCAAGGGCTCGAGATGAACATGTGCCCGACCGGGCCCCATGTCCTTGTCGTCCCAACTCCGGCCCAGCAGGCGGCCAGGAGAAGGGACCCGTGCAACGCTTCCACCCGCCTCAGAGGACGGGGGAAACATTGCACGCCGCCCCCGATGGACCAGGAGGAGGATGCGCAGCAGCGCCAACCAGCCTCCGGCCGCGGGAGGGGCGGCCAACCAGGCACCCCCAATGGGGGAAGCCAATGCTGCACCAGCCGCTGTCCCAGGATCTCCGGCACCAGTGGCCACGTATCCGCTTATTGCCCGGAGGACGGGCGAAAGCGGAAACACGACGCCGGCCAAACTTTCTCTCCGCCCTCACTAGGGGAGGGGAACGACGCCGTCGTCCCTCTTTGGGCTCCAGAGCGCCATGGATGCCCACGTTCATGCCGTTCGTGCATTGTTGCACGAACTATCGGACACTCCAGTCTAGCGCCTCGAGCGCCTGGATAGCCTTGTGAGAGAGCACATGGCGTCCTCACCGTCATCCCCTGGGGAAAGTGCCAGGATGCATGGCGGTGGGGAAACAGATACCACCATCAACCTCACCCCTCGAGAACACTCGGAGGGGTGGGACCGTTATGGCCGGACCTCGTTGTCTCGTCGCAGCTACAGCGACGATGATGACGAGTTCTGGGCAAATGTGGACTTCGCCGCCTACACCGATGACTCGGGGGAGAATGCCCTGAGCGTCATCTCCAACTCGGACCAGTCCTACATCGACCCCGCACGGGAGTGCTACAACTTGATGCACCCTGATGAGGGGCGGGTGGAGGATGTCCACTCGGGGGACAACGACGACGTACCCCCTCCATCGCAACCCCAGCACCAACAAGTCATGCCCCCTCCAGCGGCCCTGCGGCCTGCACGGTCAGTCCCGCTACTGGATCAGGGGGCAGGAACATCTCGCCCCGCACCTCAAACCCCGGAGCTAGAGCAGCTTCGGGAGCTTGAGGCGCGGATGGACGAGGACCGCTTGCGCCTCACCCAGCTGCGAGCTACGCTGGAGCGCGACGAGCGGCGGAGCAATGGAGGAGTGGCTCGGCGTCGAGCCCGAGATGTTCAGGCCCGAATCGTTGCTGACGACGGGGCTGAGACACCGGGGGCCGCCCCCCAGGCAAGCCAAAAGCTCGCGGAAGCAGCGATGCTGCTCCGGAGCATACCTAAGCCCTCCACCGAGGAGGCACGACAGCTCAGGAATCAACTCAAGGACCTCCTGGAGGATGCAGCCATCCTCCAGGCGGAAAGCTCAGCGTCGCGACACCGTGGCGCTGAAAGTCACCAGCGTGGCGGCATAGCACGCCATGAGCGCGTAGCCTCGGTTCGACCCGAGGCTCCAAGGGCCCTGCTAGTCCACCAACGGCTTGGCAAGGACGTCGACGTCCGAGCCATTCTGTAAGCCCGCGGCTGGCAGAAGACTAATGAAGCCGCGCGTGGCTATAACGTCCATCGAGGCGGGCGCTACGACTCGGATGAGGATCGCGAACCCTCACCCGATCCCTCAGGACCTCGCATCTTCAGCGAGGCCATCTGAAGGGCCAGGTTCCTGCCCCGGTTCCGACAGCCGGCCAACATAACCAAATACTCGGGGGAAACGAACCCCGAGCTTTGGTTAGCAGATTACCGTATTGCGTGCCAGCTTGGCGGCGCGCAGGATGACCTTATTATTATCCGTAACCTCCCCCTGTTCCTCGTCGACTCTGCGAGAGCTTGGCTGGAGCATCTTCCCCCATGGATGATCTTCGACTGGAGCGATCTGATCAAGATCTTCGTAGGGAACTTCCAGGGCACGTACGTGCGCCCTGGTAACTCCTGGGACCTCTGCAGTTGCAAGCAGAAACCGGGCGAGTCCCTCCGGGACTACATCCGGCGCTTCTCCAAGCAGTACAACGAGCTGCCCTAGGTTGCCGACTCTGACGTCGTCGGAGCATTCGCGGCAGGAACTTCCTGCAAGGAGCTAGTTCACGAGTTAGGGCGTCAGACGCCGACCAGCGTCGCCGAGCTTATGAAGATCGCTACCAGCTTCGCCTCAGGGGATGAGGCAGTAGGAGCTCTTTTCTCCGACCCTAAGGGCAAACGGAAGGAGGAGGCCCCCGAGGGCACCACTTCCCGAGCCCCGACCAACAAGAAGAAGAAGGGGAAGGGAAAGCTCCCACCACGCAGCGACCCCTTGGTGGCAGCCACCGAGCCCAAGGGGCACGGCCCCCTCGGGGCCGCTTTGACGAAAATGCTGACCAAGCCGTACCCGTACCACACAGGTCCGGTGCAGCACACGCTCGGTCAATGCGTAATGCTCAAAAAGCATTACGGCCGGCAAGCGTTCAAGGACGAAGTCAGCAAAAAGCCCACCAAGGACCAGGAGAACAAGGACGGGAAAGACGATGACTTCCCGCCCATCGACAAGTGCCTCATGATCTTTGGCGGGCCAGGGACCGCCCCTACGCCGCGCCAGCGAAAGCGCGAGCGCCGGGAGGTCTACTCCGTCGGGCCAGCGACACCTCGCTTCCTCGACTGGTCGCTCAACGTGATCACCTTCAGCCGGGATGACCACCCGGACTACGTCCCGTCACCAGGACGTTACCCGCTCGTTGTGACCCCGTCGTCGGCAACACGAGGCTCACCAAAGTCCTCATGGACGGAGGTAGTGGCCTCAACCTTCTCTACGCTGATACCCTCGATTCGATGGGAATCAGCCGCTCACTCCTCCGGGCCACGACGTCCCCATTCCATGGGATAGTGCCCGGAAAGAGCGTGCAACCCCTCGGGTAGATCGACCTGCCCGTTTACTTTGGGACCCATGACAATTTCAGGAATGTGGTCCTAACTTTTTAAGTGGTAGGTTTCCATGGCACCTACCATGCCATCCTCGGGAGGCCGTGTTACGCCAAGTTCATGGCGGTCCCGAACTACACCTACCTCAAGCTCAAGATGCCTGGGCCTAAGGGGGTCATCACCATCGGCACATCCTACCAGCACGTGTACCAATGCGACGTCGAATGTTGCGAGTACGCCAGCGCACTGGAGGAGTCAGCTCTCATCGCCGACCTCGAGCAGATGGCGAAGGAGGTCCCCGACCCCAAGAAGACCACGGGCACCTTCGAGCCCGTCGAGGGGGTGAAAGAGATCCCCCTCAACCCGAGCTCCGCCGACGGCAAGGTGCTGAAAATCAGTACCACCCTCGACCCCAAATAGGAAACCGTGCTTGTTGATTTCTCCGCAAGCACGCCGACGTGTTTGCTTGGAGTCCCTCGGACATGCCAGGCATCCCGAGGGAGGTAGCCGAGCACTCCTTGGACATCCGGGCCGGGTCCAAGCCGGTGAAGCAGCGGCTGCGCCGATTCGACGAGAAGAAGCGCCGAGCCATCGGGGAGGAGGTGCAGAAGCTTTTGGTGGCCGGATTCATCAAGGAGGTCTTCCATCCAGAATGGTTAGCAAATCCTGTTTTGGTTAAAAAGAAAATGGAAAATGGAGAATGTGTGTCGATTATACTGGTCTAAATAAAGCTTGTCCTAAGTATCCATTTTCATTACCTCGCATTGGCCTAAATAGTAGATTCTACTGCTGGTTGCGAACGACTTTGCTTTCTTGATGCATATTCCGGTTACCATCAGATTTGTATGAAAGAGTCCGATGAATTAGCGACTTCTTTCATTACCCCTTTCGGCACATATTGTTATGTAACCATGCCATTTGGCCTCAAAAACGCGGGCGTGACTTACCAGCGCTGCATGCTCAAAGTTTTTGGGGACCTCGTCGGGCGGACCGTTGAGGCGTACGTAGACGATATAGTTATAAAATCTAGAAAGGCCAGCGACTTAGTAGCCGACCTAGAAAGGGCATTCGACTGCCTCAAGAGTAAAAAATATAAAGCTAAACCCCGAGAAGTGTGTTTTCGGGGTCCCTCGAGGCATGCTCCTCGGGTTCATCGTTTTCGAGCGTGGCATCGAAGCCAACCCAGAAAAGATATCGGCCATCACATAGATGGGCCCGATCCGAAGCTTCAAGGGTGTGCAAAAGCTCATGGGGTGTCTTGCAGCCTTGAGCCGATTCATCTCAAGGCTTGGTGAAAAGGGGCTTCCCCTGTATCGGTTGCTGAAGAAAAATGAGCACTTTACCTGGACCCCCGAGGTCCAGGAAGCCCTCGAAAGGCTAAAAGCTCTACTTTCCAAAGCACCGGTTCTCGTGCCGCCAACGAAGGAAGAAAACCTCTTGTTATATGTTGCTGCCACTAACCAGGTTGTGAGCGCAGCAATTGTCGTCGAACGACGAGAGGAAGGGCATGCCCTACCGGTGCAACGGCCGATTTACTTCATTAGCGAGGTCTTGTCCGAAACCAAGACGCGCTACCCTTACATCCAGAAGCTGGTATATGCAATTGTCCTCGCTCGGTGCAAGTTGCGGCACTACTTCGAGTCACATCTTGTGACCGTGGTGTCATCATTCCCCCTTGGGGAGGTGATACAGAGTCGCGAGGCCACAGGAAGAATCGCCAAGTTGGCAATCGAGCTCATGGGCGACAGCATCACCTACGCGCCACGCAAGGCCATCAAGTCCTAGGTGTTGGGGGATTTTGTGGCGGAGTGGACCGAGACACAGTTGCCACCGCAGCTCTCCTGAGACAAATATTGGGTCATGTACTTCGATGGGTCGTTGATGGCATCGTGTTCGTCTCACCCCTCGGAGTTTGACTCAAGTACCTCCTGAGGCTGCATTTCGCCGCTTCCAACAACGTGGCGGAGTACGAGGCACACGTCAATAGACTTCACATCGCCATCGAGCTGGGCATCAGACGCCTCGAGGTACGAGGCGATTCTCAGCTCGTGGTGGACCAGGTGATGAAGGAGTCGACGTGCCACGACGCAAAGATGGCGGCCTACTGGAAGTTGGTGCAGCGGCTCGAGGAAAAATTCGACGGCCTCGAGCTCAACCACGTCGCACGTAGGTATAACGAGGAGGCCAACGAGTTGGCGAAAATCGCATCTGAAAGGACTTCGGTCCCGACGGGAGTGTTTGCCAACGACCTCTACAAACCGACAGTCGACAACGACCTCTCGGGAAGCAAGGAGAAACGAGCTCCCAAGCATCCCGAGGGGCACGAAGCTGTCCCAAACCTCGGAAATCACTCGGGGGCTGCCGACCCTTCGGGAGAAAGGCGACCCCCGGCCGAGGCTAAGGATAGCAGCGACGCCGAGGCTGAGGCGATGGAGGTCGACGCTGAGGCGTCGAAAGCCGAAGCCGAGATGGACGACGATGAACCAGACTGGCGCGAGCCACTGGTCAATTGGCTTGTACGAGGGATCCTACCCTCGGACATGACCAAAGCTCGGCGGCTGGCACGTAAAGCCAAGATCTACAGAATGGTAGACGGAGAACTTTACCGACGAAGTCCCTCGGGCATCCTTCAGCGCTGTATCCCCTTCAGTCAGGGTAAACGATTAATCGAAGAAATACATGCTGGGGCCTGCGGGCATCATGCCGCATCGAGGACCCTCGTCGGCAATGCTTTTCGACAAGGCTTCTACTAGCCAACAGCCATAGCAGACGCCACCGAGGTAGTACGCTCCTGCGAAGGATGCCAGTACTATGCTCGGCAGACACATCTCCCGGCCCAAGCACTCCAGACGATCCCTCTCACTTGGCCTTTCGCCGTATGGGGACTGAACCTTGTCGGGCCCCTCCAAAAGGCACCCGGGGGCTTTACCCACCTACTTGTTGCCATCGACAAGTTCTCCAAGTGGATTGAAGCTCGGCCACTCACGCAGATCACCTCAACCCAGGCAGTCCTGTTCTTCACCGACATCATTCACCGATTTGGCGTCCCAAACTCCTATCATCACCGACAATGGCACACAGTTCACGGGAAAGAAATTCCTGGTGTTCTGCGACCAGCACCACATACGAGTGGACTGGTCGGCGGTGGCCCACCCAAGAACAAATGGCCAGGTGGAGCGTGCCAATGGCATGATCCTCCAAGGCCTCAAGCCTAGGATCTTCAATAGGCTGAACAAGTTCGGCAAGAGGTGGCTAACCGAGCTTCCCGCGGTGATATGGAGCCTGAGGACTACGCCGAGCCGAGCCACGGGGTTCACGCCCTTCTTCTTGGTCTATGGCGCTGAGGTCGTTCTCCCCACGGACTTGGAGTATGGTGCCCCGAGAGTCTGGGCCTACGACGAACAAGGCAACCAGACCTCTCGGGAAGACGCGTTGGACCAGGTCGACGAGGCACGGGACGTCGCCCTGCTGCACTCAGCCAAATACCAACTGTCCCTTCGCAGGTACCACGCTTGGCGCATCCGAGGCCGAGCCTTCAATACAGGCAACCTTGTATTGCGGCACAGAAAGGACAACGGGGGACATCACAAGCTGATGCTGCCATGGGAAGGGCCTTTCATCATCGCCGAGGTGTTGCGGCCCGGGACGTACAAGCTGGCGAACGAAAAGGACGAAGTCTACAGCAACGCCTGGAATATCGAACAGCTACGTCGCTTCTATCCCTGAACCTTGATCGATTATATTGTATAAGTCATGAAATCAATAAAAGGAATCATTTCGTCCTTCTTTATATTGATTTTAACCCAAGTCGACCCTCAGGAACAAGCGAACTCGTAAGGTCCTATGCATAACAAAGTGAGGCTCAGCCTTATCTTTAAGGCTGACCCTCCCTCAGGGGCTAGGACGGGGGGAACCCCCGGACTATCCCGAGCCGCAATGAAAATCCGAAACTTAAAAATTTCAAAACTCGCTGAAATTTCTTTTCCTTTCCCGAGCACATCTCCCACCCAAGCCGAACCGAGGCTTATAAAGCTCTGAAGAGCAAAAGAAGTCTTAGAGGACAGAGCTGGCCGAGCCGTGGGACCGCCTACTCCTCCGGGCTACGGCATCCTCACTCGCCGCTCTGCGTCCGAAGGATAACTCGAGCTCGGAAGAGAACTAATAAGATCGACGTTCGGCAAAGGCAGGAGCCTCGGGAAAACTCGGCCAAGCTTTCTTCTTATGTTTTTTCCCTCTCATCAAAACTCTTAGACCCTGGCAGCGTCTACGCCCCTAAAGCTACGATACCCGGAAAAGTCTCCCGAGGGGGCGGGCCCGTCAGCGCCAACGCCCAAGGACCCTCCTCGCGAAGAGGAGGAGCCCTCGCTGCGGCGTCCGCCGCCGCCGAGTTCGCGGCGACCGGTTGCGCGACGACGTCAACGGTCAGCTCCCGCGAGGCACCTCCAGAACCGACGACCGGAGTTCCGGGGGCTGGAGACGGAACCGCCGACGCAGCAGCCGAGGATGTGGCAGCAGCAACCTCGGACGGAGTCACCCTCGCAGAAGGTCCCTCCGACGCCGACGTCAGACCCACGGGAAGGTGAGTCCCCTCGCCCGAGGCGCGGACTCTCTCCCCGGCCGTGTCATCCCCCCGGATCTTCAGCACCTTCTGGTGAGAGACCCGGAGAGATAGCCCGGACCACGCGCTGCGGCGGCAACAAGAAAAAGGTAGTGTCGTTACGTTGAAACAAAACTCCGGCAGGAAAAATCACACGAAAAACGACTTACGTGGTCTTCGGCACCACCCTCCTCTTCCTACTCGCCGCCTCGGAGCCAGTCGGAGCGGCAAGCTCGGTGGACGAGCCGGCCCCCGCCGACGGTGGAGGAGTGGCCAGCACCTCGGCATCACGCCCGGCCCCGCTCCGTGGCACGGACGCCGCTCGCTCGCCCGAGAGAGTCTCAATGGTGACATCCCTCGGCGGGGGCATAGGTGGCGGCACCTCCAGGCCCCCCCACCTGTGGCCGTCGGGGCGATCAGCGACGCGTCGGCGGGGAGGGTCCGCCGAAACAAGGGACCCTCGGTCCCCCCACCGGAGCCTCGGGGCATCTCGGGCGCTGGGCCTGAGCCCGTTCCTGGCCCCTTCGACGGAACCCCGCTGCTGATGGCGGGCGGAGCCCCGTCTCCTAACTGTCGCCCTTCTAGGAGCCGCGTCCTTGGACGCGGTCTCCGGCAGGTTTGCCCGAGGGTTCGGATCAAGAACCCCGGCACTTCCGCCGGCGGACGCTGACAGCGGAGCCTTTCCAGGCTCGTCAGTGCCCACCGCGGGCTGTGTGGCCGCAAGCGGCCGGTCAGACTCCATCAAATCAAAGATGGAAAAATCTTCTTCTTCTTCATCATCGTCGTCGTCGTCGTCATCGGTGGGGGTATCCACCTCAGGCTCCCCGGCCTCCCTCAGGCGGCGGCGGCGCTGGGAGGACTCCTCCACCTTCCGCGCCTTCTTCTGCTTCCGGGCGGTCGCCTTGTCCTTCTTCGCCTTCTCCGCCATGGCCCGGAGGCGGTTCTGGGTTCGCCGTTCTTTGTCCTCCGAGACGGGCGGATGGGAAATCTTCCCGGTCCGGGAGAGGCCCTACGATGAACGAAGGAGAAAGGTTAGGAAGAAAATGGTGGCCGATTAAACGAACGACACTTACCAGCGCCAGAAAGCCCGCGCGGGGACGCATAGGCACCCGGTTCACCTCCTCCCAGGTGGGATGACCCCCCACCATGTAGCCGACGCGATGCATGACCTCCGCCTCGCCAAGGTCACAGGCCAGCATCGCCGTGCCCTCCCGCTGCGACCCGGTCACCATCTGATGGAGCGCCAGGCGGTGCTCCATCAGAGGTAGCACCATCCGCATGTGGAAGTTCCCCGCCACGCCGGCCCCTGTAAGGCCCCTTCTGTTCAACTCCTTGAGCGCGTCGAAATAGATGGCCAGGTGCTTGGACTCCTTCGACGGGCACCCCCACTCCCATTGGGGAAGGGGAGCCATGAGCGCCCTTCCCGTGAACTTGGGGAAGAGACCCCTGTCGTTGCGAAGGTAGAACCAGCCACTGTGCCACCCCTTGTTGGAGGAGGGGGCCCTACAGGGGATGTACGACGAAGAGCGGATCACAAAGCCGCACCTCCCCGCGCGCTGGATCTCCCACGGCTTCCTCGCACTGACCGACTTGGTGTACCAGTCGACGAGGGAGATGCGGCGCCACAGGTTCCAGTGGGGGGGCACCCCGAAATAGCCTTCACACAGGGCGGCGAAAATCGACGCCTGTGTGATGGAATTCGGGGTGCGGTTGTGGAGCTCCAGCCCGTTCTCGAAGAGGAGGGCCCGGCAGAAGCGGCTCGGGGGCGAGCCAAGCCCACGCTCGTGGTAAGCAACGAAGCTCACCACGTACCCCTCGCCGGGGTTCGGCTCCTCCTGGTCACGCGGCGGCACGGCCCACTCCGGGTGCTGCGCGTCGGTACGAGGACGCAGTAGCCCCAGAGTGACGAGACGCTCCAGCTGCGCCTCCGTCACGGTGCTCCACGGCCACGGCTCCAGCATGAGGACGCCGGCGGCGGCCGCGGCGGCGTCGGTGGCGGCGACATCGGCGGTGGCGTCGACAGCAGCGGAGGAGGAATCCATGGCAAGCGATGGGGGAAAGGGCTGCGGGAAGAACGACGGCCGCGGCAACGATGGCTCTAGCAAGGAAGCGAAGGCGAGGAGACAGGCGACGGGAGCGAGAAGGAGAGCGGCCGTGCGAGCGAATGGCTAAGGTAAAAAGAAAGAAACCACGATCTTTTCTTATATACCTGAGCCGTGATCCACAGTGAATCCGCCGCATTAACTACGTGGGACCCGCCATGATCCCCACATCGCCGCCATCGCCGCGCACGCAAACCGCCTCGACTGAGCCGAACCGTCGCGTCCGTCAGGCTTCGCGCCTCAAAAGATGAGCCGAATCATTACAACTGCGCACCTCGATTCCGCCAATATTCTCTCCTTCCCAACGAAGGAACCCTGGGCTTGGGCGCCCGTTACGTTCCCAGGGGATCTGAGACTGGCCCACAGCGGCTCGAACAGTCGCCCCAGGGAAACCGAGTTAGGGACAGCTATTGGATAGGTCACAGAAACGGCCAGTATCCCGACGCCCGAAACGTCACAAGGGACATCCCATGCTGTGTCCAAGTCCCAGTAGCGAGTCGGTTACGTGGAATCCCTCCGTGGGAGGCATCATGCCCGCGGGACCCATCGAAGGGACCCGACATCTACTAACTGGCCCTCGGGAAATATTTGGAGTGTGCTCAGGCCACTAACCGACCCCCAACGAACGGGGCACGGACCTCCACTTGGACCAACCCGTTTGTAGCTCATCAGAAATGCCGACTCGTGCCCTGGCGGGGAAGTCGAGCAGGACCAAACCTTTCTCTTTCCGAAAAAAGAGCGCAAAGGTTGAACTAGCAAAAGATAGGGAGGACCGGGTCGACCTCCGGTACGAAAACGGAGGCCCGGGAACCTGCCCTGCACCTCGGAAATACCACCGGATAAACTCCCTTTACGATGGGAGGCTCGGGGGCTGCGTTTCCGAGGGATCACCTTCCCTTGATGAATACCCGAGCACGCGCAACTACAATTTTCAGCCTTTGAAGGGATATAACATCCCTCCAAAGCCTCGGGGGCTACACCCGGTGGGTGCGCTCGCGCGCACCCACCGGAAACTATCTCACCCTTTACTATTTTGACAGACAAAAAGGTTTTGAACCTGTGGAGGAGTACCATCACTCCCCCACAGGCTCGGGGGCTACACCCGCTGGGTGCGCTCGCGCGCACCCAGCGGAAAAGGCATCTACTCCCGACCACAATGACAGGAAGACTTGAACCAGTGGACGAGTATCATCACTCCCCCACAGGCTCGGGGGCTACTGTCGGGTACCAAAGTATGGGGTATCCAACTTCAACGCAAAAACGAGCAACCACAGCGCAGCCTAGCCCAAATAAGGCCAGCCGAAGCCCACGAAGGCTACGCGCGTGAAGGACCAAAGTGGCCTCCCGTAAGGCCGGGCGGCACCCTCGGGCGCCAAATCTCCGATTCGCCCGAGCCTCCACCAGAGGGCTCGGGACAGCGGCACCCGCGGACGCCAAATCTCCGATTCGCTCGAGCCTCCACGAGAGGGCTCGGGACAGCGGCACCCTCGGGCGGTAAATCTCCGATTCGCCCGAGCCTCTTCATCCTCCTCGAGCGCGATCCCTCTAAAGGCTTCCAATGCACAATCGACGTCAGCAGGGCAATCTTGGACCGCAAGGGACCCCTCTGACCACTTTACGGGCGCGGCCCCACTGACTAGACGCCGCGAGGCGACGACGCCCCACTCGTGCACGCCCTCCGTACCCACTGCCATACCTCCTCCGGAGACTGATACGACGGTTCCACTCTTCCCACTCCGTCTAAGGACAGTCCACCGGATGACGCCCCTTGCTGACGGAGAGATTCTCCGACTACGACAGCGACAGCTCCTACCCATAACGCACGAGCCTCGTAGGGACAGGAGAGGTGACGGCTGTCCCGCCGACCCGAGAGTATGGGCAATGTGGCAACAGGACCGTTCGCCCCTCGAGAAGGTACCGCGCATGAGAGAAAAACACGCCCGAAGGAGGACACCCCGAATGACCGGTCCTGTCACGCTCCCGACGGCAAAGAAGGCTCCCGAGCCTCGGGAGTCAATCTTTGAAAGTCAACCAGTCTTCCCGTTGCACTGTGCAGGACCGGACGCGACGCCATGACGCACCGCCGCGTAGCAAGCCACGTCCCATACACTGTGCCACCTTGGAACTCAACGATCGAACAGTGGAAGATCAGTCGAATGACCGAAGCCATACCGCCGAAGCGCCAAGACGATGGCATGGCTGACGATAGCTACTAATCACCTCTGCTCCCACCATGCTGAAGTATCGTCATCATAAGTCACCACATGTAACTCTAGCTTCTCCCTTGTAACTATAAAAAGGGAGGGCGGAGGCCAGTCACAGCTACACAAATATACACACAACACAACTACACGAAAACGAAAGCATCCTCTTCCTCGCACAAGAGACTTGGGACACTCTCTCTCTCTCGACTCAGCTTGTAACCCCCTACTACAAGCACCCCGGTGCAAGGCAACACGACTCGCCTCTCCACTCGACGTAGGGCTCTCTTGGCTTGAACCAGTATAAATCTCTCGTGTTCCTCCTTGCACATCATCCGAAACCTCAACCACGAAACACAAGTTACTAGCCGGTGTTAGCGCCCGCCAAAACTAGCACCGACAATTAGGGTTAGGGTTTCTTACCTTGGCAGCCGGAGCACCGGAATCGGCGGCGTCGTCGACGACGACCCTGGTTCCTCGACGGATTCGAATTCGGAGCACCAGAATCGTCGGCTACCGGTACTGGTGAGGTCGTCGGAGAAGAAGAGGAGGAACACAGAGAGAGGACAAGGCTACATCCGTGATGCGGGATCAAGAAGAGGGGTGCTCTGCGCCGTGCCGTGTGCCAGTGCCGGCCACCAGTGGCTCAGTACGCCACCGGAAGGTGAGAAGATGGAGCGGAGTCGAGAGAGACGAGAGGGAGAGCGAGACGAGCCGCGGCGGGGCGAGGGAGGAAATGAATTAGGGTTAGAGATGGGGCGCAGCCGGCCGCGGCGATCCCCGTTTATACGGCCGCTCCCCAATGGTCGGATATGAACGGTCAGATGAAGGGGAGGAGCGCATCCAACGGCTATAATCGTGCCTGAGCCGGGCCGGCCTGTTAGTCGTGTCGTGCCTGGGCCGGCACTGTGGGCTGAATTTCCGGCCCAGGCACGGCACTATGGACGGGCCGTGCTAGGCACGGCACGAAAGGCTGCGGGCTGGGCCGGACCTAGGCCGTGCTTTTTCGGGCCGTGTTCAGGCCGGCCCATCGGGCTCGGGCCGTTTGGCCAAGTATACTAAGGGTGCGGCCCAAGCACAACACTATGATGCGGGCTGGGCCGGCACGACACTAACCAGCTTCGGGTCGTGTCGTGCTTAGGCCGGACCGTGTCTCGTGCCCCCGATAAGGCTCGGTCCTAATGGACATGTATAGTCCTCCCTAGCTTGCTTTGCTTGTTTGGTCCTTTGAACATCTCTATACCTGTACTGGAGTAGTTGTCAAGCTTTAAAAATAAACTCCGATTTTGACTTATACTAATTTATTGCGAGAAGAAAATACTCCTCTATAATTGAAAAGAAACCAAAATCTGAACCCAGGAAGGACCCTGAATCAGTAGCTTCGTGGCGGCAGTAAGTTCCATGGCAAGTTGCGCATGTGAGCCGGTGTCCCGACTCCCGAGTTGCAGGCCGGGCTGATCCATGTCACCCTTGTCGTGTTTGGCTGTTGTTTGGTGCACCTCCAGTGTTTTACAACAATTTAGCCCTTTGGAATTGCTACTGCTAGAACCTCATTCATCTGGGAAGATCCTTTGTTTCTGCATCCCCAACAGCGATGTACTTGTATTATTATTACACTATCTTTGTATCATATGTATTTGGTGTAGGAAAATAAAGAAACTTGCCCGTTTTCTATTCCATCTTTATTTTATCTGTATCTCACGATTTTTGTATATTTCATCGAAGAACTTAACCAACATGCCTCATCTGAATAGTATATATTGATTATTACAGTGTATCATCGCACAACCTTACATACATCGATCAAGCCACTTATTTATGCACACACACGATCAACTGTCGAAATGTTGTACTCAGCATGGGATGGCACCAAGGCAGCAGTTCAGAACTACTGGTCTATGGAGCAAGCAGGGGATTCACCACATGACCGACGAACAGCAGCACACCAGTTGTGTCTTCACGAATCAGGAACAGGAAAGGGTGATCCGCGACGAAATCCATGGGCATCCTGAATGAACAGAGCATAACCACCACTGCACCAGATGCCGCGGCGGCCTCCGTTCCTTCTTCGTTCACCTCGACAAACGACTTGTGGAAAATGGACGAAACACACAGGTTCTGTCCTGCTGGCAGATGAACCAACTCTGACAGATCTGCTCCTGAGCTAAATGGTAGCTGAACCCCCAATCCTTTCAGCAGATCGGATGCTTCGAACCCAAAGGATACCTTGAACTTAGGGACTTTGAACTGCCCAACAGAAACCTTGCTCGTCGAGATATGCTTCTCCAGGAACCCAGGTTCACAGCTCAGTTTTGCAGCCAAGCTCGAGAGCCCATCTCGTGCTTCTGGAAGAAGTATGTACATGGAGAACTTCCTCTTGTCCCCTCCTTGCTGGTAAGGAAGCCTGAGCACCTTAAAGCCGTCGTGAGACGCGATGTATTGATCCTCTCTGCTGGACATGAAAGGCGCCTGAACTGAGCTGCCATCAAGAAGGTGGAACTCGCTGTCTCTGGTTTCAGATACGTTGAACTTTTCAGTCCAAGCTCCTTTGAAATAGAGTGCGTTGCCAAGAACCAGCCTGGTGGTCTGATCAACAGATCCTGGTGGCAACAGCTCTTTGATTAGACCTGAGGTCACTTTCTCTACCCAGGAGTTCACTTCACCAGCAACTTGGGCAGCCTGACCAAAAAAAAAAAAAAAAAAAAAAAAGAGAGAGAGAGAGAGGGAAAAAAACAGAATCTAAGGAACAGTTTACATTATACACACTGCAACAGATCAAGGCACATCAACATAATAACGGGTACAAATATCAAAATGCAAATCAACAAATGCATAATTTGATGAGATAAGCAATGCATAGAGAGCATCATACTGGCACTAAAAGAAACTAATCATACTTCCATAGTTCAAGAAAACCATAATAATCATATTACTCAACAGTGAACACAGACATTTTTAATGCAGTAGTGACATAAAACTTGCAGTGTTTGTTAATACCCAGCAATAGACAGACAGATAGTAAATGTCCAAACTTGACCAAAATTTTCAGTCCCAAATTCACATACAACAAGTAACATTTCTGAAAGAGACACCTACTCCCTCCGTCGCAGAAAGACTGTCGTTTTAGACTTTTTAGACATCACATTTGATGATTCGTCTTATTTGAAAATTTTGTACAAATATCATTTATCTTTTTATGATTTGTTATATCATTAGAGATACTTTAATAATTATTTATTAATTTTGTATTTTGTATAAAATTTTTGAATAAGACGGATGGTCAAACGCAGTTTCTAAAAAGTCTAAAATGACAGTCTTTATGGGACGGAGGGAGTATGTAGGAGTAGTATGTAACTGCACCGTTTAGCTCTTCAACACAGAGACATGCTAATAATAGAGATAAATTCACCGGGGGTCCCCAAAGTTATCACTCGGTGTCAAATAAGTCCCCAAAGTTGAAAACTGCACGTTTAGCTCCCTAAAGTTGTCACTCTGTGTCAAATAGGTCCCCAAAGTTGAAAACTGCACATTTAGCTCCCTAAAGTTGTCGCTCTGTATCAATTAGGTCCCCAAAGTTATCACTCTGTGTCAAATAGGTCTTTTTTTAATAGATATTTTTAATTATTTTTATTCTATTAAAAATGATTAAAAATAAAAATAATCCTGAAAGTTGGTCGACCAAAAGAGTTAGGTCTACAAAACCTTTTTGGCTTCGGTTATTTTCAAAATATCTATTACAAAAGGATTAAAAATAAAAAATGATCTCTAAAGTTGGCGTAACCAAAAGCGTTAGATCTGTAAAATCTTTTTCGCTCTGGTTATTTTTAAAATATCTATTAAAAAAGATTAAATGTAGTACATTCTGTCTAGTCTAAATACAGGAACGATATTTTAAAATAACTGGAGCCAAAAAATTTTATGGATCTAACTTTTTTTGTTACGACAACTTTAGAGATTATTTTTTATTTTCAATCATTTTTAATAGATATTTTAAAAATAACAGGAGCCAAAAAGGTTTTGTAAACCTAACTCTTTTGGTCGCGCCAACTTTAGAGATTATTTTTATGTTTAATCATTTTTAATAGAATAAAAATAATTAAAAATGACTATTAAAAAATGACATATTTGACAGAGTGACAACTTTAGGGATCTATTTGATACAGAGTGACAACTTTGCGAAGCTAAATGTGCAGTTTTCAACTTTGGGACCTATTTGACACAGAGTGACAACTTTGAGGACTTATTTGATATAGAGTGACAACTTTGGGGAGCTAAATATGCAATTTTCAACTTTGGGGACCTATTTAATACAGAGTGACAACTTTGGAGACCCCCGTGAATTTATCTCCTAATAATACTCCCAGGTGTCAACCAAGGATTCTCTATAGGTCTCAACTGAACGTATTAGCAATTAAACAGAAATGAACTGGTTCCTAGCATGATTGTAGAAATTGCAATGTTTTTGCTTTAAATTACAGCAAACATACATATAACAGTTCCTAATAACTATGGCAGTTCTTTGCAAGCAAGAGAATTAACCTTTTGCTGGAAGTCGACAGAGTGCGTCTCGGCCTTGTACTTTCCGACGGCGAGCTCCTCGAAGGCCGGCTTGAGCTTGAGCGACGCGTCGACGAAGACGCCGTCGGCGAAGGCGACGCGCGGGCCGCCGGCGCCGGCCCCGTCGGCGAGCACGAGCTGCACCATCTGCTCAGAGAGCGCGTGCAGGATCTCGGCCGCGACCGGCTCATCGCCTCCGCCGAGCGCGGTGAGCAGCTGATCGCGCGTGGCGTGGCCCGCGCCGGCGGCGAGGAGGCTGAGCACGACGTGGAGGGAGAGCGGGGAGAAGGCGGTGTTTTTGGCGGGAGCGGGAGCGGCGGTGTTCGAAGAGAGCGCGGCGGTGAGGCGGAGGGCGAAGCGTGTCTGGCCAGCGACGGACTCGGAGAGGCGGATGTCGGCGGTGGCCATGGTCGGTACTCCGGGTGGTGGTGTTCAGGTGTTGATTTCTTGGACACACAAGACGAGAGCCAGAGAAGGAGGGAAGTGGGGTGAGATATTGAAAAATTTTGGGGGTGTCTTCAGTTATTCTGCTGGACAGATCAGCGAAGAATCCGTAAGCAGGTCGCCTGCTTCATGACTCATCATGAGTAGGCTCTGTTTTGTTGCTTATAGCGATAGTAGCTATCTGCTAATACATGACTCATCATAAATAAGACTTTGTTTAGTTGTTTATAGCTGTCTAGCTTGTTATTTTAACCAATCAACGTTTATTTTGAGTCATAAAACAGTATTTTTCTCTCACAACAAATTAGTACGAGACAAAATCAGCGCTTATTTTCAGCCAAAAAAACGATGGTAGCTATCTACTAATAACACGTGTGGGTTGTAGATTGTATAATTATTGTTAGACCACTAGGTAACAACTATCTTACTATCTAGGCCAAATTAGATAATAGATTACTATCCAACTAACCAATAGCGGATAGTGAATCCAAACATGCTCTAAGATAAGCTAAGATATTCCTGCTACAAATGCAAGTCCAACATAGTCGAAAACTAAATTCATAGTATAATATATATCCAAATTATATGCCCAAATTATAAGATGTTTTTGGTACTTTTAGATTTATAGTTTTTATTATATATCTAGATATGTCTTTTATTTTGGGACAGATGGCTACTTATCTTTTAGTATAGAAATATAAATTTAAAATAGTTGACTAGGAACAAAGCTAGATTTGCATTTTTTTTATTTAGATAGTAGTAGCAAAGAGCATCTCCAAGAGTTTCCTTAAATAAACTTTCTAAAATACTATTTAAAGAACCATTTAAATAAAAATCGAATTTTATATATTTCTACCATCCAACATTTTATATCTTGTATATCTTGTAGGCACTTTAAACTTTAAAGAGCCAGAAGCGCAGTAAGATAGATACTCGGTGTCAGTGTGCGTGAGTCGCAATGAAGATGGAAGCATGGAGCACACTGTTTTCTCAAGTGCAATGTTGGAGCGTGTGTTTGGTAACCTGTACCTGGCTGGCCTAGCCGGCGGGCCTGGCCATGGTCCGCCAGAGCCAGGTCCAAACGCTACAAGTGCTTTTGTGTTTGGTCGCACGTTTGTACAGAGCCATGTTCAGGTGAGATCGTGTTTGTTTGTCTAGCCAGAAGAGTAAGATGACTCTGAACTTAGAATGCGGTAACATTACCCCTCAACTGTCGTGACGTTGCCACTTCATCGAACACCTGCAGGGCGTCGCAGCAGCGCACCTGAGCATCGCCGCTCCGCTTCCTCGGTCTGCTCAAGCAACCCGACGACGCCAGCGGCAGCACCCTCGACGTCCAGGAGCTGGCGCCAGGGAACGCGGGGCGGGGGCGACGATGCGGCGGAGCTCGCCGGACTCGTGGAGGCGCCGGACCTCCTCGGCGTCACAGAGGTACTGCTGCTGCCGCGCGTCGGGGAGGAGCGCGGCGAGCTCGGGCGGATACCCGGGGTCCATGGAGAGGTCGCACTCGTCGATGGTGGCGCGGCAATCCTCGTAGGTGCCCCTGACGACGCGGAGGGAGGTGAAGTACAGCACCACCCAACCGCCGCTGCCCGCCGCCGCCCGCTACTACTAGCTCCTTGCCGGCAAGCGAGGGCGCGACGGACGGGGACGCCATGCCGCCGCCGCTGACCGCTCGATGCGGCGGCGTGACGGACCTGGCGTGACGAGGGCCTCCCAACGCCGTCGTTCCTCTTCTCGGCATCCCGGTCGCTGACTCTGCCGCGGGGCGGGAGCAGGAAGCGGCCGCGGACCAACCTCCACATCGAGACGAGCCCTCGTCGCATGAGTCAGCGACACTGGGAGGACGATACGCCGCCGCCGCCGCAACAGCAGCTCACCCCGTCGCTGCAGAAGGTCGCCAAGACGAACTCCACAAAAGCATCGAGCGGTGAGCGGTGGGGAGTAGTAACTCGCAGCTACGGGAGGTGAGTGGAGACCGCACGCAAGCGCTGAATCCGGCCTGGCTGCAAAAAAAACGAACCTTCAAAGCGTTTCCTGGGAGACATGAGAGAGAAGGTATTTTGCATCTACAGAGCCAGGCTCGGTGGTGGGCCCTAGAAACCAAACAAGAGCAGTTGCAGCCCACGAGCGCGGCCAGGCTCACGGGAGCGCAAAATCCCTCTACCAAACACGCCCCTGAGACCTAGTGCTTTAGGTCCGGAGGGAGCTAGTATAAATATGATTTATTACTTTCCCAAGTAAAATACACTAACAGCTTCTAAACGCGATGGCGTGTGTCATTTAGGAGCATATATATGACGTGTTTTGCTCTCTTGTTTATATAATATAATCTATATGTTATTACAGATGCACTGGAAAAGGTCACTATAACGAGAAACATCAGAGTGGAAGGAAACAGTAAGTACCACTACCATAGTTCATGACCATACATACCAATTCTGAACTATCATCTCGCAACATTACATACATCGATCAAGCATCTACTTATTAAAAAAAAAAGAACATGGCAGGTTACACAGGAAGCTTGATCAGTTGTCACAGCCATGCATCGGTAGGATAGGATGAAACCGCACCAAGGTCACAATTTCGAACAAACACACTATGGAGCAAGGAGGGGATTAACCACATGGCCGACAAACGGCACCACACCAGTCAAGTCTTCTCGGATCAGGAACAGGAAAGGGTGATCTGCGACGAAATCCTCAGGCATCGAGAATGACCGGAGCACAATTGTTGCAGCAGATGCAGCGGCGGCCTCCGTTCCTTCCTCATTCACTTCGACAAATGACTTGTGGTATACGGACGAAACAGATAAGTTCCGTCCCTCAGGTGAATCAACTAACTCTGATAGGTCTGCTTGCGGGCTGAACAGAAGCTGAAGCCCAAGACCTTTGAGCAATTTGGATGCCTCAAATCCAAAGGATATCTTGAACTTGGGGACCTTGAACTGTCCAACTGAAACCTTCTGCATTGGGATATGCTTCTCCAGGAACTCTGGTTCAGAGCTCAACTTTTCAGCCAAGCTCCAGATGCCATCTTTTGCATCTGGAAGAAGAATGTACATGGAGAACTGCCTCTTGTCCCCACCTTGCTGGTATGGAAGTTTAAGCACCTTCAAGTCGTCGTAAGACACAATATATTGCTTTTCTTTACTGGACATGAATGGTGCTTGAATTGAGCTCCCATCAAGAAGATGGAACTCACTATCTTTTGTTTTAGATGCATCAAACTTCTCAGTCCAAGCACCTTTAAAATAGAGAGCATTACCCAGAACAAGCCTGGTGGTGTGATCAACAGAACCTGGGGGGAGGATCTCTTTGATGAGACCAGAAGTAATTTTTTCTACCCATGAGTTCACTTGACCAGCAGCTTCAGCAGCCTGACCAATAAGAGAGAATATATCAGTGCTTGATACTCATGTTAAAAGCATAAAACAAAATCATCCTGAAGTTTCCAAAATAACTGGAATAGTGCAAAGTTATAAGTATGTAAAGAAACTGAGGTAACCATCATATATTAATGTGCCACCAACTTAAACAAAAAAAAGAAAGTGTTTCTAATTAAACAGACTTTAGAAAATGAGAAGTGAACCAAGCATTAGTGTAGTACCATTATCACAGAGCATTCATATGCAAGGTTCGAAAAAAACGTGATTAATCGTCGTTTAGACGAGTTTAATCGCTAAACGCTGCCCTAACGTCTCGTTTAAGGGGTACAGGCTAAATAAATCACTGGGCACGTGTACACGGCCGTGTACGCGCGTGTCGCCGTGTAGTCGACGCGGAAACGGGAGAAAAACGCGTCTCCGCGGCTAGAAAAATGGCCAGCACGCGAGAAGCCCGTCGAGCGCGAGTGGGAAGCGAAAAAGCAAGTAGCGCGCGGCAGAGAACGGGAAATCTGGTCGCGGGCCGAGGGATTAGGAGCGCGCGCGCGCGAAACAGAGAAGAGGCGCCGGCAATTGGTCGCAGACCCGCTCGTCTTCCTCCTCCCGCCTCCCGCTCGTCTTCTGCCTCCTCCAGTCCTCCCACCTCCGTTCATCGCCAGAGCCCCGCCCTCGAGCCAGTCGCGACCTCCGACGGGCGCCCCACACGCGCGACTCAGTCGCCGTCGCAACCCGACGGGGCGCCGCACCCGCGCGACCCAACGGGGCGCCACCAAATCAACCGAATCGACGGGCGCCGCCGAACCCGCGACTTCCGCCGCCGGAGGGCCTGACGCCACCGTGCTCTGGCCCCGCTCCACCCACGCTGCGTCCGCGTCCGCCTGCTCGCCCGCCCGGCCAGCCGCCAGAGAGGCCGCGCGGGCCCGCCCGGCCAGCCGCCGGCGAGGCCGTGTCCACCGCAGGCGCAAGGAGCAGCAGGCCGGCGAGGCCGCGCGCGCCCACTCGCCCGGCCGGCGAGGCTGCACGTGGCCGCCTGGCCAGAGCTGCCCTGCTTCACCTCCAGGCGCAGGGTGCTCTGTTTCACCTCCAGGGTCCAGGCGCAGGGTGCTCTGCTTCTCCTCGAGGTGCCTGCTCCCTTTCTCTCTCTTCCCATTCCTATTTCTGCGTGTTAGTTGATGAATTGGATTGGGGGTTTAGGGTTAAGATTGAATTTCACTGCCTCAGTTCATTGTTATTACTCCTACAGTCCTACTTGTGTTATTACTGCTGATTTCCTTCTCAGAATCACCAAAATTTTAAAAAAAAACAAAAACGTTTAACTACGTTTAATCTACGTTTACTCTACGTTTACGCTTTTTCGGAGGCTAGCGTTCGTCTAGCGTCTAGCGTTTTTTTGAACATTGTTCATATGGGAAGGAAAGTATATGCAGCAAGAGACAGTTCACATGGTTATAATCCTCTAAACAGTCAAGATACAACAATATATCCATAGTATAAGAGACCATGTCAGAAACCTACTGGAGAAAATGCACATTCAACTGTATATCCACATTATTTAAATCTTAGTAACTTCTAAATATTGGCTGTGATCAGAACAGATTGCTGCAGCTACAGATGCAGCTGCACCACTGCATGTCACCGTAGCAACTCTTGTGGAATTGCAGCTGCAATAATATGGACCAAGCAGGTTGATTCCCAATGATCCAGATTACATATTTAGCTCTAGAGCCTGAAATAATAAGTCACTGGTCCAAGCCTTCAAAATCTCAAGGACACGCCTAGTGAGAACTGAAAATCCTAAAAGAGGGTCATAAATCCTGACTTTGATAATTATGCCACAACAGCAACATCCATACATATCACTCATTAACAGGCTAGTACCCATCAAATAATGAATGGAAATAACAAATACAACGGCAAAATTCAGACTGAACAGTAAATAGCACAATTTGATGAGAGAAACTATACATTAATAAGCATCATTTTAGCATCAAAACAAAGAACTTATATCTGTCTAAACTCCAAATATATTCTGTGAAAAAGACTAGGAAATAAGTAAAGATCTCAAAGCACTTATGTGACATATAATGACTGCATACATAAGGAACGTCTACAGTACACATTATCACACTTAATTATGAGTCAAGGTGAAATCAGCCACTTAATAACTCTGACATGAGTATCAATGATGTATAAATCCGCATAAACAATGAAGCTGAAGGTACTAGCCAATCTGTGCCATAGCAGAAATAGAAAGATTTGATTCATATTCAGGTCTCGAGGCAAACAATCTTTGGTAGTTATGGTAGCAGTTCGCAAGTGATAAGCGGGAAGGGGATCGACCTTTTTCTGGAAGTCGACGGACTGGGTGTCGGCCCTGTACTTTCCGACGGCGAGCTCCTGGAAGGCCGGCTTGAGCTTGAGCGAGGAATCGACGAAGACGCCGTCGGCGAAGGCGACGCGCGGGCCACCGGCGCCGGACCCGTCGGCGAGCACGAGCTGCACCACCTGCTCGGCGAGCGAGTGGAGGCCCTCGGCGGGCGCGTCGCCTCCTCCTCCTCCTCCTCCTAGGGTGGCGGCGAGCTGGTCGCGCGTGGCGCCGCCCGCGCCGGCGGCGAGGAGGCTGAGCGCGACGTGGAGGGAGAGCGGGGAGAAGGCGACGTTGCTGGCGGGGGCGGAGGCGGATGGGGAAGGGGAGGAGAGCGCGGCGGCGAGGCGCAGCGCGAAGCGGGTCTGGTGCCCGATGGAGACGCGGATGTCGGCGGTGGCCATGGTCGGTCGGTCGGTCGGTCCACTCGCAGTCGCAGAGGAAGAAACGGGGGGTGCGGTGCGGCTGATCGCTGATCAGGGTGTTGCGATTTCCAAGTCTTGCGGGGTGTTTTTTCGCGTATTTTGCTGGACAGCAAGATGCTCCAGGAGAAAGGCTCTGCTTCCATGCTAAGCAAGCAACGTGTCAGGGGCTTCCGTGCTTAGCAGCTGTCTTTGTAGGAGCCTTTTGGAAATAAAACATTATGAAACGTAGGCTTCGGAGATATGCCATCGCGCAATCGGATTTCGGAGATATGCCATTATGAAATGCGACACAACCGCTGAAATGCCATCCGAGAGAATTTGGAGGCTTTTATTCCCCTTATGCCCCTGCACTTATCTTTTCTTTCACGTGATGTCGTCGGGCACGGAACAGGAACGGGGAGCAGAACGGATGGTGTCGAGCTTCTTCTTCAGTTCTTCATGGCGAGCGCCCCACCCACCATGGCGAGCAGGCCCCTCCTTACGTTCGCCCCTCCAGTCAGCTCGCTCCCCCACGGTGCCGCCCCTCCCCTGCGCTCCCTCTTCTTCCAGCAGCTACTGCTTCTTCGAACGCTAAGATCTGGGCGAGGGCGAGGCGGCGTTCACTCGTGCTGTGTTCCATTGCCGGTGGAGCTCTCTGTGTTCCATGGCCAGCGGTGCTGTCTGTGTTCCATGGCCAGCGGAGCTCTGGCCGGGCGAGGGGGCGTTGCACTTGTTGTACTTGGCTGGGCGATGGGGGCGTTGCACTCGTGCTGTGTTCCATGGCCGGCGGAGCTCTGACCGGCGTGGAGGCGCGACAGTCCGTGGCCTGGAGCGGCGCAGATCCATCGGCCGCCGGCGGCCGGCTGCCCGGCGCGGTAGTGCGGACCAGCCAGCAGCGCCGCGTCCACCCGGCACCCACAACCCCGCGCGTCCTGCTGTGCGCGTGCGCCTGCCACGTCCGGATTTACAACGCCGTGGAGAAGAAGAAGCACGGGGAGGGATGACGCCGTGGAGAAGGAGAAGCTCGGGAGGGCAGAGCTCGTGGAGAAGAAGAGGCTCGGGAGCGGCGGCGCTCTGCGTGAACGCTCGATCTGTTTTGGGAGCTCTCTCCGTTTCATCGTGCAACAGAGCAGGAGAAGGGCAGGGGCAGAAGAGGAATAAAACGCTCTAAATTCTCTCGGATGGCATTTCAGCAGTTGTGTCGCGATTCATAATGGCATATCTCCGAAGCCCCGTTGCGGGATGGCATATCTCCGAAGCCCACGTTTCATAATGGTTTATTTTTAAAAAGCTCGTCTTTGTAGTATTCTGTTTCGTCGTATCTGTATGTGTACCTGTACCATATCCAGTAATACAGATACTCCTACGTAGCTAGCTGATGTGGAGGCGAGAGGTAAAAGTAAATACTATTTTATACATCTCTTGTACAAATGACCTACTTGTCTGTCTCTCAATTTTTTAAACCACGTGAAATAGATAGGTTATTTATTCGTCACTAGTGATTTCTCTCTTCTATTTTTTTCTGTCCACATCATAATAGCTATTTAAATTGCTAGCCATTGCAGACGCTCTCAGGGGTAGGGGCAGGGCCCATGGTTGTTGTCAGGTGCCAAAACCCAAGATCCTCCCAGCCTGTTCTTTTAGCTGAAAAATAAGCGCTGATTTCGGAATCATACTGATTTATTGTAAGAGAAAAATATTATTTTGTGACTGAAAATAAACGCTGATTCATCAGAGAACAAGCTGTCCGTGGGCCGCCGTCCGTGGCTACTGGCTACTGGCGATCATCAATATAAGATATACTACTGTGAAATCAATTTCCAAATCAAAGCTATCAAGATCTCAGATGTAATAATAAATTCCAACCTGTTCTATCTAAACATTTGACGAATCAATTTCCAAGTCAAAGTTATCATGATCTCAGATGTAATAATAAATTCCAACCTGTTCTATCTTAAATTTGACCCCACATTTTTTTTAGTCAAAGTCTTTTAGCCAATTAAAAAGAGGGTATCCTTAGGAGGTGGCGCGGGATGAGGAGCTTTCATCAATCAATTAATAATAAGGAGATTGCAAGATATCCTCTCCTTTGGTTAACAACTTAGACTATTTTACTTGAAATGTGATATTCTACTACTTTTTAAAGTTTACATATTAGGCTACGTCAAATTTATAAGGTGAGAGATGAAATTTTATTCTATAGATCACCATGCTATATTTCTACTTTGCAATTTATAGCACGCTCTTCAACTCGTTTCCACACGATAAAAATACAACACATAAATATCTCTCTCATATAGCCAACAATAATATACAAATATAATCTATAATATATAACCATATTAAGTTAATTAATATGTGTGTAAATTATAAACTTTTAAAATAAATTCAATTCTAAGGATCTAAACGGGGCCTAGAAAAAACAAGCTACTTATGGGATTGGAAAAATCTGGACAGCTATCTGCTAGATCCCCTTAGATTAGATTAGACTGGTTATAGTGGAAGAGTTTTATATGTATTTAATATAGGTTACCACATAACTATTTTTATGAAGGTAAGATGTGAGTTTTGCGTAGAGTAAGCTCGACTTCTAATTTTAGACAATTCAAATAATCAAAAGTCTATATATGAAACAAAAGAATGAAATTGCATTGAGAACGATGGTTTTCGCTTGAACTTACTAGCTAGCATTAGCCAGTCATTCAGCAGTATTTTTCTCTCACAACAATCAGTCAACCAGTCGTACAATCTAGTCAGCCGAACAGAGCCAAACGTTATGAAAACTCTCTACTGAAACTATAATTACAAGTTACTCAATCCATTCAAGAATGCAATTTTAGATGAACACAACCTAATCCGACGTAATTGGAGAGGAGATAATTGATTCCCTTCTGTATGGGTAAAGAAATGGTACTACATCTGTTTTTTTTACATGATTTTCATCTCATAGCAAGATATGTATGGAGCCTTATTACTCACACCTCCTGATCTCCAGGTTGAATGTAGATCCGTCTCCTTTTAACCAGTATTGGCTCTGAATTAATCACAGTCTTCCACATGACAAAAACCATGTACGCTCTGGTAGTTGTTTGTTGGTCTCTTTGAAAAGTGACAAAACAATGTTTGTTTTTTATGGCAAATATACGGATCTCTAATGAGATTGTATGTATATGTGCTCTTTTGTTTTATATTATGACGTGTAAGGTGAAGCATGCAATGGAGATTTGGAGATTTTAAACGAGGCTTCATTGTCATCATCAATCCTGGTGGGATGATGCAAGAGCCATGACTATGAACGATAACTGATTGAGGTTGATTCATTTTGCTACTCTGGCACTGAGTTTACAAAGCCAAATGATTTTTCCATTTAAATTATTGTAAAGTATTTTAGTTTTTTAGATTTATAGTTTTTATATGTATCTAGATAGTATTTAGGTACATAGTAAAAGCTATATAACGACATATTTTGAATTGTCTTATCTAAGGTTCTGCGCTCTAGTAAAAACCTACTAGCGCACCACCCATCTTGGTCAGAATTGATCGAATCAACATTGTACCGGGCCAAAAAAAAAATACTAAATTTAAAATTTTGTCTAATCTAGAGTTAGAGTTCAAACAAACCAACAAGTTTCTCCTTGAATATAAAGGTGTAAATTTATGAAACTACAATCCATTCTTTTTCTATGTGGCTCTTGATCAAATTGTAGCTGAAATTTGGATAAATATTAGCTAAACATAAATATTTTGACTGATCCAAATAAGTGAATCTTAATCTAGAATCACCAAAATTTTTTAGATTCACTCGTTTCGATGCTAAGCAAGCAACAGGGCCACAGGCGTCAGGCGTCTGGGGCAGGGGCCCATGGTTGTTGCCAGGTCCAGGACCCAAGATCCTCCGTGGGCCGTGGCGACTAGCTAGTGGCGATCATCAATATAAGATACATTGAAATCAATTTCCAAATCAAGATCTAGATTGTAATAATAAATTCCAACCTATTCTATCTAAACATTTAACGCCACATTATTTTTAGCCCAAGTTTTAATAAACAATTTAAAAAGATGGTATCCATAGGACCATAGGGGGTGGCGGATGAGGAACTTTTAATTAAGGATATTGCAAGATATCCTCTCCAATTAACGAAAAAGATAGAGCTACTTATGGGATTGGAAAATCTGTACAGCCATCTGTTAGATCCTCTTAGTAGACTAGTCATAGTGGGAGAATTTTATATGTATTTAATATAAGTTACCGCATAACAAATTTTATGACTTTTTTTTTAGAAAAAAGAGAGAAGATGTGAGTTTACGTCCATGAAACTCTCCTAGCTTTAGCTCGATTTACAACTTTCGATGAGTCAATAGAATTATATGCCTATGAAATAAAAAAATAAAACTATGCATTGAGGATGATGGTTATATGATTCTATCTATGTGTTTGTTGCATTCTGTATGAAAACGAACGTTTTATGTAACTCTCTACTAAAAACATCCTTACAAGTTACTCCATACATTCTAAGTTATATGTTGTTTTGGTTTTTTAAGTATAATGCCTTTGTCATGTATCTAACATATTATGTATCTAGTACTGGTGCATAGTAAAATCTATGTATGTAAAAGCTAAAACGATTTATGATTTGGAACAGGAGAGTACAGGCACATGTGCAATACTGATTATGGCATCAATTGTAAACCAAGCCGAAAAGCCGAGTTACCAACAAAAATAAAAAAATTTCATGTGTCTTGAAGAATGCAATTTTAAACAAAGACAACCTAATCAAACGTAATTGGAGAGGATAGAACTGATGTCCCATAGCAAGATATGTGTGTAGACTTATTATCCACCCCTTCGGGTTGGATGTAGACCCGTCTTCTTTTAACTGGTATATTTGAATTCACATCTTTTCACATGACAAAAACCATGTAATATGCTCTGGCCCTTGTTTGTTGATCTCTTTGGAAAGTAAGAAATATTGTTCATTTTCTATGAATAACATATGAATCTCTAGCGAACTTGTATGTGGATGTGCTCTTTTATCTAATGGTACATGTGAGTTGGAGAATGCAATGGATATTTTTAAAGGATAATTTGAAAGCTATGTAACAGCTTGTATTTTGCAACTGTGTTAACTAAGGTGTTGCGCTAATAGGTCTTTAATAATATCATTGATCCCTAAATAATATAGATGCAGCTCTAGTCGGTCTTGATATCACTATGATACTATTGCTAAAGAACTACTAGCACATCACCCATCCTAACGAGAGTTGAAACAACGTTGTACTGGTAAAAAAAACCGAGTAAATTTAAATTTTAGTCTAGTCTAGGGTTCAACAAACCCACAAGTTCTTCCTACTATAATCCATTCGTTTTCTCTTTGTGTCTCTTGATCAAATTGTAGCTGAAATTCCTTGATCGAATGTTGCTGGTCCCGGTGGCCGAGATGCCTCCACCGACCTCCGACGAGCCGCAGCCGCTCCCGTCAGCCGCGCCCGCGCGCCCTCACCGCCGCTGCCGCATCCGCGAGGTGAGCTCACGCTACCTCTCCACGCCGCTCCTGTCCCCGTCCCCGCGCCTCTCGACCTCCTCGCTCCACCACTCCGCCACGCCGGCGCTGCTCCCAGCAGCCCCGTCCCGTCGCATGTCCACCTCTTCGTTCCACTCCACCACGCCGCTCCCAGCCCCGTCCCCTCGCCTCTCCACCTCCTCGTCGCACTCCTCCACGCCGTCCACGCGCGCGCACCACCACCACCACTTCATGCCCGCCGCCTCTGGCCTCGCCGACGAAAACCGCCCGCCGGTGCCGCCGCAACCGCATACGCCAGGATCGCGCAAGCGCGACGCGGCGCGGGATCTATTCGAGGAAATGCATCGCCCGCGCCTGAACCCGCTCGCTCCTCTCGCCGCCGCTGGTGTCTCCGGCGCCACCGCCACTCCCGGCCCAAGGCGAATCCTCTGCCCGTCTTCCAGAGCCTCTCCTAACATCACCACGGCGGCGGCGCACCGACACCGTAGGGGCTGTGTGCGACCATCAACACCAGCGCGCACCAGCTTCAGCTTCTATAGCGCTTCGCCTGAGACCTCGGTCGCAGCCATCGACTCCGGGGCAGCAGCTCCCTGCGCTCGACACGTCCCGTTCCCTGAGCTTAGGACATCACCGCCAGGGGCAACAGAGGAGTCCGGCAGACCACCAAACCCATTCTGCTTTCAGGCCCTAGCCTCGGCGCTGCCAAATCGCCAAGCAAAAAAACCAGCAGCTGCGGTGAAGCCGTCGCCGTCGCCTGCACGGAAGGTGGTAGTGGGTACGAAGGGAGCAGCGGTGATGGGAGGCAGCAAGGCTGCGGGGAAGCAGGAGGATGTGCATAAGCTGCGGATTCTGGACAATCGCTACATGCAGTATAGATTTTTGAATGCCCAGGCAGACGCTTTGGCGATAACCAGGAAAGCTGTTGTTGAGGTGTGGAATATTTAAGATCTAACTAGTTCCGTTTTCCCCATTGCACTTTTATTGGACGTTCGAGTTGCAGTGATCATGTCATTTTATTTGTCTTTTGGATATACAGAAATCACTATATGGGCTCTCGGAGAGGACTGCTGATCTGCAGAAATCTGTTGCACAGAAAAAAGCTGAACTGGAGTGTCTAAAGAGTATGGAGAAGGTGGACTTTATTCTTGATGCTCAGGTATGACAATATTGTGTTCATATGCTTCTTCAAAACCTGGAGGTATTTCAATTTACCGCATCATGGAGGACAAAACATGGATGGACTTCTGTTTTTTTAGAAAGGTGGCAAAAGCTTTGTTGAATTTTTATTAGACGATAGGAAAAAAAACACATGTACAAGACACAAAGGGAGAAGAAAAAAAAGGACATCGAGCTACGCTACCGCCACCAGAGCAACTAGAAATTCCAAAGACTATACCACAATTAAAATAACTAACGTGGAAATCGATCCTGTGATCACCCACAACACTGGACAACGACTGAACCTACTCCACATGCATCGTCTGTCTTTGTGCGAATTGAAAATTTTGTATGTCATCTTTGCAAATCGACGCTACGTGTTCTACCTGTAGGCTCTTATGTTGAAAAATTATTCGATTCGCTCTTTCCAAACATGCCACCAGAAATATATTAGGATGCCATCAAAGGTTCTTCTGTTCCTTCTTTGAAACTTGATTCGATCAGAATCCATGGATGGTCCCTGTCATTGGTACGGTGGGACTTCTGTTTTTCAGAGTACAGAGTTAGTTATGCACGTTTGTCTTGAAGGGATGGTTAAATTTTAAAATCCATGCTCAGAATAAATGTGATCCAAAACACCTAATATTAGAAAGATTTTTTATTCAGTTTTTTGCGGAGTTCTAGTGGGCGAGCATGTACTTATATCCCTAGTTAATCACAGCTTCCTCAAGTATAACACAGAACACCTTACTTCCTCCAAATGCAAGTATTGTAACTAAAATTCTTGTGGTTTGGATCTGAGTAGAAGTAGTTGCACATGTGGAAAGCCCGCTGTGGGCCTTGCACACCAGGAGCGTAGGTAGATGGTTTGCTGTGGAGATAATATGTTGACAGTTGCTCTTTGGTTGGCAGGGCTCTGATTTACTTGATTCTTTGGGATCAAGATTGTTAGATGTTAACTTGTTTGCCTATACCTTAAAAATTTTGTGGAGCTCATGTGCTTGTCAGATAAAGCAAGAATGAACAAAGTTTTATAGTTTCTCCCTCGCTTGTTTTTAATTCTTTTCTATTGAAACTTGCACTTTATTATCTACATACTAGCCTTTATAGAAACTTGGCCGATATGGAATGGAACAAGAGTTCCCGCCAGTTTGTCTACCGCCGATCTTCTTACTCTCAACTGCATATGTAAACGGCATCAGTTAACTATTTCAAACAAAATCATTGTTCAAACTTCAACATGGAGTTCCCTCCACTTTCTGAAAAAGATCTATCTTCGTGTGGATTTTGACCTTTATTTTCTGTCACATTCCTTTACTTCTCGCTGATCTCATCATGATGGTCCTCAAATAAGAACCAATTGATAAACCTATATGAACCTATCACTGACTGTTAATCTAAACAAAACTTACTTTAACTGCTAGTTTCATGCCATGAAATTGACATCAATGCCTTCTGAAAGGCTATGAATTGAAGACCTCTGCATTTAAGTGGTAAAGAATCTTAATGTGTGACAGCATAATAATCATTCGTCCCTTCTAAATCATCAGGTGCCTTCTTTACAGCATTGGTGTGAACTTGAGAGAGAACATGTAAGTTGCCTTGCATCAGCAACAGTTGCGCTCCTCAATGCTGCATCACGTGTACCAATCCTAGGGAACATTAAGGTAAGCTATAATTGTTAAAAGTAACACATGCCATTTTAATTTGATCCAGTTTTTCCATTTTGGTTCATATGATCAATTGTTTTTGTGTTGTACATGGTTTATCGGCTTATCCTTGTGACAACATTTCAGACCGATACTGGAGGAGTCGAAGTAGCTCTTAACTCCGCAATGGAGATTATGAAACAGTTGTCTCCCTGTGCTGAGAAGTTGTCAAGAAAGGTACAGATATTTATAACCTTGATGTAGCCCCGATGCCTACACTGCACTTGATTGTTCGAATTTACAGCTTTCCTTTTTATAAAAATGAAAGTCCTCAGTTCACAACATTCTTGCGTCTTAAATTAACATGAGCTAAAACTGTTGCCCATTTGAATGCTGTTTCACACAGGGCAAAAGCAATATCTAGTCTATTCCTTCTGGAACAAAATGACATGGTCTATGGCTCTATGTTCATTTTTATTAGAGTTCTCTGCTAGGACAAATTGATGTAGCTTGTATCAATATAGTATAATAAAAAGGCCTTTAGTACCTGCCAAGTTAGGTTAGGCAATAAAACCAAACAAGAACCACCAACAGAGGATATGAAGTAAAAAATAAAAGAAAAATATTAGTAATACTACATTACTACCATAAGTAAAAGAGGATCAGTAAACTAGGTCATGGTTTGCGCATGTGTACTACATATGCTTTTCCTACCCAAGGATAATTCTTTAGGTATATTGCACTCTTTTTTTAAGTCATTTATTTTTTTTTGGCTCCTCCCATGTCTATATATGATCATCTTTACTCGCTAGGACTAATTGATTATCTTGCAATGAAGGTTGGAGAAATTGAGGATGTGGCTTCTGAACTCAATAATGTGGTATCAAACGAGCAAGTGCTACTTAAAGAGTGTGCTGACCTCTTACATCAAGCGCATGATATGCAGGTGTGGTTTCACCAAAATAAACTATTACTTTGATCTGCGTAATAAAGTTCTGTTCTTTCAAAATCCTATGTGGACAAATGCTTAGATTTTCCTGCATGCTATGTTGAACTGACAGTGTTAGGCATTCCCCAATTGTGTAGGCGATGGAAGACAGCCTCAGGATCCAAGTGATGCAGCTGAAAAATCAAACCAAAACCAAAATATGAAGGCAGTGATCTTGTAGGTTTGTTAACTAGTGGAAGTATAAAATGGTTTATGTTGCGGTGCATATTGGATGAGTTATAGCTAGCTGAATTAGATTCTTATGATAAAAAGGCAGAATTCTCTATTCTATCACCACAAGAGATAGAAAATTGGCAACATCTCAGAGGACAGTTGGCTAAGTTGCTCAGAGAGGAGGAGATTTATTGGCTCCAGCGATCAAAAGCAACAAACCTACTGCAAGGAGATGATACTACCAAATATTTTCATATGTTAGCAAATGGAAGACATAGAAAGACAAAGATATTACAACTAGAACAAGAAGAGGGAATCATTGTTGGGGACACCAACTTAGTACACTATATAACAGAATATTATAAAGGATTGTTTGGATCTCATCTACCAAACTCATTCTCAATGGATGAGACCTTGAGGCAGGATATACCTCAGGTATCAGTAGAGGAGAATGAAGCTTTGGTGGCACCATTAAGTAAGGAAGAGATCCGATTGGCAGTTTTTGACATGGAACCTAATAAGGCGCCTGGGCCTGATGGATTTCCGGTCAAATTCTACCGGTTCTTTTGGGACGTGATTAAGACAGACTTGTTAAGTCTTTTTAACGAATTTCATGAAGGAAGACTGCCTATACATAGGTTGAATTTTGGAGTAATTACTTTGCTACCTAAAGTCTCAGAGGCAATCCGAATACAGCAGTATAGGCCGATCTGCCTCCTTAATGTGTCTTTCAAGATCTTCACAAAGGTGTTGAACAATAGAATTTTACGAGTGGCTGATAAGTTAATAGGTCCAACCCAAACCGCATTCGTCCCAGGTAGATATATTATGAAAGGGGTAGTTGTTTTAGATGAAACTGTTCATAAGTTACATAGGAAAAAACAAGATGGAGTGATTCTAAAATTAGATTTTGAAAAAGCGTATGACAAATTAAAGTGGCCCTTTATACAACAAGTCCTACGTATGAAAGGATTCTCACCTACGTGGTGTGAATGGGTATCTAGGATAATGACTCGAGGAAGTGTTGCTGTAAAAGTAAATGAGAATTTAGGCCACTATTTTCAAACAAGAAAAGGGGTACGACAAGGTGATCCGTTATCTCCAATCTTGTTCAATATAGTAGTGGATATGTTGGCGATACTCATTTCACGAGCAAAAGATGAGGGACAAATTCATGGAGTAGTTCCACATTTAGTAGATGGTGGACTTTCGGTTCTCCAATATGCGGATGATACTGTCCTCTTTATGGATAATGATCTTGATAAGGCTAAGAATATGAAGCTCTTACTTTGTGCTTTTGAACAGTTAGCTGACTTAAGATTAATTTCCACAAGAGTGAGTTATTTTGTTATAGTGCGGCCAAGGATAAACAAACTGAGTATACTCAAATATTTGGATGCGAGGTAGGATCTTTCCCTTTTAAATATCTACGGATTCCTATGCACCATAGAAAACTATTAAATAAAGATTGACGTCATGTGGAAGAAAGATTTTAGAAAAGACTGAATGGTTAGAAAAGTAAGATGTTGTCAGTAGGAGGACGTCTAGTTCTAATTAATTTGGTCTTGAGTAGTCTTCTAATGTTTATGATGTCTTTTTTCCAGATACCAAAATGTGTGCTAAAGAAATTGGATTATTTTAGATCTCGTTTTTTTGGCAGAGTGATGAACATAAGAAAAAATATAGGTTAACTAAGTGGAAGGTAGTGTGCACTCCAAAAGACCTTGGAGGATTGGGGGTCTTAAATTTATATGTCCAAAACAAATGTCTCCTCAATAAGTGGATTTTTAAACTTCTAAATGAAGAAGGTTTATGGCAACAGATACTTAGAAGGAAATATTTAAGGCATAAAGAACTAACACAGTTTCAACACATGCCTGGGGATTCTCAATTTTGGACTGGATTATTGAAAGTCAAGGATGAATTCCTAGCGTTGGGGAGGTTTGAGCTTGGGGACGGGTCACAGATTTGGTTTTGGGAGGACCCGTGGGTTACGCCACGTTCTTTGAAAATGATCTTTCTGTCTTTATATAATACTGTTCGAAAGAAAAGTGCGTCTGTTCGAATGGTACTATCTACAACTCCGCTTAATGTAGCATTCAGGAGATCTTTGATAGGAACTAACTTGCAAGCATGGCGCAACATTGTGCTTATGGTAGCACAAGTTAGCCTTACTGATCAGAGAGACCGTTTTGTGTGGAGACTACACCAGAATGGGTTGTTCTCAGTTCATTCTATGTATAAAGCAGTACTAAGTATTCAGGCTTTGCCATACAATAAAGCACTTTGGAAATTGAAGCTACCTCTTAAAATTAATTTTTTTTTATGGTACCTGTACAACGGGGTAATTTTAACAAAAGATAGTCTTGCCAAACGACATTGGCAAGGTCAGTTGAACTGCTCCTTTTGTTGTTCAAATGAGGCGATACAACACTTATTCTTTGATTGTCATGTTGCCAAATTTTTGTGGAGAATTGTTCAAATAACGTTTAACGTTTAATCTAGATCCTCCAAGAAGTGTTCACAGTTTGTTTACGAATTGGTTATAGCGGGTAAACAAACGGTTAAGATTCAAAGTGTTAGTGGGCGCTGCCGTAATTTGCTGGTCACTTTGGTTGACCCGCAATGATGTTGTTTTCACAAAACCATATTACCTCCATATCTGCAGGTTTTATTCAGAGCCACTTATTGGATCAGGTTTTGGTCACTTCTTCAAACGGAGGATACTCGCCACATGATGTGGACGGGTTGCAGGAATATTGAGATAGCCGCGATGGTAGTCTTTGCCATACACGGCTGGAGATTTAGCAATAGAATTGCAATCTAGTTCTTCGACTATCTTTTCATCGTTTGAGTGTGGTGATGTCGCAAAAGTTTATGTTTGAGGTTCCTTAAACTGTTCCTCTTTTGGAGTGTTTTGATTGTAATAACGAACAGCCATATGCATCGATCGATGCAGAAGTTAAGATATTAATATATTCCCTTTTCTTAAAAAAAAGCTGTTCTTGGATATTGTGGTATAATAGGAACAAATAGATAGTTGTTGATGGTTTTGTTATAATCAATTTCAGCTGATGTAGAGGGGCGCATATCATATTGGTATACAAGACTGAGAAAGGATTGGCCGATTGATTCGGCTGTAGTAGGCCTTTTGTCTTATCTATAATATATGTGTAATGTAGAAGCACATGTAGTCCTATAATAAAAGGAATAAAAATATAATAAAAGCACAGAGATGTTTATGTTTATGTAGGCTTGGGAGTGATTGGAGATATGTATACTCTTTCCGTTCCAAATTATAATTTGTTTGACTTTTTTCATCTTTAGTATGACCACTCATCTTATTCAAAAAATTTGTACAAAGTTACAAACATAGTCAAATTTTAGTCATTCTTGAAATACTTTTATTAACAAAGCAAGTCAAAAAAAAATTATCTTTTACACATTTTTTTAATAAGATGAGTGATAAAATTTAGGATAAAAAATCAATCAAATTATAATTTGGAAGGAAAGGAGTAGTGTGTATTATTCGGCTTGTTTACTGGGCCGAACTGGCATGATGGGTCCAAAGCTCCAAAGCAGGTTTACCCACGCACATTTCAGGCCATGTTCGGTGTAGTTATCTGGGTTTGAATTATTGCTTAGCTAGCCCAAGGATAAAAAAGCTGGGCATCTATCTAGAAATCTAATAATGTCGCAGCTAATTCAACAGAGAAAGAGAAAAATGAAAAGAAACGGTTTGACATACGAGAAACGGTGTCAGGCTCGCCCTCCAAAGGCCAAAGGCACGAATAAACCGCCCGTTAATAGCAAGACTAATAGAGTCAGGTGTTGGGCTATTAACCAAGTTACAAGAGCCAAGTTATATAATAAGTAGTCTCTTTTTTGTCTGTATAAAACTTTTATTATTATTATTTTTAGCCATCTCACATCCTCTCTTTCCTCCTCCTCACATTCACTTTAAGTCTCGGGGAGAAACCCTACCCGTTGTCCTCGATGCATTTGTGAGCTCTCCTTGTCCCTCCGCTTCCCTCCTATCCCTACTCCTCTCTCCTCTCGGGTGAGACTGGCCCTAGCTGCTGGTCGCTGCCGACGATCCAACGAGTGTCCTCCTCGTCTCTGCTTCGTCGGCGCTCTCCTTGATGGTGCCAGAATATCAAATGCCAGGTGGTGTTACCACCGCTGCCACCATGCCCCCCAAGGCTTCCTCCCCCTGGACGGCGTTGGATGGTGGTACGTGGGCCCGGATGTGCTGGAGGATGTCGCCATTATCTCCAAGGGAGGTCGTCGTGTCCGATGATCCTGGGCTTGCGGGTCCGTCACCACTCCTGATGGTGTCAGAATATCAAATGCCGGGTGGTGTTTCCACCGCTGCCGCCATTCCCCTCCAAGAATTCCTCCCCATGGATGGCGTTGGATGATGGTATGTGGGCCCGGATGTGCTGGAGGATGTCACCATCAACAAGGAATGGTGACGGCCTCAATGGTCACGGTGAAACCGGCGAGCATGCTGTTTGGCGGGGGCGCAAATCGACGTTCGGTTGGCATCTGTCGGTTTGTAGCTAAGCTTATCCTTGAGTATGTCGTTGTTGTTATGTGTTGTTGTTCGTGTTGTTGTTAGCGTTGTAATCTCTCTCCCCCTCTGTACTTCTCTTTATGTGAATTGTAAGACTTAAGGGTCTTTGACCCTCCATGCACCGGTTCGCCAGAATCAATGGAAATTTATTCAGGTGGGGCTCTCACCCCTCCGGTGACGTCTTCAAAAAAAAAAAGGTATGGACTCACCACTATCTAGGTTTTTGTGTCTAACTTGGTGTTTGCATTGAAGTTAAACTCTCCTGTATCTACTCCATTCTCTCTTCCATATCAGCATTTACTTGATTATAAGCCTATTATTATACCTACTCTTACCGGCAAGATGGTGTTTCCATCCCTGTGGGACCCACCATTGTACGCACCGGCGTTGGCCCCATCAATGAGAGCAAGTACAATAATTTAGCTTATAGCCAATCAAATGCTGATGTAGAGGAAAAAAGAGAGGAGAGAGAGAGGAGAGTTTAGCTGTCATGCAAGCACTAAGAGCAAGGTCAAAATAGAGCCAAGCTACTTGGCTATAAGCCAAGTTGCAAGAATTAAGCCATACAATAGATGCCTCTAATTTGTCTTAAAAAATTTATCTCTTCTATTATTTCTCCTCACAACACTTGCCATTTGGGCCTACTTATATCTATGCTTCCATACCGAACTTAGTGTTTACATGTGAGTCAAGCTCTCCTCTCTTTTCTTCCTTTTCTCTTTCACATCAGCATTTGTTTGGCTATAAACACATTATTGTACCTGTTCTAAGTTGGGCATGAAAGCATAGCAGTGGTGGGTTCATACCCTATAGGTGAATGTGAGAGGGGTTAGAAAAAAGAGTGAGGTATGAAAATAATAATAATAAATTTCTTATAGACCAATAAGAGACTAATTAATATTATATAGCTTACCTTTTATAACTTGGCTAATAGCCAAACAATTGGCTTTATTATTAGCCTTGCTCTGACCCGTTGGCTGTAGCCCGCCGGCATTGTGTGTCCAACTGGCCACAGATTCTCGCTGCCTGAGATGCATGGAGCTTGCTCTGGCGAAACACGGCGAATATCACCATTATTGTGAATAAATGCACGGGGCTTTATCAAATGGGATTTTTACAAGCTCAGCTCACGTAAGGAGTATCAAATCCGTACCTTGATCTCAAAAAATGACAGTATAATTTGTAACTTTTTCAGGATGGAAAGCTCAGTGAAACATGGCGAAGAAGTACTAGTCACCGTTCACTTGCATTGTAATGGACGGTATACTCCCTCTGCGACAAGGCAGCCACGCGTTGGGCGAGGCGCGCGCCAACGTCGCCCAGGGGACAGACAAGCTAAGGCACACGATGTCAACTGAGATCAAGATTAAATACATGGCGGCACAAGATGTCAACCGAGATCAAGATTAAAAATACGCGTAAGGCACTGCAGCACTGCTTGAATATATAGCACGCAAATATGCAATGCATGGGATTCCATTGCTTGTTCTCTTCGGATGGACACCAGATGGTTTGTTTATTAAGGTTAATCAGTGGCATCCTATGTGGAATCATCCGATCCCTTGCTTATATAGTGCGTGCATGCATTATATTCACATTCACATGCATGCATCTGTTTCACCATCTTTGGATGCTCATGCTTCTACTACTTTAATCTTTTTTTTTGTCTTTTTGACATGTTCTTTATTTAAAATCTTGAGTGGCCTGGGTAGGTATATACACTAGTACATAGGAGCTCTATAGTGGCGCTATGTATTTTTTTTACTGACGGTTTCGCTTGACGTCCTGTCACTAAAAATCAGCGGCATTTTTATAGGCGGGTCTCTTAAGGAACCGCCACTAAAAATCGATTTCTAGTGGCGGTTCCTTAAGTGACCCGCCTGTAGAAATAATCTGAATTTTAATTTTTTTGAGTTTTCCAAATGATCTCGTATGAAAAAACTGTCTAAATAAAAGTTGTAGATCTCGAAAAGTTATGAAACTTTGTAGTTAAAATTTTTTTCATTTAAAATCATCTTGTTGATGTAAATTACGGTTAAAGTTTGAAATTTAAAATTTGACTTTTTGAGAAAAGCCTCGGATGGAGAAACACTCTACATAAAAGTTGTAGATTGTAGTTGATAACTTTTTCATTTGAATTCATTTAGTACCTCAAACAATCAATTTACTCTTGGTTTATTATAATACGTGGGGAGCCGAAATGGGATATAGTCACAAGTGAGAGTGTGGTGCAGTGATAGGGAGGGGTACGCGCGAGAGAGAGGTTGCAGGTTCAAATCCCACCGACAGTACAAATTATTTTTACTAAGAAACCGCCAGTACAAATAGATAGATTTTGTTTATAATTTATTTTCGTTATAGCATCGATCGATCCGTAGGGTTAGTAAATTTGAAGCTAGAGGGTCAATCGCTGGCGGTGTCAAAGTGTTGGATAGCTGCGACGTCAAACACACACCATTGCTGAGCGGCGAGAGGATGGTGGAGCGGGTGTGTACGTAGATTGTGGATTCACATGTGTAGATCATGTGGTCCATGTGATATGAGTGAACTCTTGTACTAAAAGAAATGATTTTTAGAAGACGACCTATTTTATTTATAGAGGCAGCCCAAAATCTGTGCATCCCCAAAAGTGCTAGTGAATTTTAGAGATGGTCGGTTTATTTACGGTGACACTCTAGTAAACACCACCTCTATAATAAAGAGGGAACGTCTTTTTTGTAAATAAGGACTATTCAAACTATAGCTCTCTTAATATGGTTTCTTAAAAAAAAATGGCAAAACCCACACATGTTGTGGCCCATATACCTTATGCCCATATATGTCCCTCTCTCCTCTCTCACCTCTACACCCATGCCCTACTCACATTTTTGTGAATGTATTTTTGTGAATGTATTTTTCAAGACAAATTTATTCATATGATTTTTGTGAATGTATTTTTCAAGACAAATTTATTCATATGATTTCATGTTTTCAAAATCAACAATTTAAAAGTTATTTTTAATTTATATTCTTATTAATGTTTGACTCAAACTTTGTCTAATACGATATCTTTTAGGAAACTGGAAGGAGTATACCGCATAACACGTGTGGTTATTACAGACTAAGCTCGAAAAGTGAGGGTTAAGATTCTACGGCAAAGCATGATTAGAGGACGTCTCAGTGCATGCAAAAAGATTCGTTGCCACTGGCTGAATGCCAAATGAAGCCATGCAGGAAGATGGTGGATAGCGCTGCTTCTAACTAATTCCAAACAGACAGGAAGAGCGATCCAAATCACGCTTTTGACATCCCGGCCACTCTATGCTATGCCAACCCTACCACTGTGCAGTCGCTGTTATGGTAGCTGAAACATACCTTACCTATACAAGTACAAAAGCTGCAGATCGATTAACGTCCCCGATCCGTTATATATATAGTTCAACATTGCATAGAGAAGATGCTCACGAAAATCCGTTTTGTTTCTATGACAGATCAGGCAGGCGAGCATGCTAAGGCCCTGTTTAGTTCGTACTCTTCCCATCCCATAAAGACTGCTGTTTTAAACTTTGCAGACATCACATTTGACAATTCGTCTTATTTGAAAATTTTATATCAATATCATTTATTTTATTATAATTTAGTTTATCATTAGAGATACTTTAATAATTATTAATTGATTTTATATTTTGTACAAAAATTTTGAATAAGACGGACGGTCAAATACAGTTTCTGAAAAGTCTAAAACGACAGTCTTTTTGGGACGAAGGGAGTAAAATTTTTTCTCTTTCCTCATCACATCGATTCTTTTATGCATGCATGGAACATTAAATGAATTAGCAGCTATTGCATGTTTGTACTTTTTACGTGGCTTTTTTGAGACGAATCTTTTAGTCTACTTGGGTCATGATTTGACACTTATTAAAAAAGATTCCCCACGTGTTATAGTGTACTTTTCACTCTCTTTTTCCCAGCTAAACAGGCCCTTAGCATCTCAGCCTCTGGAAATTGTGTTCTTCTCTACATAAGTCAGAGAGGTGTCAGTGCATACATACGCCTCTGTGAATCAAAGATTAATTTAGCGAGACCTTAATTATGAGAGAGGAGCATATACTTTGCATCAAACTAAAATGCTTTCGAACCTTATTGTTGTTTTTTGTGTAAGTGTAACAATTAACATATCACTTTGCATCATCACGACGCCATGCATGATGCAACCGGTCATGATTGATCATGACGATTTGAGATTTGTAGTGGGGCGTGGTTGACTGCTCTTACACGTGTCAATCTAGTCACTCTCAGGTTGGCTTTCAATGCGCGACAGCCCCTTAATTAATGAACTGTTTATAACTAGAAAGTTCTCATGAAAAACATCAAACTTCTTATAAAATCTCTCTGAAGATATACTTATCTGAGTAAATAATTATCAAGAAGTACTAATACCTGGCATATAGAAAACTAACGGCGCGGCCTACTTGTTTAAGCTACTTTTAAGATGCAACCGTGCTGCTTAATAACATGCTTTCTTTCGTAGTGGCCGAGGCTGAAAGATGTTAGCTCATCAACACGGTTAAATGATAGGAGGACAATTAACCTCAATGCGTTTGTTAAGCAAATGGCTTTTTAAATAAAAAAGATGGTATCTTTGATGAAATAAAATATCCAGAAAATAAATCTTTAGGTGAGAGGCATGTAGAAAAGCAGGGGATTCGCATTTTTTTTTGACAAGCTTAATTGGCGAGCGGGGTTGTGAAATCCCAGTTCTTCGATCTAGGCTGGATCAAAATAAATAGTGATAGCCAAACTAGATTTTATATAGGGAGGCCGATGGTTAGGGCCCCAGATCGACTCTAAAAGTTTCGATGCCATCCTTTGTTGTTTAATGTTGTCCAATGAAAACAAGCTACAATAAACTAAGCTCAACTCAAGCTCGAGCAGAGATAGTAACCAAAAACGATCAGGCAGATAAGGTGTAACAACCCGGGTTTTCCGATAACCAAAAATCTGAATTTTTTAAAATTTTTCATGCAATTGAGTGAATCATATAGTTCTAGGTCGAAACCGATACTAACCCACTAACGAACCGTTGCATTCATATAGAATTGATTATAGATGTGTGACCGTGGCGAGAGTCAGTTTTGTGTTTCGTGTTTGGAGAGCACAAGTCCATAGCAGTTTCCTTTAGTCCCTTTACGAACATCCCACAACTTCTTTCTGAAATTCCTTTCTGAGATGGAAAAATTCTTCATCTTTTCGTCACAAGTCCCTAACCAATTCCCCGCCACTAAATTAAAACAAAAATCATATATTCATGAAAGGGATAAATTATTTCTACTTTTCCCTTTTATCCCTCTTAAATTTCTCAGTTCTTTTTCTTGAATTCCTCCCAAAATTCCTCTCGGTTCTCATTTCAAATCCATAATCCCTAAAGAGAAAATTTCCTTATTTCTTCTTTCATCCAAACTCTTTTTGATCTCATCTCAATCCGCCGAACTAGTTGCAAGAGTTCTTTAAATCACTAGAGTAAACTAGAAAATCCTGTCTCCTTTTCTCTCCTAGCCATCAAGGTGCACATGTGTGCATGCTCCTGTACCCACTTAGTTATTTACGTGGGGAGCACATGCACATAGTGCATTGTTCTCAAGCGATCGTCATTTGGAGTAAGACGAGAAGCATGCTCGTTCTCAGGCGAGCTCCCTCACCGTTTGTTCCTTACACGTATAGATACTCCTCCATGACCAGCAAGTGCAAGTACGTAAAGCAGCAGCTAGCTCGCTCTAGCATTCCAAAAATCGGAAGCATGAAATGGTCCGGCACAAGCCAGTACCTGCACGAAACAGCACCCGACGCCCCTCTGGCCCAGCGTGCGGCAAGCGGCCTGCAGGTCCAGGACCGCGCCACCCCGCGGCCCATCTGGCCCACTCGCTTGCCCCCTGCGCCAACCCTAGACGCCAGCCGCTTCCAGGCGCCGCCGCCGCTGCCAGGAGAATTCGCCCTCGCCCTCTCTTCGCCCTGCTCGACACGCTGATGGCCGCCACGCGTCCTGGAGCCTACACGGACGTCGAGGATGATCGGAGCCCCGTTGAAGCCCTAGCCGTCCGCGTATAAGAAGCCCACAGCCGCACTGTTCATCTTCTCCCTCTTGCCGCCGCCGCTCCATCTCGTCTCTCTACTCCTGCTCGCCGCCACCATGCCACTGCAGTGCCGCGCCCTCGCAGCCGGCCATGGCCGCTGCCGTTGCCTACCTGTGCCGCGGCTGCAGCCATGCCCCAGCGGCCGCGCCACTGCCACGACTGCGCGTGGCCACGATGTCCGCCTCCGTGGCCGCGAACGCGCTCTGCCTTGCCACCAACGCCTCGTCGCGTCCTCGCCGGCCCGGAGCAACTCCACCACGACCTCACGCCGCCGCGGCTGGCCTCCTGCAGCCGGTAGACGTCGACCCGGCTGGCTGCGTGGCCATGCCGAGTCCGCCCTCCTCTGCCGCGCTCCGCATCGTCGTCATGCCGTGCTGCTTTCTCTTCACCGAGCTCGTCGTCAGCACCTTCCCATCCTCGACGCACGCCGGTGTAGGGTCGAGATGGCGGACTAGAGGGGGGTGAATAGTCCTTTTTAACAACTAATCGCAGCGGAATAAAACCTATTCGATTCTAGCAACAATTCACCCCTCTAACTATAACTCTATGCACCTTGTAAGAGATCCTAGCAAAAACAAAGGTGCAAGCCTAGCTTGAGCTTCCCTAAACCGTTCTAGCGCAAGATCACACAAACCTAAGCACTAGTACTTTAAGCACGAGGGAAAGTCCTACCAACTAGTAAGTAAAAGCGCACTAAGCACTTAAGCTCACTACTTGCTCAATGACAAGGATACACAATCCTAATCAAGGAGCGCAACTTACTTAGCTACACAAGCTAAGCAAAACACTAGTTCTAAGCTACGCAAGCTAAGAATGTGAGTGGCAAGCTACACAAGCTAACCGGTCTCATAAGAGCAACTACAACTACACAATTAAAGTAATATACAAAATAAATAACTTGTGTAGAAGGAAGCAAACCACCGCGAAAGATGGGAAGATGTTGACGCGGTGATTTATTTCCGGAGGTTCACTTGTCGCCACAAGCTCCGTCCTCCGTTGAGACAAGCTCCATGGTTGCCGCCGGTCCTCTTGCTAGTGGTGACCCGCAAGTCACACTCTTCCATGTGGAGTGCTTACCACAAGCTCTAACACTTGACTCGGCCGGACCACTTGTCGCTCTTCACGTCTCGCTCTACTAGCGATGCTCTTTGCGATCTCCCGCGGGGTGAGCTCCAACCCCTCACAAAGCTTCTCCGGAGCTAAGCACAATCTTCTTGCTTGCTTCACGGAGCCACAAGCCACCAAGCCGTCTAGGAGGTGGCAACCTCCAAGAGTAACAAGCCCACCGGCTTGCAACTCGATCACCTAGTGCCACTCGAAGCAATCTCACAATGCAACACACTAGAATCACTCACTATCAATCAATCGGATGTGCACTAAGCAAGTGAGTGAGTGGGAGGGCTTCCAAGCACACCTACACAAGTCACACAGGCCCAAGGGTGCTCAGCTAGTCGGCCAAGGCCGCCAAGTGCTTGGATTTATAGCCCTCAAGCGAATAGAGCCGTTGCCCTCTCAAACCGGCCGTCGGACTGAGCATCGGACGCTCAGCCGCGCCACCGTCGGACCAAAGCCCACGGTCCGACGCTCTCGATGGCCGCCACGTGTCAACTCGATTCAACCGTAGCCGCTGGATCTCAACGGCTATTTCTCGCGCCGTTTTTCCAACCGTCGGACGCTCAAGCTAATGGTCCGACGTGCGCACTGCTCCAGGCGTCGGACCATCCGACTCTCACAGACGGGCCATAGCTCGGCCACCGTCGGACTCTCGCGCTGTTAGCCGTCGGACCAATGATCACCACGGTCCGATGCTTCCAGAGAGGTTTCAACTCGCTCGAAACCGTCGGACTCCAGTCCGACGCTCGCCGTCGGACGAAACTCTAGCGTCCGACGCTCTCCCGAACGCCATGCGTCATGCCGACACTGCTCGGCACCGTCGGACCGAAGCTGGCAATAGTCCGACGCTCGTTAACCGAGCGTCCGACACTTCCACAGATTTGCACAGAGCCTGGGATCGTCGGACCCTTCACACCAATGGTCCGACGCCCTGTCCAAGCCAGCGTCCGACGCTCTTTTTGAGCTCCTTTCATCTCCAAACTTCACCACCTTTGCAAATGTGCTAACACCACCAAGTGTACACCTCATGTGCATGTGTGTTAGCTTTTCACAAACATTTTTCAAAGGATTTTTCTCTCTTTTTACCGTGTCACTCGATCCTAGCAACGTATGCAAGTTAAATCACTCAAGTGGCACTAGATGACCGATATGCAAACAAGTTTGCCCCTCTTGATAGTACGGCCATCTATCCTAAATCCGGTCAAGCACTTCTCTACTCAACCTTAGACCGGTGAAACGGAAATGCCCTAGGTTATACCTTTGCCTTGCGCTTTCCATTTCGATCACCGTCTCCGACACCATCGATGCTGGTGCAACACATGCACCAACACCTCATGAATGATATGATCCACTTTATATCATCACATGGCTTTTGGTTCATCGATCCTTGACTTGCTTGCTCTTCACCGTTGCGTTGGTCCATCGGCGCCAAGCCATCACCCGACTTGCCCTTCACACTTGCAACCGGTCCGTCGACGCGAAGCCTTGTCTTGATCTTCTTCACCTAGCCACATGACTCCATGTCATGTCTCATGCGTTTATCTCCTTCACACCATATGTGTGAGCTAAGCATCATCTCCAAGCCATTTTCACCTCCATGGCATAGGTGCTCACACACATATACCTGTGGACTAATCACCTGTGTAATCAACACTTAAACACATATTAGTCCACCTAAGTTGTCACTCAATTACCAAAACTAAACAAGGACCTTTCAGCCGGCCGCGCCCTCACGCGACCTCTGCATGGCTGCTACCTACTGGCCCCGGCTAGCACCACTGCCTCGCAACGCCGCAGCGACACCGACGAGCACCTCGACCGCCACGACTGCGCGTGTCCACGCTGCACGTTTCCGTGGCCGTGGACGCGCCCTGCCTCAGCACCGACGCCATGCAGAGTTCCCCAACCCCAGCACCCCCTGCTCCGGCTTGCCCACTACCTCGATCTCGCTGGTGAGCCGCCATACCGCCAGGACCTCTCCATTGTGGTTCGACTTGTGCCTAAGCCCGGCCTTCGTGACGTGGAACTTGCTGTCACAGGGTGGCTGCAACCATGCCGTGCAACCTGCCGAGCTCCGTCATCTCTGGAACGCGCCACCAGCAGGCCTCGACCCCGTTCTCACCACGGACACGCCATCGCCGGTGAGCATCCAGCACCAAGAACCCTGTGTCCCTATCCTTTCCTCGTCCGTTGCCGTTGTCTAAGACAGGCCTTCGTGCCTCTGTGTGCACTGCTGCAGGGGAGCAGCAGGTGTTGCCGAACCTATGCCGGAGCTCCGTCGTCGTTCGGCCAACTCTAGCAGGTCACCGATGCACTTGCTGCCGGCAACAAGCCCTACCCGCGTCAAGCGACCTGCCATCCGCAAGCCCTCGGTGAGCTGACCAAAGACCAAACCTATCCAACCCCTGCCCACTTGCTGCCGGCCCAAGGCCGATGATCCCTCCATGTGTCCAGCCTTCGAGCCGTGTTTTCTGCAGGGACCTCGTCGACCGTGTGGAGCTGACGTTAGTAGGCACGATGTACACTCGTGCACTCGCTGTGTCCTTTCGTGGCACTCACACCTCGGATGACACCGGCATCACACAACACACTCACAGACACACTGGACTAAACCTAACCAACCGGATGACAGACCATGCACCCTTGGAACAACCATGACGGGCATCGCCGTCGCGTACACCTTGCCATTTGACATCGGCCTTCGTGCTGAGATTACATGCCTTGTTGGAAACCCCAGCCATGCTCCGCCACCTCCTGGCTAGTTGATGCCACCTCCCGCCAGCCTTCGGCCAACCAAAGCCCTTTCCGGCCAGCCACAGCCCCGCCCGGCTAGCCGGGGCCAGCAAGCAGCAGGCCACGGCTAGCCGCAGCCAGCCAATAGCAAGCCATAGCCGGCCAAAAGCTTGCAGCAGCTGGCCGAGAGAAGCCGGAACATGTAGCAACAAGCCTCGCCACTTCCCTTTTACACCGACCCTGTCCGGCCTTCGTGCCGTTGCCCCGTTGCTAGATCTCGAGGCCCCATAGATGATGCTGGACTGTTGGAGAGCCTAAAATAATAGATGACGATGGACTGTTGGAGAGCTCAATTGATAGACGATGTTGGACTGTTGGAAAGCCCAATCGATAGATGATGTTGGGCGGTTGGAAAGCCAAAGTGATATACGACGCCGGACTATTGAAGTGCCCTTCTCTTACTTCTTGTACACCTGTCCACCATATTGAGCCCTGTCCTTACGATCTGTCTGTTCATATATCTGTTGTACCCTATCCTTACGATCTGTTTGTACATGTATCTGTTGCACCCTATCCTCACGATCTATCTATATCTGTATTTGTAATACAGGATCCATCCATCATAATGCTATGAAAATGTGCTACTCCACTGTCTTGTTGAGTCGTGTCGTTGGATCTTATTGTTGGTTGTTCGTCTGTGCGCCGTGCCTTCGAGCCAGCTGTGGGATCGTATTTCATTCGGACATTGCGATCGCGGGATTCGTCTCGCCATGGCCGTAATGCCGAGTGTAACTCGACCTCGTGTTGCCACTCTGACTTTTTGTGCCTGACCCTCGTATGCTTGTACCCTGCGCGACCGTCGCATTCCTTTGATTCTTGAGGTGACAACCGCACCGCTATGGATCCGAGTAATGACTTAGTGCCAGTGCACCCAGGTCGTGGTACCCTATGAGTGGTTTGCGCACTTGTATTCTTCTGTGTGTCGCTCTCTTCTGACGCCCCGTCTATCATCGTGGCATGTGCGTTGGAAAGAGTAGACCACCGCTGTTTTATGCTTCTCACTCAAAGTTCCCGTATAGCCCGCTCTGTTCGATCCCGCCTTATCCATGGCGATTGGATCAAAGATCGGACTAACTTCTTTTAGTTAGCGAAGCTATGGTCTATATTAAGATCTCGGACCTATGCGAGTCGACCTGATCGATCGCTTAAAGCAATCTTCACTTGAGATATGGCCGAGAATACGATACGGATGTGCCTAGCTAACTTGTCTTTCTCCCTTATGATTCTTGGTATTTTATCACTTGTATGATTGTACCCGTTTGAACCACAGCCTAGGTACCCTACAAGTGGATTAAACACTCACGCTGTCTTGTGCAATCTTTATTGCCAATAATTACTCGTTCTTCCCTTTTGCTTGGCCCGTCCTCTGATCCTCGTCTAATCCGTGAGCCCGAATCGGAAGATCGTAAGCCGTGGTGTTTGATAGGGATAAGCTTTGGCCTAAACCATTCATCATAAGCCATATTGGCTTGGCTAAGACTTAATAATGTGCCTAAGCAAATCACCACTCTTGTTTCTTTGGCCCGATGAGATCGGACATACGCCGAGAGGGCCAAGTCGTGAACCTTTTATTATTTCTCTGGCGTCAATGGATCTTCCCGCGTCCCGTCATCTTTTGGTGTATTGGGTGTTTTCTTGCCTTGTATTGCTTCGTGGAGTAGCCGTTTCCGGATTAGCGATGATCGGGTTGAGACCCACTGGAGGAGGAAAACATGGACGATGACAGGAACCGTGGAGGGAAGTCACCCTGGAGGAGGTGGCCCAGCAGAACGACAACACTAACTGAGGAGTGCTCATACCACTACTCCCTCGACAACGCAGGTGTCATGGCAGCACCTTCTTTTAGAGAATCCTATTAAACATTGCATATTTAGAATTGTTAGCGCTTTATATTTACTCCTTTTGCTAGTATATGATGCATGCAACTACCTAAGCCACTATTACACTGCTTGCAACCACTCTACTATGCTACTCAGCTTCGCGCTCATGCTCTTTTATATATTTTTATCTACCTGCTCGCTTTCATGTTACAGCACCATATTTATTAACTCCACTCGCATTATATCTGTGATGTGATGCTGGTGGTGAATATATGGGAATGGTTTGGCTTGGGATGCCAGATTGGTGGACTATGAGCGTGCTGCGTGTGTCTTGGGTGTGTAGTGAGGGTCGAGTCGACCAAGTGGGATACACGACGAGCTGCGTAAGCAAGTCTTGCCGGGAGTTGCATCTGGGCATTCCCACGAGAGATACCTGTGGCGGGTAGTGGTTTTATGAGGAGGTTCCGAGAAGGATAGCCTGCGTGGTTTGAAACCCCGTGAATGGAGGTGCCGTGGTGGCACGGGAAGAGTATCCCCTAAGAGAAGATGCCTGCTTGGTCAAACCTAGGAAGGACTAGTACCAAGTTCATAGGAATCCTTTACTGCTCACTCATCTTCGATGGGCGGGGAATGGCTGGACTACTTGGTAGGGTGGTGCCACTACTGCTAGGTTGTAAGGTGATAGGGTGGGCGGTGGCAGATGCCGGAAGTTCCCGCACCGTTCTAGATGCGCAGTACCACTAATTGGGCCCGGTACTGCGTCTCCCAGTCTCAGCGTTTCGGTTCGTGCCCGAAGTTACCCAGGGCTGAGTGGTAGGATGGCATCGACCTAAGCAAGCAAGCACCCGGAATTCTGCCTAGATGATTGTACAGTATCGATGATGGCTAATCTTGTGAGTGGTAAAACCTCTGCAGAGTGTATGGTTGATCGATCAATACATATGCCGATTCGTCGGCTATGGACCTTTCCTGTGAAGCTCTGACAGTGTAGAGAGCGATATTCTTTTCTCTTCCTGGTTGATGATTGTCCGGCAGTGTGCCCGATGCGGCAGTGTGCCGTTGAGACAAGACCCGAGAGGGAGTTAGGCCTGTCGACTGAGCGCGAGGTGTGTGTGAGGTGATGTATGGGTGGGATGATGGAAATGGGATGGACTGATGGATGGTGTGATATGGGTTAAAACTTGATGAACTATTATAAAATTTACTACCGGATACTACTTTGCATGTGCTTAGGACGCAAACCACAGCCAAATATTAGGATCGCCAGATCCTTTGTTTTCTCTTTTCCACTAAAGCTCATCGGTGCTGACCATGGCCTGCACATATCTGACGGTGTGCAGATTACCTGATTAACAGAGATATTGAGATAAGAAGTATTTGAAGGTCTCGTGCCTACGCTCAAGTTTGGTTCAGGAGATGAAGACTATGCTGCGCCAAGATTAACTCTGATTATGCCCGTGAAGGAGGAGCCTTCACTCGACGACATATTCCGTCAACTCTGATACGCCTGGTTATGCTTCCGCTAGATTAACCCTGTAATAGGTGTGATCTCAGTTGATATCATCTTGTAAGTATTTACGATGTATGGCTGTAATATCAACTGATATATGATAATGTGATGGGATCAATCTTTGGTTTTATCACATTATAGTTTATTCTGTGGAAAATCGAGGATGTTTCATAAGGAAAGGCCTATTCGATCATCACCTCTGTATAGACCGCGTAGAAATCTGGTGCCTTCGTGCTGGGCCTCAGACGTCGCAGTCATCGCCTGTAGCTTCCATCGATCGATCCATGCCATGCCACGGGGAGGTGAGTGAGATGCCATACGTTGTCTGCCACGAACATATATATATTTCACACAAACTGCACACGGACATGACAAATTCATCGATCGATAGCTGCCTAAATAAACCTATATACTTGTCAACGGAATACAGCGAGTCTAACCTCCTCGCTTCAGCTTGCTGCTCGCGGCGTCGTCTGCGATCGGCGTTCCTTGCCTCGTGGGCTGCTCGGGCTTCTTCGGACTCATTGGGCGGCGGGTCGCTGTCGTTGCTGATGGCAAGGACCGGTCCCCCAAAAAATTGCTTGATGGGGGGCAGATCGGCGGGAAGGCCACCCTCTTGATCATCATTGTCGGGGCGGACGTTATCGGGGGTGATGAAGGAGCTGGTGCCTACGTGTTGACGCAGCGTTTGAGCGAAGCTGGAAGCTGCGTTTTGTAGCCCGAGCGGCAAGTAGCCGTTCGGAGGACGATCCGCTCGAGGTCGCTCCTCGGCGATGCGCTCGAGAGGTGTGACGGTGACGACCAGTGGTTTGTCGGGGGACAGCGAGGAGGGGCGGTGCGTCGTGGATGACACGGACTCCAGGATCTGGAGTCCCTCTGACAGCTTCTTGGTGACCCGATCTATAGACCCGATCAGGTCGTCGTTGTCGATGTTTTTTCGAGTCTACCGAGGGGTATGCCCGCGGTAGTAGATGAGACGGTGAGGGTGCGCCTGAGACGAACGAGGGAGCACAATTCATGCGAAACAGAGATTTAGACAGGTTCAGGCCGCCACGAGGCGTAATACCCTACGTCCTGTATGTTGCTGTGTTGTATTGCTAGTAGATTAGATGATTCGAGTAGACCCCCTGCCCGCCTTATATAGTCCGGGGGGCAGGGTTACAAGTTGATCTTGCCATACATAACAGATTACAATCCTAGCCGATCTGGGAAACCAATCGGCTAGATCCTAGGAAAGCTATTTTCTTACCCGCCAAGGACTCGGCAGATATACGCGATCTCCTGGAGATCGTATGGGCGACACGTCCTTGGTAGTTCAGGCCTGTTCGATAGACTTAGGCCAAGTATGACTATGCGAGTATACGGGCTTATACCCCCATAGCTAGTCCCCGAGCACCTTGCATTCGTCAAGAGGTGCAGACCTTCAGCGTTGCTTGACCAGACGGATGTAAGGGGCTCAAAAAAATTGAAAAAAATTTCCCTTTAGCGAAGTGTATCCACTTTTACCACGACAGAGCCAATACCTTCACCGGCAGGTGAAGTGTATCCACTTAGTCCCCGAGCCAGATAGCATGTGACATAGTCACGTGATGTCAGGGTCATAAATTTTGATGATATCGCTGATCATTTTTGGTTGAATGACAAAGTCGCCGAGCTCTTTATTGCTCGGAGACGCTTGGCGAAAACGACGAAGTCCCCGAGCAAATTGTCTCTCGGAGACATGTGACAAAGGCGACGAAGTCCCCGAGCAGTGTTGCTTGGAGACGCTTTATGAAGACAACGGAGTCCCCGAGCAGTGCTTATTGCTCGGTGACACTTGACGAAGACGACGGAGTCCTCGAGCAGTGTTTATTGCTCGGAGACACTTGGTTAAGACGACGGAGTCCCCGAGCAGTGCTTATTGCTCTGAGACGCTTCACGAAGACGACGGAGTCCCCGAGCAGTGTTGCTCGAAGACACATGACGATGACGCCGGAGTCCCCGAGCAGTGCTTATTGCTCGGAGACGCTTGACGAAGACGACGGAGTCCCCGATCTGTGCTTATTGCTCGGAGACGCTTGAAGAAGACGACGGAGTCCCCGAGCAGTGCTTATTACTCGGAGACGCTTCACGAAGACGACGAAGTCCACGAGCAGTGTTGCTCGAAGACACATGACGATGACGCCAGAGTCCCCGAGCAGTGCTTATTGCTCGGAGACGCTTGACGAAGACGACGGAGTCCCCGAGTAGTGCTTATTGCTCGGAGACGCTTGAAGAAGACGACGGAGTCCCCGAGCAGTGCTTATTGCTTGGAGACGCTTGAAGAAGACGACGGAGTTCCCGAGTAGTGCTTATTGCTCGGAGACGCTTGACGAAGACGACGGAGTCCCCGAGCAGTGTTGCTCGAAGACACTTGACGAAGACGACGAAGTATCCGAGCGGTGCTTTTCTCTGCAACAAACGATTTATAAACCGAAAATACCCCTGCGCCGTTTGACAGAGGAATAAATAGAAAAAGCGAACAGTTGGTTTGTCTTCTTGCGCATTCAAATCCCAAAACACACATCCGTCTCCGCCTATTCATCCACCGCCGTCTAGGGTTCCATTTTTTTTCCGCCGCCGCCACAGAAAAACCATCGAATCCACCTCTCCCCCGCCCAGATCTGCCATGGCAGGCACCAGGAAGAGCACCCGCGAATCAAAAAAGTCGAAGGAGGCACAACCAGGGGAATTCCGCATGTCGAACGAATGGTAGCCGTCAGTATTGGGAAAATCGCAGCTCGATGCGCTCGTGGCCTGGGGATTCCTTCCTGACCAGGTGACCGGAGGCTGGAGAATATCACAAGGTGAACCATATCCAATGCCTGATTCTGGAGAAATAGTAGTCTTTTCTGATTATTTTACCCGCGGATTTGGTTTGCCATGTCATCCGTTTCTTCGCAAGTTACTTGATTATTACCAAATTTCCCTGTGCCACTTGAATCCCAATTCTATCCTCTTGATTTCCATCTTTATCCACTTCTGCAAAGCATACCTTGGCATTCTCCCGCACTTCAATCTGTTCTGCCATCTCTTCGTTCTTGTGAAATCGAGCGGCACAGGTTCTCGAGTTGCTGGTGGAGTGTATCTAAAAATACATGACGAAATATCCACACATTACCTCCAGATTCCTCTGAATACCAGTGTGCGTGATTGGAACAAGAGATGGTTCTATATCCCCAACCATGAACCGAGCGTCCGGTGCGCCGTGGATCAGATTCCAGAAAAACAGAATAGCTGGACGGAGAAACCGCATGTAGAGGAGCTGGGACAAGTAAACGAATTGCTGGAAATCATCAAGGGTTTGACTCTGAACGGAGTTGGGGTTGCTACCAATTTTGTGTTTCGTCGCGTCCAACCTTGCAAAGATAGAGTTCATCCTGCCTTTGAATTTACCGGTCGGAATGATCCGACCAGGTGCTCATCCGGAGATCTATCCGAAGCCGAAGTTAGAGAAGTCTTGGAAGAATATTTTGGAAAAGGCTCTCATATAGGCAACCGTGGCCAAAGTGCGGCTTTTAATCTGAAGAATCCCCCACCAGAGGTAAGTTCTGAACTGCCCTGGCTCTTCCATCGTTCATATTGTACTTATACCATAACTTCTGTTTGATCTCTTGAAGATAAATGGACAGGACCGAAAGGTGTACTTCTCTGATGTACCAACCGCTGACTGGCCGGGCCGAGTTGACGCGATGCATAGTTATCCTCAGAGACATGCCGAGGACGACTCTATTGAACTATCCGAAGAAGAAAGAGAGTCTATTGATGAAGAAGATGAGGAGACACTGGCCCAAAGAACTGCTCGGGAGAAACAGCCGGTGTCAGAAAAGGCTGGAACTTCCAGTGGCGTCCGAGCTGCGGAAGGTCCGGTAAAGATTTTCGAGGACCGTGCCCATGCCGCCGCCGACGCCCCTTGCACGGATCAGGATGAACCGAGCACAAAACGCCATAAGGGTGATGTGCCTGCCGCTGCCGTTGGAGCTTCCGGTCAAAGAAAGAAATTCGGCCGAAAGCGTCGTCGTTCAGAAATGTAAGTAGGATCTTTTCCATATTTCTCCCTTTTTGATCCGAATAGTGTTGAGATTTTATCTCAGAAATGTAGGGACCATTCTAATGAAGACGCTGAGAATCCCGGTGCTGAAAAGATGACAACTTCGGAGGCTGGTGTAGCTGAGGGCTTCCGCGCTGGCTGGACTTCAGAACATGAATCACCTCAGAGGTCGCCCGAGAGGCCCTCAACAGCTGATGCACAAGGCTCACCATCTCCTCCTAAGCAGCCGCGCATGCCTACCGTCGCCTCCGGCTTCTCCTTCGGAGCCGAATGTCAAAGAGCCGAGCCGTGAAGATAAAACTCGAACGTCGCCGCCGAGGGAAAGTAGCACCATTCCTCCTGGGAGTGCTGATCATGGGGTGGAGACCAGCTCGGAGGCGCGAACAGGGCCATGTCCTCATCCTTCCACAAGCGCTTCCCCAGAGGGTGCGGATATCGAAGAAATCGCCTGAAAGAGGCCCGTGTCATTGATTCGCACTTATCGGATGGTGGGGAGCACCTATGCTGTCGCCACGGAGGAAGATCTTGCTGACGCCGAGATAGATGGACTGAAGAATGACATTCGCGATACTCACGCGGATTTGAAAAAGCTTCTCGGACGTCTGGGAAACCTTTCGTCGCGTGTGCAGGTGACGCCTATCATACTTTATCCTGAAGATATAATGACTTGAAAATCTGTTGCTCCTTTGGTCTTCCAGACAGTGTATGAGACCGCCAAAGATCACCGGAAGACCCTACACCGCCTTTGGGATGTAGCAGAGAAAAACAAACAGCTGCAGACCGAGGTGACTCGCCTAGAGGGGGTGATGGCAGGCATGCGCGAGGAGCGTGAAACCCTGGAGCTACACTGCTCGGACCTTATGAAATCCGAGAAGCGTCTATTGCGAGAGAACAAAGGTATGTTGGACTTTTGTGCTTCTTGATAGCTATTCGTCCTGCTTTTGCTCTCTGAACACCAGTTGTGTGGCATGTAGGTCTTCAAGAGCTGCTGGATGGATCCACGAAGCGGAGTATGTGCGACGTCTCGCCATTTGTAAAATGTCTTAGTTTGATGATCTGATTGTATTCTATGTGACGTGCAGCCACTGAGCTGGAGGCTGAGGTGGCACTGATGCGAGAGGCCGCCCGAAAGAACCTGGAAACGATGACAGGTTGCCTGTTTGTGTTCGGCTTTTCCCTTCCTTTTTTTTTGTAGCGCGACTGACGTGCTTTGTTTGTCAGAGATGGGACGTAAGCATCGTGCGCAGGTTGATGACCTTGCGGGTCGCCTTGAGGCTGCCAACAGAAGGTTTGACACGTTGGTCGGTGGTGTTAAGCCTGTGCTTGACATCATTGAGTATGCGCCCGCCGTACCGCCTGCTGAAGGTCCCGGTGCCCTTGACATCGTGCAACGTGGACGGGAAGCTCTTCGATTCTTTAAAGACTTCTGCGTGGATGCTGCTGAAAATGTGGCCACCCATGTGCTTGGAGTCGTCCGATCGCACTACCCGGGAGTGAAGAACGACCAAGTACAGACCGGGTATGCGCGGGGAACCACCGAAGAGCAGGAAGACCAGCTTGAAGAAGAGGCTAGGGAAGCCGCAAAGATGTTGACCGCTGATGTTCAACTTTTTCCCACCGAAGGAATTTGAATTGAGACGCCTGAACATGGTCGAGATCTTGTATGGTCGACGAATAATCCTACACGCCCTGCGTGTCACCCGTGCTTTTGCCGGGGCTTTTGGAGACGCTGCTAAACTGCCCAAGCGTCCTCGGGGCTTACGTGTTAGCGAAGACTTAATGGCCCAGGCGTCCCCGGGGCTTACGTGGTGGCGAAGCTGTCCGCGCTAGGCGGGGGTTACGCTTATCGTGGGCGAAGGCTACCTGATATATCGGGGCGGTCGATATATCGGGGCTCTGATGTTGACATTGTGATTGTAATATCGCCTGATCCCTTCTAGATATTTAGCTGTTCGTACACAGGAGATCAGGCGTTCTTCCTCTAGCTTGTTGACTTCATCTGCTCTGGCCTCGTTGGAGTGGACTTCTTCGTACGCCTCAACCCTTGGAGATCGATAGATTATATCTGTAGGTAGTACTGCCTCCGAGCCATACACCATAAAATATGGCTATACACCTGTGTTCCGGCTAGGCTGAGTCCGAAGTCCCCAGATCACAGCCGGCAATTCGTCAATCCAGTTGCCTGGGCTTCTCTCCACGACTGCGTGAAGACGCTTCTTGAGGGCGTCGAGCAGCATACCGTTTGCCCTCTCCACCTGGCCATTGGCTCTAGGATGAGCCACTGACACATATTTGACGGATATGCATCTATCTTCGCAGAAATCCCAGAAATTACTTCCAGTAAATGTTGATCCCAGGTCGGTGATGATGCTGTTCGGAAGCCCGAAGCGATAGGAGATGTCCTTGAAGAACTCTGCTGCTTTGGTTGCCGTAGCCTTGACTAACGGCTTGTACTCGATCCACTTGGAAAACTTATCGATAGCGACATATATGGAGCGAAATCCCCCTCTTGCCATTTTAAATGGACCCACCATGTCCAGTCCCCATGTGGCGAAAGGCCACGACGCAGGGATGGTCTGCAACTCTTGGGCTGGTACATGTGTCTGCTTGGCAAAGAATTGGCATGCCTCGCATTCTCTGACTATCTTCTCGGCGTCCTGGACTGCTGTTGGCCAATAGAAACCTGCTCGGAAAATCTTGCCGACCAGAGTACGGGAAGCCGCGTGATTGCCGCACATGCCACTATGAGCCTCATGAAGGATCCTGAGACCCTCTTCCCTTGGAACGCATTTTTGTAGGACTTCGCTCCTGGTATTCTTGCGCATGAGTTTGCTGTCGACCAGGACATAGCTTTTGGATATTCTTACCAGGCGCTCGGCTTCTGTCCTATCTTCGGGGACCCTTGCTTCCAGTAGGTAATCAATGAACTGGGTTCTCCAGTCCTCTTCAGGGGTTGAAATATATGCCACAATCTGGTCGGTCGCGGCGATGCTGGTATCGCCATCAGTCTGTATGGAGGGGTTGAACAGATCCTGGATAAAAACGCCGGCGGGGACGTCGGACCGGGAAGATCCGAGCTTTGACAATTCGTCGGCCGCCTGATTTTCGCTTCGAATGATATGATGGAATTCTATTCTGAGGAATTTCCCTTCGATTTTTCTGATTGCGGCGACGTAGGAGTCCATTTTCTCATTGTTGCAGTCCCAATCTTTGTTAACCTGGTTGATGACCAGGGCCGAGTCCCCGTAGACCATGATGCGACGGATGCCGAGCTCGGAGGCTATCTGGAGACCATACAAGGCGGCCTCGTATTCGGTCGCGTTGTTGGACGCCATGAAGTGAATTCTCAAGACGTAACGGAGGCGCTCACCGGAGGGCGATATAAAGAGTACTCCGGCTCCAGCGCCGCTGATGCTGAGGGACCCGTCGAAGAACATTGTCCAATACTCTTCCTGTGCCGGATGCGAAGACTCTTGTATCTCTATCCATTCAGCTATGAAGTCAGCGAGTACCTGCGACTTGAGTGTTATTCGGCTACGGAAATCAATGGAGTATGTTCCCAGCTCTACTGCCCATTTTAGGATCCGGCCGTTAGCGTCTTTGTTTCAAAGGATGCTACCCAGGGGGTATTCAGAGATTACTGCTATGGAATATCCTTCAAAATAGTGACCGAGCTTTCTTGAGGTGACGAGAATAGCGTATATCAATTTCTGCGCCGTTGGGTATGGGGTCTCGGACTCGTTGAGGACTTCACTGATGAAGTAAACTGGTCGCTGGACCGGATAGGCATGACCGTCTTCTTCTCGTTCAACGACGACGGCAGTACTAACGACATTATTAGTCGCGGCGATGTAGATCAGCAATGTTTCGTCCTTTTTAGGAGCTGTGAGAAGCGGAGGACTCGTCAAGAAGCGTTTGAGTTCTCTGAAGGCCGTATCTGCCTCTTCCGACCAGGTGAACTTCTCGCCAGCTTTTAGTAACTTGAAGAATTGGAGGCCTTTCTCGCCCAGTCTGGAGATGAAACGGCTAAGGGCCGCCATGCACCCGGTGAGCTTTTGCACATCTTTAACATTGGTCGGAGGCTTCATCCTCATAACCGCGTTGATTTTTTCCGGGTTGGAGAGGATGCCTTGCTTGCTGACGATGTTACCGAGCAAGTTGCCGGATTGGACGCCGAACATACACTTGCCAGGATTAAGCTTCCATTGGAATTTGTCCAGTTTTTCGAAAACTGCTTCGAGGTTGGAGATGAGGTCTTCAGCCGTCCGAGTCTTGATGACGACATCATCAACGTATGCTGCAGCGACGTCAGGGATAAGGTCGTCTAGACAAGCTCGAATCGCCCGTTAGTAGGTTGCTCCAGCATTCTTCAATCCGAAAGACATGGTCTTGTAGCAATAAGCCCCGAAAGGGGTGATGAAAGACGTCTTCTCTTGGTCTTCTTCCTTCAAAGCGATCTGATGGTATCCGGAGTAGCAGTCGAGGAAGCTGAGTAGCTCGCAACCTGCTGTTGAGTCGATGACTTCGTCGATTCGTGGAAGACCGAAGGGGTCTTTAGGGCAGTGTTTGTTGAGATCGGTGTAATCAACGCACATTCTCCATTCATTATTCTTTTTTTCTTACAAGCACCGGATTGGCTACCCAATCAGGGTGATACACCTCTCTGATGAAGCCGGCAGCTAAGAGCCGAGCTATCTCTACCCTAATGGCCTCCTTCTTGTCTGGAGAGAATCGCCGGAGTTTCTGCTTGGTTGGCTTGGCGGTCTTCGAGACATTCAAGGAGTGCTCGATCAACTTCCTGGGAACGCCGGGCATATCCGCTGGTTTCCATGCGAAAGTGCTTACGTGCTCCCTTAGGAAGCTGACGAGCGCGTCTTCCTATTTGGGATCGAGGTCGGCCCCGATGCGAGTAGTCTTGTTTGGCTCGCTGGGGACCAGGATAACCTCCTTCGATTCCTTGTTCTTGGTGGCTGATCTTGGTGGGGTCTTCTCTGGGATGACTTGGTCTTCTGGAGCTACTTGCTTTGCGTCCGCGGCACAGACGTTCATGAGTATGGATTCTTCGACAGCTTCCGCCATGGCAATGCCCTCTCGCTCGCAAGCATATGCAACTTGGAGATCGGCGCGAATGGAAAGGACGCCGTTCTCCACTGGCATCTTCATAACGAGGTAGGTGTAGTTGGGGATGGCCCCGAATTTCGCCAGAGCTGGTCGGCCGAGGATAGCATGATAAGCGGCGTCGAAGTCGGCCACCAAGAAATCGATGTGCTCGATGCGGAAGCACTGTGGGTGCCCGAACTGAACCGGGAGGCTTATCTGCCCTCGAGGATATGACGGCTGTCCCGGGACGATACCCCAGAAGGGAGCTGATGTGGGCCGCAAGTCTTCTTCTTTCAGCCCGAGTTCCTTGGCAGCTCCGAAGAACAGGATGTTGAGGCCGCTGCCGCCGTCGATGAGCACCTTCCGGAAACGCGTCGTGCGTATGACCGGATCAACGATCAATGGAAATCGACCCAAGTACGGAATCTGGGTCCATTGATCGGCCTTGCTGAAGGTGATGTCTTGGTGGGACCAAGGAGGAAGCCTTGGATCAGCGATCGCGCTGTTGGAATTGGCAACAGAGTTGACACGTCTATTGACGAGTTTCTGCTCCCTCTTTGACTCGATGGCGGCACGTCCACCGATGATAGTGGAAACGGTTCGGTGTGCGTCAGTGAAGCCTGGAGGCTTGTCGGTGTCGTCGCGCCGGTCCCTGTCAGACTCTACGCGAGCCTTCTTCTTCTCTTCTGCTTGGAACTTCCTGGAGAAACCCTCGCACTCCCTCATGGTGTGCTTGTGGTGCTTGTGGACGGGGCACTGGGCGTCGAGGAGCTTGGAGTAGGCCTCCTCGTAATTGCGCTTTGGGACTGTTCGGGTGTTGTAAACTTGGTAGTGGCGGCGCCTCTCTCCAGCCCTGGAGCTCTCGGGTTCGTCGTAGCAGCGGTGTTCTGGGCGTCGTCGATGGTCGCGGTCATCGCGGCGGTAGTCTCTCCGAGGAGCTCGATCATCCTGGTGTCGATCAGTTCGATGGCCCTCTTCTTGGTTCCGCGACTGGTCGGGGAAGCGAAGGCGACTGTGAATGGAGTGATGAGCTGCGTCGTTTCCATCGGCGTATTTATTGGCGATGCGTAGCATCTCAGCAACGGTGGTCGGGCTGGTGCGGTATAATTTCTTTCGCAGTTCCTCGTCGGGCCTCAGGCCGCGCATAAACGCGGAGATGGCTTCTGCATCTGTGATGTCGGGGATATCGTTTCTGATTTCCGAGAAATGCCGGATGTAGTCTCGCAGGGAGTCCCGAGAGCCTTGCCGAAGTCTTTCAAAATCATACTTCGTGCCCGGTTGCTTGCAGGTGGCGCGGTAGTTATTGACGAATTGCTCCTTCAACTGATCCCAAGTGTCGATGGAGTTCGGCCTCAAACTATGAAGCCAGTTGTTGGCGGAGGCGCTGAGCATGACCGGGAGGTAGTTGGCCATCACATCCCTGTTTCCACCGGCGGCTTGGACGGCGATCTCGTAGACGTTGAGCCATTTGTTGGGATCGGCTCTTCCGTCGTAAGTCTTACGCCGACAACTTTGAAGTTAGGAGGCCAGACAACTGCTCGGAGTGCCGGCGTGAATGGCAGTTCCGGGGCAGTCTTGTCGTTGGGGAAGCCGTGCGTCTGATCATACTCTCTTCGTCGCTCGGCCTCTGCTGAGTGTCTGGCTTCTCTCCTGTTCTCGATGCGGCCGCGTAGGTCTTTGGTCTTCAGCTTTGCGCGGAGGTCGGATTGGTTCACCTCTTGGTCGTCATCTCGCCCATGAGGTCTTCGACCACCGCGAGACATCTCACCATCTTCGCCGACGAGCTCTGTAGCCGATGCCGTGCTATGAGATGGCGCTTGTCTTCCTTCGTTGATCTGGACCTGAGTTGCTTGGAGAAGAGCGGTGAGCCGTCCGAGCTCTGGAGTCTGGGGTAGCCTCTTGGCCTCGGCGATCGCGACGGCGACATTGGCGCTTGGAGTCGTGCAGACCTCGTACTGCCCGACATGCAAAATTCGGGCTCCAGATTCTTCACCGCAGTCCTCCTCGCTTCAGCTTGCTGCTCGCGGCGTCGTCTGCGATCGGCGTTCCTTGCCTCGTGGGCTGCTCGGGCTTCTTCGGACTCATTGGGCGGCGGGTCGCTGTCGTTGCTGATGGTAAGGACCGGTCCCCCAAAAAATTGCTTGATGGGGGGCAGATCGGCGGGAAGGCCACCCTCTTGATCATCATTGTCGGGGCGGACGTTATCGGGGGTGATGAAGGAGCTGGTGCCTACGTGTTGACGCAGCGTTTGAGCGAAGCTGGAAGCTGCGTTTTGTAGCCCGAGCGGCAAGTAGCCGTTCGGAGGACGATCCGCTCGAGGTCGCTCCTCGGCGATGCGCTCGAGAGGTGTGACGGTGACGACCAGTGGTTTGTCGGGGGACAGCGAGGAGGGGCGGTGCGTCGTGGATGACACGGACTCCAGGATCTGGAGTCCCTCTGACAGCTTCTTGGTGACCCGATCTATAGACCCGATCAGGTCGTCGTTGTCGATGTTTTTTCGAACGTAGCGTGGCAGCCTTTTCGTCGGAGGCAACACGCAGGGAATCTGAGCTGCGTCCAGAATCACACCTTCGCCATTCGCGCCGATGACCTAGGTGATGGATCCCACCGTGAAGGTTTGGCCCGGCGTCGGGAGCTCGATGGAGCTTGAAAAAATCACCTTGTTCGCCATGGAATCAGGTGGCACACCCCCTACCTGGCGCGCCAACTGTCGACGGAATACCGGCGATAGTCTACCGAGGGGTATGCCCGCGGTAGTAGATGAGACGTTGAGGGTGCGCTTGAGACGAACGAGGGAGCACAATTCGTGCGGAATAGAGATTTAGACAGGTTCAGACCGCCACGAGGTGTAATACCCTACGTCCTGTATGTTGCTGTGTTGTATTGCTAGTAGATTAGATGATTCGAGTAGACCCCCCTGCCCGCCTTATATAGTCCGGGGGGCAGGGTTACAAGTTGATCTTGCCATACATAACAGATTACAATCCTAGCCGATCTGGGAAAATGCTAGGAAAGCTATTTTCTTGCCCGCCAAGGACTCGGCGGATATACGCGATCTCCTGGAGATCGTATGGGCGACGCGTCCTTAGTAGTTCAGGCCTGTTCGATAGACTTGGGCAAAGTATGACTATGCGGGTATACGGGCTTATACCCCCATAATACTCCCCCCTCCAAAAGTCGTTTTCAAATTTTGAGATATCATATTTGACTGCTCGTTTTATTTAAAAATTTTATACAAATTATAAAATAAATAAATCATTATTAAAGTATATCTAGTGATAAAATAAGTCATAACAAGATAAATAATATTTATTATTTTTTTTAATACGACGGATGGTCAAATAACATGTTCTGAAATTGTAAAATAACACTCCCTCGAGTGTATGTCTCTACCCATGTAGGTAGGTAGGTAGGTAGGTAAGTAAGTAAGTAACTCACCGTCTCCTTTCGGCTAGCTGAATTGTATGGCTGGCTGGCTGATTGTTGTGAGAAAAAAATACTGCTAAATGGCTGGCTGATGTTGACAGGTAAGTTCAAACGAACAGAGCGTACCTTTTGCAAAAAAAAAAAAAAAATCTGCCAACAATGTCTGTGTAAATCTATTTTGACAGCATGGTAAAATATACTGTATGGTAGTGAGAACTGAGAAAGTATCTACAGTTATGTACGGTGTGAGATAAAGAAAAGTAAATAAATAAAACTGGAGATGTGAGGAGTTGATGAGTCCCGTGCTTTGAACCCAGGGCTGTGCATTGTGAGGTAAAAAGAAAAAGAAAAAGAAAACAAAAAAAATTGGAGATGCAACACTATTACACTATTTTTAACCGAGGCCGACAAAATCGATTTACCGAGGTGATTTTTTCAACCACCTCGGATCAAAGGTCACAGTTAATCGTTACCTTTATCAAGGTTGTTGTGTGTCCGCCTCGATAAATCGGAATAAAAAACAAAGAAAAAAACCAAAGACAGGCTCGCCAAGCCTATCCACGGCCCGGGCAAGCCCATCCATGCGCCGGGGAGGTGGATCTACGCGCTAGGGAGGTGGATCCGTGCCGGGGAGGCGGATCCGCGCGCCGGGGAGGTGGATTTAACCATTCATCTTATTTAAACTTTGAGTCAAAAAAAAAACTATACGAATTATAATTTAGGAGCGTTACATTCCTAAGGAAAAACACTACCTTTTGGTATAAATGCTAGCCACAGCTCAGCTTTTTGCTAAAGGCGGACCTAATTAAAGTGGTTTTGGCAGTCCGTCGTTCGGTATAAATATAAATAGCTTTGTATATGTATGAATCTCTTTAAAATCATGTTTTCACATAATATGCATAGACCCACTAGAGCCAGTTAGAGCATGTTTTAACGAATCTGTTAAAAAAAAAACAGTTTGGCAAGCAACAAGTAAAGTTGCTCTAAATCTCCACTTGAGCAACATAAAAAAACATAGCTAGCTATGGCCGCAGCAAGCGTATACTAGGGACAAATTTTGACCAGCAGCGTCGATTGTCAAGAGAACCTGTGTCCCCCAGTGCCAGTGACGGGGAAGATTTTGTCTGCCCTACGTGGAGAAAATCCAGCAGGCAGAAAAATCCCATGTTTTAGAGCATACTCCTTCCGTCCCTAAAAAAATATCGTTCTCGTTTTCCGAGAAATATCTTTGATTAAATTTATATTAAAAAATATAAATATTTATAATATATAATTAGTATCATTGGATAGATCTTTAAGTCTAGTTTTTTAACAAATTTATTTAGGGATATAAATGTTGCACGTATTTTTTATAAATCTAGTCAAACTACCGGTACGAACACCCAAAACGTCGCTTTTTTACGGACGGAAGGAGTACAATACAGTTACAATTTTTTGTGGCCTACAAGTGCTGCGCCGACGTGCACGAGATGGAACGGGGAAAGCGATCCATGGATGGATGGATGGACTGCATGTGCAAGGCACATCAGGGATGCATCGTGCCAATCATCCTTCGTGCCTTTTCTTCAAAACATAGCAATAGGCTCCGTCCAGGATATCCAATTGCCTGAAGGCCGCATTTATTAGTAGTAGCTTCGCTATTTGCGTGAGCTGAAAATCAACGTTGATTTTAGATCGTGTTGGAAACTAACCGCTTGTTGCTTAAGCGAACATGCTGAGCCACATGTATGTGGTATGCCCATATAAATATAACGAAAACTATGTCAGATCTTTAAATTACAGATGCGACTTAACACTGTCATCGCAAATGTGTAAATTCACCGTCTCAGATTTCGCCTGTGGGATGACTCCTTATCACATACGTGTGTATGGACAAATTGTGCCTGTGATGAACTTTTATTATAGCGTCAAAATGTGTCTATGATGACCCCTTAACAATTAACATAGACGTATTTTTTCAATACACGTCTATGATGATTAATTGATAAAAAAAAGATAAATCTCAACACCAAGATCTTATATATACATATAGCACATGACACATCTCTACAAACCAATATGTCACTAATTTGCCTATCTACGCATTCAAACCATGAAAACAAAATACTGTTATGCGTCATTCATAACTCATCTTTACAACACTAATTAAGATTGTTTAAACAAATAAAAAAAGTCCCTAAATAAGTGTCATTCTCGTTTTTTGAGGAGTTAAACTAATTCAAACTTTGGCTAAATATATCGTTGAATCTATTTTCATAATAAACTTATTTGAAGATGCAATGTTGTTATTATTTCTATAAAACTAATCAAACTTAAAAAGTTTGACCGACATGAATACCATATCGGCAATTATTAGGGATGGAAGGAGTTTATGACAGCATATTCAATGGAAAATAGTGGGTTATTGAGAATCAAATCAATATTGAAATCATGAGAATGTAAAGATTTGCAAGTCATCTGAATATCAAAGCAAAAGACAAAATGAATTTCGAAACAAAGTCCCTCTGGTCAAATATTGTTACAAGATTTGGTGAAGATAAAACACTCAAACTTCTATGGCATTAGTGCATAATCTGATTATTATTTGGTCATGAGAAACATAAAAAGTAACACTTCACATTTGAGTTGATAGCAAGTTAGCATCCATCTATGCTATGAAGCCAATATTTGAGTCAATTACAACTAACTATTTTGAGTCCATGCTGAAACTAAAGAGTTTGCTTGATTGGTAAGGCAACATGTGTGATGAACAAAATTGTTCAAAGAAGCAAGCATCCTTACATATGAGAACAAAAATTGAGGAGTACTTCATATAGACAAAAATACGTTGTGACAAGGAGTCATCACAAATGCATTTTGTTTATAGTTGAGATATAGGTGATAGACGTTGTGGAGCACCTGCTTCATGACGCCCATTTTATAGTTACCCAAACCATCTTAAACAATCCTACCACACATAATGTATTCATTGTAAACCCCACTATTAACCCTAGCGCCTGATACATACACCATTTGCTAAGTTATTATACCTATTTGAGTGGTTTACAGGTTGTTAGACTAATATGCACTAACCTACCAAGTTGTTGTATGGTGAATATAATTTACGGTTTACCAAATTAATGTGAGTGTCATGTCTATTACCATCAGATGGAATTATAAAACCATAGGACCAGTTCTCGTTCTCCGAAATGAAGAAATGACAGCCCACTAAAAGCAATAAAATGAGCCATTTAAATTCCTACACTTAGCACAAAGATTAATACTCCATTATAAACGCATAAGACTATGCAGTTACATTTATGAAACAAATGAATTCATGGAATCGGTTGTAGTAGAAAAATATGACTTAAGTAAAACATTTTTTTTCCTTGACCAAAATAAATCAATTATATCTCCATTAACCATGCAACATTATTGGCAAACTTTTAGAAATAAAGATGACTTCTTTCATGGAAAAGATAATTCTTTAGACTTCAAGTCACAAAATTGCCTTTATAAATCCTACTAGCTAAGGAAAATTGTTTTCATGTTGAATCACAAAGCACTAGCAAAAGCTAGACCCCTTGTTGACTAAATTACAAATAAAACAAGAGATACGCAACATATAAAATCAATGATTAAAAGCACCATATGTGAATAGTAAAAAATTTAAGTGACAAGCACATATATACATTGCACTAGCTTTCTTTCATCCATTATCATTTAGATGAATACATCATTTTGCTCAATCATAATTTCGTCCATCTTAATATCAAACATTGCAATATCGTATGAAGCAAAACTTCTGGTTGAAAAGCGTTCCTCTTACCAACTCAAATCATAAAGCAAACAAATAGACAACTAGCCACATCAGTTATAACGATATATAGATACAACACAATAAACTTTTATGTTGCATGTCGTTTACATGGCACATACAGGGACAACGGAATCAAGAGCAACTATCATAGTAAATCCAATGTGTTAAAACCTACTCTAGTACTAAATTCAATTAAAACCATAAAAATTATCAAAAGTTTTACATGATCATATTATATAATTGTACCACAAATGCCTCTTTGCACTAGATTGATAATTGATTGTATGGCATCTTTAAGCTGACCTACCAACAAGGGTTGAAAATTCTCAGTTTTCTAGCTTAAGTGATCGGGTCTGTTGTATTTATGATCAAATAAATCTGGGCTTGACATCTGGATGTCTCATTAATGCATTTATTTATTTCCTGATGTTCCTGTCAATAGTGATATATATACATCGTGACTTTGTTTTCCTTAAGATGTAGGCCTTCATAGACGAGTTCCATACGCATCTTTATTGTGTTTATTAAAAATAAATATGCTAAAGTTAATTTCTTTTGTGTGTAAATAGATACATTTGTTATTGGCTATTAATTGTTGAACCAAACTAGGAGGCAGAAGCAGCGAAAGCCACTGGATGTGGTTGATTACACGATTATGATTGGCATATATTTTCAAAAGGAAAATAAAATGGATTCTAAATTTTAAATCTGTGTCATTGAAAATTATCTAAAAACAAAATACCGGTTTTTAGCCAAGAAATGTTTGTAAGGCTGCGTTTAGTTTGGAAGTTTTGGGAAGTTTTGCAACTGTAGCATTTTCGTTTGTATTTGACAACTTTTGTCCAATCATGGCCCAAGTAGACTCAAAAGATTCATCTCGAGATAGTCAGGCAAAAAGTATAAACATGCAACAGGTGCTACTTCATTTAGTGCTCCATGCAGACGGAAAGTACAATCGATGTGATGGGAGAGAGAAGAAAATTTTGTGAACTAAACGCTGCCTAAGAAATCTAAATAGTAGAGTGTACACTCATCTCATAACTCCACAAATCAAACCAGGCCATATCTATATATCTATCTCTACCTCTATCTATATCTATATATCGCTAGTCTTAAACCCCGCTAGAGGTTGTATCTCGTTATACATGATGTCAATCTCAGCAGTCCACTATCAGCTACAACTAAAATTCACATCAGCGTATTCTATACTCCCTCCGTATTAGTAAAAGATGACGATTTGGACAAGATCTTGTTCAAACATTGGAAATATAAATCATGAATAACTTTTAAATTGTTAAGTTTGAAAATATGAAAACTATATAAATAGATTTGTCTTCAAATATATTTTTATAAAAATATACATATATCACTTTTCAATAAATATTTTTGTAAAAATATGAAGTCAAAGTCATGCATTGAAGACCGTGTCGTTGTCCTAAACGCCATCTTTTACCAATACGGAGGGAGTATTTAGTTATCCACATCAGTTTATCATATCATTTATTAAGCATTAATTTATAATAATTTATCCCTTTATAAAAATAATTATGTGGTCTAATTTCATTTTGAATCATCCATAATTTATGCGGGACAACGGGAACACGTGGAATATGCTTCTAGTATATATATTTCATTAACTCCTTGGACAAAAAGAAGAGAATACAGAGGCAAAAGTTTTATGATTGCCATGAAAATATCTAGACCTACTGCACACAGCATGCATGCATAAAATCTGTAGGAATTAACTACATGCTTGTCATGATTATGAAAACCTAAAAGAATTTGTTGGGACAGTTCACATAGGGAACAACACTGCCGAACCGAAAATCACATAGGACGAGACGATGGAAGCTTTGGTTGCATGCAATTGATTGCCTTTGCGACAGCCTAATGAATCGTGGCCATTGCTTATGTAGATATTTCATCCTGGTCCCCCTAGCTATAAGCTACCAGAGGGAACCATCGGATTGACTTCAAGTCTAATCACCATATCCTTCATCGATCGATCCCTCAGCCTAATTAACCACTGTGTTCAGCTATTGCTGATGTAGTTCCAAAAGAACGTAGTCTTAATTATCGCAAGAAATTAGTCATATTCACTCTCATCTCAGGTCTTATCATGAAGCACTCTTTTTTTTCATCAAGGGCGCGAGAAAAAGGGAGCTGAATATATAGACAATAATCCCAGAAGTGTGCCTACTTTCTTCTGCTACAAAAAAAAATCTCGAAACCACACCACCATAAAGTTTTAATTAAACAAGGAAAAGCGAGATGAAAAGCATGGGCATGATTGTAGATAAATTAGGCTATACATGATCTATGGAGTCTGTCTAGGTAAGAGCAAGCCTAATAATATAGCCCGCTTGCTGGCTGTAAGGTTCTTACAGTCTTCTCTCAGCCCACTCGTATAGTAGTCAACCTTTCACATCTACTGCATGGCCTACCTGTTCCTCTCACAGATTTCTTGGTTCCTGTGCCTAAGCTAGTTGTAAGCTTACAGCCCACTTCTCTTCTCTTCCCTCCCTTCTCTACTCCACATCAGCATTTAGTCAGCTTACAGTCTATTGCTCTAAGGAGACGAGAGAGAGCCGGTCAGTGGCCAGCAAGAGACAATGGCCACGAAACATTGGAGTAGAGGACGGGGGCAAAGCAGTCTATTCACAGGACCACCCCCTAGGCCCCTACCATGGGCATCCATCACCATCAGTTCTCCATGCATCGCCACCCCACCATTGCATCCCCACCCCACCGCAGCAGCTTTTAAAGATAAACCAAATCCGCTGCCCCTGTTGCGAGCCCTGCATCGCAGTTCCCAGCAGCAGCAGCTGCAACTTGCTCACAGTCACAGGCGCAGCTGATGAGCAGCCGCCAAAACAGAAAGCGCGGTCTGATCGCTTCCTCCTCCATCCACCACCACTAGCTAGCCTGCCGCCGACCGTCGTGCGAGCTCAGCTCCGGCCTTGTGGAGCAGCTCGTGCAGCGTAGCACGGCCGGTGCCGGCGGAGGCGGAGAAGGAAAGGTGAGCTGCCGCTCGTGTTTTCTGTCTGTCCGGCTATCTTTTTTTTTTTCCTTTCCCCTCGCAGTTTGGCAGAGAACTTGGAGTTCGTTTGTGCATCGAAGAAGCTTTTTCTCAAACCTGCATCCCATTCCTCTTTTCCCCCAATGTTCCTCTTTTATTTAAAAAATATATTTATAATAAATTCCTGCGATCGGCTGCTGTTTTTTCTTTACTTCTGGTTGTTAGTTATTGGAGTCGGTTAGGAATGTTTATTTGTTAAGTTGATGATGTTGGTTTGGGCATTTCCTCGTCCTGAAAAGCTGCCTCCTCTTCTGCCTTTTGTCCAGTTCCTTCTCTGAGAAAAACCACAGTTTTCATCTCTGCTCCGGGGGCCAGGCCAGGCCAGCTCCGCTCCATTCCAAGAAGGCCCCCGTTTCCCTTGTCTTCCTTCGCAAATCCTCCCGGATCTTCTTGGCGCCGCCGGGGAGGCTCCCCTACCGGTAGGTCGCGCCATTGCCGTCACCCCCATCCAGGTTCTTGGGAATCACTTCGTTCTCGTGCGTGAAAGATGATCTTTTTGGGGACGATGATTGCCACGAAATCTTTCAAGGTCGGAAATGATTTCTGACGGAAATTGTGATCATTGTGATTTCACAAGATCGGCTGCGCACTCAGGCTCGCCTTACTCACCTTGCGCTCTGAGGTTAAGTGAAAAAAAATCGCAAATTTCTGGGAGCCACGCGTGTTCTTTCCTTTTCTTCAACCGGTGAGGAGGCTAGGCTGGACATCAAGTGCGTATGTCGGGATGAGTAATGGAGATCAACCCAGTGGAAATTTTTCTCTGTCAATTTCCTTGTGCGCATTCCAAACCTGTTGTTGTTTACGATTTTCTTTTTTTTTAAAAAAAATAAGTGTGTCCAGAACCAGTGGTCTGTGGATTGCAATTCTTTAGTCACCGTTTGACTGCCTACATGTGCTAGATCCTAAAACAATACAACAATTTCCCTGTTGCAGCGCGTCTCGCCATCCATCCATTCATTCATGTGATTGCTTGCAAATTTAACGAGCTAAAGATTCCTCCCCCTCACTGGTGCTTGTTCCCATGGTCTCCCAACATCGAGTCGCCAATTATTCCCGCTGTCCCCTCACCACAAGATGCTGCCCTTGTGCTCTGCAGGTGCTGCTGCTCCCCCTGCCGCCTGCGTCCTGTGACTGAGATCCATCCAGCTCGGAGGAGGAGGAGGAAGAGGAGGAGCTCATGGTCCTGGCTTCTAGACGTTGTGACCCAGATCTTGATGCGGCTGCCCGAGTAGTTTACTCATCTAGAGGAGAGGTTGGGTACTTGACCTGATTTGGTGGGGGCTTTGCCACTGGGATAGGGGGACAGTTTGGCCTGCTGGATCTTTATCGCCAGTTGTTGGTCCTGTCCTTTCCATTGGGCTGGGAAGCATTCACATGCTGGTGCTGCCGGTTTGGTACTTTCTTGACGGATTGGTTAAGCGCTGTCTGTGGGGTTGTTGTGCTGCTCCTCCTTTCATCTCATTTTGTGGTGATTGGTGGGGGGAGGAGGAAGAGCTAGGAAGATCTTCTCCCTTGTTTCTGGGTCATTTCTCAGTGTGGCGCAATGAAGTACATGAAACTTGGATCGAAGCCGGATCTCTTTCAGACAGAGGGCGGCAATATAAGGTTAGTTGATTTGTTCCTGCCTTAGCACCACACTGTCAGATTATTACATACACATATATATTGTTTTTTTGACTTGTCATCCTAGACTTGGTTCTCATTGATTTACTCTGCTTCAACGCTACTGGTCATGTTGCACTGGATTTATCTTGATGAATGTTCTAGAGATTCTGGGATAGAAATTTCAAGATCTATTTCACTTGATAGGAAATAGGTCTCAGCGGTTCTAATTCAATTTTCTTAACATATTTGTGTCTTGTCTTAATATTTCTGCTATTTGGCCAAGATTTAGTGGATCTGCTTTTTGACTATTCGTTTAAAATAAAATTAAAATGAATGGAGTTGCTCAAGGGGCCAATCATACTGGTAAACTGGATCAGCTGTTAGTTCTTTAGTTTTCTGTGCTCCATTTCTTAAATGAGAAGGAAAGGAATCCATAGGTTTTTTTTTTTCTTTCTATTTGTTTGAGTTGAGAAATCAGCATGAATTTTGATGTGTGTAAAATTAGTGTTATGAATTAGAACAACACTAAAAATTAATTTAAGACTAGTTCCATCTTCACAACGCTATATGACTGACAGCTGTGTTATATATGTGGCTTTTGTGCTAGTTATTAAGGTGTGGATTGCCCTCTCATTTAACAACCAACATGAAACTCATGGTCTGGAATACTAGGAAGCGCATATGATGATGACATGCAGATGGCTAACTGTATATTTGATTTTATTTATACGCTAAGTTGTCCTTGATTCTTTTCAGTGGCATATGTTCTTAAAGTTCTTATGTACTTTGAAGGCTTGTGATGATTTAACCATAGGAATTCTTTTCTCTAGTTTGCTTTGTATTTTATCTTTTGGATGAGTGGATTGGTTGGTGGCATTGTGGTCCATCAAGGAAATTTAATTCCTGGAGCTCAATAATTCTCTTTACCTTTGATAGAACTAAGTTTTAAATCATCTATATGTTGGACCACATATCAGTTCAAATTAGTTATACCTGTCATACACGCTGCTGGTATATCTCAAGTTGCTTTTGCCTTTTTCTAGTTTTGCTTAAGGTACATGGCCAAAAAGCTAATGTTCTGTCACTGTTATCTCACCTTTAGCTGATTCGCCGAGCTATGATTTTGTTTCGTTGTGTCATTTCAGCTCTGCATTATTGCAGCATTTGCAGTATAAAGATTTATCTTTTAATCATTGCATTCAGTCATTCACATAGCAAGTTTTTTTTATCCTAACATATCTTACCATTATTTTAGATAAATGATACTTGTGTACTTACTATGTTGCCTCTCATTGGGTAATTCTGCTTATCATGCAATATCTTCACATATTTGCTCCCACTGCCTTTCCTGTACTTGCATTACCTGCATCACCTAGCTTCAATGCTAATGTTTTGTAATCATGCTTTTCAGGTTTGTTGCTACAGAGCTGGCAACAGACATTGTTATATCCATTGGGGACGTCAAGTTTTATCTTCACAAGGTATTGAATTTATGTTCCGCACGTTATTAGCCTCAGCATGGATTGAACATGAGTAGACCTTATTGTGGTAGAGCTATGTTGTGTGCCACCTGAAAATCTTAGGTGGTTATGGGTACCATTGGCACATCACACCTACCCCTTTTAATTGCTCAAAAATAAAAACATCCTACTCCCTTTGTTTGCATATTTCGCCAATTGTTTCTGTGTTCTGACTAGATGCATTTGCTTAACAGCTGGTTCATATCTAATGCAGAGTTCTGTGTCAAACAACTAGTTTACATGCTTTTTATGTACAAAGGGAAAATAATCACATACCCTGCAAAATTTTTTTTCAGTTTCCTCTTCTATCAAAGAGTTCACGCCTGCAAAGGTTAGTTGCTTCAAGCAATGAGGAGAAAAATGATGAAGTGGATATCTCTGACATCCCTGGTGGACCTTCAGCATTTGAAATATGTGCTAAGTTCTGCTATGGCATGATTGTAACACTCAATGCATATAATGTCCTCGCTGCCCGCTGTGCAGCTGAGTACCTAGAAATGTTTGAGACCATTGACAAAGGAAACCTCATATACAAGATTGATGTGTTTCTGACATCAAGCGTATTTCGCACCTGGAAGGACTCAATCATAGTTTTACAGAGCACAAAGTCACTGCTGCCTTGGTGTGAAAATTTGAAGGTAATCAACCACTGCATTGACTCTATCGCGTCGAAGGCGTCAATTGATCCATCAGAGGTTGAATGGTCATACACTTACAACAGAAAGAAACTCCCATCTGAGAATGGCATTGATTCACATTGGAATGGTGTCAGGAAGCAACCTATGGTCCCTAGTGACTGGTGGGTTGAGGACCTTTGTGAGCTTGAAGTGGATTTGTACAAGCGGGTGATCATGACCATCAAGGCAAAGGGAAGCACACCAGCTATTGTCATTGGAGAAGCATTGAGGGCCTATGCATACCAACGACTGTTTGGCTCCCTTGAAGATGCTGTGAGCAATGGGGTTGATTGCACAAAACGTCGTGCAGCTCTTGATGCTATTGTATCTCTCTTGCCTACTGAGGAAGGCTCAGTGTCATGTGGTTTTCTTCTTAAGCTGCTAAGAGCTGCATGTTTGCTGGAATCTGGGGAGTCCCATCGTGTTAACTTGATCAAGAGAATAGGCACACAATTGGATGGTGCTTCAGTTTCAGACCTTCTTATACCACCAAATACTGATGAAAACAATATGTACAGCATAGATCTGGTCATGGCAATAGTGGAAGAATTCATGTTACAGAATAGTGATAGCGGTAAGGAAAAATTTCAAGATGATGAAGAAATTGTGGAGATTGAGAACGTGACATCTGTTTCCAGCACGTCAAAACTGGCAGTTGCAAAGCTGATCGATGGATATCTTGCTGAGATTGCCAAAGATCCAAACCTTCCTCTTCAAAAGTTGATCGCACTTGCTGAAATGGTGTCTTCTCTACCCCGGCCAACACATGATGGGCTCTATCGTGCCATTGACATGTATCTGAAGGTATCTCTTTGTGTTTCCACTAAGTGCTCCCATTGTAGGGAGTTTGAATACTTAACACTACTTAACACTGCTTTCCATGCTTACAGGAGCACCCCAGCCTATCAAAGAGCGAAAAGAAGAAATTATGTGGACTGATGGACTGCAAGCAGCTGTCCCATGATGCGTGCATGCACGCCGTCCAGAATGAGCGTCTCCCCTTACGCGTGGTTGTTCAAGTTCTCTTCTTTGAGCAAGTCCGGGCATCAGTTGCCTCTGCAAGGAGCGACCCTTCATCTGAGCTCCCATCTGCTGTTCGCTCGCTTCTTCCCAGAGAGAATGGCAACTCTATTGGCAGCTCCAGGTCAGCTGCCACAACGACAACAGAGGAGGAATGTGGGGTCCCGACATCGAGTGACATCAACTCTTTGAGGTCAATGAGACTCGCCAACAACAGCGGTGGAAGTGAGAGGAGCAGTGGCAGCAGTGACATCAACAAGAACAGCGATGACAAGAGTGCCGCGGGGAAGGCGAAGGGGATGCTGATGCCGAAGAAGATATTGAGCAAGCTCTGGTCTGGGAAAACGAACGCCGGTGAGAACAGCAGCTCAGACACGTCTGAGAGCCCTGGGTCCGTAAACCCGGAGGAGGTGAAGTCCATGCAGTCACGGATCACAAGGCGCTCAGTATCCTAGTCGCGCGGGGTTAACGGGGTCACAGCCTAGTTTTGTTCTTGCTCTTGATTTGCCTCCACTAGAGAGTAGTAGCAATCTCAAAATGTGGAGTACTACTACTTACTTGTCATGTCGCCAATGACTCTTTTTTTTGGCATGTGATTGCTTGTAGCTGGAGTAGGTTTGGTCATTGCCTCATTGGTAATGTTTTCAGGGAAGTTCCATGGGATATTTATGTGACCTTTTTTCATGGTAGGAAATACAAAGAAAGTACAGGTCTTTATAATTGATGTATTTTTGCAGGCAAACTCATAGTGTTTAACTTTGCTTCTTATAGTGTTGAGGCTGATCAGAAAACATCGGCTGCTCATGTTTTTAATATGAACAGTAGTGTTATGTTAAGAGCTGTTTTCGGCAGTTCGTCTATACATGGGAATTTGTGACAAGAAACGAGCTAGGGGGCTGAAACTAGAGAGAAGAAGATGCATTGTGATGTGATCGAATTTGTTGATACTTGGCCTAGGTCGCTATATTCATGACTGGCGCATATTGATACGGACATCACTGATCAAGTTATGCAATGGCAACCGAATTTGACCTTTTAGAGCCTAGCTCAAACTGATTGGATGGAGTAGGCATGGACCACTCAGGTGCGAGTCCTATTGTCCGACTCAAATATAGGTCCCTATTTTTTTTTTCTTAACTGCTCTCTCCGTCTAAATAAATATGTAATTCTTGCATCTCGAGGAGTTAGCCATCGTAACTTTGACTAGAGTTATATGAAAAAAATACTAACTCTTATGAGACAAAATAAGTGTCGTTAGATTGGTTATGAAATGTATTCTTATAATAAATTTATTTTGAGACATAAATACTAATACTTTTTGTTATAAATTTGGTCAAAGTTTATACAGTTTGACCGACACATTTCCTATGGTTGTATATTTAATGGGACGGAAGGAGTATCAAATATGTCTGTGCATTGTATTATCACATACGTACCAAGATATATTCTTATAAACCGGCTCGGATGATCTTGCACAAAATTTTAGTTAGTGGAATGTAGACCTTTATCAGATGACGTGTTATTGATATGTAATTAGACTAATAGTTTTTTAGTTAGAAGATATAACTCTTTATAGTGTGTTTCGTTGTATTGAAATTTGAAGAGAGTTTTTGTCAGATTTTTCTTACCATCATCGATGTAGCTGTTTCGGTCATTGTTTTAGCAGATGTGATAGAGAAAAACACTGTGCCAAACATGGTCATAGTATTACCGATGCGATAGAGATTCAATCTAACTTGTTGCTGATATCAAAGCAGTAGGAATTCCTAAATTTCGTTCCACAGCAGGAAAGCCCGATCCGACGGGAAGGAAAAGGCCCCCAAGTTTGACAATTGCGGCCCTAAGCCCAGAGTCTCCCAATCCCCATCGGGCATCGGCGCCGCCACTGACGCTTGAGACGCTCGCCGCCGCCTGCCAGGCCGCCACCGCGCACGACTCTGTCCTGCTGTCCTCCTTCGCCGCCTCATCCTCTCCTCGCCGGTTCCCGCCCCCTAACACTAGCACTAGTAGTGAGTCGAGAGGCGGCGTCAAGGGGCTGTCCAACGGGCCGGCGACCCCCTCAACCGCCGCGGTTTCGCCGGAGATGGACTTCCAGGTCGTCGTCCTCGCCGGCGGCACCTCCGAGAAACTCTCGCCCCTCGTTTCCAAGGTGGTATCCCCGTCCCCTTCTCATCTCACCTGACCTCATCCACCGTTAGTCCCGCGTCTTAACCTCTTCTTCTCTTCACTGCGCAGGACGTTCCCAAGGCGTTGCTCCCGGTCGCCAACCGCCCCTTGCTCTCTTACGCGCTGGACCTCCTTGAGGCCAGCGACCTCAAGGACCTCATCGTGGTGAGCTCCTCGCTCTTCTGCTGCTTCTCTTCCTCCTGTCACGGCTGCTGTTGTCCCAACTTCCCAGGCCACGAGCAGGATATTGTTTGGCTGATGTGGTGTGGTGCAGGTGGTTGAGGGGCAGGAGGCCGCGCAGCTTGTCGACGCTTGGGTATCCAGCGCGTACCTGGATCGGCTTCGAGTGGAGGTGAGCTTGCTTCTGATTCCGTGTCTCAGATTGCAATGCCCAATGCTCTGTTACTTGGGCTATTGCCTTTGTGTTAGTGCTAAGAGTGATACGTAATTGGAGAAGATCCTAGAAACAGGAATATGAATTTATTCTAAGGATGCATGAAGATAAATTAGTTGGATGATACATTTTGATGGCAGAACCAAACATGCCTTTAGAACTAGGTATTAGGTGAATATTTTAGCTCTTAGATTAGAATTTTTTTTCATGTGGATTTTGAGCCAGTTTTATTAGGCACCCATCTACTAGCATTGTTATGGTAGGCTGATTATGGAGGCAGGTTACGTCATCCCTACAATGTCATTGAGACTCTATATGATTTTCTGGGGAAAAATTTCTCGTGTGTTGTGAGTGGAATTTCGTTTAAACAAACTGATCTTGAAGCGTGGATATGCTATCATACCTGGTACCTGTTTGTCTGAGTTGTCGAGGTGATGATATTACAACTATTGAAGGCTAATCAGCGTTGGAGAGGATGTCACTTACGTGTTGCTTGGCCTTCCCTACTGTTCTTTTTGAGCGAGGTCCTATCCTTTATTGTTACAACTTCCTTTCATGCTAGTTAGCCACCTAAGTGGAGATGAGGCACTAGGCAGCAGCCAATCGCCCACCAAGTTTTGAATCAAATGCCTTCTACAACACAGATGTTAATATGTTTATAATTTATGAATGTAGCATAGCATAAACGAATTCCTTAGTTCTAAATGAAAATTTGATTTAAAGTATGTTCCCTCTATATCTCAGTACCATTTCATGTTGTTCATTTGTTATTCAAACAAGAGTGTACTCTCACTATGCTCTCCCATTGTTGCTCTTTCTTGCATTTAAAGTTCGAAATAAGCTGGCTACTAGTTTGAATCTTACAAGATTTACATTCTTTTTTACCAATGCTTGAATGTAATCTTTGTTGATTTTTCAACACTTCTTCGATAAAGCGAGAATGTGAAGCTTGTGGACTATATGTTGATCCAAACATAACTCCATTAAAATTTAAATATCTTGTGAGCATGTCTTTGTTCTAACTTATTTCCTTTTTTCATCAATGCTAATCATTAAGCCCATGGATATAAAGTCAGTATAATATATGTTCTATTTCTTTTAACTTCAACTTCTTGAGTTCATTCTTGTTTTTATAAAGTTCTCTCCTAAATTTTGTTTTCTTCGATTGGCATTTGTTTATTTATGGTATGCTACAAGCTCAATCTCATTGACAAACAATTGAAGGACTGTAGGGGAATATATTTTCATTTTGTTTGTGGAAGTAACTCTTGTTTCTATTCAGGTAATTGTGGTTTCTGAAGACCTTGGAAGTGCTGGTGCATTACGAGCTATTTCAAAGCGACTGACAGCAAATGATATTTTGGTAATGTTTGTGCTTTCATTCGTACTATGGCAATGTTGACAAAATGTTGCACAATTCTAACACACTGAGCTGTGTTTAAATAGGTAGTTAGCGGTGACCTGGTAACAGATGTGTTGCCTGGGGCTGTTGCTGCAACTCATAGAAGAAATGGTGCAGCTGTTACTGCTTTACTATGTTCTGTTCCTGTTAGTGGTCCTTCAGACACTGCTGCTGCTAGTGGGAAAGATAAAGCTAAAAAGCCAAATCGTTTGAACATAGTAGGGCTGGACAGGAGTAAACAATTCTTGTTGCATATCGTGTCAGGTTTGCTTACTGTGATTTCATTAAGTGTAATAGAAGGCTAGTAATGTCATGCGCGCATGGTTCTCATATCTGTCAATGTCACCTGTAGGAACTGATGTTGAAAAAGACGTTCAAGTTCATAAAAGAAAATTACAGGCTGTTGGTCAGGTAAGGCACCTATTCCACACCTCAGCTACATTTGTTTCTGAGGAATTTCGAGTTTCAGTGCTATGCTATACTTATGTTTACATTGTTATGCATCATGATTCTTGAAAAACAAACAGGCCAATGCTAAGTTGTATCAGTCTCATGTTTTTTTTGCAACTGGATTCTAATAGACAAATCGGCGGCACATGGGCAGCCTATGTATAAGATATAGGAGTATTGCTGGAAGATTGGGTTCTTGTCATAGTCACTCGGAGGGGTGCTTGGATCTCAGAAATAAAATCCTGGGTTTTGGATGCCAAATAGGACTAAACATAGACTAAAAAAAATTAATGACGATTAATTGATGGTTAGACCGGGAGAGGCCATTAGAAAAATTTGTTCGCATTTACCCCATATTGTACGATGACTAATTTTTAGCCTTGAGATATAAACACCCCTTAGGCATGGCAACTGTGGAGTATTTGTAACATGGAAAAAATTTTGTGCTATATTGTATTAGATATTTAGATTTGGTACTATACCTGTCACTAGAATAATTCAATGTTCACACAGTAATAAGCTAGCTTTATAGACTCAAAAGTAGCTGCTGTTTATACTGACTGTCAAGCACAAATCATGATGAGTTGCACAAATCTGATAAGTAATAATTAATAACTTACACCTCTTCATTTCCATTGGAAGCATCGGAAAAATGGAAACTTTCAGAAAGTCTATTTCAGCTTTCAACAATGTTCTCCTATATAGATTATAGAACACATCTCTTTACTATTTGTCTACTCTATTTCATATATATACTGGCCTTTTAATCATGTTCATTTAATAACTCACACCTCTTCAGACACTACTTCTGTTCCTGTTAGTGAAGTCTTCTCCCTGTGGTCAAGTTTTTTTTTTTTCTTTTTAAGTTGGCCTCAGTCCCTTGATAGCTTAGTTGCAATATATGGTACTTAGACACTTGGATGCTATCATTTTTATGATAATTGCATTTTTGTTGGATGTTCATATCAAATTTTAATGTGAAGTAATAACAGTCATGTTAATTGGCCTGTCATGATTTGGTTTAATTTAAATTCAGAAAAGCACTCAGTTTGAATAGTTTGATGAACTATAGAGTGAACTAAATATGCTATCCTTCTTTTGTTAGATGGAAATTCGAAGTGACCTAATGGATGCACATCTTTATGCTTTTAAGAGGTTAGTCTATATTTTTTCAACCTTTCGTTATGTCTTGTTTGGTCGTTCTTTTAAATATGCTCACTACTCAAGCCATAGATTTTTCCTTAATTTACTGCTGGTCACAGGACAATATTACAGGATGTACTGGAACAGAAGGAAGGATACCGTAGCATTAGACTTGAAGTTCTACCGTATTTAGTTAGGAGTCAATTGGTATGCTCATGCTTAATAACTTGTACAACTTTCGTCTGAAGCAGTATTTAACTTTTGTGAACATGAACAGAGATCAGCTCCATCAGGTGGCAGTGTAACAGCAGTTGACGAAACTGGGAGTAGTGCTGTTCAGTCCAGTGGTAATTTGCAGTGTTTGTCGCAGCATCGTGTCATTGCACCTTCTGCTTTCAGGCAGAATGTACTATCAAGATCAAGTGGACATAGGTGCTGTGCTTATGTTGCTACTAAAAGCAAATACTGTCACCGCTTGAACTCGATTCAATCATATTGTGATATCAATCGAGATGTAAGGATTTCATTCTACAGGGAATTATTTTGTCACATGCACCACTATGGAATCATGATTAAATTATTATTATTTTGTATTGCAGGTTATAGGGGAAGCTAGCCACCTTTCTGGTTATTCGTTCTCTGCGCAAAACAATATCATCCACCCATCATCAGTTCTTGGATCAAAGACTACAGTAAGTCTGTTGAACTACTAGCAATCTAGCATCATGAGATGGTTGCCTGAAAATATAGAGAACATATCGTGAAATGAATTTAGGATGTGATAATGTTAGCTGCTACCATGTTGCGTATATATATGAAAATATTCATTTGTTTGCTTTAAGACAATATTGATCTTTCATTTGTGGGATTTTAGTATCAGTATGCTTCAGTTAAAATTGTGATTACTTTGCCATGTTCACAAGCATTTAAATAGGGATCATGACATGGAAGTACTTTTATTGAGAGGTTAATAATGGTTTTTCATGTGACAAATCTAAGGCTCTTTTAATGCATGCCAATGATCAAACTTTATAATGTTTGGTTGCATGTCTAGATTATCTATTTGACTTCAGAGGTAGTAATAAATTGCTTTTGATACATTAATAATGAGATTTTTTAATCCAATTCTGCATGGTGTTTGATGTTTGAAATGGTTACAATTCCTATTTTGGCTCATTGTGTTGTATTTTATGTTTGTTTAGATAGGACCACATTGTATTCTTGCTGAGGGTTCACAGCTAGGTGACAAGTGTAGTGTGAAGCGATCCGTGATTGGTCGTCATTGCCGAATTGGTTCCAATGTAAAGGTAAGTCCACTGTGACTTGTTATTCCATTGTAATGATTTTTTTGTATGTTCTCGGGAAAAAAAAGTTACTACCTCGATATCATGCTGAAAAGTTGTACTTGCGGGCTTTGGCTTATGTAGCAAAACTAGGAACTGCCGAACTGGCATGTTGGGTGTGCATTACATGGCACAGAAACTGGTTGTGTTTGTAACCAGTTGTGTTCTTTTAGATCTAGCCTTCTTAGGCTGAAGAGTATTCCTTAATATAGCCTTCCCTGCATCCATATTTCTATACTATTATTCTTTGACATCATACTGTAGTCCTTGGAAAAGGAGTCAATGTTCATAAACCTTTCAAAGATTTTCTGTTAACTAGCAAGATGCAATTGATAATTTCTGTTTGTTCTCTGTAAGGTATCCTTTGTGACCATCTTGCAATTATATCTTGATGCTTTATGGAATTATTACTATTTAGCGTTAGATATCCGTGCCAGGTTCAAGCTCCATTCTGGTTTAAGCTTCTTTGTTTCCTTCTCATGAAAGAAATCATTTCCACCCTCGCAGATTGTCAACTCTGTTGTGATGAATCACGTTGTTATTGAAGATGGTTGCCACATCCAAGGTTCTGTTGTATGTAACAATGTTCAACTGCAAGAAAGGGCTGTTCTGAAAGATTGTCAGGTACTCTCTTCTGTACTCCCTGTAGCAAAAAGAGAGAGACATTTTGAAATGCATGCACAAGAATTGGCAAGCAATAAATCTTCCATTGTTTCATAGGCTTACTAGGTTTTTTAATAGAAAAATAACCATTAGTGGCGAAAAGTTTGTTTTTTGGACTGTCAAGATCCTTGGTGATTTAATCTTGATCGGGAGTGGAGCTCCTTAGTTGCGTAGTGATGGTCTTACTCTTATCATGTGGAGTTCAGCTGCATACCAGTTTGTTAACTGAAATGGATGCAAAGCTTAAATTCATATTTAGTGTCTTATTCAGTAATTTCTTCAATCTCCCATTTTTAAGGTTGGAGCTGGTTATATTGTGACTGCTGGCAGCGAGCACAAAGCAGAATCCCTAGCAAGAAAGTACAGTGAGCTTTGACTGTTTTGTTGGATCCTGAATGATTTTGTGTTCACTTGAGATGCACCCCCTTGGAGGAAAAAAGGGCAGCAGTTCTTGTCCAAAATTTATAAAAATATGTCATTATGTACAACAGCACAGTTTTGATTGCAGTGTAACAGTGCGAAAGGTTTTGGTTGCTATTATAATAGTTCTGACATTCCTTCTCACTTCCTCAGATATACTATGACGCCTCTAAATTACCAATGTGAATTTTGAGATGTATATTTTTTCCGTCTCCGATGAAGATTTGAATTCACCTCTTTTTTTTTTTGTTTGACATAGTGGATCGCCTTTTCCCAGTGGTTGTCTTTGTGTTATAAACAATGTTTGCTTATATGAAGGTGTTTTAGAACAATTTCAGCAAGAGCCTTCCAATCTGGGCCTCCTCATTAGTCCTCATTGGGGCACCCACGCAAGAGTGCAGTTTCCTCTTAATCCGCGTAAGGAATTAAGTGTTCTCTTTAGGCTGATTCTCTGTCACTCTGGCACGGAGAATCATCTACGACCGCTCAAAAGATGAGTTGGGTCATTCGTAAGCTCTACCGGATGATCACCAAGCTTCGAATTACCACCAAACCGTCTAAGTGATGTTGATCATCAAGAATAACAAGCAAGACCTCTCACTTGACCATAACAAGTCTAATGAGAAAGGTGAATGCACACTTGCTGCTCTCTTCTTACTCTAATAAGGTTTCTAGCCTTGATTCTCAAAACCGCAATCATCTCACTAGGCTCTTGCACTCACAAGCAATCCCAAGGTGTTTCTCAGGTGATCAAATGAGCAAGAGGCCTTCTATGGATGAGTGGGAGGAGTATAAATGACCCCACACAAGCCACTTGCCGTTTGGAACAAAAACAGCTCACTGCGAGCAGATCGGGCCCACTTTAAAGTTGAACCGGACGCGTCTAGTCCAGCGTCCAGTCAGGTTCCAACGACTACTATACAAAAGGTTCAGTTAAAGTTACCGCATACAGTCGGTTCACTACTCATCGGACGCATCCGGTCAAGCAAAACCCTCTCTGGTCGCTTACTGGACGTAACAACATGCATGTCCGGTGCTCTGGCGCGTCTGGTCATTTCCCAACTGACTGGTACTGATCGGACTCTCCCTGGCATCTGGTGCAGCGTCGTTCTAGCGTCGGGTCAATGGAAAACAGCTCAAACTTCGTCGAATCGAGAACTTTCCAAAACGAGGTTTGTTCCACTTGATTCCTGGACTCTCTCTGAGCTACCTAGAGCTATGTTTGACAAGTGTGCACCACACCTAAACTCAATAGTCTTATTTAGGTCAAGCTACTAGTCTATACCCCTCTTTATAGTATGGCCAAAGAAAAAAACAAAGTCCTAAACTACTCTAAGTACCTCTCAACACCAAACAACATTTAGAACTAGTCCATCTTTAACCTTTTTCTGCATCTTTTGAAAACTGAAACGGATTCCACCTGCAGAGAACATGAACCAACATTAACTTACCATTATCATGACCAAACTTTTAATTGCGACTGCAAAACACACGTTAAGTAATAATAATCACTCAATGTCATTAATAACTAAAACCCACTAATGGCATAGATGCTTTAGGCGCATACATAGCCGGTCTCATCGTAGAACTAGCTCTCTCCGCTAGTGGAATTTAGAGGTGTGGCCCTCCATCGATTGTTTCTTGGCCATAACCAACCTCTCCTATTGGGTACTAGTATAATGCCCGTGCTAACGCTACGATGACGTCTAGAAAAAGATACACACGTGGAACAGATACACGTACGACACACACACATGTTCAACAAAAACAATTCCTTAATAATGAAGGAATATCAAATCAACTTATAAGAAGTATCTTAAAAATGTTGCATGCTAATGCCACTCCAGCAAACAACCATGCAAATCAAATAAACAAAAGACATATGTGAAGTTATTACACATCAACGGGTACGGCTACATTTCGCAAATGCAAATTAGAACATGTTGTATGTTTCTATAGTCAAGCATAATTCCTATATATACTATTGAATATGCAACTCTATTTTTTCTTAAAAAAAGTTGTGCATTACCAAGCCATGTTTAAAACATTAGACATGATCAGTTTCACAAACAATACCTAATTTCTTTCCATCGAGGAAAAGACAACCTTAATTTCTCCATTTAGAGTTAAAGTGATGTCTCCCCTAATCAAGAGAATGTTGAAGATTACATCATTAGGTCCAAAAAACCGAAAAAACATGCTGGAAGTTCTAGGCCTCGGACTAAACCCAAAGCTGGAGATTTGACCCCTAGAGCACCATTACAAAAAAATATAGGTGAAGAGAAAAAATACATTCAGCTAACCACTCTCATCAGTTTTCCTTCACGCCATGAAGTGGATGCGATTTCTAACTTGTACTGGCTGTTAGAGGTAGGGCACCGTTGCTCCCCTCGCGACTGTGCACGATGAATTTTCAGAGTTGCTTGCAATTAGTGAGAAATTTTAGCTACCTTTAACTTTGGAAGAACTGATAGCTTCCTATCGTTGGTGAGAGCATGCAGAAGCTCAGTCTTCTCCAGAAGATGATCTCAGCCCATCACCAACCATATGCATAAAGAACACATAATAGAAAAAAATATTATATTGGCATGCCTGAACACAACGAACAACAAGCTTTATGGCCCTCAAAATTATTAATTGGAGAACCAGCTCCTCCCGAGCCCAGATTGTGACAATCCCAAATGTATTGAGTCCATCCATTTGTTTTTAAGGCAACCAGAAAAACAGATTAAACTATTTACCTGAAAGGGCTGATCTGATCATTTATCAAAGCACAAAAATCAATAAACTTTGAAAAAGGAGTATCCTTTTCGCAGGATCTGTACAGCTGGAAAACAGAGTTTTACAGAACCAAAAGTTTTTTCAAGTAAATCATCTTATGTCCAAACTGAACTCAATCATGTGGTTATTATATAGGCTGATATGGTGTGGTGGTGACTAAGATTCCATTTTGATTTACTTTCCATGTGTCTTAAAGTTGACATGGTATCTCATTCTATAAGACAGCTAAATCAGTATTGAACCTGCTCACATTTGCATGCACTGGTTTCCATGGAATCAAGAGTTGAGTTCACAAGTCTGGTAGAGGCCCAAGCAACACAATTGTGCATATTCTCAATGAATAAATCGACGCAAACGTGAATTCAGGAACATTTGCTAATTGCTAGAGGGCAAATATTTCAATTGTTAACTGCTATTGCAAATCTACTTTAGTAGTAAGATAACTAACATATGTAAGCATCACCAAGAGAGAACTCATGGCAAAATTTTAATCTTAAATAACAGAGCTACCTTCAGTACCAACAAAGTGCCTCCTACAGTCATACTAATTATGTAATGTTTATAGGACGAGAAAAATGACCACTTACAAAGTGCCTCGATGTGATGATCACATACAGTAGTAGCACACGTCTTTGTTGGCTTTTCTCCATCAAAAGTAGAGTTTAATTTCAGGTAGAAAGGAAGAAAAAATAAAGAATACAGGACCGTGCATGTGTGAATCTGAAGCTTGAAAAAATGGAGAAGCGAAAATGTATGAATTAAGGTGTAAAACTAATTACCTGCACCCTGTGTTTACTCTGCACCATGCATGTATAATCAAAAAGTGAGGCGAGGTCCCTGAAATTACAAGCATTGACATGTGACAATTAGAATAGCAGGGTTTCCAAATTCAATAGATACCTGTCAATGTATTTTGCATACATCATTACTTCCCCATTGTATCTTCTTTCTATAAAGGGCACGTCATCTGAAATTAAATACTTACATCCTCAAAATGGACAAAGGCATGACAAACCACAAAGTGGTACTCGATCGCCATATCCTCGTCCTTCTACTTGCCCACCAGTTAGGCTTCGGCACATCAGTTAGGCGCCAACGCCACTTAAGCGAAGGACATGACGGCGAAGAGTACGTCAATCACACTTTTCCCAGACGTGCATTGCGGTTGGAGAGGGCAGCCCCTACTCGCGCGGGCCTTCTCTTTCTCAGAATGGCCTCACGGAGGGCGTGACAGGGAGGCGGGGTGATGCGAGGGAAACAGTAGCTTCCTTTGAATGAAACTATGAAGAAAATCATGTATCAGAATTTCAAATGACAATGCAAACTAAAATCCTCAGCACATCGAACAAAGCATACCAAAACTGAATGCTCCATTTGATGTGTTTAATACACCCAACTCCCCCAACTCATCATAGAAAAAGCTCATAAGAAGCTCATCTCAGACATATGCTTCCATGTAATTCACACCATGTAGCATGAACAAAGCCCAACAAATAAGTAACAAGGTAACTACTATTAACTGAAAGGTGTCCAATTTCTAAGCCCCCCACAAAGCTTAAATTCAGAGCATTGCACACCACTATGAGAACAGAGAAGCTTGTAACATTTTCACCTCAAGTCGATCAATTCACCACCGGTGACAGGAACTCGTACCTCATCACGGGAGATGGCGACATCACATCTGTCTCCTGCCCCGTGGCGCTCACTTCCATGCTAACACTACGGTAAAGATAAAATTTGTAAAGACTAGTAATTTTTTTATTAATGATACAACATAAATTGAAAATCGACTATACTCTTGTAGTAGAAGAATTAATAAATAAAAAAAATCTCCCTATGTTAGTTTTAGTTATTTTGTTTTTCAGATGGAATATATGTTAAAATAATAGGCAATATTCATGCAGTGTAAATAAAAAATAGCAAGGCAAAACAAATTGCTACACCAAGCTCATGAATTGAGATTGATTGCTACATGAAAATGGCTAACTATGCTAAAAAAAGAATGGCATCCAGGACAAGCTCGATGCCTAACTATGCTACAAGTCTCGATTCTGTCTAGTAAGATACTCATTACAACAAGCCGCACCTCTGAAATTCCAATGTGAGGGGCAAAGGGCAGAACAAAACTCATGTTCTGGCATGTCTTGACCTGCGTCTCTACGTTGGAGCACCAGTCCTGCACCTCCAGAAATAGACGCCAGCTAGTTGCATGTCGTCAGCATCTGATCAACGAAGCAACAAATTTTCCAAATCCAATCAAGTGTCTCTATTCTCTGAACTCGTTTGTTTCGTCGCCTTACACAAGCCCTATTCTGCATTTCGCTGAACAATACACACCTATTTCAGCTTCTGGATCATCACAAGCAGTAGAGTGCGGGTGCTCTTTCAAATCCCACGTCGCGAACTTTTCCTGAGCATGGCTCCAACCCTGTTCAATGTTTCAGTCTTTCAGACTGCATTGTAATATATGCCAAAATTGAACTAAATTAGGTCTAGATAAACACCATATAATACGTGAAGAATTAACTAAATAATTCTTACCAAATCTTCTCAGGAATTATTATCAATTACAATTCCTGAATTGAGGAAGATGTGTACAACTACCAGTTACCTTTAGTCTCGGCGTAATCGCTGTATGGTAACGCCACAAATTAGGTTGTCAAAAATGGTACCATGGTATACTGATGTCATAAGCATCCTGGTGCAAACTCACACAGCAGCTGGAAGGGATGGGGAGGGATTGGCACACCTGTTGACCCTGCTGCGTCTCGTTAGGGCGGCGGCATCGTGGAGGACGAGGCGGCGGCACTGCTAAGAGGAGGAGGCCGAGGTGCGCGAGGAGGAGGCCACGGCGGCGCTGCTACGTCTCGTCGGGGCGGCGCCGAGAGAAGGATGCCGAGGTGCGCGAGGAAGAAGCCGCGGCGGCACTGCTGCGTCTCGTCGGGGCAGCAGCGTCGCGGACACAGATGCCGAGGCAGCGGCTCTACTGCGTCTCGTCGGGGCAGCGCCGAGAGAAGGAGACCGAGATGCGCGAGGAAGAGCGGCGCTGCTGCGTCTCGTCGAGGCAGCGGCGTCGTGGATGCCGAGGCGGCGGCGGCGCGGCGTGGATGCCGAGGTGGCGGCGGCGCGGCCGTGAGGAGTGGGGAGAGGATGGGCGGCGGTCAGTAGTGGGCAGGCCGATTCGATCGTCCAGTCGGGGTGGTCTTCGCGGAGGGGAAGGCAAGGGATCGAGGAGATTGCGCGTGGGAGCAGTGGCGTGCGTGAGGGGAGACAGCGTGATTGGAGGGGGAGGTGAAGGGGAGGTGGGATGGTGAGTTTTGGACAAACTTCGGATCACAGCCCTTGGATCAAGATTGGATGAAGACATGGCCGTAGATTTCGACTTGGATCATGATTAGATGCACTCGTGGCCGTAGATTTCGATGGAGGTAGGCTCTATTTGCAAATCCAATTATAGGAGAGATTATGGATTGGTGGGACAAGAGCTCACCTTATCCCTATCCTATCCGATTCTAAATATCCAAACACCATCTAATCTTTTCACTGCTCCAACGAAGGCACACAACCATTATCATTTCTTCGGGCCTATTTCCCAAGACTTTCACTCTATTAAAAACATTTGTTTCTTCTCTGAAGTTGTTGCTATTTTGTTAAAATGTTTGATAAAACAATTTCTCTTAATAGAGAAGAGGGTTTAAATGTCTATAATACCGTTTTTTTCTTTTTCTTTCTTGTCCTTTTTCTTCTTTTTTTTTCTTTTGTTCTTTCCTTATCCCATAGCTCTATAGAGAACCGGGGATCCGTGCCTCGTGCATGATACATGTCGCATTTTTTTCCTCTGTCGACCTATAGTTCCCGCTTGAACTAACACCACTGTCCTTACACCTTCCATCACGCTGTCAAACGACCAAGGATGACAACAGAACAGATCTGTTTTTATCCCACGGGTCTTGGGTTGGGACCCCAAATTAGGTGAAGACATGACGGATTTCAGTGTTCCTCCACGGGTGCCCACGGGACTATGGGACCCAAAATTACAGTTCATGTAACCAGAATGCAGCCCACATGTATACAAGAAAATCAAGCCCACCGCGTCCAGCCACTGTGCCTCAGTCCCTCCAAGGCTCCAACTAATTCCCGACCCCGCTCCCAATCCCATCTGCGGCGGACCGGCGGTCGAATCACTCTCTCCCTCAGATTCCTCCCGTGTTCCGGCGGCCGGCGAGCTCCATTCCGCAGGCAAGGGCGAGGTGGAGGAACAGGTGACCGACGTCTCACTCTCCTGCAGTCCCCTCGGCAACTCCCTCTCTTGTCCCGCCGGTTCGTCGCTCGTGGCCGCCGAGCGAGGAGCGACGGCGCGCATCCGCTCCTCCTGCTCTGCTTCCCGCGCCGTCTCGCCTCTCGTCGCCGCCCCGTCTCCCTCCGTCGTTCCTGGCCGCCAGTCTTCTTCTCCATCGCCAGCTACGGGCTTGAAGAAGGAGGAGGAGCCGCAGCGCGTGGATCCAGTGGCGGCGGCGTCCATCCCGCGTGAGAAGGGAGAAGGATCCGGTGAGATATCTACTCGCAGCTCTCTCTCAGCGATTTACTTGTCTGCTCAGCGCTTCAGCGCCCTGAAGCGTGCGCTTAGTGCCGCCTTTTGGAACCATGGTCAAAATCCAAGCTTACGTTATGCAAGTCTTGTTGTTTCCTCCCTGGAATCTCTGGGGTGTAGAGGTTGTGACAGGTTTTATGCCTTTAGATCACCCTTTTAAAAAAAAATCAAGCATACTCAAATCTCGTGCATAATTTCAGCTATTCTTTTAGTTGGTCAGGTAAATCGAAGTATAAACTTTTGGAGTTCTTGATGTTTCTAAATTTTGCTCTTTTGTTGGTTTTGGGCAGGGCTTTTCAGTTCAGCGCAGCATATCAAGATTGTTTCTGTTAATTTGTGTATGAGCTCAGTTAACTGATAAGGACATGTGAAGAACCAGTGATCAGTAATTTGTACACTAGTGTCCACTGAGATGGACGGAAGAGAATCAGGCTTATGGTAAATCCTGGTGAATATTCATGGGAGGTCAGCAAGTCCTGGCCTGACTAAGACTAGTAAAGGAAAAAACAGTGCTTCATCTCAGATCATCAATGGTGAGAATGAGGTTCCCGAAACGTTATCTCATAGTGTTGCTGACATTCATCTGCACAAATGTTTGCTACATTGAGCGTGTGGGTTTCTCGATTGCCTATACTGTCGGAGCTGATGCCATTGGTGTGAATCAAGCCAACAAGGGCATGATACTCTCTATGTTCTATTATGGTTATGTTTTATCACAGATTCCTGGTGGATGGGCAGCACAGAGAATAGGAGGTAGACGTGTTCTGCTACTGTCATTTGTATTGTGGTCTATGATATGTGGTTTAATCCCACTTGATCCCAACAGAGTAACCATTCTGGTCCTTTCTCGCCTATTTGTTGGTGTAGCACAAGGTTTCATATTTCCTGCCATTCACACTGTTCTGGCACAGTGGGTGCCGCCACAGGAGCGCTCTCGCTCGGTATCTCTCACTACCTCAGGGATGTATCTTGGTGCAGCTTGTGGCATGCTTTTTTTCCCAAGTCTGGTGAAGCGCACGGGACCCCAGTCAGTTTTCTTTGTTGAAGCAGTGCTGGGAGTAGCATGGTCTGTAATATGGTTAAAATTTTCCAGTGATCCACCTCGAACTGATCTTCCAAAGGTATCAATGCCAAAAGTGGCATCTCGAGACATGATTAAGGCACAAGCAGGAGGAGTTGTCGCACCTCGGACGGTAAAGATCCCATGGCGAAGGATAATATTCAGTCTACCAGTTTGGGCAATCGTTGTAAACAACTTCACCTTCCACTATGCCCTGTATGTTCTTATGAACTGGCTCCCTACCTATTTTGAGCTTGGCCTTAAGCTTAGCCTCCAGGATATGGGTTCCTCAAAGATGCTTCCCTATTTCAATATGTTCATTTTCTCCAATATTGGTGGTGTGATTGCTGATCACTTGATTACAAGGAGGATTTTGTCTGTTACCAAGACAAGGAAGCTTCTGAACACCATCGGGTTCATAGTCTCAGCATTTGCACTCATGGCCCTTCCTTTATTTAGCACACCCTCAGGCACTGTAATGTGTTCAGCTATCTCCCTTGGTTTTCTGGCTCTAGGAAGAGCGGGGTTTGCTGTAAACCATATGGATGTTGCTCCAAAGTTTGCTGGGATAGTAATGGGGGTCTCAAATACAGCGGGGACACTGGCTGGAATTGTTGGTGTTGGCCTCACTGGGAATATTCTGGAGGCAGGCAAAGGCTTCTAACAAGGATCTAACAGACTCAGAAACCTGGAAAACAGTCTTCTTTGTTCCAGCATACCTTTGTATTTTCAGTTCTGTCATTTTTTTAATCTTTTCGACTGGTGAAAAGATCTTCGAATAAAGGGTGGTTTTATTTTTTTGCTAGTTCTTTTCTTCTCATTTACAGTGAGGCAGGATAGCAAAACGGGAATCTTACATGCATCTGTAGCATTTGTTACTAAATTTCAGAATTCAGACTGCATCACACATCTAAAGCTATGTCAGGAAAACTCACATTTTCGTTATGAAGACTCGTCTCATTGGCACAGTCACACTGACACGTGAGTGAAGGTAACAGAATTGGCTGTGCACCAAGGTTATCTTCTTGGTCTTGTGACATATAATCTCACCCGATGTTTGTTAAGTTCCCTTATCTTTGCCCTGCAATGTAAAATATGATTCCAATGAGAATGAACGGCATTGCCATTTTCTTATTTGCATGGCCCTTGCTGAGTCGAGGCAAATCCACTAGCTTAAATTTTCTGAACCACTTTTTGCCTTTGGATCTTTATTTGAGCTGCGGTTTTAGACTGGGTCTTTCCAGCATTCGTTCATTTCACGCTTCAGGCGAGCATGTGTGTTTACTCAGTAGTATATGGTGTTTTTTCTGCCCAGACGATGCATTGCTTTTGCTTAAATGCTTATCCTTCTCTCAATTTTTCTGCCACCCTTGTTTCAAGCTATTTTCTTGGCTGCACAGGATTTCTTGACCATTTGACTTCTCTCTGTGCAAGCGCTTGATGAACGCTGACCATATATTGGTTGAAGCTTGGTTGCGAATAGGGCGTAGCGGTTTCTTACTTCTTGTTATCAAGTAACATGAAAAACAACATGCGCAGAAAGTATATAAATTGACACTTCAACTGGAGCCTGGAGGTCCTAGATTTTCGTTAGCGGCGTTCAGAAAGGTTGTTGACTTGTTGTCACATGCATCTTTCGATTGGAATCATTTGGGCTGGCCACATGTCCGCGTGCTCATTGGCTCTTTGCTGAGCACGGCGGCCGCAGTAGGCAGTACAAAACCACAAGTCCGCAGCGCCATGTGCGGAGAACGTGCCCATCACTCCAGTCTCCAGCGGACCTCTTCGTTGAACGCCCGGCCCGGTGCGTTCATCCGCATGTTGCTGCTATTTGGGCTTCTCATCCGTCCGTCTTGACGCAACCGCTGTTCTTGGGCCCTTCGTCTCTTCCCCTGCATGGTTTCCGAGAGATCAGGCAGGATCCTGCTTATGTGAACGACGGCCTGCTAAGGAAAAAGGTCTTCTTTTTTTTTTTTTTTTGCCTTCTCGAACTATCGTTCTAGTTTACTTTTTCTTATCCAACTCTAGCATCGGACAAATTGTCCTCTACTCCAAAACCGTTTAAATTAACTCTCATCCTCTGTTAGTACTTATTTCCAGGTGTATATATACTTTTTTAGATGGGGAGGGGGGGTTATGTCATAAATTTATGTACACGCCTACGATGGCAGATTCGATAACGCCAAACACTAAAATTGCTCCATCACCGATAACCATGGCTACAAAAAAAAAAATTTATAGGGGTGTCCCTATTTATACCATAAGCCGCGGCACTTCAAACTGGTCTCTAATAATTCATTTTTAGAAACTCATGTTCTTTTGCCACCTTTAGCATGAGTTCAGCTCCCTCAACCAGTTGATTCTTGTCCAGCTCGGGATAAAGATCTACCCAATATTTAATCAAGGCACAGATGTGACATAAGATTTCTACAAGATTTTTTACCCTGATGTGTGATCCTTTTATAGTATCAGAACAATGCGAGCAGCTAGAGGGGGCAGAAGGAAAAAAAAAAACTAAAACAAAGAGAAGAATTTTTGCTTTTTATTTAAAAAAATCCCTTATAGACTAATGGAGCATAGCACTCCATCCCCTAAAATCCTATTAAAATACAATTTAAAAGTAGAAATAAAAAGCGTTAGTATAATTTTGTTCTCTATGATTTGTCTTACCATTAAAAATTTTTTTGAAGATAGGACACCCAAGAAACGAACATAACTAGCGATTGGTACCTAAAACAGACAGAGAGAGTGGTTGGCACCAAAGTCCAGTGGGCCGGCCCATTGGATACGAACACCAAAGTAAAAACATTCTGGGCTGCTGGCCTCGTCGTGGGGCCATCCGAGGTTGCACGTGGAGCGGCTGCCGGTTTTGTGGCTCCCGATCGCTCCGGCCTCCTGCTTGTCGCCTTACTGTTGCCGCGTCCATCGCCGGCCATTGACGGCGGGCGGCGATGAGCCACGCATTGCGGGCGACGGTACGGTGTGATGAGCACTATTAGTTTTTGGCCATCCAGAGCCAGAGGAGAAAACTAATTAAACCTAAACCCGATCAACTGGAGTCGAGCGTGGCCGCGTACGTCACGCCGCACCACCGAACCGATGGAGCAAGTTGCGGCTGCATCTGACGGCAAGAAACAAAATTAATTTGCCGAAAGGCACCCCGCAGCTCGATCGGCGGCATCCGAAGGGGCGGCTCCCGGGGCCCCGGGTTGGCGATGGCAACGCCAAGTCGCCAACGCATGCCCAGAGACAAGACAACCTCAGCCCTTGGCGGCAGCCAAGGGGCAGGGACATCGCATTCATCACATCTGCCTTTATTAAAATTTCTCCGGCGGGTTCCGGGGCCCCCGGCGCGTCGCTTTCCGGCCAGTCGTCGTCTCGTCTCCTTCCCCTCCCCTTTGTTCCTATCCACAGCCTTCTCCCGCGGCTTAGATTAGCCCCGCCAAAACCTCCGCACTCACATTCCCCGGATCCTCTCTGCGTGTGCGTTTATTTGTAGTTCAGGTCTATTTGCACTCACATTCCCCGGATCCTCTCTGCGTGTGCCAAAACCACCTGCGCAGAGGATCCTGCGGACGCGACGACGGGGGCAGACAGTGGGGGCTGTTGCGGCAACACGGAGGCGCCAAACCGCCAATGTCATTGGAGCTCTCCTGCCTTCAACCTTTGTGTGCCCCCTGCCACTCCGGAGGGACCGCCTCTCGCTTCTTCTTCCTCCTCTAGCTTAGCTTCGTCTATATAAGCAACCAACCACCAAGCCTTCTCGATCTCCTAGCTAGCTAGCTACCTACCAGTACGACCTGTCTAGCTTACTGTTCTCCGTCGTCCTCCACATCGATCGATTGATCGATCAGTTAATTGTTAGCTAGCTGTTGCATATACACAGACACCTCGCCATCGGCTAGCTGCTATACTGTTGGCTGCTAGCTGCTCCTACTGGACGGCCTCCATTATTGCCTCCATTGCCTCGATAGCTCAGTTATTAGCTTATATGTATCGAGACAGGAGCGAGAGAATTGAAAGGCGATCGAATTGAAGTTGGAGCCAGGAGCTAGAAGAAGATCGAAGAGCCGCAGGCAGGATAGCTAGAAGCTAGATGAGCTGCAACGGCTGCCGCGTGCTGCGCAAGGGGTGCAGCGACGCGTGCGTGCTCCGGCCCAGCATCGAGTGGATCCACGGCGCGCAGCCGCAGGCCAACGCCACCGTCTTCGTCGCCAAGTTCTTCGGCCGCGCAGGCCTCGTCGCCTCCCTCGCCGCCGTCCCGCTGCAACACCGCCCAGGTAATTAATTAAGCAAGCTAATTATTACTCCTTCATATAGTACTTAATTCACTATTGCTCTGGTGCTCCCTCGATCCTCAGCATTCCATCGTTTTCTAAGTTACAACTTGCAAGATTATCCGTGCGTAGTCGATCAGTATGCTTACTCTGACGACGTTACTCACATGAATAGATCGATACAGATGATGAACTGATGCAGTAGTTCATTCAATCTTTTTTCCTGTTAAGTGTTTAATTAGTCACGGATTACTACTAGGAGCTAGAGGAAGAGCTTCGATTTTATTTATCTATCTAGAGTTGTATAGACCAACAATGTTTTCTTGAACAGAAAGAGAACAGATGTGAGTATGTGACCTATCCATCCACCAAGGTATCTCCCACCAGCAGCAGCAGCAGCAGTAGTATACCAATGTTTTGTTTATGGCGTTAGGCTTACGCGGCCTTCCGACGCACCCATGGGAGAAAACACAAAAGTATAGAAGGGTTAAGGTACCCATCACAAAGCTGCAGAATCTTTTTGCCAGGCCCAAACCCCAAACCAATGCTATTTCACCAAACCGACTCCAATGAGTGTGCAGTGCACTGGCACAGATGTGCTAGTTAATTATTGGGATCTATTTATTATTATGATTATTCTTTCAAAGTTTTTTTTTTTAGTTAAGGCTCTATTTAGCAGTAGTACTAGTAGTCTGACTTTGAAGTGTGAGTGTGTGACCCCTGACTATTAGCGTAACTAAGAGCCAGTTAATTTGCTGAGGTTCACAAAACTGGATAAATATAATATACACAAATAAAAAAAATTATGGGTGACATTTTTTTTTAGTATCAAATTTATGGGTGATAATTAACAAGTAATAACTAACACTGTAACTGTGTGGAATGGTGGACAATGCATGCAGCTCTGTTCCGTTCGCTGCTGTACGAAGCGTGCGGGCGGACGATCAACCCGGTGAGCGGCGCCATCGGGCTGATGTGGACGGGCAACTGGGACCTCTGCCAGGCCGCCGCCGACGCCGTCCTCCGCGGCGACTCCCTCCGCGCCCTCTCCACCACCTTCACGGACCGCGACATGGACGGCCTCTACGGCGACGTCGGCCTCGCCGGTGCCGCCACCGCCGCCCTCTCCTCCTCGTCGCCCCACGACCACTCCTCCGCCGCCGCGCCGTCGTCCAAGAAGCGCAAGAATAACGTCATTCAACGGCGGCGGCGCTTTCAACGCCGCCGCCGACACCGTCCCCGCGGGCTGCCAGCAGCAGCAGCAGCCGCCGCCCGGGCTGGTGCTGCAGTCGTGCGAGCTCGACCTCTGCCTGACGCCCGCGTTGTCGCCGCCGCTGGGCTGCCGGCTGCCGGGCTACGGCGGCGGCGGCGCGTCCGACGAGTACTCCGCCACGACGACGTGCGAGGACCAGCAGCCCACCCCCACCACCGGCGGTGATCATTCGGAGGCCATGGACCCCGGCGCTGCTAAACCTCTTCAATTGACTGACGATCATCGTGTTGGTTCGTCGACGTTTTTTTGGCATGTCAAAATACTTCTGAAGTAGTAGTAAAGAAGAAAGAAACCCGCTGTTAATTGGGTGAATTAACGAGTCCCTTAATTTTGTATATGTATGTAATTGGGTGAAATGATGTATGTACTATGTAGAGGGAAGAAAGCTGTGTGCAATTTCTATTATTCTTTAGATGCAATTTTCGGAAAAAACAAATGCTAAAGAATCGTCAGAAAAAAAATGAGATGATGATTCCGTTGCCTCGGGACCGTTGCTACGTGATCCGGTTTTCCCGAGTATTCAGGAAACGATTTGGACCCAACATTTGTCTCTAGTCTAGTCAAACACGTACGGTTTCAAGAACATCCATTCCTATGAGCTGCGCCATGCCTCGGCTTCTGGCTATCGTTGAAGGGCAATGTCAAGCGATCACCTCATAGCGATTGCGCTATTTGTCTCATATTGCTGGGCTAATTGTTTTTTTTTCTCTTGTCTCCCGATGGTGATGGAAAATGGCCATGATTCGCAGGGAAAGTTTTTTTTTCATGTTTCCTTGGATCCAGATCTGTTTCGTAATGTGTGTATGCACACATCACGATGCAGATCTAAGGGCACATACGAGGGCAAAAAAAAATTATTTACCATGATTCGCTATACATGTTATTTGTCTGATATTGTTGGGCTATTCTGTTCTTTTCCTTTTCCTCTCGTCTACCATATATTGGTGACGGAAAAACATACATTGTGGCCATGAATCGCTATAGAGTATAAAATGGTATTTGTCTGATATGGCTGGGCTATTTGTTTTCTCTCTCGTATACTGATGGTGATGGAGAAACATACGACATGGTGGCCATGATTCACTATATGTGGTATTTGTGTGATATTGTTGGGCTATTTGTTTTTTTCTCTCGTCTACCGATGGTGATGAAAAACATAAACAGTGACAATCTAAAATTTCAAGACTGTCATCTAAGGCCCTGTTTAGATTCACTGCAAATTGCAATTGCAACTAGTCACATCAACGTTGCGACATATGCATGGAGCATTAAATGTAGACGAAATGTTTATATGTTTATACTTTTTGCATATACATCACGAGACGAATCTTTTAAGTCTACTTGGGCCATGATTGGACAAAAGTTGTCAAATACAAACGAACGTGCTACAGTGCAGAATTGCAACTGCAACTGAGATCTAAACACAGCCTAAGTCTCATAATCGATATCTTGGTCCTGAAACTTGCTACTCGGGCCACATGAGGTGTCTAAACTTTCACAAAAGTACCATTTAGGTCCCTAATTTCTATAATTATTACAGATCTAGGTTCTAAACATGCTAATCAGGTCACACAAGGTCCATAATACCACTGTCTGTGATAAGGTGCTTGTGTGGTTGTTGAAAGTGCACCTAGCACGTACCTCCCCCCACATATCTTGTCCCTCTCTCTCATCACCTTCTTCATATCCCCTCCCAGTAGGCGCCACCACCACCACCGTAGCCCGCTAGCGTCCACACTCTCACTCCATATCCTTCAACAAACTAGCCAAACTTGGCCAAGGCGCTCAATGGCCTATCATGGACGAGTTGCGCTCCTTGTTTTTTGGCTTAAGGGCATGGTTGTTGTACCTATACAAATGAAGATAGGAGGAAGGAAAAGAAGATAAGAGAGAGGGACCACATGTGGGCCCACACAGGAGGAAATGAGTAAGAAGGCAGAGAGAGAGAGAGAGAGAGAGAGAGAGAGAGAGAGAGAGATGACATATGGGCCCTCACATGCTAGGTGCATAGACAAGCAACAATGTGGGCAGTTTATGACAAAAAATTGTAATTTATACCTCGTATGGCCTGATTAACAAGTTTAGGGACATAGACCTATATCTTTAGAAGTTAGAGACGATGGCACTATCGTGTAAGGCTATGTATCTCGTGTGTCCCTTTTAGCAAGTTTGAGGACGACCTAAATATGCAATGTTGTAAGTTTAGAATCTAGATAGCACCACTATACAACTTTAGGTACAGGACCAAACATGTTAGATCCACGTCAGAACTGATTCAGGATGATATGCCATAAGCGGGTCAAAACCTGTTTTGGAGCTATGCTAAAGTTTGATTAGAAACCCAGAAATAGAAAAAATATAAGTTTTTTGAATCTAGATAACACTGTCTCCTAAGTTTAGGGACGATCAACGTGTTTCACTCATTTTTTATATGTTTCACTCATTTTTTATATGGTCTCTTTTCTCTATTTTTTGTGAGACCCACGTAGACGCTCACATATACGAACGTACACTCACCTCTGTAAATATGCCTACACACACTCTACCTGTATGAGCACCTTGCTAAGTGCCCATGTCAAATAGAAAATTTGAACATGAGTGGACATATTTCACCACAAGGAACCAAAATCACCTGAAGTACGCTTATAATTCACTTATATGGTCTCTTTTCAGCACCCGATATTGCCTCCCTTGATATATAAATCATGTCTCATTATAAACAACCTTACGTGGATAAAATGGCCCATGGTGTCTCTTTTGTCAGGAAAAAACATCTGTCAGGAAAAGCAAAAAAAAAAAGAAAAAGAAAAAGAAAAACACTATACTAATTTCTCGAGAGTACAGGGGAAGTATAACTCATCAGGTGCGCGTAATGTTTGGATGTGATGAGAGCGAGCTGAAACCAGCTCTAAGCGACGCCGAAGAGACGGGGGCAGAACTGAATTCAGGAAGGTGCTGCATGCATGCCACGCCATCACCACACCTAGCTAGAACCTGTTTCATTCAGTCAACCAACTTGTACTTACCGAACATCGACATCGAGGTCTAGACTCTAGAGACACAGTTGCATGTTTGCCATTGCAACCAATAATAACAGTGTTTTTTTGTTAAAAAAAAACAGTGTTTTCTGCTCTGCATGCAGTGCTACATCCACCGCCAGCAGCGTCGGTGTTGCAGCAAACTAGGAGCATCAGTCACCGTCGTCGGCCACCTGAGTCCTGAGTTCTCAGCTAGTTCTCAGAGTCGTCGGTTCCCATTGGTTGCAATTAAATAAAGCAGTTAAAGTAAGGCCTGTTCTCATAGCCCCAAGTCCTACTGGGCTGTATTTTGGGTTGTCCTGCCCATAAATGGTTTATGCGCCTACGATTTAGGCCCAACTTAAATTTCTATTCCTCCATGCGCAACTGGCACTGGCCCAATCTCTCGCAAAAGCAACTGGCCCATAGGTGAAGAAAGAGGTGGGGAGCTAGTTAAAAAGATTAACCAAATTTAGTGATTTAGCTACTTTGTAAAATAAATTTGATAAAAAATTAATAGAAAACTCTAATATATTCTGTAAAACGGGGCTCTCTATATTTAGTGAGATAGAGAGCAGTGGAGGCCATCCAATAATAGAGAGCGAACTTGTTGAGATACAAGGCTACTAAATTGCTATTGTAGTCATTTGTTTAGTCTCTTGGAGATGATTTTTCTCTAATACTTTCTATATTTAGTTTTACAAAAATGATTTGGCTAGTCTCTTAAAGATTGTCTTAATTTACCATCAATTCCGTATACTGGGACAAAATCTAACGTTTGATCCTTCTATTTCAGAAGAATAGAGACGATGTTAGTATTTTAGCTCGGCGAAGATTATCAGTACCATCATTGTTGCTTTCTACTAGTAGGGGTGCTCCATGTTGTAGCTATTCTATGTGCTAAAACGTCTCAAAAACACTTGAAATATATTAATATGTCTTAGATTATGTGTTATTATATGTTAATACATCATTAACTTGCTAATACCTTCCATCTTGCGATGCTGGCTCTAGAGAAACATGTTGGATTAATTTGGGCTAGGCCCATACTTAGTCTAACAATTAATCATTATAATTCCAAAGGCCCCCAATTAGTGTTAAGTGGAAATGGGAATAGTACCACATGGGAGACTCACTGAGAGTGAACTCAACTTAAATAGGATGTTGATTGACTCTCCTATGTGCAAGGAAAGAGGAAAGAGGGGAGACCACGCGTGCCGCCTGTGCCGCGCCCGTGGCCTTGGCCTTGGCCGGACGTGATGTGTTGGGCCATGTTTTACCACTCAGCGCAATGGTCACATGTGGCAAGTGACGTGGAACGCACTAGCAGCCACTATCTTCTTCTCCACTGCTTACTGTTCTTGAGTTGAACTGCTCTCTGCCATCTCCGGCCGAGCTCCTTGCGCGCACAAAGTGTCTTGGTGAGCAGGACGGAGTTCGGGTCTTGGTGAGCAGGCCTCCGGAACTCCGTCCGTCAAGCATACCTGCACGGGTAGGCGGGCGATACAGTTTTTAGGGGAGCGCATCCGCGCTGACTGCTCGCTATTCGTCTTCGAGCCTTCGTTCTTCTCCGAGCATTCACGTGTCGGCACTGCGTACTCCTACCGTCATCGACTGCTGCTCCGACTTCGTCATCATGACACATATGAGGACCGGCGCTGGGAACAACGACAATGGTGCTGCCCAGAGTTCCAACTCGGGTTTCACCCAAGGGTATAATCTAATCTCATCCCTAGTAATATTTCCTATGTGCATAGTGATGTTGTGCATAGGATTTGGTGGAATCTGTCATAGTAGCGGATATGCATATGCGATGCTTATTTTGATTCCGTTATTATTATTGTTGCTATCGGATTTATTGATTAAACCATGCCGTAAAACGACTAAAATTTTAACAATCCAAAAACTGTATAGGTCTTTTTCGGCTGCTAGCTTTGCTGCGTCACTGAAACCACCCATGCTGAAAGATGGTGGTGCCAACTATAAGATATGGCGTTCACAGGTCCATGCTGTGTTTTACCGCTATGCGCTGTGAGCATGTGATCAAGGGTAAGCGCACTGAACCGCCCCTTTCTTCTGAGTAAGAGGGCAAGTTCACTGACGCGGACAACTTGTTCAAGGTGGCTCTCATCAGCGTCTTAGACGAGGGTATGGTACCACTGTACATGGATTTGCCTTCGGACAAAGATATGTGGGATGCATTTGAGGCCAAGTTCGGGGTTCCTGACGCTGGCAGTGAGCTGTACATCATGGAGCAGTTCTGTGACTACAAGATGGTCGATGACCGATATGTAGTTGAACAAGCTCATGAGATATAGATGCTGGCCATGGAGCTTGAAAACAACAAGTGTGTGTTGCCTGACAAGTTTGTGGCCGGCAGCATTATTGCTAAGCTGCCACCTACTTAGAGGGACTTTTCCACTTCTCTGAAACACAGGAGGCAGGAGTTCAGTGTAACTGACCTCATTGCTTCGCTAAGTGTTGAGGAGAATGCGAGGTCAAAGGACACACGTGGTAAGAAAGTGTATTACGAGGGAGGTTCTAGCGCCAACTTGGCGCAGAGGAAGAACCCTTGGGCTGCCCACTAAGAAAAAGAATAAGAAAAATAAGCCTGCAGTCAAGCCCAAGCCTGCAACTTTTAAGAAGAAAAGTAAGGAAAAGGAAAAGGGATAATTGTTTTGTGTGCGGTGGATCTGACTATTGGGCAAAGGAGTGCCCAGACCGCAAGGACAAACCCAAGAAGGTAGCAAACATGGTGATTAGTGAATCTGAAGGATCATGGTATGGTAATTACTTACCAACAGTCCTTTCAGTATGTCTCTCGCCTAAGTGGTGGGTTGACATAGGTGCTAATATTCATGTGTGTGCTGATATTTCTCTATTTTCTTCTTATCAGGAAGGGCGAGGTTCGTCCCTCTTGATGGGAAACGGTACTCATGCCTCTGTACTTTGGTGCTGATACGGTCAATCTGAAGTTCACTTCGAGAAAGATCGTAGCAGCTGAAGAACGTGCAGCATGTCCCCTCTACCAAGAAGAATCTCGTCAGCGGATCTCTACTATGTAGGGATGGTTTTAGACTTGCTTTCGAGTCCAATAAATGTGTTGTATCCAAGTATGGAACTTTTGTTGGTAAGGGCTATGAAAGCGGAGGCTTGTTCCGCTTTTCTTTGATGGATTCTTGTAACAAAATTGTGAACCATGTTGCAAATGATGATGAGTCTAATGTTTGGCATTCACAACTCTGCCATATTAATTTTGGTTGCATGACGCGCTTAGCAAAAATGAACTTAATCCCAAAATTCAACTTGGTCAAAGTGCCATGCATGTGTGCAAGCGAAACAACCTCGCAAGCCCCACAAGGCTGTGCAAGAGGCAAGAGATTTTGGCACCACCTGGACCTTATCCATTCTGATCTGTGCTAGATGAATGGTGTTTTGACCAAAGGAGGAAAGAAATATTTCATGACTCTTATTGATGACAGTACTATATTTTGCTATGTGTATTTGCTGAAAACAAAAGATTGAAGCACTGAATTACTTTAAAATCTATAAAGCTGAGGTAGAAAACCAACTTGAGAAGAAAAATCAAACGGTTGCGGTCTGATCGTGGGGGAGAATACTTTTCCAACGAGTTCACTCAATTCTGCGAGGAACATGGAATTATTCATGAGAGGACGCCTCCATATTCCCCCAATCCAATGGGATTGCCGAAAGAAAAAACGGCACTCTAACTGACTTGGTTAACGCCATGTTGGACACTGCTGGGACTTTCCAAGGAATGGTGGGGTGAGGCTTTATTGACTGCGAGTCATGTCCTGAATAGAGTTCCTACAAAGAACAATGAGAAAACGCCATTTGAGGAATGGGAAAAGAAAAGGTTAACTCTCTCATACTTGCGCACTTGGGGATGCTTGGCCAAGGTAAACGTGCCAATCATCAAGAAGTGCAAGCTTGGACCAAAGACTATAGATTGTGTCTTCCTCGTCTATGCCTTACACAGTGTAGGCTACAAATTTTTAGTAATAGAATCTGGAGTGCCTGACATGAGAGTCGGTGCAGTGATTGAATCCAGAGATACTACATTCTTTGAGAAGGAATGTACCTAGCATATCTAGTCATGGATCTCCTGATGCTCCTGACACTTTCGTGCCAACAGAAAATATTGAACAAATATCTGTTGAAAGTCCTGAGGAGGACAATGGTGGGGTCACTCGAAAGCGTAAGAGACCTAGGGTTGTAAAATCCTTTGGTGATGACTTCACCATATACCTCGTGGACGATACTCCAACGACCATTAAGAAGGCATATTCCTCTCCCGACGCTGACTATTGGAAGGAAGTGGTGCGGAGTGAGTTGGATTCAATTATGTGCAATGGAACTTGGGAACTTGTTGACCAACCATATGGGTGCAAACCTGTAGGGTGCAAATGGGTGTTTATGAAAAAGTTTAGGCCTGATGGTACTATTGAAAAGTACAAGGCAAGGCTCGTGGCTAAGGGTTATACCCAGAAAGAAGGTGAAGTCTTCTTCGATACTTACTCACCGGTGGCCCAATTGACTACTATTCGAGTACTACTTGCCCTGGCTTCATCTCATGGTCTTCTCGTTCATCAGATGGACGTTAAGACGGCTTTCCTAAATGGAGAGTTAGATGAGGAAATCTACATGGATCAGCCTGACGGTTTTGTAGTAGAAGGTCAAGAGGAAAATGTGTGCAGATGTGTGCAGATTGTTGAAGTCTTTGTACGGCCTAAAGCAAGCACCTAAGCAATGGCACGAGAAGTTTGACAAAACCGTGACATCCGCTGGCTTTACTGTGAACGAAGCTTTGGCTATAGTTATTGCAAACCTGTGTCCACTCCATATGATCCAAGTCTAGTTCTGAGGAAGAACCTGAAGGCTAATGAAGGATCAATTGAGATACTACCAAATCATTGGCTCGCTAATGTACTTAGCTAGTGCAACAAGGCCTTGATATCTCGTATGTTGTGAGCAAACTTAGCCGTTTTACTTCAAAACCTGGGAGATGATCATTGGCGTGCTCTTGAAAGAGTGATGCGCTATCTAAAAGCAACAGCAACCTACGAAATTCACTATGCCGAGGTACCCAAAAGTACTTGAGGGCTACAGTGATGCTAACTGGATATCTGATGCTGATGAGCTAAAGGCCACTAGTGGATATACTTTCACACTTGGGGGTGGCGCTATTTCCTGAATGTCTTACAAGCAGACTATCTTAATGAAGTCAACCATAAAAGCAGAACTAGTAGAACTTGATACTGCCACTGTTGAGGCTGAATGGCTTCGAGAACTTCTGATGGATCTGCCGGTGGTTGAATAACCCGTGCCTGCAATTTCCATGAACTGTGATAACCAGACTGTTATAATCAAGATAAACAGTTCTAAGGACAATGTTAAGACCACTAGGACATGTAAAGCGGTGGTTGAAATCTGTCAGTAAAATTGAGAAACTCCAGAGTGATAGCATTGGACTATGTCCATACATCTAAGAATCTGGCAGATAAATTCACAAAGGGACTATCACGTAATATGATAGACAGTGCATCGAGTGAGATGGGACTGAGACCCACGTGAAGTCAACTAGTAGTGGTAACCTGCTCTATGTGATCGGAGATCCCGTGAATTAGAGTGGCGAAACAAGCTATGAGTAGACTGAGGAAAGAGATCCTTTACTATGTCCCTCTTTTGAGAATGCACTTCTCTTCCGTACTGTATGGCAGATTGGTGAAATACCTTAATGTGATCCGTGTGGCTTTTAGAGAAGCAAAGATGTCGGCCTACAAGGCATCTTCAAAGGAACACACCTGTATGGCTTCGACTGTTAGTCACAGTCTATAAGATTCGGGTGGTCTCTAGATACTCATGAAAAGGGCCGGAGTGTGACTAATATGCTCCAACCAGAGGGGATGCTTTAGGTAGCCTAGTATCAGTAAAGGAGCTGGACAAAGCCTACGTCGCGCAAAACTGGACAATTCAAGGCATAGTCCATTGTGCAGTTGTGGCCAAGTGGAATCCCTGTTCCTAGATGGATGTTCAACTTAACAGTCTCCATCGAAACACTAATATATCAAAACAACTCATGAACTGAGAACATTAACTGTGTGCCCTACAAATTTGGTGGGGATTGTTGGATTAATTTGGGGCTAGGCCCATACTTAGTCTAGCAACTAATCATTAGAATTCCAAATGCCCACAATTAGTGCTAAGTGGAAATGGGAATAGTACCACATGGGAGACTCACTGAGAGTGAACTCAACTTAAATAGGATAGTTGGTTGACTCTCCTATGTGCAAGGAAAGAGAGAAAAGCGGGGAGACCACGCGCGTGCCGCCGTGCCGTGCCGAGCCGAGCCGCGCCCGGGGCCGTGGCCAGTGGCCTTGGCCGTACGTGATGTGCTGGGCCATGTTTTGCTACTCAGCACAACGGTCACATGGGCCAACGGTCATGTGCAAGGGTCACATGTGGCAGTGACGTGGAACGCATTAGAGCCAAAGGGCAATGGGGTAAAACCGCCTGTGCCTGGGCGGCTAGGGCTCCCATCCCTGTCTACTATAAATACGGCCGCTCCCCTGGTGACTCCCATCTTGACCTGCCACTGTCTTCTTCTCCACTGCTTACTGTTCTTAAGTTGAGCTGCTCTCTGCTATCTCCGGCTGAGCTCCTTGCGCGCACGGTCTCGGTGAGCAGGCCTCCGGAACTCCGTCCATCAAGCGTACCTGCACGGGTAGGCGGGCGATACAGTTTTTGGGGAGCGCATCCACGTGACTGCTCGCTGTTCGTTTTCGAGCCTTCGTTCTTCTCCGAGCGTTCGCGTGTCGGCACTGCGTACTCCTGTCGTTATTGACTCCTGCTCCGACTCCATCATCATGACGCAGACGAGGACCGGCGCTGGGAACAACGGCAATGGTGCCGTCCAGAGTTCCAACTCGGGTTTCACCCAAGGGTATAATCTAATCTCATCCCTAATAATATTTCTTATGTGCATAGTGATGTTGTGCGTAAGATTTGATGGAATCTGTCATAATAGCGGATATGCATATATGATGCTTATTTTGATTCCGCTATTATTATTGTTGCTGTCGGATTTATGAATTAAATCATTCCGTAAAATGACTAAAATTTTAACAAAACATCTCATTATTGTTTCGGGAGATCTGGCTTGCTGCTCCCTTTTGCAAGCCGTGGGACAGCCGGACAGGCCTAAGCCGTCACCACAGGCCTAAGCCATCACCTAGGCAACCAAACATTGCACACCAGGAACACCCGCTTTCAAAAATACATTTTTATCATCCCTAAATTAATTAAAACACCAATGATAATATCTCCTAGGCAACGGATCAGGTGTAAACTATAACCTTAATAAAAACCCATGCAAACCATGACAAAAAAAAATCGTCTAAATTTAAAAAACAAAATACATGTAGATGATATGATGATACACAACCTTGTAAAATATCTTGTCCAAACTCGACTTCGTTTGTGAGATAACAAGATATTTTACAAGGTTGTGCAGCATTATATCATCTATATGTGTGATTTTTTGGTTGAATTTAGACGATTTTTTTGTCATGGTTTGCATGAGTTTTGACGAAGACGTGGTTTGCACCTGATCCGTTCCCTATCTCCTGACCAGTTAAAAACACACGTAACATGAGCTGACCTCAGCTCACTATCTGTGCAAAATTCATTTTTCAAAACAAGGCAAATAGTGCAGTGAATCCCAATAGACAGATTTGGATTTTAGCGAACCGCATACCAACATACAAAACGATATGTTTTCCTTGATCTAAGGGTCTTGACCAAGTGTACTCAAGACCCCCTGGCTTTCATGCGCACTTCAAGCACAGATTTGCAAAAGATCTAAGTATATAGATACGGCAAAAGAATACAAATTTCTTAGCAAGAACCATAAGCATGATTATCTTTTCAGTATCCTGCAGATCAAGTGGCGGAGGAAATCTCACTGGAGTCGTCATCACAGTTGGCTCAATTGGCTCCTCAGTCTTCAGCAGATGCCAGGAATAGTTCTTTTGAGACTGAGTTTTGTAATGAGCAGAGGGTTCAAACTGCTTCTGTTGTCTGATTTGCATATGAGAGCCCAATAACTCTGAAATGGATGTTTGTGCCTTTTGATATACAAAAGCAGGGAAAACCATTTATTGAAAAAAAAAATCTTTTCAGTCTCCTGATCTATAACATGCGGCCTCTTCTGCATTAAAAAAATAGCCTCAGAATAATGATGTGGTCAAATATTCAAAATATAAACTTTCTAAAAATTAATAGTGAGAATGACCCAACATGATTTTGCTAGCATTCAAAGTCAAATATCATGAATGATAGGAGATGGCTAGACTGCTCGTTGTAATCAAACAGCTCACGGGAGAGTTTTATGGAGATATAATAAGGGTATACTGTTTATTAGGGCAAGTGATCATGACGTTGGGAACAAAATTAATATAATATCCCTGATCTAATTCAAATTAGACCATGGAGGCCCAAGCGCGCGCGCGCCTGTGTGTGTATGTGCGCGCTTGTGTGTGTGTATAAAACTTGTAAATTTCATGTCACTAGTCACGGGTTAACCATTTAAGAGAACCTAGAATGAAACCTAATATTAATCAAATTAGCATATTTCTTCCTTTAATTTACAAAGAAAGCCCTTTTCCTTTAAAAAATTCTTTTTATTTCTAGTTGCTCAAGGTATTCATCATTACAGTACAACCGTTGCAGTTGAATGACGAGGGAGCTAGATGAACTAAGCTATTTATCTAATTTGGAAGGTGATTGGTGAGAGCGTTTGTGCTTCACACAACATGCACAAAAGGATATGAGCCATTTGGACTTTAAGGCTCTGTTCGCTGGAGCTGATAAGCTAAGCTGATTTCGGCTGTTGCTGATTTTTTGTGAGAGGAAAACACTGTTCCAGAGCTAAAAAATAAGCGCTTTTTAGACGAAGCGAACAGGGCCTAAGACATTATAAAATTATAAACGGTAATGCTACCATCCGCGCGTCCGGACTAGACGGACACGCCCATCCTCGGGTCGCCCCTACGCCCTACCCCCCGCGCGCGCGAGCCACTCCTCCCCCGCGCGCTGCCCATTTTTTTTCGTTTTTCGTTTTTGTTTTTTCTTTTTCATTATTTTTTTTATTTTTTATTCTATTTTTCTTATCCTTTTATTTTAAAATAATTATATATTTTTTATTTTTTTGTATCGTAAAAGTAGATCGGTGATGCTGCTATGTTATAATTGTTTCAGATGCGTATTGGAAGCGTTACTCAAAATGTTTCATCTTTTTTCACATATGTTTTAAGAGTATGTTTCTAATGTTTCATCTCGTTTTTCAAATAAATATTTACAAGTGTTTATCTGGATGTTTCATATATCTTCACATGTATTGTTGCAAGTGTTTTATTTAAATGTTACGTGTATTTGTAAAATGATTTAAAGTGTTTTTCATGTGTTTTCTAAAATGTTTCGCACACATATTTCGAGTGTTTCAGAAGTTTTATACATATGTCGCAAGTGTTACATTTGGATGTTTCAAAATTAGATCTCATGTTACAGAGTGTTTTAGATGCATGTTTCATGCCCATTGGTTGGATTGGAAGGTCCGTCACGGACGGCGACCATTCTCTGCCCCAGCCAGCATGACCTCGATCTTCCTAGCAACCATCTCGTCCCTTTGCGTGCGTGAGCATGTTGCAAAAGTATGTATCTAATGTTTCATTGATTTTTGAAATATATTGCAGGTGTTTCATATGAATGTTGCAAAAGTATATCGGGATGTTGTATACGTTGAAAACAAATTTGTCAAAATATATCCATGTATGGTTTTGTTTTGAAGAATTTATTGTAAGGAACACAATAGTACAATCAGATTTTACATAGGATATTTATTTTAGCCGCTATAGCTTTTTTTAACTCTAAAAAGCATACGTAACATGCGCAGGATGGCCATTAGCAGGCTTTGCGCAGCAGTACCATGGCATGCAAGTAGCAATCAGAAAGACGACAGCATTACGCAGCAGCTAGGATGGCAACAGTGGGACAAGTACAGCATGCAAGCAGCAGCAAATTAGAAGCGCAGCGGCGCAAGTGCAGCAGCCACGGGCGTCCGGACGCGGGCATCCGTCCGGACGTCCGGGCGCTGGTATCACCGAATTATAAATGGTGTCATTGTTGACTTGCTCACGGCTGTACAATCGTGTGCAGGTTAATTAAGGATGCGGACATGTGCCATATGGCATGCATGGGCACTATGAGGCACATGGCATGTCCATATACTGTACGTGCGCCAAGTGTGAATGTTCCTAGCTGAATGTTCCTAGCCGCTATCTCGACTATACCATGTGTTCAGGCAGATGAGGACGTTGGACCCTGCTTTGAGGGGTGAGGGGTGAGGGGTGAGGAGTGAGGTTTGCATGACTAATATAAGCATACTTTTAGACTCTATGTTGACATACTTATAAACACCATAATGTCATTAGTGATATTCCAATAGTAACCAATTCAACCCTCTTTTGGGCACTCACATATGAGCTCTATATAGTGAGCTTCTTTCATGCATCACATATGAGCTCTATATAGTGAGCTTCTTTCATGCATGCACCGGAGATGATGCAAACCTTGTTGGGGATGGTGAGATTTGTATGATTTATATTTTCTATGCATTTATGGTTTTCATATGATAGATTTAAATTGTTGTATAGAATGGTGGTTAGAATTTTAAAACATATATTGTCTTTTTGGTATATTTGTTTACCCACTAGTGAGTTGCTGCTATTTGAGTTATTCGCACTTTCAAGAAGCAACTCAATGGGTTCATCACTTCATTGTAGATGGTAGTGCCAAGATGTGGCAAATTCCACCTTGTCAAAATTTATGTATGGACCTGTGGTTACAACCTATGTATTGACTTTGTGACTAGAACTTGATGTATAGATTTTTGATACTTGCATATTGCAATATATTTTGGTTTTGCTAATTGTGACATGTATGTTGTTTGACAATTCTGAAATAAGAACTAGCAAGGTTTTTCTTTCATAGCCCAGCTGTATCCTATAACCGCTGGTGATAGCCAGATTGCAATGCCGGTTGTACCATACAACCACTAGGGGAAACATGGATACCATCGCCGATTCCATGACGGTAGTGATAGGATGATAGCTATTTTCCTAGTACTCCTTCCAAAACCCCGACAATGATGGCTGATTTGGAACTGATAGCTGTGGACAGATCAGTAGTACTCTCGACAAATGTTAGTGTAGTATACATAACATAAACGAACATTTATGAAAATTGTCATAAGAACATTGCAGCGATGGACTGATCAGTAGTATTGTCAACAAATGTTAGTGCAGCATACATAACAGAATATGAACATTACATGAAAACTGATCATAAGAACATTGTAGCATTGTTGTAATTGTAACCATACATGATAATCAAGACTTGCATAGTTAAATTTGAATCTTATTGATTATCTGGAAGTGAAAAACGTCACTTCCTGCAGGCACTGCAGTGATCAATTGATTATAGAAAGTATTAGGCCAAAACTATGTGACCATAAAAGGGCCTTCTGATTCTGATGTATCTATCCTTCTATCATGTGGCAAACAATATCACAAATAATAATTCTAGTACTCAATGATTCTAATTAAAACTTCAGCAGATAGGAGGCAGATCAAGGGAGCTCCAGAGAAGCATGTCACTCTCTACTGCTTTCGCCTCCTGCGGCGGTGAGTCGTCGGCCGCTTCCGGCGAAGAGCTCGTTGCTTCCGACGAGAAGCTGTTGCTGCAGCTGGAGCACTCCTCATGGCCAACCTGTCCCTGTTCCTGCTGCTGATGCTCCCTCTTGTTCCTGCACGCGTCCCTCAGGCCGGAGAGCGCCGCCAGCTCGTGCTTTCCAGCACTGCCACGGTCGCCGTCGCCGATGCGCATGCGGAGGCACTCCGACACCCCGCTGAGCGCATAGAGCGACGCGGAGATCTTCCTCTCGTACTTCATCCTCTTCATCACCTCGTGGATCGCGGGCGACGACGGCTCGCCGGCATCAGCATGATCACCGAGGTCGAGGTCGGCCGCCACCATTTCGAACGGAGAGTACAGCCCCGCCGTGTTGTCCGCCGCCTCACCACCAACAGCTGGTGACGACGGGCGCTTGTCCATGAACCCAAAGTCCAGCGGCGCCTCTTCCTCGCCGCCGCCGTCGTCGTTCTCCGCTTCTTGGGAGCAGGTGGACGTGGACCCCTCCTCGTGCTTGACGGCGACGCCGTGCTCGTCGCTGCAGGTGCTGTCGTAGCTGAGGAAGTCGTCGACCTGGAAGCTGTACTCCTCGGGGCCGGCGCCGCCGCCGTACCCCTTGCTGGTGGTGGTGCTGCGCTGGCGCCTCCTGTGTGATACTGACAGCGCTGCGTGCTTTCTTAAGGCGGAGGAGCAGGAGGTTGGTGACCTTGGTGGGCAGAGCGGGCGGCGGCGGCGGTGCTGCAGCTGCAGGCGCCAGCTGCTGGTGGTGGGGCGGCGGCGGCATGGCAGCAACAGCACCGGCGGCGCGGGGCCAGAAGTTGGTGCGGGTGTTGGAGCCGCGGAGGAGGCAGGCGGCCTCGTCGTAGGCGCGGGCGGCCTCCTCGGCCGTGTCGAAGGTGCCGAGCCACACCCGGATCTTCTGGATGGTGTCCTTGATCTCCGCCACCCACCGGCCGGACGGCCGCTGCCGCACGCCGACGAACCGCTTCCGGGCCCGCTGCGCTGCCGCCACCTGCGCCCACGACGATGACTCCGTCGTTGCCGCCGCCGCCGCCACTGGCGCAGCAAAGCTGTTGGCCGTGGTGGCGAGGCTACGGTCGTCGTCGTCGGCCAAGCTGGGACACGCCTTGCGCTTGACCGCCATGGCCGGGGCCCTTAGTTGGCTTGAGGTCCGGCCGGCGAAGGTGGTGGCTGAAATGCTACTTGTGCTGCGTGCCAGAGGGAGGTAAGGTATGCTATGAGGTGGGTGAGCAGAGCTAGTATAAATAAGGGTGCAGAATGTGGCAGCAGAAAGCTTTGAGAGGAGGAAGAAGAAGGATGCTGGCTGTTGTTGCTTGTGCAAACAGTACATGAACGCGTCGCTGCTGAATAATAATCTTGATGGCTACTGCCTTGGACTCTTGGTAGCTTTACAAATGGAAGCTGCTGATCAAGAGCCTGGCTGCTCAGGACTTGCCTGATGTATAGGCCTGGTGTTTGCTGATTATTTTTTTTTTTTTGGTTATGTGCTATATATAAGTTGTGTTTTGCCTGATGATAATTTCTTGGTCCGAAAGTTAATACAGGGTCTGACAGACGCCCTTTGGCTTGACCAAGTATTAAGGACTGAACACAGAGAGCAAATTCAGTTTTTTTTTCCTTTTCTTTTTAAAAGGACTATCCGGATCAAAACAAGAACACTATGTTGAATGATTGAATATAATAACTTGCAGCCTAGACCAGACGACGACGACGACCGGTTTTCCTTTAAATTTTACTAGAGCATAAATAGGTGAATTCGAATCTTCAATAGCTTGCAAAACAACATCCCTCTTTTATCCACGACTATATCCTTTTCATTCACAGATTTCGTTCAACAGAAAGTGACCTACAGGCGACAGACCTACCAGCAGTCTAGTAGTGTTTTGTTAGCGTCTCGTCCAGGGTACGCACATTTTGTTTATTCTTGTTACATCTCAACGGGGGTCGGGGGTCCTTGAAATTTAGGACGCTAATGTTGCTTCAAGCTAGACGCATCAAAGTCTTCCGTCTCTGCCGTGCCTGACTTCCATTTGGGACTCACTTGACACTTCGTTTCAATCCCACTCGTATTGACCATGATAATAGAGAGATGACTGCGGTATGTGCCACTAGTCTTGTTCTTTTGGCTGAAAATAAGCCGCTGATTTCGACTCGTGCCTGATTTATTGTGAGAAAAAAAATACTATTTCGTGAGTAAAAATAAGCGCTAATTAGTCAAAAGAACAAGTTGTTTAACTCACCGCCTCTGTAAATACAGAGACAGACATTCTAAGGTACCGTCTCTGTAAATGATATTTGACAGAGCTGGTCGGGATGTCCAACTCTTTAATAAAAAACATATTTGTTTCTGAAAATAGTTCACATACAGTTGACGTCAATTTATTTTAGCCATGAGAGATGCTTGGGAAATCACATGGAACAGCATACCTGAACCCTAAGTAATATCACAATTGATTCATATTCTGCTGATGTCAAAAAAGAAGTCGTGATATTTAGTTAATAAAACTGAAACATGTTACAGCCTATATAAATTAGTAGTAACGCTCCATTGAGTAGATTAAAGCAGCAAAATAACTCAGCACCATGCACATCTGAATTTAGGTGTCTGTATGAATTCATCGTGGTTACTTCATTATTAACATATTGGCAATTGATTTATTAGTATGATGCGAATATCAGACAAGATCGGGGAAGAAAGTAAGGAGAAGAAAGGGACCCTGACGTCTCTATCGTGCTTTGGCACTTTGACAAGGTCCATAATACGTCCAAATATCAACTTTTGGTTGTTACTCGATGTCTTATTGTTTCCATTTTTCAAAACTTCAAGTGGATAAACGAAATTAATTGTTTATCTGGTGTTGTGGGCTTGAATTGGTCAAGTGGCCTAATTTGATGCAACTTGTGCCATTAAATAACTAGTATAATCGACTTGGATTCCAACGCCAGAGGATCCTGGACTGAAATGAAGTCCACGCGGTACCGGAACCTGAAGTCCAAACGCTTCAATAGGTAGCCCCAAACTTAATGTACACATCATATTCTAGAGCTACACCAAATGTTGGTCTAAGATATAAGCACTCTATTTTTTAATTTTATTGACCTTTTTTTTGTATAATTCTTTGATAGAGAAAAATCAACATATTGAGCAGTGGAAAATATTATTGGAAATAAAGATGGCCATGGCCAACTGGTTTCTAAATGTATTTGGAGTAGAAGTGTCTATTATGCATAAGTATTAATATCCTAGGGATTAGCATCATTGATCGTATTACTGTCATTTCGAGCTTCACCGGTTTTAGCCTTATGGTATCATGCTTAAACGACAATTTATACCACTATAGTTATTAATAAGAGTGCAGTCTGAATTTTTTTTAATGCAAAATAAGGGTCGAATAAAATCTTTTAACAAATGTATGTGTTGCCTTAAAAATGAACAATTTGTGGAAGCAAATAAATAATAGAATCGCTATTGGATGTGTGCATATCAAACTTTCTCAACTTTTACTAGACATGTATAAAATACGTGCAATATGTTAGAGTGCGCAGCGGATTCGGCCCAACTCGCTATATCCACGAGCTGGCGTCCCTCGGGCCCAGGTCCACCGGAGCCGACAACTTGGCTCTGTTCACTTGAACTTACCAGTCAGCATCAGCCAGCCATTCAGCAGTATTTTTCTCTCGCAATAATCAGCCAGCCAGCCGTACAATTTAGCCAGCCGAACAGAGTGAACATACCTAGGCCTTGGGACTAATTCAACCCGAAAGACTAGCCTTATAGGTGAGGACAGCCCTCGCCTTATATGTTGTGCTCCCCACCATCAATTACCGATGTGGGACTAAATCTAACAATCTCCCCCGTCACACATCGGACCCAACTCTTCACATCACACAACCCCGTGTGATCTTCTGAAGACGTTTTTTAGGCCCTGACTCCAACACTCCATGTCACACATAACCCGTGTGAACCTCCGAGACGTTAACAGGCTCCCTCATCACCATATGACCCCTGAGATTTTTCAGGTTTTTCTGACCATGGGCTCTGATACCACTTGTTAGAGTACGCAGCAGATTCGGCCCAACCCGCTATACCCACGAGCTGACGCCCCTTGGGCTCAGGTCCACCGGAGTCCACAACATACCCAGACTTTGGGCCTAACTCAACTCAAAAAACTAGCCTAATAGGTGAGGACTGCCCCCGCCTTATATGTTGGACTTCCCTAGCATCAATTACCGATGTGGGACTAAACCCAACAATCTCCCCCGTCACACATCGGACCCAACTCTTCGCACACACAACCCCGTCTGATCTCCCGAAGACGTTTTTCAGGCCCCAAATCCAACGCTCCATGTCACACACAACCCGTATAAACTTCCGAGACGTTAACGGGCTCCCCCGTCACCATGTGATTAGGGTCGATAAACTCATAGATGCATCGACGATGCTGTCAGAGGCCCTTAATTTGCAATTTGTTGTCGACGATGTTGTTACTTAGGAGTAGTCTGTTGCTGCCACGCATTCGTGCGTGCATCCTGCTCGCTAGCCTAGCTTTCACGTGTTTGCCTACACGAGAGGCTCTTCCTTCCACGCGAGGAAGACGCTTGCTCCGGCAGCCGAGTCGTCTAAACCGGCGTCCTGCATCGACCAGCCTTTCTGAGACCGAAGGCGAGCAACGACCGCACGTCGTCGGCAACGTCCTCGGTGAACGCCACCGGAGAGTCAGCAGTGCAGGCCAAGTGAACATGTCGTAGAGGTAGAGGTGAGAGGCTTATGTCTAATTTTAGAAGGAAACGAAACCTCAATTACTAAAATACCCTCAATAATATATTTCTAAATTAATTACTTAGAAGACAGAAAAAAGATGGAAGTAGCCTGAAGGGTAACCATGATACTTATTCAGATGTAAAAGATCTCATTTATTAAACCAGCAACGCTTTCTCATCTCCTCTATCTTGTCGTTTCTGAAGAAATCATCCAGGTGATGACGGTGTATCCGATGGGGGAACCCCGTTTTTACAGCTCCTTTTAGCCAAAAGTTTTTTTTTTAAGTAATCTTCTAGCCAAAAGTTGGTGGCTTCATTTGAGGCATCTCTGAAACCTCTTTGATTTGAGAAAGTGAACGGACAAACACAAATGGTCGACAATCATGCATATAGTATGCGCTAGTGATGTGGTCATGTGGACCTTATTTAATGTTAGGATAACTAGAACTATGCCAGTTGCACTGAAAACAAAATAATATTTCCAAATAAAAAAATAAAATTTCATAATTCCATATTTTAATGTCTTGAGAGAATGTTCATGTAATTGTTCACCAATCCTCTTTTGTGTTATGATGCAGTGTGTTGCGTTAGAACTAGAGATGAAAACGGGAAAGATATTTCCTGATATCCATCTGTCCTGAATCAAAAATCAATATAGATATTCGATATCCGACAGTATCTGAATCCGAATACTTAAAATAATATATTTTGGTAAGTATATTAGATAGATATTAATATTCGCATCTATATTCGGGTCTAATATCCGATAAAAAATATGAAACAGAATATGGGATATGTGACAAAATACAGGATCATTGACATACATCTGTATCTTATTCGATTTCATCCCTACTTAGAACCATGGAGAGTCACCACCATGGTCAAGAAATTTAACTAAATGGTACAACCCTAGATTAAATAATCGGTCTTCTCCCCTGTCCCTCCCTCCTAGCGCCACTGTCCCTGTCCCAGTCCCTGCCCAAAGCCTAGCCGCCGCCACCTCCATAGCTGCCGCTGCTCATCTCCCCCGCACCCCCCCCCCCCCCCAACACCCAAACCATTGCCACCACCCTCCTCCTCCATAGCCGCCACCACTCAGATCCTCTCCCCCAACAGAGCTCTCACACTGAGTTGGGTGAGATTGTTCACTGGAGCTGAAAATAAACATAGATTTTGATTGATACTGATTTGTTGTAAGAGTAAAATTATGTTAAAAAATGTTGATTTTGGCTGATTAGCTCAAACGAATGGGCAGAGAGTAAAATTGTTTTAGCATCTTTTTCGTTTTCGGATAGCCCCTGATTGTGGTAATTTTTAAGAAGTTGTTTACGGCCTGTAAGTGCTTGTAAATATCATTTTTTTCTTTTCTATCGTTTAATAAAATCTACGGCAAAACTTTTGCCACCATTTCTAAAAAGAAATTAAACCATTTTTATTTATGTGTTGGAAGTTAATTAAGCATACTCTTAGGTTGCTGTGTTATTTTGTATTATAAGTGTACACATATATCTCAAAAAAGGTTTTTTTTTTAAGTCTGAAACAGCGTAGATGAAACTCATCAATTTATTCGATGGCCATGAAACTCTAAGACTGCCTAATGGCCCAACAAATCGTCATTGTGGTTTTGTTGCACGCAGACATAGCAATATTTTTATTAGGTATTCCTCCCTCTTTCGTGCTAGCTTTTTTTTTTATTTTGCCTTTGTGTAATCATTTTTATTATTTCCTCTCCCTTTTTGTCCCTTGAGGCCTTGAGGAGTTTTACTGTTTTGTACTTTAGTTTTCACTTAATAAATGCTCCATAGGGGCTCACACCTCTCTCCTATTTTCCCTAAAAAACTCTTACTGTTACCGGTTTTGAGTTCAGTTGTAAATGTTGAGCTGTGAAGAATTAGAACATGGGTTGGGGCCTGGGGTTTGGGAGGCTCAATAAACGAACCCAAACATGCTCTTTGGCACATTTTTTTTTCGCGAACCGTGCAACACACATATTTCATTAAGAGAGAGTCACGGAAGGAAACAAATACAAAGACGAGGCTTGGTAACAAGCGTTACCTCGTCAGGCCAAACTCACACACCCACGTGAAAATGTTACTTAACAGGATATTACCAGATCAAATTTGCGACTCCCTAGCACCTAGCACTAAAGCTCAGAGCGCATCTTTTAGTAGGATAGCGCAAAATTCATTTCGTCTCATAATTATCTAAGCATCTTTGCTTTTAAGTGTTATTTGTGGAATTTTTATAGGCTATTCAGCCCCTCTAGCCATTTAGGACCTTTCAAAACCCTTTGAAAATATTTTGAAAATACTAACTCACTTGCACTAAGTCATGGAAGTTAGCAAATTTGAGAAACGTTTGAACTAAAGATGCCATTGGATGGGCATCGGGCAGAGAGAGAGAGAGAGAGAGAGAGAGCATCAGACCGGCAAGTAACACTAGTATGGTGGCTAACCCTAACTTTGGGTGCTCGTCAGAGACGCACTGGACCGTGATCTATGGTCTAATGGCATCAGACAGTGCGGGCATCAACCATTGTGCTTGCATTGCTCACCTAGGGCCTCACATGTCAATTCGAGAAGTTGACTGTTCAGAGGCATCGAGCACTGCTCTTTTGTCCGATGTTGGGTGTCGGACTTATCCGGTGTGAAGTAGAGCATTCTAGAACCTCGCTGACGGCATGGGACAATTGCATACAATTGTCCAATGGGCATTAGACCCTGAGGTGTCAGACAAAGCAATATCACATTCTTTGTGCGCCAATGGTTAAATCAAACGGCCATTCAGTGGCTGGGTGACACGTCGCATATCAGACACTGTCCGTTTGTCTGATGCAAGGCACCAAATCGTCCAATTCCTCGGCTTCTGGTGCAGTAGGGGAGCAAATGACTAGTTAGCCCTCAGAGCTATAAATAGGAGTGAGAACCTAAAAGCCCTAATTTGGTTTTAGCTAATTGATGAAACCTATGTGTACTAATCATGTGATCTGAGTGATGTATGGGATAGGTTGATACACTCTAAGTGATGGAGCTCGATGGCACCCATAGAGATGGTGTAAGACCCCAAGTGATGATGGTCAAGTGCTCCAACTTGGAAAAGAAGAAAGAGAAAAACAAAAGGGCTCGAGGCAAAGGTATAAGACCTGAGAAGCATTTTGTTTTGGTGATCAAGACACTATATAGAGTGTGATCACAATTAGGGTAGATAGTCATACTTTTAAGAGAGACGATCTCATTGGTTAATACGGTTATCAAACTGCCACTAGGTGTTTGACTTCATGCATTTGCATTGGGATCAAGTGAGTGCTAACTTGACCCTTGAAAATTCTTTGAAAAATACTAACACAAGTGAATAAGTGCTTGGCATGCAATAGTGTTGCCACATCATCGAACCTAATTGCAAGTAAAAGAGGCACTCAGCCCTTATCGAACGCATACCCTAGCTTGGCAGAACTTTCACATGAGGACCGGACGCTATGAATAGTATCATAGGCACGTTCGGTTGTTGGCTCGGTGCATGGCTCAGTGGAGGGACCATATTCTAGCATGCCCAATGGGTTGTGATCGGACATATCTGATGCAAATTGGACATCTCAGGAGCTCTCTAGTCATTGACCTGAACACGGTTGAGCAACCCAGTTTGGTGCAATTCCTAAACGTTGTTGACTTAGCGCACGAAGGGCGACAACTGCCATTTCAAACAATTGACTAGCGGAGTGGCGACATCTGGAGCACTGGATGCGTCAAATGCATCGGATAGGCACGTTCGATGCCCTCGACTTCAACCCAGTGAAGGGGTAACAGCTAGTTGAGTGTGAGGGATCTATAAGTAGAACTTGATCGGCTTGAGCTATCATCAGTAATACATCCATGTGAGCTAATCCTAACTCTTCCCACTCATCTCCTTCATTGATTCATCATCCAAGTAAGATTAGGGAGTGGCTCTAGTGCATTTGTTTAGAGCTTGAGCATCTAGTGGCACTAGTGATCATGTTTGCTATGGGATTGCTTGGTACTCTTAGTGGTTGCCACTACCTAGATAGCTTGGAGCAACTGGAGGTGCTTGGCGGAGGAGGAGATTGTCTCTGACCACACCATGGTGATCATTGTGAGGGGTTAGTGGGCTTATTCTCCGACTGAGTGCAAACAAAACTCTAGTGGATTGCTCATGATGTTGAGTGCTCTCTTTTATGTTGGTTCTTATGGCACCCTTTGTGGGTTTTGGCGAAGTGATGCCTAATTAGCGCTTGAACCACCAAGTGAATAACAGTCACAATAGGGACTAGCTTAGCAGTAAGCAAGTGAACCTTGGTTTAAATCAGTTGTATCATTTCTGGATATTCTTGTGATTGGCTTATCTCTTGCCAGTTATGGTATACACCTCTCACCTCTCTTGTATTTATCTTCATATACTTGTGTAGAGTTAGCTTGCCTAGCTAGTTGAGTAGTTTAGTTGTCTAGCTCTCTTGTGTAGCTCTCTAGCTTGGTAGAAGTAGTTCATACAAGTGTGCAAATTGGTACTGATGAAGATAGTGCAAGTTACTCACAAGATCAATCTCAAGTGCAAAATCAACAGGATTAGCTTCATCTCAATCAAATGATCAAATCCCTATTCTCCAACCGGTCTCTATCGCAAAGGATCATCCTTTGGATCAAATCATTGGTGGTATTCAAAGTGGAGTTCAAACAAGATCAAGACTAACACAATTTTGTGAATACTATTCATTTGTATCATCCATCCATAGAGCCAACCAAGATTGAGGAAGCATTAGAAGATGTTGATTGGGTTAATGTCATGCATGAAGAACTCAATAATTTCACAAGAAATCAAGTTTGGGATCTAGTGGAAAGATCAAAGAAACACAATGTAATTGGAATCAAATGGGTCTTTAGAAATAAGCAAGATCAAGACGGCATTGTGATAAGGAATAAGGCTAGATTGATTGCACAAGGTTACACTCAAGTAGAAGAGCTTGATTTTAGAGAAACCTATGCACCGGTTGCTAGATTGAAGCAATTAGAATCTTGTTAGCCTATGCTTGTGCCCACAATATCAAGTTATATCAAATGTATGTCAACAGTGCTTTTCATAATGGATATATCAATGAGTTGTATATGTGGAATAACATCTCGAATTTGAAGATACAAAGAAGCACAACCATGTGTACAAGCTAAAGAAGACATTGTATGGATTGAAACAAACACCTAGAGTATGGTACGAGAGATTGAGATTTCTTACTCTCTAAAGCATTCAAGATGGGAAAGGTCGATATATACAACACTCTTCACTAAGAAGGTTGGTAATAATTTATTTGTATTGCAAATATATATTGATGATATCATATTTGGGTCAACAAATCAAGACTTTTATGAAGAATTTAGATATATGATGGCAAGTGTGTTTGAAATGTCCATGATTGGTGAACTTAGTTACTTCCTTGGTCTTCAAGTGAAGCAAATGAAGAATGGTATATTTGTGAGTCAAGGCAAGTACATAAGGGACATGGTGAAGAAATTTAGATTGAAATTTGCAAAGCCTATGAGTACACCTATGGCTACCAATGGTCATTTCGATTTGAATTATAGTGGCAAAATGGTGGATCAAAAGCTACATAGATTAATGATTGCAAGTCTCTTTTATGTGACTGCATCTCGACCAGATGTCATGTTTAATGTCTATATGTGTGCAACATTTCAAGACTCGCCAAGAGAAAGTCATTTGAAAGCCACAAAGAGAATATTAAGGTATTTTAAGAGCACACAAGACCTTGGTTTAAATCATTGTGTCATTTCTGGATATTCTTGTGATTGGCTTATCTCTTGCCGGTTATGGTATACACCTCCTACCTCTCTTGTATTTACCTTCATATACTTGTGTAGAGTTAGCTTGCCTAGCTAGTTGAGTAGTTTAGTTGTCTAGCTCTCTTGTGTAGCTCTCTAGCTTGGTAGAAGTAGTTCACTAGTTACTAGATGTAGTGACTTAACCTTGTGTGTGAGCTAAAGACAATATCAACTAGAATTTTGGTAGGTGGCTTGCTTTTGAGTAGGGTAGAGCAAAATGCATTTACGCCATTTGTGTTACTAACCCTTTGCCCTAGCTTCTTCTACGTTTAGTAGCATAAGTTATGTCTTTGTTAGCAAGGTTTTATTTGTGTGGGTTCCACTATCTATTTAGGGTGCTTTGATCTCACTCCACCGGAGCTCGGATCGAAGTAGTGAGTCTATAGATTAAGTGTGATGCTTAGGCTATAGATTGCATGTGGATACAACTCTGTCTCCCGATAGTTAGTGATAGGTGGAAGGTGGTGACATCCCTATCCACCACGATAGCCCAAATTCTTAAATCGTAGGGCTTGTGGCAATTTCTTCTAGGGATTGGCAGGGCAGGTTGTGCCTCAAAATGCTTGAGAACCCTCATCTAATCTTTGTTTAGCTAGGTTGCTAAGTATATTTAAAGTTGTGATTGGGTTGCTCTTTCCCACTTGCTCCTAGATTTAGGTTGTCTTCTTTTATGATCAAGCTATCCTTATCTTGTCATAGTTAAGGCAATGTGCATCAAAGTCGTCTTACCCCTCGACTAAGGTCGTGCAATTGCTTGAGAATTTAGTCCACAAGAATCTGTTCTCTATGCACTATCTTGGCCATAGGCTTTCTCATGGGAAATATAAAGAAACAATTACCTGTGTGCCATTATAAAAGTTCAAAATCACCTACGTACCACTGAATCGAAAAAAAGTTTCTCTATACCCTCGCAAAAAAATTTCTTTACCTACATACCACTTCTCAATTTTCAAAAAATCATAACTTCTCCATACAACATCGGATGAAGACAATTTTTATACAAAAATTGTAGAACTCGACGAGATCTACAACTTTCTAGTTTTGAGTTTTTTCATTTGAGGACGTTAAGATGCTAAGAAAATTAATTTAAGCTTTCAGCACTAAAATTAATTTTGAGCATCTTAACGTCCTCAAATGAAAAAACTCAAAACTATAAAGTTGTAGATCTCGTCAAGTTCTACAATTTTCATATAAAAATCGTCTTCATCAGATGTTGTATGGAGAAGTTATGATTTTTTGAAAATTGAGAAGTGGTATGTAGGTAAAGAAAATTTTTTACAAGGGTACAGAGGAACTTTTTTTCGATTCAGTGGTACGTAGGTCATTTTGAACTTTTATAATGGCACACAGGTAAAAAGCTCAAATATAAATATGACCCCTGAATACTCTCGAGTGAAGAACTACATCGATATTTTCTATGTGGTTGCGGAAATCTCCAAAAGACATAAGAAATATAAATAGTTGATTCATGGAGTGTTATATGATCTTATATCCTTTTTTGTGCTTCTCTAGTTTTGCTGCAAGGTAGTGCATATGCTAGGATCCTAGAGATAATAGTTTGCTTAATCTTAAATAGATGTTGGCATAACTACCATGGCAACACAATAGAACACCTATATATAGTTTTCTTTGTCTCGGGATGTTTCTTGGTCATTTTTATACTACACATTCTCTCCATTTCTCAGCTTATTGTACAATATGTTTCACTATCCAATGGTAAGAAAAAGGAACAAATCATTCTTATAGTACAATAATGCATTTAATTTCTTCATGCTGATTTTATATATGAATATGGTATAAAATTGTTGAGTTCCATATCATGAAAAAATATATGTATATATGGAAGATTCGAATTGTCAATGATAATTTATGTAATAGCAACTAAGGCATTTGGACTAAAATAGATGTATATCTTATAGCATTGCCTACTATCAATCATTACAATCATAAAAATTCACCGCTGAAGACAGAGTCAGCTAATAGTAGTCAGATTAGACGCCGATATCCTACCATACTGCGTGCTTGAGATCACTGGTGGTGGAGATATGTCCATACACATCCAAATGCATGGCCACAACAAAGGTTATGTATATGGCCAAAGTAGTATGATATGAGATCTATGAGATATGAGTCCTATCTTGACCAACAATATTTCTAAAATATGAATTATAATGTCTATAACAGATATATCTCTCTATATATGTATATATCAAAAATATTTTACTACCAACCATATATTCTAACATCCTCGGGTGGTAGCTACCATCCTCCCAAAATAGATCTGATACTGTAACAGAACGTCGCAGACTTACCCAACTGTTCTCGGACAAAAGCAGCGAAAAATCACGGGCCTCTCCAGCGTCCTCTGTCCTTTGTTACTCCCGTGCATGATGCTGCCAAGCGGACCCACTACTTTGTTTTCGTAGAAACAAGCTGCCGATGTCCTCTCCTACCATGCTACTAGCTTTTCAGTACGAACAGTCAGCGCAGCTTGCATTGAGCAGGTAGTGAGATGGACGAGGGCATGCGAATGATGTCACATGTAGCTTCAGTTTTACAAAAGTTTGAATGGCTGTAGTATCTAAACAGTGCATTATTTTCATATCTATTTGCACTATAATGTTCGTTGCAATTAAATCTATAAAACAAGACCCCACTTGGCTAATTTTTAATGAAAAATCATTTCCTGATATGTGGGCCCTATGTGGAAATGTTTAAGGATTTTAAATAATTAGGCAATTTTACTTAGATTACAGGGCATTGATATACTGTAGAAATATTGTCGTGACTGATTTTCAGGCGGCGCATAAGAAATACCGGTAGAAAAGCTAAAAGCATAGTAAAGAAATACTGGTAGAAAAGCTAAAAATCATTTACTAATTAAAGATTATAGTAAAGAAATACTGGTAGAAAAGCTAAAAGCACCTATAGCATGCATGCATGCATGTAGTGCTTCTGTCACAGAGTGGACCACAAACAAAAGCCTGCCATCTGCTGTTGTCATTGTCTATTCCTGGAGGTTGTCTATGGACCGTTATTTGCTCCACGTGGCGCGCATCAGGGTCATTCGTGACTTGATATATTTGACTTTATGTTTCAAAAACTATTGTTTTCTCGATACCATAGTTGGACAATTAATAAAAACCAGGACAAAAAGATTCATCACAAGGCCTATAAATACATGACCTTGTCCTACCTGTTCTCCTTATCCCAATATACCTCAACCTAGTTCATACTACCATCTGTTGTGTGTAGTATTGAAATACCATGAATCACGATTTTGGAGAGTGGAATGCCTCCGAGATCATGATGGCGAAAGATCTCATAGCTAGCCACAACTCGAAAAACAGTTATGCCTACAACATGAACAAGAAACACACTACCACTGTGGATGCTCTCCAAGCAAGGTTTACCACAAAGGCAAAGCATCAGGTAATCAACTTGTATATTGATCTCATGGTGGAGATGTTGGAGAAGGTGTTGAGCAACGACCAGTATGCAACATCGAGTACCAAGCTTGTTAATGAAAAGTTTGGGATGCCACTGGATGTTACATCCATGGAAATCATGGGCACGTCGGCTGGTTATCTGGTAGAGGAGAGTGGAAACAAGAAGAAGGAGGTGGAGGCTCCTTGTAGGAAACTCACTCCACTGATAGAGGGGCAGCACCGTGTGAAGTTTTGGACCAAGGATGAACACAGGTCAATAATTTTCTATATGGTAACAAGTCTTTTAATACACATATGAGTTTTGATGTTTTTTATTCAGGCCACACCATTTTTAAATGCTTTGCATATCCTCTTGCGAATTATTAGTAGTACATTTTTTTAAGAATGGCATCTTGGTTATTATCATTATTCATTGATATCTTTATTTGACAAGGGTGTTAAGAGTATTGACATGTGATTTGTATTCATATATCATTGTTTTAACATGAACCTAGTTCATTATAGGAAGTTTCTCTATGGCCTACTTGCGTTTGGACGTGGCGACTGGAAGAATATCTCCACACACTTTGTTACCACCAGGACACCGATGCAAGTCTCCAGCCATGCCCAAAAGTACTTCCGTAGGATGGAGAACACCACCAAGAAGCAACGTTGCAGCATCAATGATGTTGGTCTTCATGATGTTGAGCCATGCTACAAAATAATGCTTCTAGTTCGGTGGGGTTCACCATCAACGACGGCACTTACAACCCAAACCACAAGGGCACTAGCGGCCATCTCACCGCCATGAACAACATGAACAAACAGATCTGGTTACCATCCTTGTACCATGCTAATCAGGGAAGTGGCAACATTAGCTCAACCACTACTTTAGCTGTAGGCCAACAACAACAGATGTGGGCTAGTGGTTCTCATGTGGCTCCAGTGATGGAGACGAATGGTAGCATGACAACCTGGGCTGATGAACAGGAAGGAAATTTTTTGATTGATCAGTGGATCATGAATATGGATATGATCTAGGTTTTACATATAGCCTATAGTAGCCTAAGATGCATGGAAACATATTATCCGTCATATACTTGTGTGCTATAAGTACTATGTCCTATTATGGAAGAATAATTTCATTGCAGTGAACCTTTGTAATGAACTATTATATGCATGTATCTATGCTTTATTGTGTTTCTTGGAACGTTGTTGAAATCATGATGATCTTGAATCAGATCGAAACCCGAATGATTATCTTGAATCAGATCGAAACCTGAATCATAGGATCACAAATCGTAGGAGATCATAACTATTAGAATTATGAAATTATATATTCTACTCGATAGAATTATAGAATCAACCTAAATAAACTAGGATTCCAAAGTCATCAAGTCACACCATAGAATCAAGATTCTAACAAATATGGTTTCTTGTGTTTGTGTTCTTCATTTCATATACCACATATGTCTATATGAACATTATGGAAGACATATCTCAAGCTATTTAGTTATGTACATGCATTGCAAATCATGCATTTAATTTTTTTTATTTATTGTATCTTTGTGATAACTGACTACATATGTTTAATTACATCATCATATGACAAATAAAAATTACCAAAATTGTATGTAGTATGTTGATGATATGAATTAATGTGTAAAACTCAATCTTGAATCATGCAGACATGCACGCAATTGGCATAATTGCATAACTATCCGTAAAAAGGTGATTGACAGTTGCCACATGTTGAGTAATGTCATCTCTACAAACAGTGAAGATAGGTACTGAGGTGTCAGCGATGTTATCACGATAAGATCCTTCCGGCTAGAGGGTCATGTGGTAGTCACAACACATGCATTGCTGGCAGTTATGCAACCTACAAATATTGCAAGTGTATAGTGATATTGTAGAACTTTTTCCCTAAGGATACTCCAATGTTTATATTGAACTCAGGGGCAAATGAGAAGAATAATAGGGAAGAAAAAAATACCCTCGGAACTACTAGATATTCTTAAATGATTGTTGGTTATCTATACACAAGCACATGCAGTAGCTAGTCACAAGTGCTAGGAAATATGCAGTCTTTGTCACAGCTTGTCATGTGTCCGTCGGTGTGAGACAAGCTAAGACCTAGGGATTGCAAACTAATTAGGTGCTGGTAAGTTGAGATAGTAATTGATACTAATGTAAGACCAAAGGCAAAAGGCACTGTTGTACTTGAACCAAATTTGCCTCTTCAAACATCTTTCCTCCTCTATGGCAACCCCTATGTTTCAGATCCATGAGCAGAGCATCTCCAAGAGTTTGGCAAAATAAGTTGGCATCTATAAAAATTTGGCAAAACAAGAAAAATTAGCCTCTAATAATTGGGCAAATCAACTTGGCATCTTTCTCTAACTTGGCATCCGAGGGCACCGCGCGCGCATATATACGCGCTCGTACCTAACTTGCCATCGCGGCACCGGCAGAGTTCCCACGCGAGCGACCCGCGCGAACGTCGACTCCCGCGCACGCGAACGTTGTTTCCCGCACGACGCAGCGCCCTCCCTCCATTTATCTATTGCGCGCGCGATGGGATTCAGTTCTCCTGTTGATGAATGATTGCCGCTTGTGGCCGCCAGCTTGGTTGTTGCTTGGCTGTTGCTTTGCTACTCGCAAGATGATGCAGACGGAGGAGGTGATGGCCGGAGCAGCAAGGAACGACGCGTGCAGAATCGACACGGCAGCGCGTGTCCTTCCCTCTGTCGCGCGCGAGACCAGACGCGGCGGCAGGTGGTCGTGGGCCTATTTTTTTTTATTATGGCAACTCAAAAATACCAATCTCTTTGAGATGCATAATTTTTTTTACTTGCTAAATGTTTTAGGAAGTTGGCAAAACATAAGATTTATTAAGTAAAATTTGTCCAACTCTTGAAGATGCTCTCATAGGGATTGCAATACCAATCTATAGCACCCAGTTTTCAAAAGAAAACCAAGCACCCCACTATATGTGCGTCCTAGGAAATCCACAAAGGCACATATAGCAAACATAAATGGTAAATATCAGCCAGCAGGCTAAAGCTCCTGAACCCGGTGACCTTCCCACTGCCTCGCTTCATCCATGCACCAGCTGTGCAAGAAACTACCCAACCGAGCAGCCCGACTTCTTTGACAGATGTTAGTTACAGTCAGAGAGGTGGTGACAGGGGGGTCCAAAGCTGAAAGGATGCTGACGGCGTTGTTAATTTGGGAGCAGGGAGATCAGAAAGATGCATCCCAAAAGATGCATGTCGGGAGTGGAAATCGAAATGCGGCGGGTAATTGAAGTTTTTTTCTTTTACGAAACTGGAGGGGGCCGCAGCCCGGTACAGGAATTTATTAAAAGCAAAAAGGTTAGTACAAGAAGCAACAAAAAGAAAAAAAAACAAACTAGCTCATGAAACAAAAAACGAAACAAAGAAAATGAGGAGCAACCAACAGCTTATTCTAGATCTTGAATCCATGACAAGAACTGATCATGTTATCTTGCTTTTACTCTATGCTTCAAGAGATTTAATTTCCTTGAAGAGAATCCTTTGGCATCTTGACAAGTCTAAGCTGATTCCTCTGAAGATGAGCTCATTTATTGCTGACCAAATGGTCCAGCAGAAAAGAATAATTACTTTCATGAAGAACTGAGAATTCAGTTTCACTTTTAATTGTTCAACCAGGCATGAAAGCTTCCATTCAACAGTATGTCAATATTAAGTGTGTCCCAGCACATTCTTGCAAAGGAACAGTCTAAGAAAAGATGATGAGCTGTTTCCTCAACTAGCAATTGCACAGAGGGTAAAGGTAGGAATCTAAATGCATGTTCTTCCTTCTTAAAATGTTTTTTTTTTGCTTAATCTGTCATTGATCAAAAGCCAGAAAAAGACCCGGTGTTTTGGCTGACACTGACTTTTCCAGAGCCATTTAAAAGTGATATGAGGATTTCTGTGACCCGGTGCTTTGGGTAATTGAAGCTTAAACGGGAGAGTATTTGGCACGCCGAGGCATCATTTCGACGACGACCAGAACCAGAAGGCGTGGGCGTACGTGTCCGCGCCGACATGCTGATCGATGATTCGATCGTGCGCGCAACGTCTTGCGTCCTAAATTGATTGATGCAAAGAAAATTACAGGTATGATGTTTGACACTCTCAAAATGTAAAATTAATCATGCCTTGTATATGTTCAAAGAATAGAATGATAGTCTGATCGTTGATCGTAGCATTCTAGTTATTATATTCTAAACGACGGCCGGCCGTATGCAACACTCGTCGTCGTCGGTACATATACACATTATTATACATGCACTGTACATGTTGGTCACCAGGCACCACCGGTTGGGTTATCTGGCTTATGCTAATTTATTACGAGAGAAAAATAATAGTTCTATATAAAAAGAAATCAAAATTTGGATAAGATGGTGGCAGGCACACACGCGCACAAACTTCTATTATGCAGTGAGTTGGTGACCTGAACCCGTTTCCTCACCGACAAATTTCCACCAGATGGACGCGACGAAGGTTTTCTTTCGTGCCCGGCTATATATACACGGGAAGACAGTACTGGAGAGGAATTGCAGATCAACCCACCCACCCTTGTCATTCGTCACACAGCAGCAGTCGTGTCTGCGCAGCACAAGCTCCTACGTGCGTGAAGAATCCACGCAAGGCAACCAGCGCAAGAAAGCTAGCTAAGCCAAGTAGCCAACCATGGCCAGGAGCTTCGCCACGGCCTGCGTCCTCGCCGTGCTTCTGGCCGGCTGTCTGCTGGCGGGCGCCGCCGACGCACGCCGTCTGCTCTACGATGGCACGGCAGCGATGCCTCCACTGACGACGACGACGGCGTACGGCCGTGGACGACGACTACATGTCCCCGGCGCTGGCGCCCGCGCCCGAGTCAGGCGCCGACGACGATGACGACGACCTCGCCGGCCGGATGCTTCTCCACGGCCGAGGGCTGCTCGACGGCGGCCTACGCTTAGCAGGGAGGCTGCTTCTTGGCCTCGGTCTTTAATTTCTATGCATGCATGCCTTCTTCGTTCGACTCTGGATGTGAGCTTGATTTTTGCTACTTTAATTTATTTGTTGTTACCATTATATCATATCCCCCGTCAGTGTAATGGTCCTTTAATTTGGCTATAGTTATACGCCAAGTCTATTCAGTGTGTAACATGCCAAATTGTCTGTGGAGGATAGCCTGAAATCGTGTCAACAACAATGTTGATATATGTGTGTGTTTCATATGAGGAATTATATATATAATAAGCAACCTTTTGTTTCTTGTAATGTGGGTAAAGCTTGATCTCTCTGAACGTTGATTCTTTCTACTGCATGGTAAGAAAAGTATCATGAGCAACCACCACCTCCAAGCATCGGAGATGCCATTACAATACTATTATACCAGTGCGGAAACTGGTGTCTGATCCTTCACAGCAGCAGGTCGAGCCCTCCGTGTGCAGCGCGCTCGCACTACGGCCATGACGATGTTCAAGCGATGGCGACCCTGCTGGCGCTCGTGTCTATAGGCAGCAGTAGCGAGGGCAGCGGCGTGCGGTAGGGAGAAGAGACAAAGCAAAAATAAGGAATCCTCTTCGCCCACCCAAGGCCCAAGCGGTCCTTTTGGCATCTTCGGTGACGCCTCCGGACTCAGGACCAACCTCGCCAAATGCTCGATCACCCCGATCTTCGCCGACGAGAGTATCCTTCCTACCCCAGCTGCAACAGGTTCTGGGCTGCCAGTTAGCGGAGTTTCCGATCATACACCTTGGCCTTCCACTGAGCATGAAGAAAATCCCGAAGAGCCAGGTGCAATTGACGGTCAACGTCGTGGCACGGAAACTGGCCAGCCTGCCACGGCCCTCTTACGGCGCGGAGCGGAAGACTCATCTGGATCAAGTCTGTCCTAGTAGCAGCCGTACCCATCTACTGCATGCTGGCGGACAGTCTCCTGCCATGCATGGGCTCGGAACAAAATCGACGCAATCTGCAGGAGGTTCTTCTGAGCGGGGAAGGAGAAGGACGAGGAAAGTGCATGGTGGCTTTTGGCTAGCAGTCTTCTGCCCCAAAGAGCTGGGCAGGCTCGGCATACCGGACCTTAATTAGACTCACCACCGTCTCCCTGCAGTCCAAATGGCTTTGGCTCCAACACACGGACAATCGAGCGGGCATGGTCGCAGCTCCCCCCTCAAAGCAGCGCCGGAGGTAATGGCGTTCTTCAGGGTCTCCACCTACATGATCATCAGAAACGGCCAGACCACCCGGCCCATTTCTGGATAGGGAGGTTGCGCCATCCAGAAGTTGGCGCCAGCGCTCTCAAGCCTCGTTGACTGCTGCCAATTCTCGTTGCATCCGCGACCGATGATGGGTGAGCCACATCACCGGCGGGCTCACTGCTCCGGCAATCTATGAGTACCTGCACATTTTGGACAAGGTGCAGGACATCCACCTCACCGAGGCACCGCAGAAGACACCCTCATCTGGCCGGAGATGGTCCTCAGACGAAAAATACTTGCTGTGATCCGCGTACGCCGCTCTCCACCTGGGCTCGCTCCCACTTCCGAGATGCGCGAGGATTTGGGATACATGGGCCCCGCTACGCATCAAGATCTTCCTTTGGCTCGCTGTGCGCCTGTGCCACTGGACAGCGGATAGGCGACGGCGCCATGGCCTGGTGGCCCCCGACCATTATTGCTTCCTATGCGACCAAGAGGAAGAGACCATAGACCACATCATAGCATCGTGCTCCTACTCCAGACAAGTCTGGTGGCATATCCTCACGACCATCGGAGCAATCAACACCAACATCAGCACCGCCACCTGCTTCCTTTCCTGGTGGGACGACTAGCGAACACGTTGGACCGTACCGGCCGCAAACATCAAGGAGCTGACTCTCTCTTCACCCTAGTAGCCCGGGAGCTATGGAAAGAGAGAAACATGAGGTGCTTCTGAGGGACGTCATCCACACCTCCGCAAATCCTAGCTCACATCAAGAATCTCATGGATCAATGGAGGGGTGAGGAAGCTTCATTATCTTTTATGCGAGTAATCCACTTGTATCTCACTTCGCTAGGCGGGGCCCCTCTAGCAAGTCGCCGCTGGGCACATCTTGTAAAAAACTATCTTCTCACTCTCAATACAAAGATACGTAAGCCATTTGCGTATTTGAGAAAAAAAAAGGAATGAGGGGAGGTATATGGTTGGGGAGCTCTAGGCAGTAGGAGGTTCCTAGAAAATTAACAGCAGACCGATGTACATAAAAACGATGAGAATCCTAAATTCTGACTCTTCATGTTCAAATAAATTTTACATGAAGGATCTTAATGCATTTGCTCTGAGAAATTGCATTCAAGTGCACTAGAGATCAAAGTTAACTGCAGGATTTCGTAGTTAGTTTTGGTGTGGTGCTGCCATCTAGATGGCTTGTGGTCCATCGAGTCTCCATGAAAACACTCGATTGAAGATCCTAAGATGCTTTCGATTTGATTGTGAGGGGCTATTATTGGGTTCATCCACACTAGAGGAGACAAAGGCATGGTTAAGCACCTTGTGATCGAGCCGGCCCAAGATCAAGCAGTCACGTTTAAGCCAACATTTTGGGGGTGGTTGAGCTTGATAGAGGTGTGGCGATCTTTAGACTTGCCTCAACATGAACATAACTAATTGGAAAGTTACCGAACCATGTGGATATATCATGGTGTCTCTTTTGTGTGGTATTGCTCGACCACTCTATTCTTGTGCTTTACATTACGATCCTTACAATTCATAGAGTAGAGATAGTAGAACTTCTCATCCTGTGGAGCAAACCTAGATTGTTTTTTTTCAATATTAATAGCTTGGCTTAGTTCTTATCTTGACCAGTAATTCTGTGTAGGTTGTGCTCACCCTGCTAGCCTAGTTTTTATTAGGACTTCCTTTTGGTCTAACCCTGTCCCTGGGAAGGACAAAGAGCGACAGGCTTTTGTGTTCCTACATTGAACAAAGGGATGGATAATTGTGAGCCATATAGATTACATCACTGAAAATTCGTTAGTAAGTCTCCTATTTTAGATACAATAGATAGATAAGCTTCCTTGTAGGATTATACCTTCACCAGCACTCTGTAATTATTATATGGTTACAAATTACTGAATATCTGTGATGACTAATCTAGTTATATGTTTAGCTTCAACTGATTTTGATGGAATAAAATTATCTATATTTTAACCCTCAAATATATATATATATATATATATATATATATATATATATATATATATATATATATATATATATATATATATATATATATCAGTGCCTTAAATATTGCATTCAATATGTAACCTTTGCACTTAATTTGTGCAAGTTGTTAAAGTGTACGGTTAATTCCCAGATTTAAACAGATCTATTAACCGACGAACGTGGAAGCATAATCACCATAGAAAAAAATACGCCAGCGAGAATGACACCGAGGCACGATGTTTTTTAACGAGGATTCAGCGATGTGCCTAATCCTCGGGGCATGACTACGGGCGCTCCTCCCCATAAAACAGTAGCTACACCGGCATCCGGACGATCCCGCGGCCTCACCGCCGCCCAAACCAGTCACTTAGTCATCTCACGGTTATAACAGGGATTGCCTCATATTTATGGCTCCCTAGGATACAGAGTTCGACTCTAACTCTATCCTAACCCCTAATATAACTCAAGTCCTAACGTAACTAACTTGTACACTTATTCGATACATATCTAACAAACTCCACCTTGGCGAATATGCACGCCATCTTGAAGCCGTTCATGCGCGAACCTCCATGTACCCGGACTTGAGCCATCTCCTCCACTGCTCACTTCGAACGGCCCGATGAGACTGATCCCACACCTGCATCACTTTCAGGGTAGAACACAGCCATATTTGTATTTTCATTCATGACTCCACCTTCAACAACGCTCCCTTTCAGCTTGTATTGGTGTGCGTCTGACTTCTCACCAATCATGACCGTCTTGCCTCCATGCATGACGCTCAAGGTCTTCTTATCAGAAACTGCCTGATACAACCAGCCTTCGTCATGCAATAAACCAAGCGAGATAAGATTCCTTGTTAGCCCTGACACATGCTTCACGCATTTAAGTAGCATCTCTTCAGCATTACACAACTTGAACTTGATGTCGCCTACTCCTACAGCAAGATAGCCCGAGCCATCTCCCAAGTAAGCAAAACCATTGTTCTTCTCAGTGTATGACGAGAACAACTCTTTCTCTGATGTTGCATGGAACGAGCTAGCTGAATCCAACAACCACGCTTCACAAGAATTTTCACTTGGCACTGTGAGAAGATCACCATCCCTATCCGATTCATCTTTCTTTTTGGCAATCATAATGTTTATGGATTCTTCTTCCTTCTTCAGTTCCGGATAGTCTCTTTACATGTCCTCAACCCTTACACTTATAGCATCGCGGCTCCTTCTTCTTGTTGCCCCTTCCACACTGCGATCACCTTTGACTAGGAAAGCATCACCAGAAGACTCCTCTTGTTGTATTATTCTTCCTCCTTTGATCATGAGCAAGCAACGCAGCAACAATGTCTTCCACCTTGATGTCCTCCTTTCCATATGTCAACGTAGTAACCAAGTGCTCATAAGACCTTGGCAACGAATACAGAAGAATAATAGCCCTGTCTTCATCATCAATCTTCACCGACCTTCACAAGATCTTCAACTAATTGATTGAAGACATTGATATACTCCGCAAGATCTGACCCCTCCTGCATCTTCAAGCTGAACAGCTTCTACTTCAGATACAGCTTCTGAGTCACCATCTTATACATGAACTGAATGGCCAGCTTGTCCCAAATTTTCTTTGATGAATTTTCCTCCATGACAAGGTACATGATCTGATCAGAGAGATACAGTCTGATAGTCGCACACGCCTGCGCCTGCATCTCCTTCCACTTATCATCATCTACCTTCTTCGGCTTAATCCCACTGAGCACCTTCGAGATATTTTGTTGAGCCAATAAATCTTTCACTCTCATCTACCACAGTCCGAAGTTTCCGGTCTCGTCAAACCTTGTCACCTCAAATTTGGATGCCATCGACGCCATCTGCCTGTTGCCACAGATCGTCGAAAAATCACGTACCTTATGTAGACCCGCGTGCTCGCTCCACACGCGCTCCAAACACGTCGTCCACGTGCTTGTTCCTCGTCGCAGCACACACGTCACCGCGGCACACGCCTCCCGCACGTGCTGTAACAGATTCGCCATGTGTCGCCGCCGTCGTACACTGCCTGTGCACAGCCTCGCCGCTCGCACAAAGTCAACCCGTTTGAGCGTCGCCCGTCGTTCGCCTTCAACCATCGCAAGTACCGGTCAGGAACAGCTCAGATTGCTTTGGATATGCAATCGCCTGTGGACTCTCTCCGTATTTGTTTATGGAGACCATAACACAAAGCACACAGTCCAAACCGGACTCAGGCCCAAACCGGACTCACGCTTCCCCTTCCTGTTACGTGATCTTTTTTTTCTTCGCACCCACGCCATGTTGTGACCTGCTCGGACTCCACAATGATTCTCTGTGCACCTGGATAGTCTCCGATTGCCAGCGTAACAGACCAAAATATCGTAAAAAATCCAACCATGCCAAGCACAAGTCCCAAGGCCAAACACGCCACGTACAGCTCCTCTCCTAAACACCAGGCCTGATTCCTTGCATGCATATGGTCATGTTCATTAATTATTTCCCTTCTATTTTCCTTGACCGAACACCCATGTAGATGCCTAAATCTTCCACCAACAGGAACAGAAGATCACCTGCTATACACCTTTGCTTGGCCATATCGGACGCTCACAACATCGCCGGTGCATTATACCTCCATCAAAAACACGATGAGTCCACCACCGCTTGCACCATCATCGTTACTACTCCAGCAACCATCACTCCGATCAAGATTAAAACCTCATCAATCTGATCGCGAGTCGAAACCGTCGTTTTCCTCCACGACGTTTTCCAGCCGCACCGTCGAACCTAGCCGTCACGTCTGACCGACCCCTATCGAACAGTAGCCACCAACAGCCATCAACCTGATCTCCACGTCTGGACCTATCCCTGTTGATTGCAGCCTATTGGACGGTTCGAGTCACCCACTCGAATTCAACTCCACCAATCGAGTCGTCGATCGCCGCCATGCTCCACCTTGCGCCATGTCCTTCTCCGGACACTCCCATGCAAGCCTTGCGCTGTGTAAAACATATCCATCGAACCTCCCACAATCTTTTTCTATTAACCATAGCTCCGATACCACTTGTTAGAGTGTACGGTTAATTCCCAGATCTAAACACATCTATTAACCGACGAACGCGGAAGCATAATCACCATAGAAAAAATACGCCAGCGAGAACGACACCGAGGCACGATGTTTTTTAACGAGGTTCAGCGATGTGTCTAGTTCTCAGGACATGACTACGGGTGCTCCTCCCCCATAAAACAGTAGCTACACCAGCATCCGGACGATCCCGCGGCCTCGCCGTCGCCCAAACCAGTCACCTAGTCGTCTCACGGTTACAACAGGGATTGCCTCATACTTATGGCCCCCTAGGATACAAAGTTCGACTCCAACTCTATCCTAACCCCTAATATAACTCAAGTCCTAACGTAATCAACTTGTACACTTATTCGACACATATCTAACACAAGTATTTTAAAAAAATAAATGCATTGAGTGCATTCATTCGTCGTGCCATCTTATAGCATGAACGAATTGCATTTATATACAAAATAGAATGCTGCAAATAGCAAAATACCATGTCTCACTCCTCGAGTAAGTTGAGTGAAGGCAAAATAAGAGGACCTATCAATTGAGCTCAAGGGCCGACAAAAATAACTCAAAAAGCTCTATGTTGCATTTTATATGTGAAGTTAGCACTCTTATGTGGGTTACTTGTCCATATAGAATGTTTGCCGTGCAAAGCAAGTCGAATAGTTCTCTTGGTACATTTATGAACTTCATGTGATGATTTGGCACCACAGAAGGAGGTTCCGTCATAAGTCTTCATCTCGACTACAATGTAACGCCCTCACCTAGCGTAAGAATAAAGAAGCACTAGATTTGATCACATATCAACACCCTTGGTTCATGAGTCTCACCCTTCGGCTCGATGGCTCGAGGGACTCACCAATTGCATTGGCCTACATCACATTCACCCCGCATGGCTCACCGTCTACTTTGGTGATGACTTCTACACCTTAGAACCTTCCTTGATTGAGAGTATGCATGGTTGTCCTGGCTAAGCATGTTAGGTGTGACATGGCTTGCTATGTTGTAAAATAACTTAAACTTATCACACAAAACTTGGCTTAATTTGTAAACTTATGTTGAGAACAGATTGTGTTGTAAACCTTAATCTTTCTGTATGTGTTGAAAACTTGGTTGTCACCATATATGATACTCAAATTCTGTGATTATCTGCGCATAGTACGACTGTGCTCCAGGGACAATTGGGTTAATTCGATTAAGACGAGTTGATCAAATAGTCAATAGTTCAGATTAGATTAGTTAACCAGATGGTTTCTTGAACCTTTTGCTTACGCTTACCTCCTCCAATGTCCAAGATGTTGAATTTTCTCTTCTCTATCAAAGAATTATATATAGAGAGGAGGAGGAGGAGGAGGAAGTAGTAGTAATTTTCTCTATCAAGATGTTCGAAGTAACTTGTTTGTTATCATCCAGATGTTAGTAAATTTTTCTATATATAATATAATAGTATAAATTTGGTTAAATTATTTGACTTTTCAAAAATCAAAGATTATTTTTCCTTTTTGTTTTTACCGAGGGAGTCCCTTACGCTCCATGCCGTCCCTGGCCCGCATCCAATCAATCTGGCCCCACTAGGCAGTTTATAAAACCTTTCTCCGAAGCAGCTCTTTTTACCGTTCTTCCGGGAGCCCAAACTCGCCCGCACGGCCGCACCGCCAAGATTTGCCGTCGGCAAGCGCCAAGCGGCAACGGCAAGACAAGAACCCAAACCCCTTTCGCCACTTCTCCTCTCTTCCTCCCGCTCCGCGCCACGCCGTCGGACGATCTCTTGCGCTGCCGGGAGAAGCCGCCGGCGCTCGCGCCGCCTACGACTATCTCTGCCTCTGCGCCCGCCGCCGTGCACCGCTAGATACCTCCAGAACGTCTCAGGTTTGGCCTCAAGCCCCGCTCCGCTCCGCCCGTGTAGGAACTGCGTGTCGCTTGGTTCTTTATTTCTTGGATGGCGACTCCAGCTTTCTTGTTCCTTGCTTTGGGGGAATCGTCGAATTGGCCCGTGGAGCATGCCAGGCATTTGTTCTGTTCTTGGTCTCGGACCAGTGGCGGAGCGCTAGGGTTCTCGCACTGTTTATCTGGGCATTTGTTGGGATCCCCAGAGCGGATAGATGATATATAATGTGGGTTCTTGGTTAATTCTGAACAAAGAAAACGATCGGCTTTTTCTTGCTTTTTAGTGTTGAATTGCTTGATAACAACAAATGGAATTCTCTTTTCCTCAGGTAGATCAGTACTGGTTATCCCTTTGCTCCATTTCCAATTCATCGCCTAGATAAAGGCGTGAGTTATTGGTGCCTCTCCCAAAAAGCATTTATCTGACCAACATTTGTTTCCTCGCTCGGTTTGAACAGCAAGCAGAGGTCTCGTGGTTTATTTGTAAATATAAGCACGATGGATTTATGTCAACTCCTCACTTTGGTTAGGTTTCGGAGCTTGTGAATTCGTGTTAAGCCTGAACTATGGAACATATATACTTCGCTTGCTCAGTGGCATTAATTGGGTCAAACTATCCGAGCTTTTGGTTGTTATTGCAATATCTCCCAGTTATTAGGTAAATTCATAGTGTTGGTTAGGTTCACCAGGTAGCTGCTTGTATCAGAATTTTTTAAAATTTGGAAAGTTATGTTTGTATTACTCTTGGTTTAATAATTAGACAATTAGTCTGACCAATTCTTGTTCGTTGTAAAGTGTGTCCGTTACCAAATTTTGGCAACGCTATGATTAGTCAATGCAACAAAAAAAAAAAAAGGCAACTCTGAACTCTGATGTTTCTGGCTTCATGGAGCTTCCAGCATAGAGCTCAGATGCAGCCAATGATTGTTTAAATTTTGTATTATTTTACAAGAATTGGCAAGAACTTGTTTTGTTGCCTGAATGTTCGGGTAAGATACCATTCTCTTACTATTGGAGCTGCCAAATCTACAGTGACAGACTTTGTAACTACTAACTACCTTGCTAGACTCCAAGAAAGGGTTGGTTCTCTCAGTGTGGTCTCCCATGGAGGAAAAAGGGCCTCAGGCCCTCACAGGAACTGAGCTGAATGCTGCCGTGTACAGATACCTCCAGGAATCAGGTTTCAGAACCATAATCTAACCCTCTCACATCTCGGTCAGATATTAGCATTACATGTTTTTCAGTTCTTTCATGGGTAAATTCTGATCATCGTGTTGTTAGGGATCTACCTAATGACTAGAATTAGTGCTGTTTTGCTTAGTTCGAGTGAAAATCAGGAAGATTTATCTCGAGAGAGAACAAAAAGGGAAGAAAACAGAGTGGTGAAGGGGGCAGCAGGAACAGATTTTATGAAGTCATCTGTTACCATTGTTGCATAAATTTTGGTTGGTTCTTGGATAGGATCAGGGTCATTCATTGTAATGTTGGTTTCATCAAATTGCTTAGTGCATCTTAATTTCTTTTTAAATATGAACTAGGAGAGTGTACTTCTAATTTAAATAAAATCTTTAACGGTGCTTCATTCCTTTCAGAAACATCTCTTCTTTGTTTTCAAGACAACAGTAGTACATCCTTTCAGAAATATGTGCCGCTTGGTTCATCTTTGGGGCAATTCAAGAAGTTTCTTTGGGTTCTTTATGTAGCTACATCATGTTTGTTTATATGGTCAAACAACTAACTGAGCAGTGGCCACATACCAATTCTTTATAAGTTAGGATTGAATAATAAAGTGTTATTGGCTTGTTACTTTATTTGATATGAAGAGAAAAAATGGCTGAGTCAACTGTACGTACAAACTTGGTAGGAGAACTGAATAAATGGTAACATTTCTTCGTTGGTTGGAGCGTTCCTTCTTTCGTGCCACTGTGTCTGCTTACATGATATATTGGTATTGGACTTTTCGCCACCCCCAGATTGATTGATTCTGGCATTATTGTTTTGTTGATCCATAATTTGGCCAATGCAAATAGCTAAAAGCACTTTGGTTCCTAGCAACATTTTTTCGGAAGGGCAACAAGATCATTGCCTCATAATTTATTATAAGAAAATGAATTGGCCCATTTTTATGGAGAAAATGGACCTGAACACCGAACAACTGCACGGTTCCTAAACAGGAACCAACCTGACCTGCACAGTTCCTCGCAATTTTGAGTTAAAGAAAAGAACAGTGTCTAATGCAGTAATAAAACATTGGCATCATTTGTACTGCCATCCTTCATTGAGCAGTTGCGGAATTATTTCTGTGTTGCTTAATTGTTTCTTGGATTCTTTATCAGGTTTTCTCACTAAATAATTCAGCACCTCTAAGAACTCACTAGAACTTAGCTGATTGTTTAGTGTTAGTTTGTCGCAGTATGAGACAATTGTAAGTTGTAACAGTTTTTTATTGTATAAAAAGTAAAATCAAGCTTTTCTTTAGCTGATTGAGTTTGGTCTTTTTTTTTGGCTGTGTTGTTTTGGTTTTTGTGTCCCAAAAGCATGTAAATTATCTGTAAGGTGTAATCTGAAAAATAAGTATGCCATGCTTAAATGCTTTATTTGTTCCATATGAAATCGCAGGATTTGTGCATACAGCATTCAATTTCTTCTATGAGGCAGGCATTGGAAAAGAGAACATCCAGGGAATAATCCCACAAGGTGCCTTGACCAGAATCGTGCAGAAAGGTCTTAAGTACATTGAAATTGAAGCAAATGTAAGCTAATATTGTAATATACCTAGTCTGTTGATGATCACTGTGTTGTCCGTCGGCAACTCCTAACATGTTTTCTTCTATTTGTGCCTGTAGTATGAGATTGGCAGTGATGACGAATACCGCTTTTTTGAATCTCTGGACCTAATGACCAATGATTTAGATGAGCTGAAAAACAAAATTACCAGCAGTGGGAAGCACAGTTCTGTCAAGAATGACAAAGAGAAGATGGATTCAATTGAGACTGACAAAGCACAGAAGATTGGTTCTGCTGAGACTATGCAGACAACAAAGGCTGCACAAAACAGCAAACCTGATGAGGCTGCTACAGTGCGTAGAGTTCAACCAATGAGGCATGCGATGCGAAGGCGCAAAACATCAGTTCTGCAGAGGCTGTGCAAAAGACCGGTTCTGTTGAGACTACCACAAGACTAGGGTGTCATCTTTCGTGGATAGGAAGGAAACCTAGATCCTAGACTCAGAAAACGAAAGCACTGAAAGCTAGACAGTATATGAAAGTGTACATCATGGCTGCATTTTCGTACAGGCTAACAGGCAGTTTTACAACTATACTTTGGATGGACGAAATTGTGCTTGCCAATATGATAGTCGGCATGTTAAAGAATTGACAACGCGCATAGCGTAGCCCTTGGTACTGACTGACAGTTGGCATAAATGATTACGGTGCATGTTTTGAAACTTGAAAGGATATTTCATTTGACAGCATGCATTGTATAGATGACTGTTACTTTTTTAAACACATCTGTTGACGCGTATTTCATTAAGAGGAGAATAGATTACTGTTATCATGTCGTAGTGCACTGCTTCTGTAAAGCGGATAGGTTTTCCTTTCCCTTCTTAGGTTGCCTTTTGGACAGATATTAGGATAATCAATTGTATTGATTTTTGCAACATGGTGTGCCACTGAACAAAAAACACACAATCTGTTGTTATTTACTCGCTGAATGTGAGAAGTGGTAAACATAAATTACATTCAAGCTGGTTTAGTGGACCCAAGAATCGGCATTTTCTAGACGTCCATCAGTTAAGTATGAGAGAGCCTGCTGCACCATTTTTGCTGTAAACATTTGAAAACCAGCTAAAACTATGTAATGAGTGGCGGTAAATTAATCAGTGCTATGGCATCGCTAGCGAGATCATCCTAGTTGACAGACGGGGCCCACAAGAGTCGCAATAGCGCTAGCGACGACGATCACGCTATGGTTGGTAGCGCATTGAAGCAGCCTATAGAGGCTAACCATGGCACACGGTGACACGGGTACGGTGCACGCTGTTGTGGATCAGCTGCGCAAGCCTTTTTTTTTTCTTAAAACAAACACTGATTTTAGCTGATACTAATTTATTTAAAAAAAAAATATTGTTTCGTAGCTGAAAATAAACGCTGACAGGTAGAAGACGGTCGCCATGTTCTGGCCCTCTTGGGTTGGAAACGAGCACTGATTTTGGCCTGATGCTGATTTGTTTGAGAGAAAAATACTGTTTCATGGCAAAAAATAAGCGCTGATTTGTCAAAAGAATAGGCTTCTTTTGAGCTAGAAACAAGCGCTGATTTTGGCTGATGTTGATTTATTCTGAGAGAAAAATATTGTTTCGTGGGTCGAAATAGGTGTTGATTGGTCAAAAGAACAAGCGCTAGATGATATTTTCAGCCAAGTTTAATATTCACTAATGCATTTTAGTTGACAAATTAGCATAAGTTATACAGAGATCTGGATCTCAAGTGAAGCAATTCTAACTTTCTAAGGAAAGTTCGAGCGTCCGTGTACAACTTTATTTAGGAGGCTGTTAAGACGTGCTATATCAAACATTTTCTCTATCTTAATTTAAAGATGCGTAAACCTTTTACTGTGAAAAGTTTGGGACACCCCGGTGTGCATTTTAAAAGTTGGTACATCTAGATGAGTAGATGACCTTTGGGACCCTTGTTCTCGATCAAATCTATATATGCATACCTAGTAAATAATGGTCTTAGAATTCCATTAAAGGTTAAGATCTTACATGGTTTCTAAGGAGAGGGGTAATTCTAACAAAGATAATTTAGCTAAATGAAATTGGAGGGAAAACCGAAATTGTTGTTTTTGCTCTAAACTAGAGAATATCCGACATTTGTTTTTCGACTGTACGATGGCCAAGGCCTTGTGGCGTGCTATACATATGGTGCTTATTTTAAAACCGCCAAAGAGTACACAAAATATTTTTGGTGCCTGGCACAAACAAAGTGGGAAAGATTTTAGAAGATTGTTGCATCGTGGTTACATTGGCTTACAAAGGAATGAACTAGTATTTGACAAAGGTAGTTCAAAATCTATTTGCAGGTCGTATTCAGAACTACACAGTGACTAACGAGTGAAGACATGAAAAAGATTGTCCAACGGTGCCAGAAGCTAGAGACTACGGCTTTTGCAATGCTTTGTTTTCTTCAGATAGCCCTATACTCTTAGACTTAAAGTTTAGTCTTTGGTTAAAAGCTAAATTTGTACTATTTTGGTTAGCTATTGTATTTGTTCTTTTGTATTAAACCCGTGGCCAGCTGATTCCTTCTTGAAGGAAGAAGCCCGTTGTTTAATCTACCGTTATCTAAAAAAACTAACCTCTTCTTTATGCCTTTGCATTGTTCATAACAGAAGGCTCAGTCTAGCGATCAATATTGAAAACTTACATTCCTTGTTGACGTTGTATAGTGTCGGCAAGATTAGGCAGTACCTATATACCTGAGATAAAGTTGCATGGCCCTTTCGAACAGCAGTTGCACTACTTCCTTGGTCTTCAAGTGAAGCAAATAAAGAATGGTATATTTGTGAGTCAAGACAAGTACATAAGGGACATGGTGAAGAAATTTGGATTGGAATTTGCAAAGCCTATGAGTACACCCATGGCTACCAATGGTCATTTCGATTTGGATTATAGTGGCAAAATGGTGGATCAAAAGCTACATAGATTAATGATTGCAAGTCTCCTTTATGTGACTGCATCTCGACCAGATGTCATGTTTAATGTCTGTATGTGTGCAACATTTCAAGACTCACCAAGAGAAAGTCATTTGAAAGCCATAAAGAGAATATTGAGGTATTTTAAGAGCACACAAGACCTTGGTTTAAATCATTGTGTCATTTCTGGATATTCTTGTGATTGGCTTATCTCTTGCCGGTTATGGTATATACACCTCCACCTCTCTTGTATTTACCTTCATATACTTGTGTAGAGTTAGCTTGCCTAGCTAGTTGAGTAGTTTAGTTGTCTAGCTCTCTTGTGTAGCTCTCTAGCTTGGTAGAAGTAGTTCACTAGTTACTAGATGTAGTGACTTAACCTTGTGTGTGAGCTAAAGACAATATCAACTAGAATTTTGGTAGGTGGCTTGCTTTTGAGTAGGGTAGAGCAAAATGCATTTACGCCATTTGTGTTACTAACCCTTTGCCCTAGCTTGTTCTACGTTTAGTAGCATAAGTGTTGACGGTCGCTAAGTACCAATTTTATACCGTCAATTAATGCCTAGGGAAGATCAATAATAGAAGCATAGGGGTTATTACTGACAAATTCCACAAGGTTTGGTGAATTGTGTATTTTTCAGGGATTATTCCAGAAAGGCTTAAAAGAAGGATTAAAGTGCCTAATTACCACGAAACTTAACCGCCAAGGAAACATCATCATGAGAACACTAGAAGCATCTGGAACACACCCGAAGCACCGGGGCCCGAGACCCACCAGGGTGGGGCCGGCTGACGCCCCCCTCTAGGGTTTCGGCCTACTTTCTAGAGTCTTCTTCCACCGCCTCTCTGAAGTCATCTGGGCCCTTTGTTCAAGTCGGTTTGATCCCACGGCGCACGTTCATCCCACCGGGCTATAAATTGAAACGACCTCGATTTCCACGAAGGGAAATCCACAGGCACGCATTGTAATTAAATAGATTGTATCGAACAATCCATAAAATTACTCAAATCTCAGTTGATACCAGGATCCATACATCGAGTTCATAACAGAGTCTTACATAAATTATTACATCGCCACACTGGCGGATTCAACAATTCAGAGAAGCTGATAAGATGCGGAAGCGATTCATCATTCACGGCCAACTTGAGTGTAGCACGCGACCCTACTCCTCCCAATCGTCTCCATCGAAGTCGTACTCTTTCTCGTCACCTGACAGCAAATTTATTAGTACGATTTGTACTGGCCACGGAGCCCACCTATGATAGCGGTTGCTTTGTGAAAAGTGGATGCAAGGCTGATCAAACAGAACTATAGGCTGGGGTTTCCTATGCAAGCGTAAACATTAATTTATTATCAAGTTTTATCTCATTATCTCCACTCATTTCACGCAATCCGTTCCAATCCCATCCCATACACCACCTCTCACACCCTCGTACTCATTCGGCAGGCCCAACTCCCTCTCGAGCCTGTCTCAGCGGCACACTGCCGCATCGGGCACACTGCCGGAAAAATGTCTTCCAGGGAGAGAAGAGAACACTCACTACACTAGTAGAAGCTTCACAGGAAAGGTCCATAGCCGACGAGTCAGCATATGTATCGATCGATCAACCATACACTCTGCAGAGGTTTTACTACTTACAAGATTAGCCATCATAGGTGTTACGCAAACACCTAGGAAGAATTCCGGGTGCTTGCTTGCCTAGGTCGATGCCACCCTACCACTCAGCCCTGGGGTATTCCGGATCCAACACCGTTATGCTGAGACTGGGAGACGCAGTACCGAGCCCATCTAGTGGTATTGCGCATCTAGAACGGAACGGGAACTCATCGACCGTCTCCGCCCACCCTTATCACCTCACAACCTAGCAGTAGTGGCACCGTCCTACCAATTAGTCCAGCCGTTCCCCGCCCATCGAAGACGAGTGAGCAGAAAAGGATTCCAATGAACCTAAAGCTAGTCCGTCCTAGGTTTGACCAAGCAGGCATCTTCTCTTACAGGATACTCTCCCCGTGCCATCACAGCACCTCTGTTCACGAGCTTCAAACCACACAGGCCGTCCTACCCGGAACCACCTCGTAATCCATTACCCGCCATAGGTATCTCTCGTAGGGGTGCCCAGGTTGCACCCCTGGCATGACTTGCCCTTCTGGCTCGTCTCATATCCCACTTGGTCGACTCGACCCTCACCACGCACCCAAGACGCACACAGCACGCTCTCCCAGTGGTTAAGCCCAGGTTCATATAAACCGTTTCCAACTCCACCACTTAACATATCATAACAAATAGCGAAGTAGTGGTAGAGCAAATATATAACAGCGAGCATCTATCCTAACAGCGGACAGCAGGTGAGAGTTTAACAAGATAAAGGTAATCAATAAATCTAACATGCACCCTAGGCAGTAATAACATGTAATCTTAAAGCAATAGCAGATACGATATTTGCAATGCGTAATAGGAGCTACTAAAATTGGTGGGACGTGGCACCTTCGTAGTCGTCTCCTAGCTCCTGAAGGTACTCGTGGTCGTCCTCCTTAGTCAGATTCTCCTCTGGCTCTGAAAACGGGAACGAAATAGCCGCGTCAGCGACTCCCATAGATCATTCAGAAACATGCAATAAAAATAGAAGGATCAAATGCACTCAATCATAGGCTCAGGTTGTAGATCTCATTTTTCTGAGAATTTTGATATATGGCGCGCAATTTTGGACATCGTATGAATTAATTATGAATTTCCGAAGTTTATCTCATTTTCTGAAAATGGAAAAGGCTAATTACTCAGGGGGTGACACGTGGCAGGCTATGATTGGCCAGGGTACTGTTCACATTGACCAGGTCAACGGTCCAGGTGGCGTCGGGTCTGCTGACGTCAGCATGACATCATTGCTGACGTCAGCGTCGACCAGGTCAACCGTCGACGGGGTCGGTGACGTCATCAATCGGACATGTGGCAGCACCTGCTTGCGCCATGTGGTGGCTCGCTGTCCATTCGGCCGTAGGGCTCACGAGCTGTGGTTCACGGTGGACTCGTCGCGGCTCACGGTGATCCCTAGGGTTGGTCTGCGATGGACCGCATCCATCCGCCCTCCTCTTCTCAACGGTCCACGGTGGACCAGGTGCACGCGGGAGCTGCTGGGGGGTGGCCTGCACTCGACGCTGACGTCCACGCACACATCAGCGTCCGCCAGGTGCTTGACATGGGTTCTCAAAGGTTCGCCGGCGACGGCGAGGCTCGGCAAGGGACTGACGAGCTCGGCGGTCGTCGGAGATGGCTTGTGCTGCTCCTCGCTGGTCCAGCGAGGTGTCCAAGGGTATAAAGGAATGGCTTGCGCTCTTGGTGACAGTTTTGTGGTGTCAAGGTCGCCGGCGACGAGGTTGCCGCCGAGTAGAGGCTCCGGTGAGTTGCGATTGATCTAAGAAAGGGTGGTCTTGGCCTTCTGATTACTGATAAAGAGGAATCCCGCCTCTAGTTCGTGGTTCCCAGAGCTCCAGGGTGTCCGCTCGCGTTGGCGGCGTGTTACCGGCGGCGGCGGGTATCAACGAGGTAATCGTGGTTTCGTTTTGGCCCGATTGGGGGTGGCTTCCTCAAATTGAGGCGACCAGCAAGGCATACAAGCCCAAAAGGGCAGGTTTGCGTCTCGGCAAGGTCTCTTTCATTGCTACGGCGCGCGGCGGCGCTCCGGCGAGGTTGCGACGTGCGCGGACAAGGCAAGCGGCTACCTCTAGCGCTCGGTTCTGCGTGGCTGGCTCGAGGGGCCGTGGCGGTGCTCCACGACGTACTATCCTGCACGGTTGCTGGATGGAGATGCTTGGAACGGGCGGAACGGCGTCGGATCGCATCGTGGCGAGCGCGTTCCGCCGAGAACGCGATGTGCTGTGTTCCCGGTGTAGCAGGGCTCGCAGGCAGCGGGTTTTGGCCGGTTGCATGTGTGCATAGTGCAGATGTTCATCTCGAGCCAGTAGGGGCTCATCCCTTCGTGTCCCAGAGGCGGAACGCCATGGCGATCAACACGGCAGGGTTGAACAAGGCGTTCGGTGGCTCACCGAGGTGTCGGGGAAGAAAGGATGGCGGTACAGTGATGAGTCGGTAGCCGTGCAGATAGATCGCAGTGCAGTTCCGAACCGCAACAGAGCTCCGGCTTCTCCTTTGGCTCTTGCTCCGGCGTGCTCCGCGGCGGCAGCGCTCCGGCGGCCACCTTCCTCCTTCCTCTTCCTCTCACACTCGGTTGGATGGGTTGGCGTGTACCGCAGCGCGGCGGCGGCGAGTGGGACGGCTTTAGGGCTCCAGGGACACCCTGTTTTACAGTCGAGCTTGGCTTGCTCCTATGGCGGACGGCTCGGATCTCACCCGGCGGATCAAAGGGCTACGGGGCGCTCGGGCTAAGGTTGTGGCCGCGATCGCGGTGTGTCTTGGCGTTCAAGGTAGGGGAATAGAAGGGGGACAAGGTCGTCAGGGCGTGGGGCTGTCGGCTGTGGGGTCCGGGTCACGCAACTCGCGTATTCTTGTCCCCTGCTCCAGCGAGGAAGAAGAACAGGGGAGGGGGTAATGTGGCTGACGGGCGGGGCCGGGTTGTCAGCGGCAGCGGCTTGGTGGAAGGCGGCGTGCGCGTGTAAGTAGGCCGGCCCAGCTACGGATGGCGTGGGCGCGAGGGTGCGGGGGAAAAGGGTTGGGCTGACTAGCAGGCCGGGCGGGCAGGCAGGCTTCCTCTCCTCTTTTCTCTTTTGTTCTCTTTTTCTTCTTTTCTTTTCATTCACAATTTCTAATTATAGGTATTTGCAAACATCAAATCCAAATAAAATCCAAATATGCTGTATGTTCTATTAACTTGAAAAGAAGTGAAGTGTAAGTAACAAACATCTAATTATTATTTACATAATTAAATCTACATGCATGCACAAGAATGAATAAATAAAACCAAAATTTTAATTGGTTGGGATTTTTGGTGTGGGATTTTTAGGGTTGTTACATAAATAGAGGGGTAGACCCCCCTCCCAGAGCACCTATTCATTCCTCCTGTTTCATTCGTCAAGAGTAGACAGAAGTTAGGGTTTTGAGAGATTAAAAATAGGGCTTTAGTTCTTCAAGTTCATAGTTTAGACGTCTAGTAAGGTTCAAGTAGAGTTGGGCGCTACGCTCGGGATTCCAGATCTATTCGTCTGGAGATCGGTAATCTTATCTTATATCTCATTATGACTTTGCTTTATTTTAATATATTGCTACTTATTCAGTTCTTAGTTTATTCTAGTTGCATATTCGATATAGTTGTTATTGGTGATGATTATTGTCATTTGATCGTAAAGCGTCTAATTCAGTACTCGAGTGAGTTAGGTGGTATACATTATGTAGACGTGGTGTCTAGATATATTGTGTACCTACGGAGGCACCCTGACATGCCGTGTCGTGCGGTAGTCTGCGTAGGTGACAGCTGCGTTGGTTCCTCTGTAGTCCACCCCCCGTACGTAGGACGAGTAGAGCGCGGTCGCGAAGGAGGTGACCCTTGTGTCTTAATATTCTCATTAGATGATGCTCCTTATGATGTTTTCTGAGTTGATTATGTTATAGATGAAGATGTGTAATGTGGCGTAGGCTGTAGACTTTGTATTTAGTAATTACATAGGTTTCTTTTATTTTAGCCGAATTTCGAGATTGTCTTTTCTACATTAGTGAGTCTCTATATTCTATCTCTGGAATACCATTTATCTCATTTACTCATTTATCATTTATCATTGGCTTATTTATCGATAAAGCACTGGAGGTATGGGTTATCATAGGTCTGCACATTTATCTTTCCAATCATTATAGTAGATTGTCCTAATGAGTAGAATGCCCCTTTATCCTTTTGGCATAAAACAAATCAACGATACTCGGAATACTTACCGGGTGAAGTGCTACAATGGGAGAATTATCTGTGTGCTTGCGGATATAATCTGTAGTATTATTTTTAGGAGGCAAGTCAAGATTATTTTACCTTTGGTTTTTGGCATCATGTTAGGGATGATAACTTAACGTGAAGTGACGTTAAAAATACCAACAAGTATTTTTAGCGCCGTTGCCGGGGATGGTAATTGTATTCATTAGGATAATTTATTGAGTTCGTTGATTTTATTCGCCAGGATATTTATTCTAGAATTTTATATAGGAGAGTTCTTCATAGATAATATTAATAGAAAAATATAAATATAACTATAAACATAAATACTTAGAGAAAGCATAACCTTTTGCTTTAACAGACTTACCCGTGTTTTGTTTATATTTAAATATCTTATATAGGGTAAGTGCAGGATTGGTTGTGTACTTTAACTCTTATCAATCAGGAACAACCACAGGAAGAAGGGTCTTACATTATTTTGTGAAGCCATGGTTGAGAAGACTCTACGTGAATTCTCTGCCCCAAGCACTGAGAATATTCGCGTTGGGCCAACTTTCAACATTGGAAATCATGATTACGAGATCAAGCCAAGCCTCATCAAAATGGTGCAAGCTATCACATTTACTAGAAAGAAAGATGAAGATGCAAGTGTCCATCTACAGAATTTCCTAGAGATTGGCAACAGCATCAACATCAAAGGCATTCCTTAAGACGTCGTGCTACTTCGTTTGTTTCCGTTCTCATTGGAGGGAAAGGCGAAGCAGTGGTTTTATCAGAATAAAGATCGAGTCAAAACGTGGGTAGAATGTTCAAAAACTCCCAGTAAGCAAAACCAATGCTCTACGAGGAAATATTTCAGAATTCTGTAAGCAGAAAGGTGAATCTATTTAACAAACCTAGGAACATTTTCAATATTACATATCAAATTCTCCCTATCATGGAATGGAAAAATGGTTGCTCATGCAAACACTTTATCACGGACTAACTCAAAGGTCACGTGAGCAACTAGATGCCACTGTTGAAGGACCATTTATGTCACTCACCCCTGAAAGAGCTGAAGATATTATGGCAAAGATAGCAGAAAATCAGAATTGGACAAACAACACTCAAACATGCCATAAGAGTGAAGAAGTTCCAGAGGAAGTGTATGCACTGTCAGCCAAAATGGATGTACTGTTGAACTAGTTAGAGCAAAGAGCCAATCATAAAAGAGATCGTCAAGCTATTCAAGATACATTCAATTCCCAGAATTAATACGAAAGATCTTTAGAAATTGAGTTTGCAAATCCCCCAGAAGATATTAGTACAGTCATCAAGTCTACTTCTCAGAAATAAGGATGGAATCAACTTCGCTCAACCAGTCAAGGTAAGTACCAAGGCAGTACTAATTTTTCAAATCATAGACAACCACCCTTGAGAGAATTAATATTAGAACAAGCTAGAATTAATGAAAGTATTTATAAGAAGTTTGCTTTTAATGATAAAGTTTTAGAAAGGAATTAATTATAAATTGGATAATTTCTCTTCCGCTGTTAAAGATCAAATATTATTTAATAAAAAGATATAATTACAAATTACACAATTATCTTGGTTGTTGCTTGGCTGTTGCTTTGCTACTCGCAAGATGATGCAGACGGAGGAGGTGATGGCCGGAGCAGCAAGGAACGACGCGTGCAGAGTCGACGCGGCAGCGCGCGTCCTTCCCTCTGTCGCGCGCGAGACCAGACGCGGCGGCAGGTGGTCGTGGGCCTATTTTTTTTATTATGGCAACTCAAAAATACCAATCTCGTTGAGATGTATATTTTTTTTTACTTGCTAAATGTTTTGGGAGTTGGCAAAACATAAGATTTATTAAGTAAAATTTGTCTAACTCTTGAAGATGCTCTCATGGGATTGCACTACCAATCTATAGCACCCAGTTTTCAAAAGAAAACCAAGCACCCCACTATATGTGCGTCTAGGAAATCCACAGAGGCACATATAGCAAACATAAATGGTAAATATCAGCCAGCAGGCTAAAGCTCCTGAACCCGGTGACCTCCCACTGCCTCGCTTCATCCATGCACCAGCTGTGCAAGAAACTACCCAACCGAGCAGCCCGACTCCTTTGACAGATTACAGTCAGAGAGGTGGTGACAGGGGGTCCAAAGCTGAAAGGATGCTGACGGCGTTGTTAATTTGGGAGCAGGGAGATCAGAAAGATGCATCCCAAAAGATGCATGCCGGGAGTGGAAATCGAAATGCGGCGGGTAATTGAAGTTTTTTTTTTTTACGAAACTAGAGGGGCCGCAGCCCCTACATGAATTTATTAAAAGAAAAAGGTTCAGTACAAAAAGCAACAAAAAGAAAAAAACAAACTAGCTCATGAAAAAAAAACGAAACAAAGAAAATGAGGAGCAACCAACAGCTTATTCTAGATCTTGAATCCATGACAAGAACTGATCATGTTGTCTTGCTTTTACTCTGTGCTTCAAGAGATTTAATTCCTTGAAGATAATCCTTTGGCACCCTGACAAGTCTAAGCTGATTCCTCTAGAGATGAGCTCATTTCTTGCTGACCAAACGGTCCAGCAGAGAAGAATAATTGCTTTCATAAAGAATTGAGAATTTAGTTTCACTTTTAATTGTTCAACCAGGTTAGGAAAGCTTTCGTTGATACGGTATGTCAATATTAAGTGTGCCCCAGCACATTCTTACAAAGGAACAGTCTTAAAAAAGATGATGAGTTGTTTCCTCAACTAGCAAATTGCACAGAGGGCAAAGGTAGGAATCAAAATGCATGTTCTTCCTTCATGCTTAAAATGTTTGGCTCCGTTTAGATTCCAGTTGCAGTTGCAATTCTGCACTGTATCACGTTCGTTTGTATTTGACAACTTTTGTCCAATTATGACCCAAGTGGACTTAAAAGATTCGTCTCGTGATGTACATGCAAAAAGTACAAACATATAAACATTTTATCTACATTTAATGCTTCATGCATGTACCATAATATTGATGTGACTAGTTACAATTGCAATTTGCAGTGGATCTAAACGGAACCTTTGTTTTGTGTTTAATCTGTCATTGATCAAAAGCTAGAAAAAGACCCGGTGCTTTGGCTGACACTGACTTTTCCAGAGCCATTTAAAAGTGATACGAGGATTTCTGTGACCCGGTGCTTTGGGTAATTGAAGTTTACACGGGAGAGTAGTTGGCACGCCGATGCATCATTTCGACGACGACCAGAACCAGAAGGCGTGGGCGTACGTGTCCGCGCCGACATGCTGATCGATGATTCGATCGTGCGCGCAACATCTTGCGTCTTAAATTGATTGATGCAAAGAAAATTACGGTATGATGTTTGACACTCTCAAAATGTAAAATTAATCATGCCTTGTATATGTTTAAAGAATATGAAGGACCGAAAAAAGCGATCAAAGGAGAGGTGAATGGGAGCCTCAAATTTTTTTTCGAAACTTTATGTCCTTGCTCAACAAATAACCCCAACAATCAAAACCCAAGCGGTGATGTCCACGACCCTATTGAGAGGGTGGATGTTCTCTAGGAACACAGCGAGACACCACAAGACCAGCGCAAAAGGCGGAAATCAAATCGGAGCACCAGAACGCAAAACAGACCCCAAAATAAGATTGTTGCTTTTATTGAAATTACTGTAGCAATTCTGATAACAGCAAGCAACTCAGTCAGCAGGCTCTTGCGAGAGCTGATCCGGGGAAAGAAAAACAAGTTCACTAAAACAACACAGTTAAGTAGCAACCAATACTAGCAACGAGCCCTGGGTTTCTGCTGGTCAATTTGAAACACGAACTTCCAAACGCTGCTGCTATTGACCAACCTGGATTAAATCACTCAGACAGACAAGGGAAAAGAAAATCAGACACAGCAATATAGGGACTGCTCTCCAACATCCTGTAGAACGAACGCATACAAGCAACTGGGAAATCACTACTGAAAGCACGAGCAATCTCTCGCACAGGACTGAAGCTAAATAAAACACCAAGAAATGACAGCTTCCTGTAGCTGAAAGTGACAAACCAAATTTGGAGGAAAAATCACGTTCAAGCTTTTGCTTCCTATGCTGAACAAGAGATGCAAGCTGTAGTCTGATCTGCAGTAGAAGAATGGTCAGCCTGCTTGGAGAACGTGCTAGCGGTGTGTTCTGTCCTAGAACGAAACAGAATGAACGCAGATCAAAAATCGAATAAGCAGACCTGAACTGGGAGCTCCAAACGCTAGAGAGAATAGGGAGCATGAGCTTGCGCTGCTCATCTGAGCCCGGTCGGTGCTTGAGCACCGGCGCTGATAGCGCTGCTGCCTGATTCCATGCCCACTCGAACAGGAACAGAAAAGGTTGAGACGACGAGCAGAGAGAGCTTGAGACCCAAAAATCCGACAAAGTCAGACCAAATCAAAAGAGCTAGAGCCCAGATTTTGCACAGGTGAAATTCATCAGAGAACGAACCCGTTTCTAAAAAATCATTACCTGGAATTGAACCAAACTCCAGAAAAGTCAGATCAAAGACAAGTAAACGAGTTTTTCCCTAAAAACAAAATTCGGATCGATCTACAAGCTCATGCTGAATCAGAGTGAATCACTGGAAGAATAGCTCAGCATATATCACAGCTTGTCACTAATCAACCGATAGCACAACAATACAACATAAATCAAAACAGATAGAGAGAAAAAGGAAGACACGAATAAAGAACCAGACTTAAGAAAAACGAACTTCCCGCTTCATGCTCGAGTTGCAGTCGTTTTGACGCAACCTCGGAGATTCCGCCGCGTGTCGCCACGCTTCCCGTCTGAAGCAGCTCCGCCCAGTTTTTGAGTCCCAAACCCGAAAACCGTCCTGAACCGCGTCCCGCCGGCCCGCGTACCGCTCGAGTCCCTTGACCATATTCAATCGCGCCTGTCAAAGTCGCAGTGTCCGCCACCGCAGCTGGCGCTCCGGCATCCAAGTCCCTCGGTCCAAGTTCCGCGTCCGTTCTTCACCGCTCCCAGTCCATCGGCACGGCCCGCTCACTTGACTTTCACTTCGCCATCCACCACTGCATCCGAGCCCAACACCTGCACATCACAAGCCGACCAACATGCCAAGTGAACTCCGTTGACAATCACTGATCATAATCCGGACCAAGTCCCCACTTGGGTCCACAATCTCCCCTTGATGAGTGCATTGTCAACACCAACATAGATAATCATGATATAGTGAGAATAAGAGGAAGAAGAATGAAGGGAAAGAAGAAAACCTGCCCAAAAGACCACAAAACCAATGACAAGCAAGCACATGGTCACTAAGCAAGCACAAGTGCAAAGGAAAGCTAGTCCCTCCAGAAAGAGGCGAGGCTCAACACAACTAGCTCCCAAACTCCCCCTGAATGTGTACTCAACTCAAAAGTGTGTGTGAAAATCTCCCCCCTTGTTGACACATGCACACATCAAGGTTCCCAAAACCTTCTCCTCTCAAACATGCAAATGCATATGAATGCAAAAACTTTAGGAGTATAGCCATTAGTTTGTCAAAATGCTCATCAAGATACGGGTAGTAGATGCTCAAGATGATCAAAAGAACAATCCATATGAGAGAAGCATAGTGAGCAATTTTGATACCAAAGTTTAGAATGTTCACCACTAAGAGTAGGACATAGCATATATAGGAGATCAGATCAAGTGCTAAACAAGTGTATACAAGGTGAACTATCCCAAGTCAAGGTCACACATCAAGTCATAGAAGAATCTAACACAAGTGAAATTTTTTAATTTAACCAATTTCTCTACATTAGGTGTTTCACAAGTATTAGCAAGACATGTGTGTGCGAGAGGTTATATGGATTATTTTGCCTAACTTTTCAACCATGCGTAGCCTATGTCGAAGACAGTGATTAGCTAAAAGCAATGGTTTTGGTCATCCACTACAAAGCTCTAGTTCATCCAAATGTGCAATAGGAAGCCGTCTAGATACTTTGAGGTGGTACAATACATATCCATCTCGATCTTTTCATCACTTAACTTAGATTGCAAGATTTTAGCACAATGTGAACTAGATTGATCTAAGCAAGTGAGTGAAACAAGGTATGAGCCATAGCAACCAAGTATATAAAAGATAGCATATGAGAGCTCAACAAGTCCATACATACTAGTTGCCAAACTCAAGGGTGAACAATTTCTTTCAGATTTCATCAATATTAGTCAAGTTCACATAAAAAATCATGTTTAGCTCAACAAGGGTTCAAATGATTAAAGAGAGCCTAAACATGTATCAACATACCAAGATAGGCCATAGAAGCAAACTCATAGCTATATTCTTGAAGCTCAAAATGATATATGTCACAAAATGCCATAAAAATGGAAATATGATACAAAGGTGAAACAAAACTCTAAGCTACAAAAGAATCTAAAACTAGTGTACAATCCAAAGTTTTCTCCTCTAAAAAGGGAAACAGACCCCGAGTTCACTCCTCAGCCGAGCAAACTGGGTCAAGTCAAGTGGCTTAGTGAAGATATCAGCCAGCTGGTTATGTGTGTCCACGTGAATCAGGTCTATGTCACCCTTCTCATAGTGATCTCTCAAGAAATGGAACCTAACCTCGATATGCTCGGTCTTAGAATGTAACACTGGGTTCTTTGCTACGCTAATGGCGCTCGTGCTGTCACAATAGAGTGGAACTTGTCTAAAAGATAGACCGTAGTCCCTCAAGGTCTACACCATCCATAGCAACTGAGAACAGCAAGCGGCAGCAGCTACATACTCAGCCTCACAGGTAGACTGGGCAATACCACTCTGCTTCCTAGAAGACCAAGACACTAAGGGAGTCCCAAGAAACTGACAACTGCTAGACGTAGACTTACGATACACACGACAACCCGCATAGTCAGCATCAGAATAGCCACAGAGTGAGAGGGTGGAAGCGGCCGAGTACCATAAGCCGAACTCTGGAGTGAATCGCAGGTACCTGAGAATGCGCTTGATGGCTTGGCGATGAGATGATCTCGGTGAAGACTGGAACCGTGCACATAAACACACGGCGAACTGGATATCCGGTCGCGTCGCCGTCAAGTACAGCAAGGAACCGATCATGCTACGGTACCTTCTGGTCCACCACCTCTCCTTCCATGTCCTCATCAAGGGCCGTCGTGGTTGACATGGGCGTCGAAAGAGGCTTGGCCTCACCCATATCGAACCACTTCAGCAGATCCTTCGTGTATTTCCCTTGATGGACAAAGGTGCCTTCTTGGGTTTGCTTGATTTGCAACACAAGGAAGAAGGTTAGCTCTCCCATCATGCTCATCTCGAACTCCCTGCTCATGGTATCTGAAAACTTGGCCACAAGAGCGTGAGAAGAACCCCCAAAGATAATATCATCCACGTATATCTACACCAAAAGGATGTCAACGCCCTGCCTGAGGAGAAACAAAGTCCTATCCACCGAGCCCATTTGAAAACCCTTTCCCAGAAGAAATGTCTTAAGGCGCTCATACCAAGCTCTAGGAGCTTGCTTCAACCCGTATAAAGCCTTGTGAAGCTTATACACGTGGTTGGGGAACTTAGGGCTCTCAAAACCAGGGGGCTGCCTCACATAAACCTCTTTCTCTATATACCCATTAAGAAACGCACTCTTAACATCCATCTGATATAGCTTGAACCCTTTTGAGGCTGCAAAAGCCAACAGAATCCTAATCGCTTCTATACGGGTAACAGGAGCAAAGGTTTCCTCATAGTCTCTCCCCTCTTTCTAGCAGTATCCCTGTGCTACCAATCTAGCCTTATTCCTCACAACCACCCCGTCTTCACTCTGTTTATTATTAAAGACCCACATGGTACCAATGGGATGACACTTAGGGGGTAAAGGAACTAAGACCCAGACATGGTTGCGCTCGAAATTCTCTAACTCCTCATGCATGGCGTTAATCCAATCGGGATCAGACAGAGCCTGTCCAACATCTTTGGGTTCGGAATTAGAAACAAAGGCTGAGTGAGCGAAATGAGAGATAGACCTGGACCGCGTAACACGCTGGTCAATGTTGCCGATCATCGTCTCTGGAGAGTGGCGGCTGTTGGCGCTTCTTAGCGTCAGCAGAAAACTCTGCAAGCGCACGGAAGTACCGTTGTAGCCTTCACCCGGAAGTATTCAGGGTATCGTAATTTCCCAGAGAAACGGTCCTTTGTACTTAGTCTCTTAAACTAGTTTACTCAGAAGAGACGGAAGGGATAGCTTGGGTAGAGAGGTTCTTCTAAGGTCAAACGCATATAAGCGATGGAAACTTCCCCACTACTAGCTTGCTTCAGGCCCACTGATGGACCTGGTCTTCCAGGAGATACCAGTATCAGCGCTATTCTGCGTCCGAACGTGGGGGGATGCTGGTACGAGTGGACAGGGCTGTCACCACCTGCCACCTACCCCTCTGCCCGTGGACGCGCGCAACATACGAAGGTAGACTCCGACCTAGACATCACGTCTACGAAGGCGACTACTACTCTAGCGGCGTACAGGAACATCCGTCTCTATCAGGAGTCCTCTTACTAGAGCATCCGTCCAAAGGACGAACGACGATCCCACAAACAAGTAGCTTTATGGAAGTAACATGCTTAACGAATCAAACCAAAGTTGAACACGAACTTCTTACTTTAAGTAGCAAGACGATCGAAGAGGTACAAGTTGGATCTAGAGCCGACAAGCCCGGCACTTCGTCCACCCGGAGGCAGAACTGCTTCGACTTCGCTCTTTCTCCATATCTTGCCCTCTCTCACTCCCTATACTAAATCAGCTAGAAGCTAATGGAATGGAGCTTGCTCTTCCTCTCTACATTGCGACCTCTTGTGTTGGTGAATCAATTGATCCCTAGGTGTAGAGAGGAGGCCTCCTTTTATAGCTTGAAAGGAGGGGGTTCTATGCAAAAGGATCATCCCCACATGGAAGGACCCAAACCGACCTCCAAAGGGCAATTTCCACTTTCCATCTATGTTGATCGTAGGTGGGATCGTCCTTGGGGAACCGCCCTACAACCGCCAGAAGAAAACTGGGCCCGAGAGGCCCCACCAGGGGGCGGCCACCCCGGGGACCGGTTGGTCCCCTGGTGGGCCCGTTTGGCCACCGCCTTCGCGTGGTTGGTTCTCCTCTGGGCCTAAACCTCTCCTATGGTTACGAATGGGCCCAGATTTGTAATAAAGGTGGGCTTCTTTGTTATTCTTGGTTACGCATTCTCTGAATTCACATTTCCCCTTTACGCTTTCCTATTGGTGTTGTGCACTTCCACTTGTTTCACCATAAATCCTGCAAAAACATAAACACTAGGGGTACAAGTGGAACTCTGTTAATAGCATATGTCTATGTGTTAAAGTATGATAGTTTCTCTCCCTTTAGGCATAAGTTGGCGGTTAAAAATGATCTATAAGGACCACCAACAGCGGCGCTGAATGTGTCGAGGTGCAGCCCTCGATGAAGTCGCCTCCCCCTCGGCAGCAGCTGGGGCCTCCTCACGTGCAGCATGCACGGGCTGAGGGGCCAGCTCGAACGGTCCCCATGAAGTAGAAGAAGAAGGCTCGGGGCCGTGAGCTGAAGTTGTGGAAGCAGGCTCGACTGGGGCAGCTGGTGGAGGCAGCTTCGGGATCACCCCAATCGGCGTCTTCCTCTCCATCCTCCACAAAGATGGTCTCCTCAAACTCATCATCACCTGCATGCTCAAAGACAGGAGAAGAATAAGGCATGGTTTCGTCGAATGTGACCTCACAGGTCTCCATCACACTGTTAGTGTAACAACCCTAAAAATCCACACAATCTAAAAATCCCAACCAATTAAAATTTTTCATTTATTTATTGTGAAAACCCATTTTTCTTGTGCAAGCATATAGGTATCATTATGAATTTGGTAATAAAGGAGTATAGCTTGCATTTTAATTCCATTCACATAGAATAAAAGCCTATGCATCACATTTGGGATTTATTGCAATTTATGATTGTATTTACTCAATATGTTAAATGGGCAATATATGTATATATACACTAAAATGAAAATAGAAAAAAGAGAGAGAGTTAGGCCAGCCAATCGGCCCAACCGACCTGCTTGACCTCACCCGCGCGCGCGCTCCACTCCGCCTCCCCGCGCTGGGCCGGCCCAACACCACGCGCACGCGCGATGCCGACCGCACGCGCGACCGTCTCATCCGCACCCGCTTCCCCGCAGCCGCTGACAACCCGGCCCCGCCTGTCAGCCGCTCTCGCCCCCCCACTGTTCTTCTTCCTCACGAAGGCGACGCGCCTGCCGGGGGTGTCACGCGAATGGCGTGACCCCGGTCCCACAGCCGACAGCATGGTAGAGCCCTGACCCCGCTGTCCCCTCCTTTCTTGGCCGTCAAGCGAACCCGCGCCCATCCGGAGCCCTAGATCCACTCGAGCCACGGCCCTTCGATCGGTCGAGCGCGATCAGGACCGTACACCATTGGAGCTGGCCAAGCTCGCCTATAAAAAGAAGCTCACCCCGAAGCCCTACCCTCATTTCCCCTCGCCGCCACCGCAGCACAGACCGGCACACTGCACCAGACCGAGAGAGAGAGAGAGCGTAGGAGAAGGGCGGAGCAGAGGAGGAGAAGCTGCCGGAGCGCCGCCGCCGCGGAGCACGCCGGAGCCGGACACGGAGGAGAAGCCCGAGCTGCGGACGAGGAGCGGCACGGCACTGCGATCGCTCTGCACGGCTCTGACTCGCCACTGCACCGCCATCCTAGTTTCACCGACACCACGGTGAGCCATTCGCACGCCATGTCCGAACCTTGCCCTGCTTTTGCCATGGCGTTCCACCCTCGGGACGCGCAGGCACGAGCCTTTACCGGCTCGGGAAGATCACCTGCACCATGCACTCATTCGACCGGCCGAAACCCTCGGACTACAAGCTTGCTAGACCGAGAACGGAGCACGACGCGTTCTCGGCGGAGCGCGCTCACCACCGACGCGTTCCGACGCCGAATCACCCGTTCCGAGCAATCCGACTAGCACCCGTATAGGTTAGAGCGTCGTGGAGCATCGCCACGACCCCTTGAGCTAGCTACGCGGATCTAAGCGCTAGAGGAAGCCTGAATCGCCTTGGCCGCGTGTGCCGCGACCTTATCGGAGCGCCGCCGCGAGCCGTCGCCAAAAGAAGGTCATGCCATGGCTAAAGTTCGCCACCAGAGTGTTGTATGCTTCTCTGGCCTCACCAATTTGATGAGACCGCATTCGATTGAACCAATACTTGGTCGTAGCCGCGTTGCCGCCTTCCGCCGTCGTCGGCGATACGCCGCCGCCACAACCGAGCACCTTGGGAATCTCGGTAGCCAAAATTGGTAGTTGGTATACCATCGCCATAGGCCCTGGACGCGTATACATCTCCTGGAAGACCTCCTTAGCCCCGCCGGAACCTCACAGTCGCGGCGACATCGCCGCCGACACGTTCCGCCTCGCCTAAAATCCGTTCCGAGTACCCCGGGTCGCCTCGCGCTGCGGAGAAAGGCCGCCGAGATTCGCCAAGTCTGCCTCGGCACCGCCGCTAGATAGCCGAGCCCCGAATCATGTCTGTCGCCTTGGCTACGTGCGCCTCCACCTCGTCGGAGAACCGCCGTATGCCGAGGGAGAGAAGGAGGCCATACCACGACTCTAACCCGCCACCATCTGGTCGGACGACTGCCTGAGCACGCCAATTGGGGAAAGCCGAGTCTTGTCTTGCCGAAGTATGGTCATAGCCGCCCTGTCATCGTCCGCCGCACCGGAGAGACACCGCCGCCTTGAACAGACGCCCTGGAACCCTGCTAGCACCAAATCTCCGATTCGCCCGAGCCTCCCCAGGAGAGCTCGGGAGAGCAGCACCCTCGGCACACCAAATCTCCGATTCGCCCGAGCCTCCCCAGGAGAGCTCGGGAGAGCGGCCCCCTCGGCGCCCAAATGTCCGATTTCGCCCGAGCCTCCGCGGGAGACCTCGGGAGAGCGGCACCCTCGGGCGCCCAAATTTCCGATTCGCCCGAGCCTCCGCGGGAGACCTCGGGAGAGCGGCACCCTCGGGCGCCCAAATTTCCGATTCGCCCGAGCCTCACCGGGAGAGCTCGGGAGAGCAGCCCCCCCTCGGCGCCCAAATGTCCGATTCGCCCGAGCCTCCGCGGGAGACCTCGGGAGAACGGCACCCTCGGCGCACCAAATCTCCGATTCGCCCGAGCCTCCCCGGGAGAGCTCGGGAGAACGGCACCCTCGGCACCCCGAATCTCCGATTCGCCCGAGCCCCGCCGAGCTAAGCCAAGCCCCGCCGAGCTACCCCCGACCACCGCCGAGCTCCGCCGAGCAACCCCCAACCACAGCCGAGCTACCCCCGACCACCGCCGAGCCACGCCAACGCCGGCAACTCTCTGGGAGCCAGCATCGAACACCTGGTGGGCGACCATCGGGTCTGTGTTCGGATGAGGCGCCACATGCCGCACTACTGGACCCGCGCGCCACGTGGACCAATCCCGAGCTGCCCCTGATTAATCGACCATTTTCCATTTTCAGAAAATAGGATAATCTTCGGAAATTCATAACTTATTCATACGATATCCAAAAATTGCGCACCATATATCAAAATTCTCAGAATAATGAGATCTACAATCTAAGACTATGTTTGTGTGCATTTGGCTCTTTATTTTATTGGATTTTTCTGAAATACTCTATAAGAGTCGCTGACGCGACTATTTCGTGTTCGATTTCAGAGCCAGAGGAGGATCTGACTAAGGAGGACGACCACGAGTACTTTCAGGAGCTAGGAGACGACTACGAAGGTGCCACGTCCCACCAAATCCTTAGATCCTATTTACGCATTGCAAATGACATTGTTGCTATTGCTTTATGATTATGTATGGATTGGTTGCATGGCAGTACATTTGAATTCCCTGGCTTGATAAGACTTTACCCTGCTATCCGCTGTTAGGTTAGCTGCTGCTTATTTTACTGTTACTCTTCCACTACTTACTACATGCTATATGCTATGTGGTGGAATTGAGACGGTGTATAACTGATTATAACCACTGGGAGAGAGTGCTGCGTGCGTCTTGGGTGCATGGTAAGGGTTGATGTCGACCAAGTGGGATGTGAGACAAGCCCATGGGGCAAGTCGTGCCGGGGGTGCAACCTGGGCATCCCCAAGTGAGATACCTGTGGCGGGTAAAGTTGTTGAGGAGGTTCCGGGTGGGATAGCCTTGGTGGTTTGAAGCCCGTGGACGGAGGTGCCGTGATGGCACGGGGAGAGTATCCCCTAAGTGGAGATGCCTGCTTGGTCACAACCTAGGATCTGACTAGTGACCGGAAACATCTGGATTCCCTTGCTACTCGCTCGCTTCTGATGGGCGGGAGACGGCTGGACTACTTGGTAGGGCGGTGCCACTACTGCTAGGTTGAGAGGTGATAAGGGTGGGCGGTGACGGATGGCAGATTCCCGTACCATTCTAGATGCATAGTACCACTGATGGGGCCCGGTACTGCGTCTCCCAGTCTCAGCATGACGGTGTTGGATCCGGAATATCCCAGGGCTGAGTGGTAGGGTGGTACCGACCTAGGCAAGCAAGCACCCGGAATTCTGCCTAGATGATTGTACAGCATCGATGATGGCTAATCTTGTGAGTAGTAAAACCTCTGCAGAGTGTATGGTTGATCGATCGATACATAAGCCAACTCGTTGGCTATGGACCTTTCCTAATGTTTCTGCAACCACTATTAGATGAGAGCATATTCTTTTCTCCCCCTGGATAACATTTTTCCGGCAGTGTACCCATTGTGGTAGTGTGCCGCTGAGATAGGCCCGAGAGGGAGTTGGGCCTGTCGAATGAGAGTGAGGTGTGGGTATGTGAGGTGTGGTGATGGGAAAAGGGATAATGGTGTTAACTGGTGATAAAACTTGACTAATTAAAACATTGATTACAGCTGCATAGGAAAACCTCAGCCTATAGGTCTGCTTGTATAGCTTTGCATCCACTTTCCACAAAGCAAATGCTGCATAGGTGGGCTCCGTGGCCAGTACAAATCGTACTGATAAATTTGCTGTCAGGTGACGAGAATGAGTACGACTTCGAGGGAGATGATGACGAGGAATAGGGTCACGAGCTACACTCAAGTTGGCCGTGAAGGATGAACCGCTTCCGCATCTTCTAAAGCTTCTCTGAATGTTGATTCCGCCAGTGTGGCGATGTAATAAGTATTTATGTAAGACTTAATTACCGTTGTATGGATCCTGGTGTCAACTGAGATATGGGTAATTTCATGGATTGTCCCAAGCAATCTGTTGAATTACAATTCGAGCCTGTGGATTTTCCTTCGCGGAAATCGAGGTCGTTTCAGTTAGTTTCAAGGTTAAGTACTCGATATGCACGAGAGTGAGTAGCATAACTAAGAAAGATACCGTCTGAAGACCTAGATTCAAACTTGTCCAAATTACCTAGTTTGACGATGAAACATCTACACCCAAACACCCTTAGGTGGCTTACCATGGGTGGTTTCCAAATCGCAGCTCATAAGATGTCTTCTTAGTGAAAGTCCAAAGAAAGATGTGATTGGAAACATAGCAAGCTGTGTTGATTGCTTCGACCCAATACTTCCTAGGAGTCATATGCTCATCAAGCATCATCCTAGCCATCTCAACAAGGGTCTAATTTTTGCGCTCAACAACACCATTTTGAAGAGAGACATAGGGTGAGGAAAACTGGTACTCTAGATCCAAAGAAGCACAAAACGTCTTAAATTGAGTATTCTTGAATTCTGTACCATTGTCACTGCGAATCGCTCTCATGGTATTCTTTGGTAACTCATTTTGAAGACATAAAATCAAATCCTTAGCACAAGAGAAAGCCTCATCTTTGCCCACCATGAAAAACACCCAAGAGTAGCGCGAAAAGTCATCCACGATCACAAGAACATACCACTTCCCACCTTCTGACCGAACCTGAGATGGACCAACCGTGTCCATATGTAAGAGTTCCCCGGGTTTCTTGGTCATGATTTGGTTCACGGGGGAATGCGAAGCGGCTACCATCTTCCCGTGGCGACAAGGGTGGCAAACTAGATCCTTCTCAAATTTTAACTTAGGCAATCCTTGGATTAGGCCAAGGGAACTTAATCTCACAAGTATATCAAAGCTCAAATGTCCAAGCCTCCTATGCCACTTCCAAAGATCGAAGGAGGATCTAGCAACCAAACACCGAGAAGCACCAAAAGAGCGAGAAAAGTCAGCTCTAAACACGCGGCCAAATGGAGTGATCTGGCAAACAAGATCACCCCGCGAATCAAGCACTCTAGAACAGCCGGGTTTGAAACGAACTTCGAAACCGTCTTGAAGGAGTTGCGAAACCGAAAGCAAGTTAAAATGAAAATTGGACACCAAAGCAACATCCTTCATGACAAAGCCATCATTCACTCTAATGGTACCTCGGGAGAGAACCTTACCCCTGCTATTATCCCCAAAAGTGATGTATTCCTTGACATGCACGGGTCAAGGCTGGAGAATCACTTAGGATTTCTGGTCATGTGGCGTGAGCAACCGGAATCGATGAGCCACGTGTTCTCCAAGTCTTCGTCCTGTCATCAAAGATAAGACATGGAACAAGCATATGGTGCAACACTGGGGTTAGTGAAATAGGAAGGATACCAGTGTTGTCCCATCCGCTTAGAAGCAATGCTAGGAAAAGCACCAAATTGACCATGTCCCATAGAAGAAGAAAAGCGATCACCACTAGAGTAGAAGCGTGGTCCGCTATAAGGGTAGTACCCAAAACCTCCACCACGAGGTCCATAGCCATATTGATCATGACTTGGGACACGGCAAGCACAACCACCTCGTGGTCTAACAACCAAAGGCCTAGTACCTTGAGGCATTGCACCTCTTGGCCTAGCGAAGCGCCTCTCAACTGATGGCAGATGTACACCATGGAGTTGGCGATTTGTGTTCTGGTTGTTCACCTCAAACCCACACCGCTCATCCCTCTTCCTTCTAAAGCAAAACTCAACAAGGTGACCATCCTTCTTGCAATACTCACAATAATACCTCACCTTAGGTGGTGGGTTCACATTCTTGTGGTTCACTCTTGGTGTGGGTTGGACTTTAGGAAGGGGTTTCTTAGGGATGTTTAGCAATGTGTCAAGTGAGTTTCGGAGGTGGTTTGGCTTAGGGCCCAAACTTGCTTGGCTGGTGGTGCTTTTGGAGGTTCAACAATCACTCCATCCCCGGCAATGGGTTGTGGTGGCTTAGGTGGGGTGAACTTGGTGAGCTTGAGTGGAATAGGATTTTTCTCACTTGCTGTCATACCATTAGCTTCACCAACTTTCCCAAAGGTATTCCCATCTTTCCCACCTAAAGCAAAGCCTAAACCCGAGCCATCCGTTCCCCTACGGAATTGGCTCACCATCATGCCCAATTGGGGCTCATTGCAAGAGACCCAACTCAAGATGGTACGGAGGTAAGTGTTTTTCCTCCTCAACATGCTTCTTGTCATGCCTACAATTGCCAAGTTCAATCTCCAAAACTTCACACAAAGCATATTTACCATCACTAGTGCTAACCAAGTTAGCCTTCTCTAGCAAGGCAATTTTAGCATTCTTCTCTGCCAACTCGGTTTGCAAGCCTGAGCAAGACTTGCACGCACCCAAGAGAATCGGTCTCGCCTTCACCTCGGCTAGCTCCTTGTAAAGAGTGGGCATACTTGGACTGCAAAGTAGCCAAGTTACCCATGTGCACAGCACACTCATCACAATCAAGCTCATCGGTGACCACGACACTACAACTTAACCAACTCAAGTTCTTTCACGGCTACCTCCCACTCCTTCTTGAACTCATTTCTCTCAAGCACAGCGCATTTCAACAACTTATCTTGGCTAACTAGTGCAGGAATTTAAGGCATCAATTTCAGCAACAAGGTCATCGGAATTGAGCGATACCTGCGATGTAGTGTTGTCCTCAAGCGCCTTGCCCTTACCGGACTCCAACTCAGCGTCCTCGATCGCCATGGTGCAAAACACCCCAAGATTGGAGGTGGCGAACGAAGCACAAGCCATTGAGCTTGTCCTCCACCTTCTTGGTGGCTTCATCATCACTCGAGGAAGCTTCTTGATCATCGCCGGAGTCGTCGTCGATGTCGGCATGTCGCTGAGAGAGGCGAGGAAGGCTCGCTGCTTGGCCCGCATCTTCTTGTGGAACTTCTTCTTGTACTCCTCCTTGTCGAAGTACTTTGCCTTGTGCTTGTCGAAGGTGTACTCCTTCTTGTCCCGCCACTTGGAGTGGTCGTGCTTGGACGAAAACTTACCTCTCTTGGGACAATCAGCGATGAAGTGGTCCAAGTCGCCGCACTCGAAGCATCCTTCCTTGCGACCTCCACGCCGGCGGTTCATCCAGTTGTTGTGAAACCAGGAGAACCGATTGATGACGAGAGCAAGCTCATCGTCACCAAGCACCTTCAGCTGCTCCTCTGCCACAGTCACAAGAGAGGACAAGGCAAAAGACAATTGTGAAGGGTTAGAAGAAGAAGGTGCGCCATTGCCTCCTGTTGGCATAAAATGTGGTTCCTTGTGCTCAACACGCCAGCAAAGCCAGATATGATCTCAATAGCGTCGGAGCTTTCAAGATCCAGCTAGCTTCAAACCCGGTCAGAGAGTACTGATAACCCTCAGGCGTGCCAGTCAATTTGACGTGCAATTGACAAGGAAAAGATAATAATCAGTAATCACAAGGCGGAACTAACCGGTGGGTCCAGGTAGTTCTAACTATGTGGCTCTGAGAGCTGATTGAATCGGAAATCGACTAAAGAGTCGATTCCGGCATGCATGCATATTTTGCCGCAGGAAACAATTATTGAACTGATGCATAATCGATTGATATGTGTAATCAAATAGAACAATCTACATTAAACAAGTCTATGCAGATAGTTATAACAGATTAAAGCATAATTGATTGTTGTAAACATTGTCAAATCATTCAGTTCAGATTGTCTGAATGTCAAACAGACAGAAATTGGCTATTTAGCCGATTTGGCAGAGAACAATCGGTTAACTGGTTTTTCTTGTGAAAGCACAACTGCATCGGCTAATTAGCCGATTCAGGGTCCGTGAAGCAGAAAACTTGGCGGTAGCGAAAGCCACAAGTCGATCTATAAGAATACCGAACTGGTCTAAAAGGCCGGCGGTTCTATATCCGTACAAACCGGCTCTTGCCAAGCCCTCTCATCACGTACGAGCAAGACTATGATGGTACTGGCCGAAATCAAGCGATATCATAACAAAGCATAAACATGAACGATACATAATGAACCCTTTTTATGTAGATCTAAGGCCAATACTATGCAATCTTGATCGGGCAGAGAGATGTTATATTGATAAATAAACAATAAATGACAAATAACATCTTGATAACTTAATGAATCTAACTAAGATGCCAAAATTAGTTAGAGCCGATAACTAATCCATGCACATAATCAAGCTTAACCTAAGCCCTCGTCCACCGGATGACTGCTAAACATAGATTAAACAAGAAGACAAACATGAATCGATAACTAATCCTTATTTGATCTAAGCCCACGTCCACCGAATGACGCTAAACTCATATCAAACAAGAATCAAACCCGATCTATGATGCTCCCATGTCCACCGGATGACATTAAGGAGACAAGGCTTAGGAGGCATGATGGCACTTACAAGCAAGCCTACGTCCACCGGATGACACTCAACCTGATTGAAGAACTCGCCGAGATCTACGTTACTCCTACTCCTAAGGTTTGGCCGGAGCCTGAAAGATGTGTTGTATTGATGTGTGTGTACTATCACAATGGCCGGGAGTTTATATTTATACCCAGGGTTTTGATAGAGTCCTATTCGAATTACAACCCAATATAATTACGGAAACTAACAAACTTTTCTAAATTAAAGTTAACCTGGAGCCTAATCTTTTCCTTTCTTTAACAAACTCCGAACGTGATCGTTTGCTGGCGCCGGAGATCCGCGCTGACGTCATCAATCGGCTATTTCTTTCAACCGCACCGTCTACGTTTCAGCCCAACAATTGAATCCGGGACCCGATCGACTATCTGCCTGGGCCTCTGCCCCGAAATCGGCTATCTGCGCTCGGTATCGACTATCTGCACCCAATCCAGATTTTGGTGTAAACACATGCCCCCAATTTTGGGATAAACTGGTTTTATTCCAAAATTAGCACCGAGTCTTGATTCAGTCCACCAGCTAGCCAAAATCGCAGCCTCTCGCTCATCACTTCAAAACTCCGCAAACCGAAGCCCTAGTCAAGAAATCCTCTGTTGCATCTTCGGCCTCGATCTGCCGCCTTCAAGAATCCGCAAGCAATGGCGACTCCTTCTGTGATTCCCGAGGTATGAATCTTGTCAACCTGTCTTCCATTCATGAATCCCACTCGATCGGTCACACCTGTCACCCATCTGCCTCAGGACCTGAAAAATGAAATCTTGATTCCGCTGAGGGACACTCCGACCGCTTTCTTCCTTGGGCCCGATGGGCGACTCCAACCCTGCGGAGTTCATCAATCAAGAGACTAACCAGATCCCCTTTAGAGGCCCGCTGGTGGATGCATCTTCATGGTCCAAGCAGCCCTTCCGGAATTGGCCAAGCATGCCTAGCGGATGGAGAAATTGGTTCCGCCGCATCTCAGAAAGGAAAAGGACAGACTGGGAGCTGCGCAATCTAAGCCAGTGCCTTGACCTTTCTCTGTGTGATATGAAGAAGAATGAACCCCTCTTGATCGCTGCAAGTTATTTCTGGTCCAATTCTCTAAACGCCTTCGTATTTGTAGATGGGCCAATGAGCATCACCTTGGGTGATATCCATATGCTGACTGACCTTCAAATCACCAAGCCTTTCCAACTGTGGGATTTTCTTTTAAGTGGTGAAAAGAAGTTTCCCAAACTGAATGAGTACAAGGGCTGGACCAGTTGCATCAAAACTCATCAGCAAACAACCTCCAGCATCAGTGACAAGGAATACATAGCCTTCTTGATCTTGTGGCTGGAAAGGTTTGTCTTCTGTGGCCCTTCCTTGGGGCAGGCCTATCCCTTCAAGGTCCTTGTAGAAAAATTGGCTCAAGGCAATTCAATCCCCTTAGGTAAAATATTGCTGGGATCTGCCTACAGATTAATGAACCGAGTCACCGGCTATCTGCTGAAAGGGGAAGAACTACGATGCATAACAGGTTCCTGGTGGTTGATTCAACTATGGCTCAAGTTGTATTTGCACAAGATGGTCAGGCCAAACCTCAACAACCTCGATTACCCCTCCATCAACTATGCAGAAGAGGACAGCAACCAGATTATCAGGGGCTGTCAGAATTTTGGAGAAGCTGCCTCAGCCATCATTATTAACATGAACCGAGGGAACTTGCTTGAAAAACTCTACAGAGGCTTGGGACCAGACACCTTGATTTGGTTCCCATATGCAGATGATAATGAATTTCTAATGCCCTATACCTTCAGGTTCACTACAAGGATGCTCTGACTGCCGGAGCTTCTGAAATTTTTAATGCCATCATAAAACCCTGCACACTGCCAGTTGACTTCAAGCACCTTCGTGGCACTAGCAGTACTGAACCCAGCTGACCTTCATATGAATTCTATGACCCTAACGTTGCAGCAAGACAACTGGGTTTCGGCCAACTACCCCCCAAGCTTCCATTTCTACACTTTCTGAAGCCCACAGATGAAATCACCGAGATGGTAGAAGCCGACAAGGTCTTGACATTGGGAGCAGACTTGCCAAGTTCACACTATAGAGCATTGGAGCCAAATTTCAATGTCCCATGAGACCTTTGATCATTAGTGGCAATAATGGCATGCTCATATTTTCTGTCAGGGGATCCATGATAGATGCAGAGCCCTGGACCCAAGCCTCAACTCCATCTCGGCAGTAAGTATTTTAACCGATTCCATTCAAACCGGCTGCAAATTGTGTTCTAACTTCTGTTAATGCAGGACCCAGAATCCAACCCACCAGAGCAGATCAACTATTATCCTTCTTGCCCAACTGCCAGGCTAGGCTCTCAGGCTCCATCCTTGAAAAAGATGATAAGGCCCCTGCCAGTATGATAACTGCTCCAGCTTCAAAAAGAAAGGTTTCATCAAGTCTCCAGAAGACCACCACCAAGAAAAAGAGATCGAAGAGGAAGCCTGCTCAGGTACTTGAATGTCTTGAAATATTCTCTGCATCATTTACTTAGCTTACCTGAACCGAATCGGCTATATAATTGGCAAGCATTTAGCCGATTCAAGCATCTTCTGAAAATATCCAGACCGAAATCCGTTCAGAAACAACAGGCCACCAAGATACTGCTGAAGGCTTTCTAGGAATGGACTGAAAACATCGCCATCCAGCAAGAAGGAGCAGAAACTCAGGTATCGACCAAATTTGTAAGCATACAATCTTACCTTGCTGAATATTTTCTCATCCTTTCTAAAAATGCAGCCGAACAGCCCTCCTTCGTGGAACCAACTTGAGGAAGAAAAAACACCATCTCCTGAACATTCAGGTAAGGCTCTTCGGACTGTTAACACTATTGTGCTTGCTTCGTTTCTTACTCACTTTTCTTTTTTCAGAGCTTCAACTAACCACAGAAACACACGCTGAGGCCATCTCCACTGCCAGAAAAGAGATTGCCACGACAGATCAGCCGGGCACTTCATCAGCTCCACTTCCTTTCAAGCTTTATTCAGGTGGAGCACTTATCCCTTAACTGATCACATTATTCATGCTATCACCTACTAACATCTGAATGCAGGCACTGCAGCCTTCAACTCCCAGCTATTCTTTCGATCTGGAAGAATGTTGTGATGAAGGTGAACTAAGCTCCAAATCCACGACGCTGCCAGAGCCTGATTTTAAGAATCGGCTAAATGAGCTCTTGCCTCAGCTGGAAATAGACCTTTTTGATCTAACCCGGCAACCTAACAGTTGACCAGGCAATTGAGCTGATCCAACAGCATACGCGCCGGCAACTCTCAGCCTCTTGAAGCAGCTTGTCAAGCTTAAAAGTGCTACTCCAAGAATCAATACTGCCCATATAAACCTGGTCGAGCTTGAGCAACTGAGAAATAACAGGTTGACCAACAAACGAGAGGCTCACGGGTTGGCAGATCAAGTCAAACTGCTGAAGAACACCATTATCTCAGCTGAGTCAGAGCTGAATACTCTAAAGACCAGGCGCGAGCAGCTGATGAAGGAGCTTGAAAAAGTAAACTCGGCCATTACTCAGCATGAGATCTCTGTATCAACAAACACCGTTGACATGGCCGAGAAGAGAAAATAGGTCAGCGCCAGGGTTATTGAAGGCAAGCAGATCAACCAGCGACTGAACATCCTCAATTCGACAGTCGATGAAGACCAAGAATCTCTGCAGACCGGCCATGCTCTTCATGTTGAATGTATTTCTTCTATTCGGTCCTTGTTGGGCTTGTAACTTATGTTCAACTCTTTCTGTGAATCATGTCAAGTATATCGGCTAGACTGAAATCAGTCTTCTTCTTGTTCTGTCTTTTAATCGGCTATCTCAGCCTGATCCTTAGTATTTGTGATAGAATACACAGAAATAGGCTATTTAGTCGATCCAAGTAACTGACCCAGTTAGCCGATCCTGAGCAAAATGGCCTGATTAACCGATTCCTAGCAACCAACCAAAATAGCCGATCACGACATTCCACTTCCCACGCGCGGCGTCGGTTTTTGATTCAAGAAACGTGGGTTAACTCCAGCATAAAATCCGCCATGTCGTCTCGTCTCCCGAGGGGAAACCGCCTTGGCGCCTCCATCTCTATAAACAGACGCCCAGCCCGAGTGAGCAACCGCAGACACCATTAGCCTTCGCTCACCCGGCACTTGCTCTTCGCCTCTTCTCCCCAAACAGAGGAAAGCAAATCTTCAACACCAACCCACGGCCGGCGACGGAGACCGCGGCAAGTGGCTGGCTTCGGATTCCGCTAAAGGTGACAACTTCAGCCGGAGCCTGCGGGCCGTGGGTGAATGGAGGCACCATCTGTGAGCCTGGCTAGGGTAAGGCTACTGTTCACTTCTTGATACATCCGTCTGATCTAATCTGACCCCTGACATCTTGCGCAGCGATGCGGAAACCACCGGTGCCGGAGGCTCGGGAACCGCCGCTGGGCCATCTCAGGCCGCCCCTGTGGCCGCTAGAACCACCCCCAGTGCGGGTGCTACAGCGGGCCCGTCTCGCGGCCGTCAACGTTGGGTGACGCCCCGGCAGCTGGCCATCTACAGCAGGTAAACCAATCTGCATCCATGGCGTTGATCTTTTTTGACCCTGATACATCTACCTCTCTGCTATTTTTCAGTCAGGCTTGCCTGATTCCTTTTCCTCCGGGTGCGCCGATTGGTCTTGACACCTGGGTTCGACGGACTGCGCCTCCTCAGGACCCTCCTCAAGACCCGGCCCCGAGTGCTGGTTCTCGTGGGGGATCCGATTCAGGGTCTTCCGCGGACTCTGACGGGTCCTACACTGCCGCTGATGGACGCCGCTTCCACCATCAGATGGTGGAGTATCGTAACCTCTATTCAGAGGCTACGAAGGAGAATGGCCGGCTGCAGGGTGTCAATGAAGCCCAAGCCGCTGCCCTTGCCACCGCCGAGGCTGAGGAGGCCAGGGTGCAGGCCCAGCTCGCCGAGTCAGACGCAGCGGTGGCAGGTAATGCCTTGAAGCGGCTTTGTGATGTACTGATGATCATCTTCGTGCTGACCCTTCTTTCTTCTTGCAGCCCTGACCGCGCAGCTGGAAGAGTTGCGCGCGGCCGCCGAGACCGCCGCCAATGCCATCAATGCTCGTGGCAACACGCAGGCGGAGCGGCCCCTGGATGTTCACCACCGCGTCCTCCAGGTGGCCATGGCCGGCGTTCGCCACGGCGCCACCGGGGCTCTTACGGCCGCACGACTCCGCTCCAGCATAGCCTTGGAGGCCATCGAGCCCGGGTTCCCGGAGGGCCAAGACATGGAGGAGGCCAGCGCCCAACTGGCGAACTTCTTTCCCCATGCCGACGGGGCCGCGGCTGTCACCGACGCCCAAGACATCATAGATAGAACCACTCATAATCCGAATTAGAATGTAACAGGGCTCCTGTAAACATGATCAGAAATTAAGATTTTGTTTATAATCAGCAATCTGATCCTCATGTGTCTGCATATTATTATGTTTTTCTGGACTAAAGGCGATGCAATTACATCGGTTATTACACTCCATCGGGGTGTTTCATTTTTGTGCTAATGGTGATTCGTTAAAACGAAATCGGCTATCACAGACTCTTATTTTTGTCCTGAAGGCAATCCTGTACATAGAATCGGCTGTATGAGCCAGATCTTACATCGATCGGCTATCATCCCCCAACTGGGATACTAGGATGGTATTTCTTCCAGATATTTCCCGTTGATCACCCTGGCAAATCTCCTTCCTTCCATATCTTCGAGCATATAGGCATTGCCGGGCGCATATTCAACAACTCGATACTGGGCCTTCCCAATTTGGCGACCACTTGCCGAATCGGCTAGTCTTTGGTTCCGATAAGTAGGATAGTCTTCCTATACCAGCTCTGATTCAGGCAAAGCTCTTTCCTCTTACTTTAGTGTTGTAATACTTGGCCACCCGTATCTTATTAGCTTCGATACACTTCAGGGCTTTGAGCCGATGACAATGTAAATCTTCAAGACTGTCCATCATGATATCCTTATACTCACCGGCTGTAAGCTCGTTCTGTAACTTGACACGCCGTGTCTCGAACTGAATTTTCCAAGGAAGGACAGCAGCATGCCCATAGACCAACTTATACGGCGTAGCTTTATTTGATCCATGATGAGCTATCTGGTATGTCCACAGAGCTTCACTCAGCGTCAAGTACCACCTCCTGGGAGTCTACTCAATCTTCTTCTTGATAATCTTGATTAAAATTTGATTTGACGCTTCAGCCTGACCATTGGCTTGGGCATAATAAGGTGATGAATTATACACTTTGATGCCCATGTCGTCAGTAAAGGTCAGAAACTCATCTGAAGTGAACATAGTCCCTTGATCTATCATGATAGTCTGTGGTATGCCAAATCTGTAAATGATATGTTCCTTTATAAACTCGACTATATCTCTAGATGTGGCGTTCTTCAAAGGAACAGCTTCTACCCACTTAATAAAGTAGTCTGTTGCAACCAAAATCCATTTGTGACCTTTACTGGACGGTGGATAGATTTGGCCGATCAGATCGATTCCCCAACCTCTGAACGGCCATGGCTTAATCATAGGATTCATAGCTGAGGTAGGAGACTTCTGTACATTCCCGAATCTCTGGCACTCTTGGCAGCCCTTGTAATACCTGAAACAATCCTCGAGCATTGTTGGCCAATAATAACCAGTCCTTCTGATAATTCCATTTCATCTTATGAGCCGATTGGTGAGCACCACAAACTCCTTCATGAACCTCACTCATCAGCTTCATCGATTCTTCTGCCCCGAGGCATCTCAGCAGCACCCCTTCGACAGTCTTATAATACAACTGACCGTCTAGCAGCACGTACTTGATAGCTTTGTATCTCAGCTTTCTACTAACTTTCTGTGAAGGATTTGCAAGGTAACTTGCTATCTCGCCCCGCCAGTCATTGTCACACCCAATTTTAAGGATAAAATTGAATGAACCAACTTATGTGCGTCCAGAGATCAATCACACACATAAGCGACAAATTACATAGTATCATCACAAGGTTTAATATATAACGAATAATATCACAGAGTCTTTACATTAATAACAGCGGAACAATATAGATAACTCTCTCGCAGCATCTCCATTCCACAGGGAATAGTTGACTGGTGAACACAATCCTAGTAATCCTCAGAAGAATCATCATAGTCATCTGTTACCCATCCGGGATTTTTATCCAAATATGAAAAATAAAGCAAGCGTAAGTACATGTCGTACTCAACAAAAATAGCACGGGTTTATGAGGCTCAAATAAGGCATGACACTGGTTTGACGGCAGTTGCTTTTAGTTGATTATATTTTAGCAATTTGAGTAGCAGCAATAGAATATACCAAGGAACAAGATTTGCATAATCATATAAACATGATAATTAATATGGAATAAACATCAATAGAAACTCCAAATAAATCAATATTAAATTAGTTAAGTTCCTGTAAGACGTCCAAGGCCGCTCGTGACCGTGAGCGCGGCTGATATATCAGTTTTACACTCTGCAGAGGTTGCACACTTTCACCATAAGTCGTGATTCCCATATGGCAAGGGTCATGACTCCCATGTCACCTCACCAAGGAAGTGCGGCAGGGTACACTATGAAGTCTTTCAAAAGCCTTCCTAGCATGCCACTAATCAATCCAAGGCGCAATGGTAAGGGGTGGTAGAGCCCTCCTTCTAGTGGCACACATACACGCAGCAGTACGCATAAAGACAGGAGCCGCAAAACAACCAGGTCGGTAAGGAACCTTTAAGATTAACAACATAATAGAAAGTAACTTCATACTTGACTAAAGTCAGAGCCATATGATCCTCATGGTTGCGCTGTAAGTTCCGATGTCATACTTACAGTTAAGTCGTTAGTCCATGTTGCTAAAAAGCATCTTTTAATCTTTATTTCATAATTAATTAATCAAGTTCATAAGATCATGACATCATCAAGCACTAGCATCACTACTCAAATGCAATCTCATAGGTAACAAGGATCAAGTGATCAAAACTTAGGAATAAATGTTAGGGTTACCAAGGTAGACACATGCATAATGAATTTAATGATTAAGGTGAATAGGCAACAAGGATGGTCCATGCTATACTTGCCTCGATCAAAGTGATCCTGAGAACTCGAATCCTCAACGTACTCTTGATCACCAACGTATTGCTCACCGTCTGAACTCGATCATAAAATCACCACACAAGCATCGAGGCAATCATACACGAGGCAAACAAGATCTAAATTAGAAACAGTACACCAACAGTTAGAAAAATAGATTGAAAAGTTTATAAAAATAATCTACGCGTCGCTACGATTTCAACGATATAAAGATCACGAAAATCGGAGTTCGAACGGAGAAGTTATGAAATAAACAAGTTTTATTTTAATAAAATAATAGATTAAATCTAATCTCGAATTTTAAAAGTTGAAAACATGAGTAACAGTAGCATCATTAGATAGATTACGAAATTACGAATCCAACTGAAATTTGAACGGATCAAATCGGAGTTAAAACGAATATTTTATGGCCAAAATAAACTGAATGGCAAATCTGTAAATATTGAAAACGTATTTTTGAATCTAAACCGAGGGAAATACGTTTTCTAAAAAGGAAAGCGTAATCTGAGAAATACGCCAAAGGACCACGGGTTAGAACATTAAAAAGCTGAGGGGCTCTTTTGCAAAAGTGCCGGCGAAAGGGTATGGAGGGATTTGGGCCGTCGGATCTTAGATGAGCGGTTTAGATTAAATATCGGGGGAAGAAAAAAAAAACTCCAGCCGGCAGGAACGAGGCCAGCACGGCGGCTGCCATTGCCGGCGGCGAAGAGCTCGCCGGAAAACACTGGTTCGGGCCCTAGAAGTGACGGTTTGGCTTGGGAAAAACACTGGGAGAAAGAAGAGCTCGAGGCGAACTCGATTAAGGGATCGGTTCAGGCAGTGGGGGCTCAGGTAAATAGCAGCGAGCACGGCGGTGGAACAATGGCGGCGGCGAAGTCACTGGTGCAGCTATGGTGCACGAAATCGAAAGAAGATTGGTTCGGGAGTTTCCTAACCTTGCTGCGAAGCTCTGGGATCAGTCAATTTCGCCGGAGAAGTCCTCCCGAGGAGAAATCGACGGCGGCGGCGGTGGTGCTTTTCGCGGCAGAGCTCTGCGGGCGAATTGGAGGCAGCGGCTACGCGATTGAAGGCGGCTGCGCGTCCTAGGATTTGTGGGGAGGATGGCAGGGTGCTCGGGCGATTTTATAGGGGCGCGAGGAGCACACGTAGGAGAGCTGGACTCGGTTGGGACTCGACCCGGAGGAGGGAGCGCTCGTGCCTTGCGCGGACTCGGACTGGAGGAAGAGGATGGCGCTGGGCAGCGGGCCCTAGGCGTCAGCGGCAGAGGGAGGGATGAAGCGGGGTGCTGCGCTGGAGCTGGGCTTCGGCCTGGCCGGCTCGGCCCACGGTGAAGAAGAAAGGGGAGAGGGCGGCAGAGGAGTTGGGCCTCGACTGGGCCGAAAAAAGAGGAAGGGTGAGGGTTTTGCTGTTTTCTTTTTTTTAAAATTCATTTTCCAAATTGGTTTCCATAAATGCTTTTGAATATTTTGCAATACCAATAAAATGAAATCAATACAAAATAGATAAGCAGCATGAATGCAACATACATGTGGTTTCCCTATTTTAATTAATTCACAAAAATTATTATTCCCTATATTTATATTAAATGCCCACAAGATTGCATAAAATAAATCAAATCAAATTCCTATTTCAAAGATGCAAATTTTTAGGGTGTTACAATTCTACTCCCCTTAAAATTAATCTCGTCCTCGAGATTGAATTAGCTTACTCAAATAATTGGGGATATGACTTTCTCGATTCTTCCTCTCTTTCCCAGGTTGCCTCATCCTCTGAATACCGATTCCACTTAACCTTGCACATTTTTATAACTCTGCTCCTTGTGACTCGCTCTGCTGTTTCCAAAATTTTGATTGGATACTCCTCATAGGTAAGGTCCTCTTTAACCACCAATTCCTCCAATGGTATTTGCTCTTTGGGCACTCGCAAACACTTTCTAAGTTGGGATATATGAAACACATCATGAACACCCGACAAACTTTCGGGTAGTTCTAGCTGATAAGCTACTTCTCCGCGTCTTGCTAGAATCTTGAATGGGCCAATATACCTTGGTGCTAATTTACCTTTCATATTGAACCTTTTTACGCCTCGCATAGGTGACACTTTTAGGTAAACATAATCTCCCACTTCAAATGTCAGTTCTCTTCTTCTTGTGTCTGCATAACTCTTTTGTCGCGACTGAGCCACTCTTAAGTTTTCTCTAATTTTCGCAACTTGTTCCTCTGCATCTCTCAACACTACTGGTCCAAACACTTGAGTTTTCTCCGGTTTGGTTCCAAAATAAAGGTGTTCTACATTTACGACCATACAAAGCCTCGAACGGTGCCATCTTGAGACTCTTTTGGTAACTATTATTATAAGAGAACTCTGCATATGGCAAACTCTTATCCCAACTATCACCTTTTTGCAACGCACAGGCTCTCAACATTTCCTCTAATATTTGATTGGTCCTTTCTGTTTGTCCATCTGTCTGAGGATGATAGGCAGTACTAAAATTCAGCTCAGTTCCCAAAGATTTATGTATTTTTTTCCAAAAATGAGACTGTGAATTGAGTACCTCTGTCAGACACAATTTTCTTAGGAACCCCATACAGACACACAATTCTTCCCATATATAATTCAGCTAGCTTTGCTCCGGCATAGGTAGTCTTAACCGGTATAAAGTGAGCAACTTTAGTTAAACGATCAACAATTACCCAAATAAAATCATACCCTAACTGAGTACGTGGCAAACCAACTATGAAATCCATACCAACTTCATCCCACTTCCATTCAGGTATCTTCATAGGTTGTAGCAAACCTGCAGGCCTCTGATGCTCAGCTTTAACTCTCTGACAGGTGTCACATATTGCTACATATTCTGCCACATCTCTTTTAAGTCCAACCCACCAATACCTTTCTTTAAGATCTAAATACATTTTTGTGCTGCCGGGATGTATGGAATAGGCTGAGTCATGAGCTTCTCGGAGTATTGCGTCGCGAATAGATCTTATCTCGGGTACACACAACCTTTTTCCAAACCATAGAGTACCCTGTTCATCTATTCTAAATCCGGGTGACTTACCAACCACTACATTTTCAGCTATCTCTCTGAGCTTCTCATCCTCCAGCTGCCCTTTGCGTATATTTTGCTCTAGTGTAGGTTCAACCACTATCTCCATAGCATTAGTAACGAAACTTAAATTGAGACGCTCAAATTCAGCACATAGCTCCTCTGGCATAGGTGTTACTCGCATCTCATTAGCATAGCTCTTTCTACTAAGGGCATCAGCGACAACATTCGCCTTTCCCGGATGATAATGTACCTCCAAATCATAATCCTTGATCAATTCTAACCAGCGACGTTGCCTCAAATTCAGATCCGACTGAGTAAAGATATATTTCAAACTCTTGTGGTCGGTGTAGATATCACACTTTTGCCCAATAATATAGTGTCTCCAAATTTTTAACGAATGCACAACTGCAGCTAATTCAAGGTCATGAGTAGGATAATTCAATTCATGTTTCCTCAGCTGTCTTGATGCATAGGCCACAACTCTTCCTTCTTGCATAAGAACACAACCCAAGCCTTGACGGGATGCATCGCAATATATAGCAAATCTCTTGCTCAAATCCGGCAAAGTCAACACGGGGGCTGTGGTTAATCTTTTCTTCAATTCTTCAAAATTCTTTTGACATTTTTCCGACCAAACAAACTTAGCATTCTTTTCTAATAAAGCAGTCATAGGCTTAGCAAGCTTTGAGAACCCTTCAATAAATCTCCGGTAATACCCTGCAAATCCCAGAAAACTATGAATCTCGCTAACAGTTGTTGGTGGCTTCCAATTTAGAACATCTTCTACTTTGCTAGGATCAACCGCTATACCACCATTGGAGACAATATGACCAAGAAAGGCAACTTCCTTTAACAAAAATTCACACTTACTCCGCTTAGCATACAACTTATGCTCCCGTAATTTTTGTAGCACCAATCTTAAATGTTCAGCATGTTCCTCCTCATTTTTCGAATAAATTAAAATATCATCAATAAATACCACAACAAACTTGTCTAGGTACTCCATAAACACTTTATTCATCAGATACATAAAGTAGGCAGGTGCATTGGTCAATCCAAAGGACATCACGGTGTACTCATACAATCCATACCGTGTAGTAAAAGCTGTCTTAGGTATATCTGTAGCACAAATTTTTAGTTGATGGTAACCGGAACGAAGATCAATCTTGGAAAATACACAGGCTCCTCTCAATTGGTCAAACAAATCATCAATTCTAGGCAATGGATATTTGTTCTTGATAGTAACCTCATTAAGTGACCGATAATCCACACACATCCTCTGACCTCCATCTTTCTTATCCACAAAAATAACTGGTGCTCCCCAAGGTGAAGAACTAGGCCGAATAAAATCTTTGTCTATTAATTCTTTAATTTGTTTCTTAAGTTCTTCTAACTCATTTACTCCCATTCTATATGGACGCTTAGCTATGGGTGCAGTTCCAGGCAATAATTCAATAATAAATTCAATGTCGCGGTCGGGTGGCATACCTGGCAATTCATCAGGGAATACGTCCGGAAACTCATCCACAACGTGATCTAGCTGGTTGTCATCCTCCTGGAGTTGATTAACTATCGCTGCAGGTGGTGGTTGCATTACTACATCAACACTGACCTTGTCTCCTTTAGGCGTAGTTAACACAACGACCTTCTCCTCACACTGAATAACTGCCTTATTTTTTTCATCCAATTCAGACCCAATATGACATCAATCCCAGCTGTTCTTATTACGGTAAGGTTCACTTTAAAGTCTACCCCCCTTAGAGCAATATTAACCGAAGGACAATAATATTGAGCTTGCGTAGCCCCACCCGGTGAATTTACTAATATTGGGTTTTGTAGAGCTAAAAGTGGTATACTCCGTACTCTAACAAAACTTTGTGATACGAAAGAATGCGAAGCACCGGAATCAAAAAGAACAGTAGCGAGGATGGAGTTGACGCTGAACGTACCCATCATAACTTCTGGTGCTTCCTGAGCTGTCTCTGTGGACACATGATTCACCCTTCCTTGATTAGATGGTGGCTGATATCTGCTCTTTGGGTTGCTTCTCTGGGGAGTCTGCTGGTTCTGCTTCTTGGGGCAGTTGTAGGAGAGATGTCCAGTTTCCCCACAACCAAAACACTTGATGGGGGTGCCCGGTGTATTAGTCCTCATGGGAGTCTTACTCGGGGTAGCTTGCTGGGGTGTTTGAGAGGGAGTCTTCTGCTGCTGCTGAGGATAGGGGGAACAAGGTTGGTTCTGATTACGGTTCCACTGACTAGATCCCCCTTGGTTTCACTGATTGGATGGCCCCTGGTGTTTCTGCTGAAATTTTTGATGAGCGGTATTGGGACGCTGACGGTTGTTCCTGGTAAAACCTGGACCTTGCTTCTTCCTCTTGTTATCAGCCATCTCCTGGCGCTTGTTGTCAATCACGATAGCACGATTCACAAGCTCCTGGAAATTGGGGTAGGTGGTTGTCATGAGTTGGAGCTGCAATCTATCATGAAGTCCCTTAAGGAAGAGACATTGCTTGTCCTTGTCATTAGCAACATCATCAGGAGCATACCGTGACAATTGAACAAAATGATCACGGAATTCTGGCACAGACATCCGTCCTTGCTTCAGAGATCTGAACTCTGCCTGCTTCAGCTCGATGAGACCTTCAGGGATATGATATAACCTGAAGTTTTCACAAAACACTTGCCAAGTGATAGCAGGTGCATTGTTAGGACGACCATACTGGAATGATTCCCACCAGTCTTGAGCAGCTCCTTGTAACTGTCCAGATGCATATAACACCTTCTATTGATCGTTGCACTGCGCAATGTTGAGTTGCCTCTCCACAGCGCGAAGCCAGTCATCAGCATCTAGCGGGTCAGCGGCATGGTTGAACACCGGTGGACAACCCTTCAGAAATTCTCCTCGCTTATCTCTAGCAGGAGCTTGAACGGCCTGGGGTCCTCCAGCTAGTTGGTGCTGAATGAACTGCATCATAGTTTGCATCAACTGGTTCTGTGAAGCGATGAAGGTCTTGAATACTAGGTTGCGGTGGTGGTGGTGGATTGGCATTCCTCCTGTTACCGGCCATCTGTTTTTCAACACATAAATGAGTTTTAGTATTTTTACCATTATGCAATCACTTATGAATAACGAATCTGAATTTTCTGGACGAGATCCGATAACAGCAGTGAAGGAAAACGATCATATCTGGAGTTTGTGAAATAAAACAGAGACGTTCTCTATACCGTTGGAAAGATCAGAAAATTTTCTACAACTTCCATGTTGACCAATTTTCCTGATTCAGAAGTTAAATTAACCAAAAATAGACATGAACAGAAACTGTCCAGGCTGCCAGACTGCGCAGAAACTTCAATTTGCAACAGTTACATCTCTCAAACCATAATGGATATTAACTTGATTCTTGCGGCAATGGAAAGGTCTGGAAGTCTAATGTTCCCCATTAAATTGTCATAATTTTTTGGAATTATGAAATTAATTAAGAATAATTAACAAGACAGGGAGGTCTGAAAACAGATTTTGGAAAAACCAAATCTAACCAAACAACTATTGATTCAAAAATTCTCAAATCTTAGACCCTAACTAAGAGAGTTGTAGACATGCCCACAATTCTCAGCACTCATTACAAAGAATCAAATCACAAATATTTCATAAGAACAAAGCAACTAACACATAGAGTTTCATACGCACACAAGACTTGACTCGACTCAACTTAGCGCTACTAGCGTCTTTTATTGCTAAGGGAATTTCCTAACCCTATGGAGCGGAATCCTTGAATGGTGGAGGTGTGGGAATCTCCTGGAATAGCTTTGGTTGGTTGAGTCTTGCTCGATATCCATCAATCTCTTGATCTGCTTGTGTGTTGGCACTCTTGGCTCTTGCCAAATCACGTTCCAAATCCATGGACTCTTCCCATAAGTGCCCAAGACAATCTTGCTAGAGCTCTAAGAGCAGGGCTGATCCACTTCAGGCATAGTCATGGCGACGTCACCTTCTTCAGTCACCACGCGAGGGTAGAATCTATGGACATCTCCTTCCATATCTTCATAGCGGCGACCATGGTAGTAGAGGTAGGCATGAGTAGCGGCATCTTCCATGCTCTCTTCCACTGTCCTACGTGGAGCGGCGCTTTTGTGAACAGATTCCGTCTTGTAAGCCCTATGCTGTGCATCCCAAACCTTGATATTCAACTCTGTGGTCCAGTAGAGTGTCTCGTAGAGGATGCGTGTGCTCCATGCTATAGTAGTTGAGAGTAGGTTGCAGGTCGGCGTAGTAGAGGGTCAGCATGTTGACGAGCGTTGTGTGGAAAAATGTATCTTCTTCTGGATACTTAGTATATTCCTCCTGGATCCATCCCATCCTCCTGGGTGGTTCACCTCTGGTGGGGCGCTTCGGGTGCGGGTGGTGCAACAGGCGATGGAGGTGACGGAGTAGCAGGCGTCGACGACGGAAGGATCTCTTCAACATCTTCCATGTACATAGCTTCCTCTTCACTTTCATTTTCCGGGGCAATCACCACGTCGTCTTCAGCTGGAATATCCAAAGCTCGCGGTGGGTAATAGCCTCCGGTGCTCATGCGGGCAGTTTTGCGACCACGAACCATCTTCTCCAATATAGATCAAGACAAAGTTAGAATTAGAATAGACTGAATATTTTTATAATGGAATAAGGATAAGGGAAGCATAAAAAATTTTAGCAGTTAGCAAGTTAAGGTGAAAAGCATGAATAAGGTGAGAAAAACATCTCTAGAATTTCTAGGTTTGCGTCCTACAGTCAACCTGGCTCTGATACCAATCTGTCACACCCTAATTTTAAGGATAAAATTGAATGAGCCAACTTATGTGCGTCCTAGAGATCAATCACACACATAAGCGACAAATTACATAGTATCATCACAAGGTTTAATATATAACGAATAATATCACAGAGTCTTTACATTAATAACAGCGGAATAATATAGATAACTCTCTCGCAGCATCTCCATTCCACAGGGAATAGTTGACTGGTGAACACAATCCTAGTAATCCTCAGAAGAATCATCATAGTCATCTGTTACCCATCCGGGATATTTATCCAAATATGAAAAATAAAGCAAGCGTAAGTACATGTCGTACTCAACAAAAATAGCACGGGTTTATGAGACTCAAATAAGGCATGACACTGGTTTGACGGCAGTTGCTTTTAGTTGATTATATTTTAGCAATTTGAGTAGCAGCAATAGAATATACCAAGGAACAAGATTTGCATGATCATATAAACATGATAATTAATATGGAATAAACATCAATAGAAACTCCAAATAAATCAATATTAAATTAGTTAAGTTCCTGTAAGACGTCCAAGGCCGCTCGTGACCGTGAGCGCGGCTGATATATCAGTTTTACACTCTGCAGAGGTTGCACACTTTCACCATAAGTCGTGATTCCCATATGCCAAGAGTCATGACTCCCATGTCACCTCACCAAGGATTTGCAGGTAGGGTACACTATGAAGTCTTTCAAAAGCCTTCCTAGCATGCCACTAATCAATCCGGGCGCAATGGAAAGGGGTGGTAGAGCCCTCCTTCTAGTGGCACACACACGCAGCAGTACACACAAAGACAGGAGCCGCAAAACAACCAGGTCGGCAAGGAACCTTTCAAGATTAACAACATAATAGAAAGTAACTTCATACTTGACTAAAGTCAGAGCCATATGACCCTCATGGTTGCGCTGTAAGTCCCGGTGTCATACTTACAGTTAAGTCGTTAGTCCATGTTGCTAAAAAGCATCTTTTAATCTTTATTTCATAATTAATTAATCAAGTTCATAAGATCATGACATCATCAAGCACTAGCATCACTACTCAAATGCAATCTCATAGGTAACAAGGATCAAGTGATCAAAACTTACGAATAAATGCTAGGGTTACCAAGGTAGACACATGCATAATGAATTTAATGATTAAGGTGAATAGGCAACAAGGATGGTCCATGCTATACTTGCCTTGATCAAAGTGATCCTGAGAACTCGAATCCTCAACGTACTCTTGATCACCAACGTATTGCTCACCGTCTGAACTCGATCATAAAATCACCACACAAGCATCGAGGCAATCATACACGAGGCAAACAAAATCTAAATTAGAAACAGTACACCAACAGTAGAAAAATAGATTGAAAAGTTTATAAAAATAATCTACGCGTCGCTACGATTTCAACGATATAAAGATCACGAAAATCGAAGTTCGAACGGAGAAGTTATGAAATAAACAAGTTTTATTTTAATAAAATAATAAATTAAATCTAATCTCGAATTTTAAAAGTTGAAAACATGAGTTACAGTAGCATCATTAGATAGATTACGAAATAAAGAATCCAACGAAATTTGAACGGATCAAATCGGAGTTAAAACGAATATTTTATGGCCAAAATAAACTGAATGGCAAATCTGTAAATATTGAAAACGTATTTTTGAGTCTAAACCGAGGGAAATACGTTTTCTAAAAAAGAAAGCGTAATATGAGAAATACGCCAAAGGACCGCGGGTTAGAACATTAAAAAGCTGAGGGGCTCTTTTGCAAAAGTGCCGGCGAAAGGGTATGGAGGGATTTGGGCCGTCGGATCTTAGATGAGTGGTTTAGATTAAATATCGGGGGAAGGAAAAAAAACTCCGGCCGGCAGGAACGAGGCCGGCGCGGCGGCTGCCATTGCCGGCGGCGAGGAGCTCGCCGGAAAACACGGTTCGGGCCCTAGAAGCGACGGTTTGGCTTGGGAAAAACACTAGGAGAAAGAGGAGCTCGAGGCGAACTCGATTAAGGGATCGGTTCAGGCAGTGGGGGCTCGGGTAAATAGCAGCGAGCACGGCGGCGGAACAATAGCGGTGGCGAAGTCGCTGGTGCAGCTATGGTGCACGAAATCGAAAGAAGATTGGTTCAGGAGTTTTCTAACCTTGCTGCGAAGCTCTGGGATCAGTCAATTTCGCCGGAGAAGTCCTCCCAAGGAGAAATCGACGGCGGCGGCGGTGGTGCTTTTCGCGGCAGAGCTCTGCGGGCGAATTGGAGGCAGCGGCGGCGCGATTGAAGGCGGCTGCGCGTCCTAGGATTTGTGGGGAGGACGGCAGGGTGCTCGGGCGATTTTATAGGGGCGCGAGGAGCACATGTAGGAGAGCTGGACTCGGTTGGGACTCGACCCGGAGGAGGGAGCGCTCGTGCCTTGCGCGGACTCGGACTGGAGGAAGAGGATGGCGCTGGGCAGCGGGCCCTACGCGTCAGCGGCAGAGGGAGGGATGAAGCGGGGTGCTGCGCTGGAGCTGGGCTTCGGCCTGGCCGGCTCGGCCCAAGGCGAAGAAGAAAGGGGAGAGGACGGCAGAGTTGGGCCTCGACTGGGCCGAAAAAAGAGGAGGGGTGAGGGTTTTGCTGTTTTCTTTTTTTTAAAAAATTATTTTCCAAATAGGTTTCCATAAATGCTTTTGAATATTTTGCAATACCAATAAAATGAAATCAATACAAAATAGATAAGCAGCATGAATGCAACATACATGTGGTTTCCCTATTTTAATTAATTCACAAAAACTATTATTCCCTATATTTATATTAAATGCCCACAAGATTGCATAAAATAAATCAAATCAAATTCCTATTTCAAAGATGCAAATTTTTAGGGTGTTACAGTCATCAGCTGATTGATAGGTATTGAGGATTTCCTGCATCGATCTGTAACCCGAGGCGCTCTGCGCTAACCGGTTAGCCTCTTGATTCTAGGCTCTGGGAATATGATATAGTGAAACTGCTAAGAACCCTCTGATCAAAGCTTGGCACTGATCATAATAGCCTCTGAGTACGTCGTCTTTACATTCAAATAGGCCTGAGCAATTGGTTGATGACTAGTTGGGAATCTTCAAAAACCTTAACTACGTCGGCCTTAGCTTCATGCAGAAGCTAAAATCCTTTCCAAATCGCCTCATATTCAGCCTGGTTGTTTGTCACTGTTGGCCCGATCTGGAAAACGTATTCAAATCGCTAGCCTCGAGGTGATATCAGTATTACCCCAGCACCTCCGCCTTGCTTGCAAGATGATCCATCAAAAAACATAGTCCACGGTGCCACGTCAACTATACTGACAGCGCCTTCATGGTGCTGGGTGATGAAATCGGCTATTGCCTGGCCGTGGACTGCCTTAGCCAAACTCAGAGAGAGCCAAGATCTACTTCCCAATACAGTCCGTTCAGGATAGGCATTGACAACATATGCTTGATCACATCGGCTTTAAAAACCACCACACACTCGGATGATAGCAAATAATCAGCTTGCTGCACGAATAGAATAGGCATAAGCATAGCTTCTCAGTCGGCGTGTATCTTATCTCGGGATCCAAGAGCCTCCTGCTCAGATAGAAAACTGCTCTCTCTTTTCCTTCAAATTCTTGAAAAAGGGCCGAGCCAATCGTATGGTCTTCGGTCGTCACATACAGCTTGAACGGCTTACCTGCTTGTGGTGGTACCAGAACAGGTGGAGACTTCATATATTCCTTAATTTTATCGAAAGCCTTTTGCTGTACGTCACCCCATTTGAATTCCTGAGTGTATTTCAACTTCAACAGTGGCGAGAACGACAGCACCTTCTCTGACAGATTAGCAATGAATCTTCTGATGAAATTAATCTTGCCAAGTAAGGACTGCAATTCCTTCTTATTAGTTGGCGGTACAAGCCGATCGATAGCCTTCCTGCTCTTGCTGCCAACTTCGATTCCCTTGCGATGTACCATGAAACCCAGAAACTCAACAGCTGACACCCCGAAAGCACATTTATTAGGATTCATCTTCAAGCCATGTTTCCGAGTACATTCCAGGGTAGCCTTCAAATCGGCTAGGTGCTCCTTGTAGGTTTTGGACTTCACGACTACATCATCGATATAAATTTCTACAATCTTGCCGATCAACTTATGAAAAATATAATTCATAGCCCTTTGATAAGTTGCACCGGCATTTTTCAAACAAAATGTCATTACAACCCACTCGAACAAACCGATGGCACCAGGACACCTGAAAGCAGTCTTAGGAATATCTTCGTCAGCCATAAAAATTTGATTGTAGCCGGCATTACCATCCGTGAAACTGATGACCTGATGCCCCGCAGCCTGAATCGACTAACATATCGGCTATCAGCATTGGGTAGCCGTCCATCGGGGTACCTCTGTTCAAATCCCTAAAATCCATGCAGACCCGCAACTTGCCATTCTTCTTGTATACAGAGACAATGTTCGATACCCACTCGGCGTATCGACAAGCTCGAATGAACTTGGCTTCCAACAACCTCTCGATCTCGGCCTTAATGTCAGGCAAAGAATCCTGCTTGAATCGTCGTGGCGGCTGCTTGAACGGCCAAAATTTAGGCTTGATAGGCAATCTGTGCTCGACAATCGATTTGTCCAAACCAGGCATCTCGTAGTACTCCCAGGCGAAGCAGTCTTTGTATTCTTTCAATAAGTCGATCAACCCCCACCTGAACTCAGGGTCAAGACTGGCGGCAATGTACATCGGCCTTGGTCTATCACCAGATCCGATATCCACTTCTTCAAGTTTATTGGCCGACGTAAAACCCTGTCCAAGCTTGCCCTCGGTGCCATCGATCGGGTTGTCCATCAGTAAAAAGACTCAGAGCCGATTGCCCGGACTGGCTGTTGACCCTCATCGTTGACCTTGATGGAGCCTTCTTCCCAAGTCTTTCCAGAGAAACAGTCATGATCCCTACCTTCCCAGTAGGCAGCATCTGCTGCGGCTATACTCACTGAGTCATCAGCTGGGACCACCTCAACTTCATCACCATGCCACTGCATCACACATTGGTGCATGGTTGACGGTACGCAGCAGTTAGCATGGATCCAATCACGCCCAAGCAGCAGACTGTAAGAACCCTTGCTGTCAATCACGAAGAAGGAGGTAAGCAGCGTCTTCTTTCCAATTGTTAGCTCGACATTAATTGCCCCCCGGGTATTTGAAGAGTTGCCCCCGAAGTTTTTGAGTATCATGTCGGTCTCAATCAAATCATCAGGGCCCTTACCCAGCTTGCGGAAAGTGGTGTAGGGCATGAGATTGACAGTGGCACCACCATCGACTAGCATCTTGGTCATGGGCATCCCATCGACATATCCTTTGAGGTACAGGGCCTTCAGGTGCCGGTGCTTGGGTGGCTTGTCAAAGGCAGCTTGCTGCGCGAAAACCAGCTTGGCGGTGGCTTGCTCAGACTTCGACTCATCAGAATCAGAGAGAACTTCAATCTTCCTGGCTCGGGGCGCTCTGAACTCAGCCGAAAGCACAAACACCATCTGCACATCGGCTGCTGCCTTCCCTTTGTCCTGAGGAAGCTTCTCCCGCCAGATTTGCTTCGGGCGGCCTTCTGCTTTGAGCTCCCTGTTCCTGAGGCGCTGCACGCGGTGTCTCTGGCTCTTGGTCAAGTTCCCAGGGCACCATTGAGCCGATCGCGCAGGTCTCTTTTTTCGTGCCGATCCTGCATGTCATGTGGGCGTCTGAGCCTCTCATGCACAAACCGACGGTTGGTCTGAGAGTGCCTGTACTCTCGGTATTGATCGCTGCACTCCGGGCAATTGCGCAAAGTTGGCAATCTCAGACCTTCATTCCAGCAATGCCAGTGGCTTTCTTCTTCCTCCCGGCGGCGAGCCAGCTCATCCTGGTAGCGGGCTTCTTCTTCATCACGAGCCCATCTCTGGTACACTTCCTCTTGGAGCTGCCTCCGGTGAGTCTTCTCCTTCTCCCGTCGCCATTTGTTTAGCAAATCACGGGATGTAGGCCAGGTCTTCTTGGTGCCGCTAGATTCCCCCTTTTCATATTGGTTCTGATTCTGCTCTCGGCGTCTCTTGATCATCGCTAGCTCCTCAGCCGATATCTGCATATCAGGATCGACTGATGCATTCCTTCTAGCTTAGTTGGAGGTCAGAACTTTTATCTTGCCTGCAGGGGCCGACACCTCGACCATGTTCTGGCCCTTCGGGAACGGGAACCTATCAATCTTCATTTTCTCCTTAGCAGGACTGTCAAACTTCAATAAGCCGCGAGAGATAGCCCTCTGTACCAGAGTTTTGAATGCGCGGCATCTGTTGGTGTCGTGTGAGGCGAGGCCGTGGTATTGGCAGAACTTCTTCCCCTTCAAGTCTTCAGGAGAGGGTCTTACATAGTCGGCAGGGAAAGTAATCTACCCAGCACTGACCAGTAGATCGAATAATTTGTCTAGCTTGTTTGTATCAAAATCATATTGATCCTCTACGCTCCTGTTCTTGGGCACAGCCATGGGCTTCTTGCCCCACCTCAGCTCAACAGTGGCGATTTCATCTTCATCTTCATCCTCAGAGTCTGAATTACTGATCAACGCCGTCTGTTTGTACTTCCCCTCCTTACGGAAGGTCTGAGCTTGCAGCTCCAGGGCCGTCACTCTCTGTAAAACTTGGCTGACGCTATCAAAGTCAATACCCACCAGCTTTTCCTGAATGTGCGGGAGCATTCCACCAACGACCCAGTGAGCGAGCTGCTTGTTAGATAGGTGCAGTGGATAGCACATGTTCTCCATTTCCCTGAAGCGCATGATGAAGGTCGATCCAGTCTCGTTGCTCTTCTGCCACATGCTGGTCAAATCAACAATAGTTTTCTCCTCAGTGCCAGAGAAGAAGTAGCTGTAAAACTCGCCTTCCAGACCCGCCCAGTTTTGAATTGACCCGGGCTCCAGAGTGGTGAACCAACTGAAAGCTGGCCCTGTCAGTGATAATAAGAAGAAACGGACCCTGTGAGCATCCTCATACGACGCCTCACCGAGCTGAGTTAGGTACGGCTGATGTGCTCAATGGTGGATACATCGTCTTGCCCGCTGAACTTGGTGAAATTCGGCATGCGATATCTTGATGGTAACGCCACGCGATCAAACCAATCATGGTAGGGGCGCCTGTATCTGATCGAAACCCCCGCCTTCGGCTGCAAGCCGAATTGGTCCCTGAGCATTGCACTCATCTTGTCCACTAACTCGTCTTGAGGTGATTGGGCATAACCGGGATGTGGCGCCGACGTGAGCTCATCATAAGTGTGCCCGACGTGAAATTTTGGAGTTGTTGAAGGCACGTTTCCAGTCGGCATGTTCCCGGTCGGCACGTTCCCAGTTGTACGCATATAAGCAGCAATCTGCTCGGGAGAGTAGTCTCTGTATAGTTTGGGCTACAGAGCTATTTTTGGAACCGAATCCATCGTCATATTGGGATGTTGAACAGACGACTTTGACGGTTTCGGCTGTTGCGGCGGAGGATTGGATGTTCCGGCTGCTGCATCTGAGTTGGAATCTTCTGGGGGTATATTGAAGTACGTTAGGCCCAATGATTCTTAATCCTGCTTCTTGATGACGGTCTTCATGATGCTGTAGAATGTCTGTAGGAAGACGTTGTGATGATGCCTGACTGCTTGATGCGATGCATTCCAAATGACGCACTGGATGAATTCCTTGAACTCTTGCTCCTCCTTGTCGGTGTGGCCAGGCATGACCCACCTTGGGCAGGGGTTTTTCTTGAACACGCGGCCATCGCGATTTTTAGCGAATGACAGCAGACAGGCATCAGTGAATTCTTCAATGATCTGCTCTAGCACCACAGCATCCTCGGGATAGATCTCCTCACGCTTGACTCTGAGAACGCCGTCGTCGCTGGGAGCCACGGTTTCCGGAGCCTTTCCCTTAGTCATGAGTGAAATGGTCCCACCGGGCGTGCCAAAAAGTGTGTTGGCACAAAATGTGGTTCCTTGCGCTCAACACACCAGCGAAGCCGGATATGATCTCAAGAGCGTCAGAGCTTCCAAGATCCAGCTAGCTTCAAACCCGGTCAGAGAGTACCGATAACCCTCAGGCGTGCCAGTCAATTTGACCTGCAATTGACAAAGAAAAGATAATAATCAGTAATCACAGGGCAGAATTAACCGGTGGGTCCAGGTAGTTCCAACTATGTGGCTCTGAGAGCCGATTGAATCAGGAAATCGACTAAAGAGTCGATTCCGGCATGTATGTATGTTTTGTCACAGGAAACAATTATTGAACTGATACATAATCGATTGATATGTGTAATCAAATAGAACAATCTACATTAAACAAGTCTATGCAGATAGTTATAACAGATTAAAGCATAATTGATTATTGTAAATAGGTAAATCATTCAGTTCAGACTGTCTGAATGTCAAACAGACAGAAACCGGCTATTTAGCCGATTTGGCAGAGTACAATCGGTTAACTGGTTTTTCTTGTGAAAGCACAACTGCATCGGCTAATTAGCCAATTCAGGGTCCGTGAAGCAGAAAACTTGGCGGTAGCGAAAGCCACAAGTCGATCTATAAGAATACCGAACTGGTCTAAAAGGCCGGCGGTTCTATATCCGTACAAATCGGCTCTTGCCAAGCCCTCTCATCACGTACGAGCAAGACTACAATGGTACTGGCCGAATCAAGCGATATCATAACAAAGCATAAACATGAACGAAACATAATGAACCTTTTTTTATGTAGATCTAAGGCCAATACTATACAATCTTGATCGGGCAGAGAGATGTTATATTGGATAAATAAATAATAAATGACAAATAACATCTTGATAACTTAATGAATCTAACTAAGATGCCAAAATTAGTTAGAGCCGATAACTAATCCATGCACATAATCAAGCTTAACCTAAGCCCTCGTCCACCGGATGACGCTAAACATAGATTAAACAAGAAGACAAACATGAATCGATAACTAATCCTTATTTGATCTAAGCCCACGTCCACCGGATGACGCTAAACTCATATCAAACAAGAATCAACCCCGATCTACGATGCTTCCATGTCCACCGGATGACATTAAAGAGACAAAACTTAGCGAGGCATGACGGCACTTACAAGCAAGCCTGCGTCCACTGGATGACATTCAACCCGATTGAAGAACTCGGCAAGATCTACGTTACTCCTACTCTTAAGGTTTGGCCGAAACCGAAAGATGTGTTGTATTGATATGTGTGTACTATCACAATGGCCGGGAGTTTATATTTATACCCAGGGCTTTGATAGAGTCCTATTCGAATTACAACCCAAGATAAATACGGAAACTAACAAACTTTTCTAAATTAAAGGTAATTTGGAGCCTAATCTTTCCTTTCTTTAACGGACTCCGAACGTGATCGTTTTCTGGCGCCGGAGATCCGCACTGACGTCATCAATCGGCTATTTCTTTCAACCGCACCGTCTACGCTTCGGCCCAACAATCGATTCCAGGGACCCGATCGACTATCTGTCTGGGCCTCTGCCCCGAAATCGGCTATCTGCGCTCGGCATCGACTATCTGCACACAGTCCAGATTTTGGTGTAAACACCTCCATTACCTGACACTAAAGCCATAGATGGTGAAGTGGGATTCCGGATCTTGGCGTGGGTAGCTTGATCTATTTCAGCAGCCTTGAGCTTGCTAAATAGCTCATCTACCGTGAGGGTGTCATAGAAGGAGGACTCGGTGATAGCTGTCACTCGCATGCCCCACACTTTAGGATCTAAGGCATGAAGAAGCTTAAGGGCTCTCTCATGGTCATCATAGGGAAGCTGTGCTTTGTTGGCACTCATCTTGTTTATCACGGTTTGAAAACATGAAAACAAGGAATCGATCGACTCTCCATCTAGCTGATTGAAATTCTCGTACTCTCGTTTGTACGTTTCGTAGATACGATTCTTCACTTGGGCGGCGCACTCGTGATAGGCTTGAAGCCTCTGCCATATCTCACGAGCTGTCGTACAATCCGAGACATGCTCAAACTCCGAAACCGACAAGCTAGAGAAGAGAACACTCCGAGCACGAGAGTTGGCGTTGTGTTGGTCCTTTTATTCCTGAGTAATCCGTGCCGCTCGAGCCAACACAACATAGCCTCGTTCTCGACGATCTCCCACACGGTGTAGTCGAGGCCTTGAAGATACGCCGACATGCGAATCTTCCAATAGGCATAATTCGACCCATCGAAGGAGGTGGCTTTCCGGCGCCACGATCCATGTCGCCTTCGCGGATCACGGACTGATTAAGGTAGAGTGATCCTTAACTGGCTCCGATACCAATTGAATGACCGAAAAAGACGACCAGAGGGGGGTGAATGGGAGTCTCAAAATTTCTTTCGAAACTTTAGGTCCTTGGCTCAACAAACAACCCCAACAATCAAAACCCAAACGGTGATGTCCACGACCCTATTGAGAGGGTGGATGTTCTCTAGGAACACAGCGGGACACCACAAGACAAGCACAAAAGACGGAAATCAAATCGGAGCACCAGAACGCAAAATAGACCCCAAAACAAGATTGTTGCCTTTACTGAAATTACTGTATCAATTTTGACAGCAGCAAGCAACTCAGTCAGCAGGCTCTTGCAAGAGCTGATCCGGGGAGAGAAAAACAAATTCACTGAAACAACACAGTTACAGTAGCAACGAACACTAGCAACGAGCTCTGAGTTTCTGCTGCTCGATTTGAAACACGAACTTCCAAACACTGCTTCTATTGACCAACCTGGATTAAATCACTCAGACAGACAAGGGAAAAGAAAAGCAGGCACAGCAGTATAGGGACTGCTCTCCAACATCCTGTAGAACGAACGCATACAAGCAACTGGGAAATCACTACTGAAAGCACGAGCAATCTCTCGCACAGGACTGAAACTAAATAAAACACCAAGAAATGACAGCTTCCTGTAGCTGAAAGTGACAAACCAAATTTGGAGGAAAAATCACGTTCAAGCTTTTGCTTCCTATGCTGAACAAGAGATGCAAGCTGTAGTCTGATCTGCAGTAGAAGAATGGTCAGCCTGTTTGGAGAACGTGCTAGCAGTGTGTTCTGTCCTAGAACGAAACAGAATGAACGCAGATCAAAAATCGAAGAAGCAGAGCTGAACTGGGAGCTCCAAACGCTGGAGAGAATAGGGAGCATGAGCTTGCGCTGCTTATTTGAGCCCGCTCGGTGCTGGCGCTGGTAGCGCTGCTGCCTGATTCCATGCCTACTCGAACAGGAACAGAAAAGGTTGAGACGACGAGCAGAGAGAGCTTGAGACCCAAAAATCCGACAAAGTCCCAGATTTTGCACAGGTGAAATTCATCAGAGAACGAACCCGTTTCCAAAAAATCATTACCTGGAATTGAACCGAACTCCAGAAAAGTCAGATCAGAGACAAGGAAACGAGTTTTTCCCTAAAAACGAACATCGGATCGATCTACAAGCTCATGCTGAATCAGAGTGAATCACTGGAAGAATAGCTCAGCATATGTCACAGCTTGTCACTGATCAACCGATAGCACAACAATACACCATAAATCAAAACAGATAGAGAGAAAAGGGAAGACACGAACAAAGAACCAGACTCAAGAAAAACGAACTGAGACAGAGCATTTAAACCACAGAGGACAACGTGAGATAAGGGCCTTACTTCCCTGCAAAATCACGAGTTCAAATTTCACAGACTATAATTTCATCTGTGGACCTCTCTCTAGAGCTAAGGAAGGAAAAAACTAGGGTTCAGGTAAAAATAAAAAAATAAAAGAGGCAAGGGAAGGAGGTATCTTTCTTCCCCTCTTATCGCCTTATTACAATTTACAGAAAACCCCTTAATTACTACTGCTGCTAAACCGGCGAGCCAGCTAGCCTTAGGACATTCTGAAACAGCCTGTGACTGAAGATATAATTGGACGACCCCGCTTCATGCTCGAGTTGCCGTCGTCTCAACGCAACCTCAGAGATTTCGCCGCGTGTCGCCCCCGCTTCCCGCCGGAAGCAGCTCCGCCCGGGTTCTGAGACCCAAACCCGAAAACCGTCCTGAACCGCGTCCCGCCGTCCCACATACCGCTCGAGTCCCTTAACCATGTTCAATCGCGCGCCTATCGAAGTCGCAGTGTCCGCCACCGCAGCTGGCGATCCGGCATCCAAGTCCGTCGGTCCAAGTTCCGCGTCCGTCCTTCACCGTTTCCAGTCCATCGGCACGGCCCGCTTACTTGACCTTCACTTCGCCATCTGCCACTACAACCGAGCCCAACACCTGCACATCACAAGCCGACCAACATGCCAAATGAACTCTGTTGACAATCACTTATTATAATCCGGATCAAATCCCCCCACTTTGGTACGTAGAATAGAATGATAGTCTGATCCTAGCATTCTAGTTATTATATTCTAAACGATGGCCGGCCGTATGCAACACTCGTCGTCGTCGGTACATATAGACATTATTATACATGCACTGTATATGTTGGTCACCAGTCACCACCGATTGGCTTATCTGGCTTATGCTGATTTATTATGAGAGAAAAATAATGTTCTATATAAAAAGAAAGCAAAATTTGGACAAGATGGTGGCAGGCACACACGCGCACAAACTTCTATTATGCAGTGAGTTGGTGACCTGAACCCGTTTCCTCACCGACAAATTTCCACCAGATGGACGCGACGCAAGGTTTTCTTTCGTGCCCGGCTATATATACACGGGAAGACAGTACTGGAGAGGAATTGCAGATCAACCCACCCACCCTTGTCATTCGGCACACAGCAGCGTCTGCGCAGCACAAGCTCCTACGTGCGTGAAGAATCCACGCAAGGCAACCAGCGCAAGAAAGCTAGCTAAGCCAAGTAGCCAACCATGGCCAGGAGCTTCGCCACGGCCTGCGTCCTCGCCGTGCTTCTGGCCGGCTGTCTGCTGGCGGGCGCCGCCGACGCACGCCGTCTGCTTTACGATGGCACGGCGGCGATGCCTCCGACGACGACGGCGGCGTACGGCGTGGACGACGACTACATGTCCCCGGCGCTGGCGCCCGCGCCCGAGTCAGGCGCCGACGACGATGACGACCTCGCCGGCCGGATGCTTCTCCACGGCCGAGGGCTGCTCGACGGCGGCCTACGCTTAGCAGGGAGGCTGCTTCTTGGCCTCGGTCTTTAATTTCTATGCATGCCTTCGACTCTGGATGTGAGCTTGATTTTTGCTACTTTAATTTATTTGTTGTTACCATTATATCATATCCCCCGTCAGTGTAATGGTCCTTTAATTTGGCTATAGTTATACGCCAAGTCTATTCAGTGTGTAACATGCCAAATTGTCTGTGGAGGATAGCCTGAAATCGTGTCAACAACAATGTTGATATATGTGTGTGTTTCATATGAGGAAAGGGTGCATTTTATATACTTCCGGGAGTAGTTACTCTCACCTTCAATAAATCCTAATTGTGTATGCGCGCATACTAATTTATCAGTTTGAGTATGTTTAGATACTTAATTTAAGATACTTTAAATCTTAATATGTGAAATTTTTTCATAATATATTACTAAAATATCACTGCAGTAGTATATTAAAAAGTATAACCATATACTATATGGATAACAGAAAAGTATGACCACATACTACTCTAGATAGTTTAGTATGACCATATATTTCGTCTACATATATTTTTTTGGACCATAGATGATCTGAATTTAGAGATATAGACATGAAAGTAACTACTCTCTGGGAGTAGGAAATAATTTCCCTAATCAGAGCGCTGGGCTCTGGTTATTAATCGGCGCCCTCGCCGTAGTTGGGCGGCGCGCTCGCCGTTTTCTCGTTAACTACCTACAACCATGGCCATGGAAATAAAAGATGGCTATTTAATGTCGTTGGCGCAATTGATTCTATTTTGGCTCAGCGTGAAACTCGAGAGGCAATAAATGGTATGTTGGTGCATGCACATGCAGCCTTTTACTTCCATCCGTTGAGCAATGCAAGATCTAGTAATAATTTTGTATTAGTAAAAGTGTGGCAGTAATAAAAGTTAAACGTGCATGCAAATGAACTCTAATCATATGAAATTTGTTTACTTTTCTCGGGACCGATGGATATTTATATAAGGAGATGGTTAACATTTATTCTTACACACGAAATTCAATATTTTAACCTTGGGTGGCGTGAATATACCCTTGCTGAGAATTTCCGGGCCTAGACTCTTCTGGGCGTTTTTTTATTATTAGAACAAGATATTGTCAGAAACATTACTACTTCAGATCGTATGACCAATTAATTACTGACTTCTAACCATGTGAAAGATAATTTAAAATACCGTTGCTGGACAAGGTCAGAGCCGGTATCTTCTCGGATCTTTCAGCACCCTTGCGGCCGGTGCTTGCAAGTTCTTTTTATTCCGGTGAGGCATTCTGTAATAAAATTTGTGTGGACGTCGCAATTTTATTCCAATTAACCGCTCAGCTATAATTACGGGAGTCGTTTCCTGCAGCGTGAATAAATAGTGGCTGCATGTTTCCATGCGGCAATGGCCAGCTGTAGACTTGCTCCATATGTTCCGTCAATGGCAAGGTGTATTAGTATCATTATTATTTGTTTGGATAAATAATTCCAATTTAACCAGTGTACAGTAAATTAGATAATTACTGTTGGACTAATATTATCAATTGGGTCTAGAAATAATTACTTTTGGACTTATGTGTGGTAAATTTGCTATAGTAGTCACTGGCGCATTCGGTATCCGGTCGTCCTATTTTTTTACTACTAATATTATCATTTATCCTCATAAATAATTATTTCTAACTTCATAGTAGTAATTTTGTTGTAATTGTCACCAGCGTTTTCAGTCCCCGACCAAGCTATTTTTTATTACTAATATTAACATTTGGATTTAAAAATAATTCCGTCTAGACATGTGAGCAGTCGAATTGCATGTGATAATCAGTAATAATATCATATTGGTCCGCAAAACATTCCGTTGTGACATCTAAGCAATAAAATTGGTTGTCATAGACACCCAGGTGTCTGATCTCTGAGGAGACATATTTTATTACTGATATTATCATTTAAGTCTATAAATAATTCCGTCTAGACCTATGAGTTGTAAAATTGGTAGGTGATAATTTTTGGACGTCCGGTCTCTAACCCTCCGGTTAGAGTATTTTATATTACTGATAGTATTTGGTCTATAAATAATTCAACACGAACATGTGAGTAAGTAAAATTAGCATTGATATTTAGGGGTATCCAGTCTTCGTGTGATGTTTTTTTTATTACTAATAGTATCATCTGTTTTGTAAAATAATTATGTCCAGACCCATGACTCTTGGTTATGTGTTTTTTTTTTTTTTGCAATCATTAACCAACAACCTTTTGCATGATTTTCGTAGATTAATGAGGGTGTGGTCATGAGTCAGGGGCGTAGTTCTTTTATTAGCAAGAAAATAGTATCAGTAATTTCAAAAATATTCTAAAAGGGGACCGGACAAGCCGTTGATTAGCACAGGTAAATTTACTGCTCATGTGTTAGGGAGTAATTATTTTATTAGCAAGAAAATAGTATCAGTAATGTTGCCACCGGTTCCGAAGAATAACAAATTACGATTCAAAAACAAGCAAATAAATTTGAGATAGTAAAATGAACACGAAGTTGATTTGTCTATAATCAAAATCAACATCCTAGCTGCAAGACGGCTGCCAGCCTGCCACCGTGTTACTGCTCCCAGCTCCATCAGGATTGCATGTTGCAGTATATGCGTACAGATTAAAATACAAATGATATGTTCTGGCTGCTTCTGGATTTAGTTAAATCTCCAACTACATGAAATACTCAAATCAACAGATTAGTGGAAAAGATGAAAAGGACATTGTAATCAAAGTGGTAGTGGAATCACCTGGACGAATGGCTGAGGCTTCAGGACGGAAGTCCGAGGCAAGCCAGAACGTGGTCAGATCAGCTTTGGATCTGCCCCTGCCGGTGATCTGCACCGCCGCCGCCCATGGCACGCAACCGACGCCGCACCAGGTGCGGGGGCAAGTCTGCTGCCGCCGTGCCAGGAGTGAATGCAGGCGGACAGGCGGTCGCCGCTGGTCGCGTCGCTGTGATTTGGGAACGGAGAGGAGCCTGAAACAATCTCGATTTCCGCGAAAAGAAATCCTATAAGCTCGAATTGTAATTCAACAGATTGCTTGAGACAATCTATGAAATTACCCATATCTCAGTTGACACCAAGATCCATACAACGATAATTAAGTCTTACATAAACATTTATTACATCGCCATATTGGCGAAATCAACATTCAGAAAAGCTTTAGAAGATGCGAAAACGATTCATACTTCACGGCCAACTTGAGTGTAGCACGTGACCCTATTCCTCGCCATCATCTTCCTCGAAGTCATACTCATTCTCGTCATCTGACAGCAAATTTATCAGTACGATATGTACTGGCCACGGAGCCCACCTATGCAGCATTTGCTTTGTGGAAAGTGGATGCAAGGCTATACAAGCAGATCTATAGGCTGAGGTTTCCTATGCAGCTGTAATCAATGTTTAAGTAGTCAAGTTTTATCTCCAATTACACCATCATCCCTTTTCCCATCACCACATCTCACATACCCACACCTCACTCTCATTCGACAGGCCCAACTCCCTCTCGGGCCTATCTCAGCGGCACACTACCACAGCGGGTACACTGCCGGAAAAATGTCATCCATGGGGAGAAGAGAACACTCACTACACTAGTAGAAGCTTCACAGGAAAGGTCCATAGCCAACAAGTTGGCATATGTATCGATCGATCAACCGTACACTCTGCAGAGGTTTCACTACCCACAAGATTAGCCATCATAGGTGTTGCGCAAACACCTAGGCAGAATTCCGGGTGCTTGCTTGCCTAGGTCGATGCCACCCTACCACTCAGCCCTGGGATATTCCGGATCCTACACCGTTATGCTGAGACTGAGAGACACAGTACCGGTCCCATCCAGTGGTACTGCGCATCTAGAACGGAACAGGAACCCATCGACCGTCTCCGCCCACCCTTATCACCTCTCAACCTAGCAGTAGTGGCACCGTCCTACCAAGTAGTCCAGCCGTCTCCCGCCCATCAGAAGCGAGTGAGTAGAAAAGGATTCCCATGAACCTGAAACTAGTCCGTCCTAAGTTTGACCAAGCAGGCATCTTCACTTAGGGGATACTCTCCCCGTGCCATCACAGCACCTCCGTCCACGGGCTTCAAACCACCAAGGCTATCCCACCCGGAACCTCCTCAACAACTTTACCCGCCACAGGTATCTCGCTTGGGGATGCCCAGGTTGCACCCCCGGCACGACTTGCCCCATGGGCTTGTCTCACATCCCACTTGGTCGACATCAACCCTTACCACGCACCCAAGACGCACGCAGCACTCTCTCCCAATGGTTATAATCAGATATACACCGTCCCAATTCCACCACATAGCATATAGCAAGTAGAAAGTAGTGGAAGAGTAACAGTAAATTAAGCAGCAGCTAACCTAGCAGCGGATAGCAGGGTATAGTCTTATCAAGGCAGGGAATTCAAATATACTACCATGCAACCAATCCATACATAATCATAAAGCAATAGCAACATTGTCATTTGCAATGCGTAAATAGGATCTAAGGATTTGGTGGGACGTGGCACCTTCGTAGTCGTCTCCTAGCTCCTGAAGGTACTCGTGGTCGTCTTCCTTAGTCAGATCCTCCTCCGGCTCTGAAATCGAACACGAAATAGTCGCGTCAGCGACTCCTATAGAGTATTTCAAAAAAAATCCAATAAAATAAAGAGCCAAATGCACACAAACATAGTCTTAGATTATAGATCTCATTTTTCTGAGAATTTTGATATATGGTGCGTAATTTTTGGACATCGTATGATTAAGTTATGAATTTCCGAAGATTATCCTATTTTCTGAAAATGGAAAATGGCCGATTAATCAGGGGATGGCAGCTCGGGATTGGTCCACGTGGCGCGCAGTCCAGTAGTGCGGCACGTGGCGCCTCAACAGAACACAGACCCGATGGTCGCCCACCAGGTGTTCGATGATGGTTCCCAGAGAGTCGCCGGCGTCGGCGTAGCTCGGCGGTTGGTCGGGCGAGCTTGACGTTGGTCAGGGGGCGTCGGCGTAGCTCGGCGGTGGTCGGGCGAGCTCGACGTTGGTCGGGGGGCGTAGGCGTAGCTCGGCGGTGGTCGGGCGAGCTCGACGTTGGTCGGGGGGCGTCGGCGTAGCTCGGCGGTGGTCGGGCGAGCTCGACGTTGGTCGGGGGTGGTTCTCAGTGGTCGGGGGTGGTTCTCAGTGTGTGTTCTAGAGTCCAAAAGGTGTCGGTTTTTGTTCCTGGTCGCGGTATTGAGATGCTCCGGTCGCCGGCGGTGAGGCCGTTGCGCCGGCAGGGCTCCGGCGAGGTGCGACAAGGTCTGAGGAGTGGTGAATCCGCCTCCCCGAGCTCTGTTGACAGGGATCCGACGTTCAATTTGGTGCTAGCAGGGTTGCAGGGTGTCTGTTCAAGGCGGCGGTGTTTCTCCGGTGCGGCGGACGATGACAGGGCGGCGATGACCATATTTCGGCAAGACAAGGCTTGGCTTTCCCCAATTGGCGTGCTCAGGCAGTCGTCCGACCAGATGGTGGCGGGTTAGAGTCGTGGTATGGCCTCCTTCTCTCCCGCGGCATACGGCGGAGCTCCGGTGAGGTCGCGACGTACACGAGCAGGGCGGACGAGGCTTCCCCTAGCGCTTAGATCCGCGTAGCTAGCTCGAGGGGTCGTGGCGGTGCTCCACGACGCTCTAACCTATCCGGGTGCTAGTCGGAATGCTCAGAACGGGTGATTCGGCGTCGGAACGCGTCGGTGGTGAGCGCGCTCCGCCGAGAATGCGTCGTGCTGCGTTCTCGGTCTAGCAAAGCTTGTAGTCCGGGGGTTTCGGCCGGTCGCATGAGTGCATGGTGCAGGTGATCTTCCTGAGCCGGTAAAGGCTCGTGCCTGCGCGTCCCGTGGGCGGAACGCCACGGCAAAAGTAGGGCGAGGTTCGGACACGGCGTGCGGTGGATCACCGTGGTGTCGGCCTCGTCCGCAGCTCGGGCTTCTCCTCCGTGCCCGGCTCCGGCGTGCTCCGCGGCGGCAGCGCTTCGGCGGTGCTCCCCTCTCTCTACTCCGCCCTTCTTCCTTCTCCCTCTCTCACACGGTGTGGTGTTGTGGTGTGGTTGGTGCCACCAGTGGCGGCGGCGAGTGGAACGAGGCTAGGGCGCCGTGAGGTGCTCCAATTTATAGCGGAGCTCGGGTGGCTACCTATGGCGGGCGGCTCTGATCTGCTCGGGCTGATCGGAGGGCTGCGGCTTGCGCGAGCTAGGGTTCCGGTGGTGCGCGCGGGCTTCTTGGCGAGCAAGGCAGGGGACAACGGGGTCAGGGCTCTGCCATGCGTGGCGTTGTCGGTCACGCCATTTGCATGACACTGTCGGCCACCGTCTTTCGCGAAGAAGAGAAACAGGGGAAAAGAAAGAGTGACTGACAAGCGGGTCCCGGTTGGCAGCGGCTGCGAAAGGCGCTGCGCGCGCGTGGTGGTTTGGCTGCGAGATGGGCCGGCTGGCTGGGCCGAATCTGATCTTCCTCTTTCTCTCTTCTTCTTTTTCTTTTTCTTTTTCTATTTACACTTAAGTGTATAAATACATATATTACCCATTTTAAATATTGAGTAAACACAAACATAAATTGCAATAAATCCCAAATGTGATGCATAAGTTATTATTCTATGTGAATGGAATTAAAATGCAAGCTATACTCCTTTATTTACCAAATTTATAATGAAACCTATATGCTTGCATAAGAAAAATGGGTTATCATAATAAATAAATGAAAAATTTTAATTGGTTGGGATTTTTAGGTTGTGTGGATTTTTAGGGTTGTTACAGAACCTCCACCTGTCGAGGAAGGGGCGCGTGCACGGCCGCCGGTTGAGGAGGAGGCGCCTATGCGGCCGGCAGTGGAGGGCAAGGGGGCACCCCGTGGCCGAGGGGAGCTGGGCAGCCGCTGATTTGGTTGACGGGGCAGCGTCGCCGGGGAAGCGGACAGGAGGGCGAGCTCTGCCTCCATGGCTGCTGCTTGGATGTGGCGTGAGATCTGCATCTGAAAACTAGGGGGGAGAGAGAAACGGGAGTAGTATGTATATTGTCGCGGAAGATTTAATTACGGACGGTGGAACCGCATGGCTAGCAATAATTGTGAAAATATTAATTGACCTATATTAGTGACGTGTGATTTTATTCTTTGAGGGAATAAACTGTAGTAGTGGGCGAAGGTGCCTTTGAGGGAATAAACTATAGTAGTGGGCGAAGGTGCACTGCGGTGGTAGGTGGTGACGCTCGGCCGCTCCGGCGAGGGCGCTGGTTAATAAACGGCGTCCAGGACTCTGATTAGTGTGTGTGTATATGTGCATTTTCTATACTCTCGGGAGTAGTTACTCCCATCTTTAAAAAACCACCTTGCGTATGTGTTCATATTTATTTATCACTTTGAGTATGTTTACATACTCATATTATGGTGCTCCAAATCTTCCTACGCGAAAATTTTTTAAGGGAACTCATACTTTTTAATATATTACGAAAATGTCACTTACTGTAGTATATAAAATAAGTATGACCACATACTCGATGTATGCATGCATACTTGACAAATATACCACCATAGATGTTCTAGTATGATCATATACTTCGCATACATATACTTTGTTTGGTCATACATACCCAAAATCTTAAGATATAAACATGGGAGTAACTACTCCCTGGGAGTAGAAAATAATTTCCCTATATATATATATATATATATATATATATATATATATATATATATAAAAGCAACCTTTTGTTTCTTGTAATGTGGGCAAAGCTTGATCTCTCTGCACGTTGATTCTTTCTACTGCATGGTAAGAAAAGTATCACATGAGCAACCACCAACTCCAAGCATCGGAGATGCCATTACAATACTATTATACTAGTGCGGAAACTGGTGTCTGATCCTACACAGCAGGAGGTCGAGCCGGCCCTCCGTGTGCAGCGCGCTCGCACTACGGGCATGACGATGTCCATGCGACGGCGACCCTGCTGGCGCTCGTGTCTCTAGTACTAGTAGTAGTAGCGAGGGCGCCAGCGTGCGGTAGGGAGAAGAGACAAAACAAAAGGAAAGAAGGGGAGGTGTATGGTTGGGGTTTGGGGGAGATAGCTAGCGCTCGGCAACAGAAGGTGGTTCCTAGAAAATTAACAGCGGACCGATGTAAGTAAAAACGTACGGTGAGGATCCTAAATTCTCATTCTTCAAATAAATTTTACACGAAGGATATTAATGCACTTGTTCTGAGAAATTGCATTCAATTGCACTAGAGATCAACTGTGGCTGCAGGATTTCCTAGTTAGTCTTGGTGTGGTTATTGCCATCTAGATGGCTTGTGGTCCAACGAATCTCCATGAAAGATACTTTCTAGTTGATTGTGAGGGGCTGTTGAGTTCATCCACACCAGAGGAGGCGAAGAACCACTCTAGTGGTATCGAGGCATGGTTAAGCTAGCACCTTGTGATCGAGCCGGCTCAAGATCAAGCTCCAACATTATATATGGGGGTTGTTGAGCTTGATAGAAGCGCGTGGCGATCTTTAGACTTGCCTCAACATGAACATAACTAATTGGAAAGTTATCGAACCATGTGGATGTATCTTGGTGTCTCTTTTGTGTGGTATTGCTCGACCACTCTACTCTTGTGCTTTACATTACGATTCTTACAATTTATAGAGTAGAGATAGTAGAACTTCTCATCCTGTGGAGCAAACCTAGATTGTTTTTTTTTCAATATTAATAGCTTGGCTTATTAGTTCTTATCTTGACCAGTAATTCTGTGTAGGTGTTGCTCACCCCGCTAGCCTAGTTTTTATTAGGACTTGCTTTTGGTCTAACCCAGTCATTGGGAAGGACAAAGAGCGACAGGCTTTTGTGTTCCTACATTGAACAAAGGGATGGATACTTGTGGGCCATATAGATTACATCCCTGAAAATTCGTTAGTAATAAGTCTCCTATTTTAGATACAATAGATAGATAAGCTTCTCCTTGTAGAATTATACCTTCAACAGCACTCTGTAATTCTTATATGGTTACAAATTACTGAATATTTGTGATGACTAATCTCTGACATGCAAAGTTATGTTTAGCTTCAACTGATTTTGATGGAATCAAATGATCTATATTTTAACCCTCAAACATATATATCAGTGCCTTAAATATTGCATATTCAATATGTAAATGCTCTGTTAACCTTTGCACTTAATTTGTGCAAGTATTTTTTAAAAAACAAATGCATTGAGTGCATTCATTCATACAAATGCATTGAGTGCATTCATTCATCGTGCCATCGTTTAGCATGAATGAATTGCATTTATATACAAAATAGAATGCTGCAAAGAGCAAAATAGCGTGTCTCACTCCTCGAGTAAGTTGAGTGAATGCAAAATAAGAGGACCTATCAATTGAGCTCAAGGGCCGACAAAAATAACTCAAAAAGCTCTATGTTGCATTTTATATGTGAAGTTAGCACTCTTATGTGGGTTACTTGTCCATATAGAATGTTTGTAATGCTAAGCAAGTTGAATAGTTCTCTTGGTACATTTATGAACTTCAGGTGATGATTCAGTACTACAGAAGGAGGTTCCCTCGTAAGTCTTCATCTCGAATGCAATGTAACTCCCTCACCTAGCGTAGGAACAAAGAAGCTCTAGATTTGATCACAAATCAACATCCTCGGTTCATGAGTCTCGCCCTTCGGCGCTCGAGGGACTCACCAACTGCACTGGCCTACATCACATTCAACCTGCATGCATGGCTCACCGTCTACTTCTCGGTGATGACTTTTACACCTTATAGTCTTCCTTGATTGAGAGTATGCATGGTTGTCTTTTTTTGAATTGTCACCGGGGGGATTACTCCCCACCTGAATATATTCAAAAAGTGTCCAAAACGGCTGATTACAAAAGGTTTGAGGTACAAAGGGGGGCGAGAGAGATTACAGCACCAGCAACAACACTTGAACAAACTCAAACTCAAAGGTAAGCCTAAACACAAGCCGAAAGACATGAACCAAGCGTCTACTTGCGCCCCTGCCGAGCAGCATACTCGCCGCTTTCACCATGGCCATTGTGCCCTCCACCACCCCTCGTAGCTACGCCGCTCCGCTGCCACCCTCCCTCTGAGGGCCGACAAGTGGAATAGGGACTAAGAGTGGTGTCGAACACGCAAACCTAGGATCAACGGATACAACGACCTCCCTTCTGGACCGATGATTGCATCCTACAGCACATCCAGGCCCACGTACCACCATCCAACGCCGTCCGAGGGGAGGAATCCTTGGAGGAAAATGGCGGCAACGGTGGAAACACCACCCGGCATTTAATTTTCTGACACCATCAAGGAGAGCGCCGACGGAGCAGAGACGCCAGAGGAGGACACTCGCCGGTCGCTCGGCCACGACCGACAGCCAAGAAAGCCTCACCCAAGAGGGATCAACAACAAGAGGGAGAGGAGAACAAAGGGAGACATAAGGCCGCGACCATGTTAGGTGTGACATAGCTTGTTATGTTGAATATAACATCACACAAAACTTAGGCTTCTGATTTGTGAACTTAAGTTTAGAACACATTTGTCGGGTACCCAACCATGGGGTACCCAACTTCAACGCAAAATCATACTTCCTGAATAAAACCCGGCCCAAGAAGGCGCCAGCCGAGGCCCACGCAGGAACGGCCCATGCGAGAATTTCCCGCACGGCCTAAGACAGAGCCGTGCGGAAGCACATCGCCTCCCCCAAGGGCGCGGACCCCTCGGGAGAGATTCTCCGATTCGCCCGAGCCTCCGCAACAGGGCTCAGGAAAGCAGACCTCGGGCGATAGACTTCCGATTTGCCCGAGCCCCCCGCTGCAAGCTAACTCCCTCGGGCGCACCCCTCGGGTTTGCCTGAGCCCTGCCGACGTCAGCAGGGCAAACTTGATAGCCAAGGGACCTTTCCTGACCACTTTACAAGCACGGTCCCATCGGGTGGGCCCCGTGACATAGCTGCGCTCCGAACGCGCACGTTCGCCGTACCAACTGCCCCATCTCCTCTGGCAGGCGATCTGACGGTCCTACTCCTCCCACGCCGCTACAGAGACGGTCAACCATACGGCCCCCTGGGCTGACGAGGAGATTCGTCAACTACGACGGCGACTGCCATGCCCCGGCCGCATGTGTGACACCAGGAAAAGGGGAATGACAGTCATCCGGCTAACCCGGGGGAATGGGCAAGCCTTACGATCAGACTTGCCTACCCCCTAGAAAGTACCTTACGAGGAAAAGGAAACACCCGAGGTAGGACACTCCTCCCGCTCCGTCCCATCGCGCCCCCAACGACACCAAGGTCTCCCGAGCCTCGGAAGCTTATACTCAAAGGTCAACCTATCTACTCGTTGCACTGTGCAGGGTCGGACGCGACGGCATAACGTAGTGCCACGCAGCCAACAATATCCAAAACTGTGGAACGCCTTGGAACTCACCAATGGAACAATGGTGGATTAACCGAATGACTAATGACATACCTTCGAGGCGCCAATACGAGGGCATGGCTGACGATAGCCATCGGTCACCACTGCCTCCACCATGCCGAGCACTGTAACCATAGGGCAACACATGTAACTCTAGCCTCTCCCTTGTAACTATAAAAGGGAGGGCAGAGACCGATCACAGACATCTTGGATTCACTCACTCACCACCAGAACTTCTAGACATACAACCGCAAGAACACACACAAACACTCATATTCACAAGATACTTAGGAGCTCCTCCCTCTCTCGACTAGGCTTGTAACCCCTACTACAAGCACCCCGGTGCAAGGCAACGCGACTCGATCTCACACTGGACGTAGGGCATTCATTGCCTGAACCAGTATAAACTATGTGTTCCTCCTTACATACCATCCCTGATCTCAACCGCAAAATCTAAGTTTACTAGCCGGTGTAGCACACGCTAATCTAAGCACCCGACAACATTGTTTGTAAACCTTAATCTTTTTGTATGTGTCAAAAACTTGGTTGTAACCATATGTGATACTCAAATTATGTGATTATCTGTGCATAGTACGACACATGGGCGATGTGTTCAAGGGACAATTGGGTTAATTAGATTAAGACAAGCTGATGAAATAGTTAACAGTTTAGATTAGATTAGTTAACCGGGAGGTTCCTCAAATCTTTGCTTACACTTACCTCCTCCATTGTCCAATATGTTGAATTTTCTCTATCAAAGAATTATATAGAGAGGAGGGAGGGAATAGTAGTAGTACTAGTACTAGTAGTATTTATAAAAAAAAATTGCTTATAATTATTAGTAATATGTATTTTATCCGAAATTTATAAATATTATATAGTAATAATAACTTGCATAGATTATTATCATGGATATTAATATAATTTTATTTTAAATGAGCTGTTTGTGTTATTGGTTTCACTATTGTTGAAATGTAGGAATATACATTTATTGCTCATACATGAGTGTATACTTATCTGTGTGATTGCACAGCATGAATGTTTAGTTTAAGTTAGTTTTTGTATTAATAATTATGGAAATAAAAAAAATAGAAACATATATAAATGTAATATATAGTCATTTTAGCCCTTTTAAGCAAAGAATATAGTGGCAATTTCGACGAAGATTTGAAGTAACTTGTTTATCATCATCCAGATGTTAGTAATGTTTCTATATACTCAAGGATTATTTGGTTAAATTATTTGACTTTTCAAAAATCAAGGATTATTTTTTCCTTTTTGTTTTTACCGAGGGAGTCCCATACGTTCCATGCCGCCCCTGGCCCTTCAAGTTGGCATAAGGTGTCACTTAGTTCCCCGAACTTTCAAAGTGATATCTGTGAATCTTTAAACTTGGCAAAGTGTGTCATTTAGGTTCCAAACTTTCAATGTAATCACCACATGTCCCTAAACTTGACAGAAGGTGTCATCCAGGTCCCAAATACTGTAGCAAATTTTGAAAAAAAATTAAAAAAGAAAAATCTAATTTTAGGTACTGTATCTATAATTATAGAATATTTTAAAATTTGTATATTTTCCATATGATCTCGGACGAAGATAATTTTTATATAAAAATTGTAGCTCTCGACAAGATCTACAACCTTTTAGTTTTGAGTTTTTTAATTTGAGATCGTTAAAATTCTCCAAAAATTAAATAAATTTTCCGCAGCATAATAATCGAGTACAAGCGCTTGTCGCCTTGAAAAAAATCATATCTTTATTATATGCTATCATATGGAGATACTTTCTGTATGAAAGTTATAGCACTTGAGGAGGTCTACAACTTTCTAGTTTTAAATTTTTTAATTTGACATGGTTAAGATACTCAAAAAAATTAAATAAATTTTTAGCATATAATAATCGCGTACAAGCGTTTGTCGTTTTCGAAAAATCATATATTTCCTATATGCTATCAAATGAAAATAATTTCTATATGAAAGTTATAGCGCTCGAGGAGATATACAACTTTCTAGTTTTGAGTTTTTTAGTTTGAAATCGTTAATATGCTAAAAAAATTAAAAAATATAAAACCACTATGCATGAATAGAAATCGGTGGTTTAATTTTTTTTAGCATTTTAACGTCCTCAAATTTAAAAACTTAAAACTAAAAAGTTGTAGATCTTATTGATCACTACAACTTTCATATAGTAAGTATCTCCATTTGATAGCATATAAAAAAGATACAATTTTTTCAAGGCGACAAGCGCTTGTACGCGATTAATATACTTCTGAAAATTTATTTATTTTTTTGAACATCTTAACCACATCAAATTAAAAAACTCAAAACTAGAAAGTTGTAGACCTCCTCGAGCGCTACAACTTTCGTACAGAAAGTTTCTCCATATGATAGCATATAATAAAGATATGATTTTTTTAAGGCGACACTGCGCAAATTTATTTAATTTTTTTGAGAATTTTAATGACCTCAAATTATAAAACTCAAAACTAAAAAGTTGTAGATCTCGTCGAGAGGTATATTTTTATATAAAAATTATCTTTATCCGAGATCATATGGAAAAAATACAATTTTTTAAATATTCTACAATTATAGCTATAGTACCCAAAATTAAAATTTTCTTTTTAAAAATTTTTTCTGATATTTGCTACAATATTTGGGACATGAATGACACCTTCTGTCAAGTTTAGAGATATATAGTGATCACTTTGAAAGTTTAGGACCTAGATGATATATTTTATCAAATTTAAAGACTCACATATATTATTTTAAAAATTTGATGATCTAAATGACATCTTGGCCAACTTAAAATACCGCTGGTGAATTTTCCCCTTATAAAACCTTTCGGGGGCCTTCAACCCCGTCCGAGAGCCCAAACTCCCCGCACGGCCGCACCGCCAAGATTTGTCGTCGGCAAGCGCCAAGCGGCAACGGCGAGACGAGAGCCAAAACCCCTTCGCCACTTCGCCTCTCTTCCACTCGCTCCGCGCCACGCCGTCGGACAATCTCCTACGCTGCCGGGCGAAGCCGCGTACGGCCACCTCTGCCTCTGCGCCCGCCGCCGTGCACCGCTGCCTCCAGAACTATCAGGTTTGGCCTCAAGCCCCGCTCCGCCCGTGTAGGAACTGCGTGTTGCTTGGTTCTTCATTTCTTGGATGGCGGCTCCAGCTTTCTCGTTCCTTGCTTTGGGGGAATCGTCGAATTGGCCCGTGGAGCATGCCAGGCATTTCAGCATTTGTTCTGTTCTTGGTCTCGGACCAGTGGCGGAGCGCTAGGGTTCTTGCACTGTCTATCTGGCCATTCTTTTTTGGTTAATGGTGTTGGGCTCCCCAGACCGGATAGATGATATATAATGTGGGTTCTTGGTTAATTCTGAACAAAGAAAATGGTCGGGTTTTTCTTGCTTTTTAATGTTGATGAATTGCTTGATAACAACAAATGGAATTCTCTTTTCCTCAGATAGATCCGTACTGGTTATCCCTTTGTTCCATTTCCAATTCATCACCTAGATAAAGGCGTGAGTTATTGGTGCCTCTCCCAAAAAGCATTTATCTGACCAACATTCATTTCCTCGCTCAGTTTGAACAGCAAGCAGAGGTCTCGTAGTTTATTCACACAAAAAAAAAAGGTCTCGTAGTTTGTTTGTAAATATAAGCACGATGGATTTATGTCAACTCCTCACTTTGGTTAGGTTTCAGAGCTTGTGAATTCGTGTTAAGCCTGAACTATGGAACATATATACTTCGCTTGCTCAGTCTAGATGGAGATTATGGCATTAATTGGATTAAACTATCCGAGCTGTTAGTTGTTATTGCAACATTGCCCAGTTATTAGGTAAATTCATAGTGTTGGTTAGGTTCACCAGGAAGCTGCTTGTATCAGAATTTTTTAAAATTCGGAAAGTTATGTTTGTATTACTGTTGGTTTAATAATTAGACAATTGGCAACGCTATGATTAGTCAATGCAAAAAAAAAAAAAAAAAAAGGCTCTGAACTCTGGTGTTTCTGGCTTCATGGAGCTTCCAGCATAGAGCTCAGATGCAGACAATGATTGTTTAAACTTTGTATTATTTTACAAGAATTGGCAAGAACTTGTTTTGTTGCCTGAATGTTTGGGTAAGATACCATTCTCTTACCATTGAAGCTGTCAAATCTTCAGTGACAGACTTCGTAAAGACTAACTACCTTGCTAGACTCCAAGAAAGGGTTGGTTCTTTCAGTGTGGTTTCCCATGGAGGAAAAAGAGCCTCGGGCCCTCACAGGAACTGAGCTGAATGCTGCCATGTACAGATACCTCCAGGAATCAGGTTTCAGAACCATAATCTAACCCTCTCACATCTCGGTCAGATTTTAGCATTACATGTTTTTCAATTCTTTCATGGGTAAATTCTGATCATTGTGTTGTTAGGGATCTATGTAATGACTAGAATTAGTGTTGGTTTGCTTAGTTCGAGTGAAAATCAGGAAGATTTATCTCGACAGAGAAGAAAAAGGGAAGAAAACAGACAGGTGAAGGGGCAGCAGGAACAGATTTTATGAAATCATATGTTACCATTGTTCCATAAATTTCGGTAGGTTCTTGGATAGGATCAGGGTCATTCATTGTCATGTTGGTTTCATCAAATTACTTAGTGCATCTTAATTTCTTTATAATTATGAACTAGAAGAGAGTGTACTTCTAATTTAAATAAAAACTTTAACGGTGCTAAATTCCTTTCAGAAACATCTCTTCTTTGTTTTCAAGACAACAGTAGTATATCCTTGTATAGCTTCACCTTGCTTACCATGTAGCTAGAAGTATGGAACACTGTGGTTAGAAAAAATTTGGTGTTCTGTGAACCATCCACACTTCCAGAGTTGGAAAAAATATTGCGTTCAGTTCATTATTAGCTTTGTAGTTTGTAGTATGGAACACGGTTTGTTAAGAAAAGAAATCATGGTTTGTTTTAAGGGATTACTAGAATGTGTGCTGCTTGGTTCATCTTTGGGACAATTCAAGAAGTTTCTTTGGGTTCTTTATGTAGCTACATCATGTTTGTTTATATGGTCAAACAGCTAACTGAGCAGTGGCCACATACCAATTCTTTATAAGTTAGGATTGAATAATAAAGTGTTATTGGCTTGTTACTTTATTTGATATGAAGAGAAAAAATGGCTGAGTCAACTGTACGTACAAACTTGATAGGAGAACTGAATAAATGGTAACATTTCTTCGTTGGTTGGAGCGTTCCTTCTTTCGTGCCGCCGTGTCTGCTTACATGATATATTGGTATTGAACTTTTCGCCACCCCCAGATTGATTGATTCTGGAATTATTGTTTTGTTGACCCATAATTTGGCCTATGCAAATAGCTAAAAGCACTTTGGTTCCTGGCAACATTTTCTCGAAAGGGCAACAAGATCATTGCCGCATAATTTATTATAAGAAAATGAATTGACCCATTTTTATGGAGAAAATGGACCCAAAAACCGAACAACTGCATGGTTCCTAAACAGGAACCAACCTGACCTGCACAGTTCCTAGCAATTTAGAGTTAAAGAAAAGAAAAGTGTCTAATGCAGTAATGAAACATTGGCATCATTCATTCATTTGTACTACCATCCTTTAATGAGTGGTTGCGAAATTATTTCTGCGTTGCTTAATTGTTTCTTGGATTCTTCATCAGGTTTTCTCACTAAATAAGTCAGCACCTCTAAGAACTCACTAGAACCTAGCTGATTGTTTAGTGTTAGTTTGTTGCTCAGTATAAGACAATTGTAACAGTTTTTTATTGTATAAAAAGTAGAATCAAGCTTTTCTTTAGCTGATTGAGTTTGGTCTTTTTTTGCTGTGTTGTTTTGGTTTTTGTGTCCCAAAAGCATGTAAATTATCTGTGTTCTAATCTTAAAAATAAGTATGCCATGCTTAAATGCTTTATTTGTTCCATATGAAATCGCAGGATTTGTGCATACAGCATGCACTTTCTTCTTCGAGGCAGGCATTGGAAAAGAGAACATCCAGGGAATAATCCCACAAGGTGCCTTGCTCAGAATCGTGCAGAAAGGTCTTCAGTACATTGAGATTGAAGCAAATGTAAGCTAATATTGTAATATACCTAGTCTGTTGATGATCACTGTGTTGTCTGTCGGCAACTCCTAACATGTTTTCTTCTATTTGTGCCTATAGAATGAGATTGGCAGTGATGACGAATACCACTTTTTTGAATCTCTGGACCTAATGACCAATGATTTAGATGAGCTGAAAAAGAAAATTACCAGCAGTGGGAAGCACAGTTCTGTTAAGAATGACAAAGAGAAGAAGATCGATTCAATTGAGACTGACAAAGCACAGAAGATTGGTTCTGCTCAGACTATGCAGACAACAAAGGCTGCACAAAACAGCAAACCTAATGAGGCTGCTACAATGCGTAGAGTTCAACCGATGAGGCATGCGAAGGCGCAAAACATCAGTTCTGCAGAGACTGTGCACAGAGTTCAACCGATGAGGCATGCGAAGGCGCAAAACATCAGTTCTGCAGAGACTGTGCAAAAGACCGGTTCTGTTGAGACTACCACAAGACTAGGGTGTCATCTTTCGTGGATAGGAAGGAAACCTAGATCCTAGACTCAGAAAACGAAAGCACTGAAAGCTAGACAGTATATGAAAGTGTACATCATGGCTGCATTTTCGTACAGGCTAACAGGCAGTTTTAGAACTATACTTTGGATGGACGAAATTGTGCTTGCCAATATGATAGTCGGCATGTTAAAGAATTGACAACGTGCATAGCGTCGCCCATAAATGATTACTGGTGCATGTTTTGAAACTTGAAAGGATATTTCATTTGAAGCGGATAGGTTTTCCTTTCCGGGCTTAGGTTGCCTTTCGGACAAATATTAAGATCCTCAATTGTATTGATTTTTGCAACACGGTGTGCCACTGAACAAAAACACACAATCTGTTGTTATTTACTCGCTGAATGTGAAAGTGGTAAACATAAATTATATTCAAGCTGGTTTAGTGGACCCAAGAATCGGCATTTTCTAGACGTCCATCAGTTAAGTATGAGAGAGCCTGCTGCACCATTTTTGCTGTAAACATTTGAAAACCAGCTAAAACTGGCGGTAAATTAATCATAGTGCTATGGCATCGCTAGCGAGATCATCCTAGTCGACAGACAGGGCCCACAAGAGTCGCAATGGCGCTAGCGACGACGGCCACGCTATGGTTGCTAGCGCATTAAAGCAGCCCATAGAGGCTAACCATGGCGGCACACGGTGACACGGGTACGGTGCACGCTGCTGTGGATCAGCTGCGCAAGCATCAATACACGACAGGTAGAAGACGGTCGCCATGTTCTGGCCCGCCTTCTTAATCATACACTTGTATTATAAGAGTTTGGATTCTACTCCCTTCGTTTCAGGCTGCGTTTAGATCCATTTAAAATTTAGGATTCTGACACTGTATCAGCTAGAAATTTTTTCCAATAAGTGTTAATCGTGACCTAAATAGGCTTAAAAGATTCGTCTAGTGATGTACATGCAAACTATAGAAACATGCAAATATTCGTCTACATTTAATGCTCCATACATGTGCCGCAACATTGATGTGACTAGTTGGAATTGGAAATTAGGAGAATATTTAAACAGGGCCTCAATTTATAAGTCGTTTAACTTTTTCAACCCTAACTTTAAACACTCGTCTTATTTAAAATATTTGCACAAAAAAAGTTAACTTTACATCATTCTTGAAGAATTTTTATTAATGAAGCAAGCCATAACAAAATAAGTGATATTTTGAATGAATTTTTGAAAAGTTATATAGAGACCTAGATCTCACGTGAAGCAATTCTAACTTTTTAAGGAAAGTTCGAGCGTCCATGTACAACTTTATTTAGGAGGTTGTTAAGACGTGTTATATCAAACATTTTCTTTATCTTAATTTAAAGATGCGCAAACCTTTTACGAGAAAACTTTGGGACACCCCAGTGTGCATTTTAAAAGTCGGTACATCTAGATGACCTTTGGGACACACTTGTTCTCAGTCAAATCTATATATGCATACCTAATAAATAATGGTCTCAAAGTCTCTCCGGATATTTGGCGTCTTAGAATTCCATTAAAGGTTAAGATCTTTATTACGTTGGTTCTAAGGAGAGAGGAAATTCTAACAAAGGATAATTTAGCTAAACAAAATTGGAGGGGAAACCCAAATTGTTGTTTTTGCTCTAAACTAGAGAATATTCAACACTTGTTTTTTGACTTTGCGATGGCCAAGGCCTTGTGGCATGCTATACATATGGTGCTTATTTGAAAACCGCCAATGAGTACACAAAATATTTTTGGTGCTTGGCACAAACAAAATGGGAGAGACTTTAGAAGATTGTTGCATTGTGCTGGTCACTTTGGCTTACAAGGAATGAACTGGTATTTGACAAGGGTAGTGCAAAATCTATTTTGCAGGTCGTATTCTAAACTACGCAGTGACTGCGGCAGAGGGAGCTATTACAAACGAGTGAAGACATGAATAAGTTTACTGTCCAAGGGTGCCAGAAGCTAGAGACTGTGGCTTTGCAATGCTCTGTTTTCTTGATGGCCCTATACTTTTAGACTTAGAGTTTAGTCTTTTGGTTAAAAGCTGAATTTGTGTTGTCTTGGTTGTTTTGGTTAGCTGTTGTGTTTGTTCTTCTGTTTTGGTTAGCTGAATTTGTGCCAAAAGACGGTTGTTTACCGTTATCCAAAAAAATTAACCCCTTCTTTATGCCTTTGCATTGTTTATAACAGAAGGCTCAGCCTAGCGATCAATATTGAAAACTTCCGTTCCTTGTTGACGTTGCATAGTGTCGGCAAGATTAGGCAGTACCTATACATGAGATAAAGTTGCATGGCCCTTTCGAACAGCATTGCACTACTTTCTCTAGCACATCACATGTCCTTAGTTTCAATGCCAGTACAAATTAGAGTTCCATGATTTCACATTCCTTTGCTCCTTTGCCTCGAGGAGTCGAGGACTCTTTTTTTAAAACGTTTCCGTTTCACTTTCTTAACGCACTTTCCTAGGCTGGGAATCATTTTCTGAACTCAGTCACACGTGTGACGTGTCGGACAATAAGATCATTCTTTCTCTTTTCTTTTCCTTTTTTTGGCGAGGAACCTACGGAAGGCGCAAGGTCAACCTGAACATATTAGTTTTAATTAACAGATATGCAAAAGGTCTTTGATATACAAGATTTGGGAGAGAGGCATTAAAGAACTAATAAAAAATTATAAGCTAATAGACAAGAGGACATTATGCTAGTGAATTTGTTGGACCCAATAATCTAGAGCAACTAAACTGATAATAGATTTGTTTGATTCCAGAACTTCACTTAGGCTCTCGTTTGAATCTTGAAATTGAATTTAATTTAATAATTATAATTTAGACACAATATTAATTAAGTTAATATGGTTGTATAAGGATTATATATTATTGTTGGCACTCTGCGATATAGGTACTTATGTGTTGCATTTCTACCGTAGCGAAACAATTTGAAGAGCGTGCTATAAGCTGCAAAGTAGAAACATAGCACGGTAATCTATAGAGATCAAAAATTCAATCTCTCACACTATGAATTTGGCGTGGCTTATATGTGAATTTTGAAAAATGGTGAAATGTCACATTCTAAGTGAAATTGTCTAACTCATTAAATAGATTTTAATTACTCCAAATGAAAATATCCAAACGGCCTCTTACAAGTATTTCTATTTGACTATTTCCTTGATACATATATATAAAAGAGATCCAACCAGAGAAACTAGGTGGTTTGCACCCAAATTTGATTCCAAAACTTCACTTATTAGTATTTCTATTACTTGATATTACAAAAAAAAAAGGAGATCCAATGAGTAACTAGATGTTTTTTCATAAAGAAAAGAAGAGAAATAGGCACCCATATTCAATCAAAGAGAGGTAAACCTGAGTGGTTGGGCGCAAGACCACACCTCCCCACCCAAACTACTCAGCTATATATTCCTCTGATATAAATATTACCATCACAGTCTCACAGATACCTTGCAACAAAGAAAAATTCTCAGCAAGGCCTGCCATATGTACCATGAATATGGATGGATGATGGATCAAATTCAGACCTTCATTTACCAATTCATTTATTTATTATTGCCAAGTGTAGCGGGGCTTAAATTCATGAACCATACGATACTGCAGGACGTATAGACGGCATATGTGACATAAAGGAAAGATAGCGTGTTTTGCTAAAGCAAAACAGGATAAAAAGTCAGGAAGATGCCAATAAGCAGACGAAGCGCAGTCGTCCCTGCAAACTTCATTCCCATGGCTAATCAATCAAGCTACCGGTACTAATCGATCGACGAATAATCCATCCTACATCCTGCATGCATGCATGCACAACTCCCGTCCACGAAAGAAGCACTGCACCTTCATTCCCTGGTGGTTCCACCATCATGTGCGCTCTCGTTCAGTCAGGCTCATCAAACCTAGTCATTTGTCAGACTCGGATGCTTTAACAAAAGTCGCAGCAGCTCACAAGGTTCTTGCTCCTCGACAGATCAGGCAAATGTTCAGGCATATCGCCTCGCTCCTCGACAGATGCAGTTCTTTGCTTGAGTTGAGGAGCCTGCTGTCTCTCTCATAATGCGATTGGGGAACAATGATGTGAGGGCAAACAAACAGGAGCTAGAGACGTGCCCGATCGGAGCACACAAGCTTGGTTAGTTATCAGCAAAGTGTGTCTTCGATTGATCGAGGGTTGGCCAGTATTCTTTCTCGCACTGCATGAGATGAGATTGAGAGGCCGGACATCTGAAACGTAACTCTCTCTAGTTCTCTGCTCTACAGTGTACGTATGTCACTCTCACCCGCCTTCCTTTTGGCTTAGGAGTAGCACTGTAGTAGGGGCTTGGGATATACAGCCAGCATATGTATGGCTGCCAAACATGCATGCATGCAATGTCCAAGGAATCAACATGTCCACATGCACTTGATATATATATACCAGTACTACTTAACTGTAGAAGAATTTTGGAGGCTTCACCAGCACAGGTCGTATGATATCCCTGACCTGAGTGCCTAGCTAGCGAGGTGCAGCTGCCAGGAGCCCAGGAGTGACGATAAAAGGTATTCTGCCCTCTCGTGTTTTCCATGGGCCAGGCCAGGCCATCCATAGAACTAGAAGCATGCAAAGTGGCAGACAAGGGTAGCCTTCAGTCCCAATGGAAAAATGCGGTTGCCTTTTGGACAAGTTGAGCTAATCTCACTCTCACCTCACCTCTGTGGTTTCGTTAGGAAGAGTCCGGCTCCGGCTCCGGCCGGCCCCTCCTGCTCATCTATCACATGTCCATCAGATGACTGATTATTCTCAAGCATATCAGGCTAGCTAGCTACAAATTTCTTTCTTTCTTCAGGAATCAAAGCAAGCAATCATCATCGCTCTGTTAATTCAGCAGATCCAGGTCGTCTGGGCTCTCAGCAAGCCGGATGGAGCGATTACAGTGGAAACAAACAAACAAAAACAAACAGGGTTTGTTACTGTTGCCTTCTCAGCTTTGAAGCAGCAGAAGGGATAAGGTCGTCAAACAAAACAAAAAACAACTGTACTTGAGCTCTCATGCAGTGCAGGTTTCTTTGCCTTTGCTGCAAGTACAGGACCGAATTGAAGGCAACTTCTTCGTTCTTCCCATAGTACAGTACATATTGAACGACTAGCTAGTGAAGTGACATCAGTTGACGTCTTGTAGGTTGCGACTCCTGGCCTAAAGTAGAGATCAAGTTGCGTGTGTACTCCCTCGGTCCCAAAATAAATGGCATTCTCGTTTTCCGAGAAATCAACTTTTTTAAATTTTGACTAATTTTATTTTAAAAAGTATTCATATCGAGCGTACACAACTAGTATCATTGAAAAGATCTTTAAATCTAGTTTTTTAACAAATTTATTTGGAAATAAAAATATTACACATATTTTTTATAAATCTAGTCAAAGTTAAGAAAGTTTGACCTGCATATTTCCCATAGCGTCATCTATTTTGAGACGGAGGGAGTATGTTCGTGATGATTATTGGTCATTTCTAAGTAACACTGCATGGCTTAAAGTAGCTAGCTAGCCATCTATCTAATCACGTTGAAAATTTTGCCCAAGGTACGTATTGCCGTCTCCATTACTGAACTGAAGGATCTCCCATTATGATCATGCTGAGATTATTGGATCCCGCACCCGGCCCCAAAAGAAAAAAAAAAGAAAAATTGAGGATCGAAGAGCACACACAGAGCAGGTTAGGTCAAACACAAGAGCTGAGCTGGACCACGGATTCAGGGGCTCACGATTTGACAAGTATACTCTCCATACCTAAATACCATGATGGCAAGCACTTGCAACAGCCGGCAAAACCGAGCTACTTTCTATATGCGATCATACATATGTATGTATCCTAGCTTCCTGTTTCAGGGTGGTTGTGGAATTAAGGAATAGACGACGAACTAGATGCCGCTTGGGTCGATGGGTCCCGCCGGCCGGCCCTGATCGATCGATCGATGGATCGTGCTGGAGAAGAGAGAAGAAATGCATGTAGATCTGCAAATCTCGCCGAAAGCGACGCATGTTGGAGCTGCTCCCGGCCCCCTGCGCAGAAAGCATGCATGGTTTAAGTGTGTGGAAGGAAGCCAGGTGCCTCTCCTTTTCTATCTAGCTAGCTATCTGTCTATCCTCAAGCCAGCCTGATCAAGTTGACTCCGATCCTCCAAATGTTAACATCATCACACACTACACGCTTTCACAGTAAGAACAACTCATCAGCTCCATCCATCATCAGTCCCAGCTACACAACACAAGATGAGAAGACCACAAAAAAGTAGAGCTGGTGTTCGTCCTCCTCCTCTACATACCAATACGGCAATACCAGTGCACTTGCTGTGACAGCAACAGTCTCCCGCGCACTACCAAAAGGAATGGAGCCCTGTGGTGTGGTGTGGACGACTGTGGAGGCGGCCGGGAGGGGGAGGGGCCGGCAAGGCATCATTGTACAATCCCATTAGTAGAGCTGCTGCCACTTGCCACTACTTGAGGACGAATAACAAGAATACAAAATGCATGCGCAGGAATGGGACAAGCTAAGGTTCATGAATTTAGTGATTTAGTCTAAACTCTGAACTGTTAGTGTTCATATCAGTCAGCTCTAGTGATGGTACCGAAAACGACACCGCCTGGTGCTCGCGGCCGGGAAATGTCTCCATGCATCCCGCACTAAGCTAGTACTAGTTCGGACTAGGGACTAGATAGTATTAGTGATTTTTTAAAAAAATAAAAAATAAATAAAACGAACACTACTTGAATAAACACTGTACGAAAAGGAAATCACCACTCTGGTGCTAATTAAACTGCTATTAATGGAGCTAGCTTATCAGAGAGAAAGAGAACAGGGAGTGCAGAGTTAATAACGACAGGCCGTGGTGGCCGGGTGCGTCTCGATCTGTCGTGTTTGGGCGTAAGTAAATGCTAATCTCCAGACAAATTAAAAGGTTTGCGATGTTCTCCTAACTTCAACAGGGGTGGGTGCCCATCAATCAATAACATAATGGCGTGATTGCTGCGCCAATCTGCAGGGACAGGATTGCTTCGTGCATGGCTTTCTGACCGTGACATGAACCCGACAGTTCTTCTAAAACTGGATGAGTCTGGACAGATAAATTCCACAAGAACAAGCGTGTTCATCCTTGTCAAATTGATTGAAGTAGATCACTTTCACCGCACCCTGCGCCACTGGTAAAACGACGCGTGTCCACTGATGTTCCCGTGGATGGTTAAGCTGTACATATAGCTACAGTTGCTACAGAACCTGCAGATGAGATGAGCATATGGATGTGGATAATACAGTTGAGATGGAGATGTGACGCCAGTAGGCGTTGCTGAGGGACACGAACAAGACCCAGAGATGGGAAAGAAAAGGAGATCGAACGAGGAAGAAGAGATGATCTGGTAAAGTAATAGGGGGATTCGCCTAAGATTATCCCTTGATAATAACTAGGGCCCTATTTGGATCCCTATATAGCTATCTAGTAAAAATGATCTATTTTGTTCACGATCGGGTCGTTACCTGCATATCATTAAGAAGGGCCATAACAACAAACAAACAACAAGAATATACGAGGGGGGACCTCCAACCCTAAACACCAACCGACCATGCCTACTAAAGAAAAGATACATCCTTACGAAGGTCGCCACAAAGGGTGGGTGAGGCCATGGTGGCAAAGCATCCACCGGTAGAAGCTAAGCATCCATCCACAAACGACTAGGTCGCCGCTGCGAAGAGCTGAAGAAACATCCATTCGCAAACAACCAGGTAGTCACTACGAAGAGAAGGATGACCGTATCCACTAGCGGATAGGTAGCCACTGCGGAGAGCTCCAAACCTCCATCCACAAATGACCAGGTAGTTGCTTTCGAAGAGAAAGACGACCGTATCCACCAGCGGCCAGATAGCCACTACGGAGAACTCCAAACCTCCATCCACAAACGACCAGGTAGTCGCTGTGAAGAGAAAGACGACCGCATCCGCCAGTGACCAGGTAGCCACTGAGGAGAAGAAGATGTATCCACCAGCGACCAGGTAGCCGCTGCGAAAAAGAAGACGATGACAACAGCAACACCAACGCCCGAGATGGACAGACCCACGCAAGGAGATAGCTGAAGCACAGGTAGGCACAACACAAGCAGTTGCGACGAAAGGTGGTCAACAACGAGGCATCCAGGAAGTGCATGACGTCCACAGACGCCAACAACGTTGATCAAGCCACAAGGAGGACTTTCATCCTAGGAAATGCTCCAGCGACCCGAGCGACGAACTGCCTGCGACGAAGCCTTCAAGAAGGTGGATGACACTGCTAAACCATCGCCGCCGGCCCGAGCACGAAGTCAGGCAAGGTTTTCACCCAAGAACTTGTTCGACCCTAGTCACTAGGGGTTCCTTGGCCCCGGCCACGACGCTGCCGCCGACCACAGAGGTCGCTGGCGGGAATGAGCTCCCAACCGGTCATGGCGGTGGCAGAGAGGGGAGCCAGCAGGTGGCGCCGGCAGCGGTTTCGTGCCACGGCCACCGGCCCGGCCGCACAGTCTGCACCGGCCGCTGCCCCGACCACCAGCCTGGTCTCATGGCTTCGGCCGGCCACGGCCTCGGCCACCAGCCCGGCCGCACAGGTCGCTGCCCCAACCATAGCCTACCACACCGGCTGCGGCCCTGGCCACACTGGTCGCATCCCCGGCCACGCGCGGGCTTCGGTGGGCCACGGAGGGACGGCGATGGTGGGTACATGCGCAAAGGTGACGGCGGGCCGGCGGCCTAGCTGCATTGGACGATAGCCAGGAAGGCAGCACGGGCGCGGCCATGGCAGCTCCACGTGGCCAGAGAGCCTATGGTGGCGACGGCGACGAGCCCCCTGCCCGTACCCCCAGCCCCGCCCGGTACAAGGCAGTAGCACAGCTGCCGCACGGGGAAGAGGGGCACCAAGCGAGAAAGATGTAGATCCGTCAACATGGTGGGCGGATCCAGCTAAGGGAGGCCCGGATCCGGCCCGCCGGCCGGCCATCTCGCCAGAGAAGCTCGGGGAAGGCAGGTTGAAGGAGGAGGAGGAGGAGGGAGGTCGGCTACGGATCGTCCCTACTTTTCAGGGCGGCCACTGACCGCCGTCGCCGCGCGGGCTGGGGGCGACAACGGCGGCCGGGATGGAGGCGGGAGGGGGCCTGACGGCGTCGGCGAGTCCCCCCCCCCCCCCCGAGTCGCACGTTGGGAGCGCTCAAGGGGGGGGGGGGGCTGACCAAACTTAAACCAAAAAATGGTCTATTTGAAATGCAAACCTGTATAGATACCTTTTTTATAAGAATCAACATGTATAGATAGTGGACAGGATAATCATTAATTTGAGCTACAGATAACAACTAACTATTAGTTAGATAACTATTATGAAATGGTGAATCCAAACACGACATAGTGGAGTGCATAGGAAGAAAGAGAAGCCAAAAGCGTCTCGCTCTACCACCTCACCTGAATCGGCGCAGGCGTAGACACCCCCCCACCCACCCCACCCGCCCCCAGTCGTCCACAAGCCTCCCTCCATTACCCAAAACCAGAAGGATTATTACTCTCTCTCCCTCTCCAATCCTTAAACGTGTCCCAGGCCCGTCATCGGCTCCTCTCACTCTCTATAAAGCAAACTGCAAACCTGAAAGCAGGCGTAGTAGTAGCTAACTACTGGTTGATCAACTGCAGGCAGCAGAGCTAGACAAGAAGCATAAGCAGCTAGCTAGCTTCGGTTTACATGCAAGATTTATTGGGCATGGAGCAAGCGGACGAGGCGTCGTCGTCGGTGAACGAGCAGAGAGCGACGGTGGCCGCCGCCGGGGGCGCCATGGCGGCGTGGCTCGAGCTAACTCTGGCCGTGAACGCCGCCGCCTCTCGCGACGAGTACCAGGCGCCGACGACGGACGGGGACTCCGCCTCGTCCGCCGGCTCCGACGGAGAGCCGCCGCCGCCGGCCAACAAGCCCGCCGCGTCGTCGTCGTCTCCTTCGCCTCCTGCCGCCGCTTCCTCCGCGCCCCCCGCGCCCGCGCCGCACAAGGTGTTCTCGTGCAACTTCTGCATGCGCAAGTTCTTCAGCTCACAGGCGCTGGGCGGGCACCAGAACGCGCACAAGCGGGAGCGCAGCGCCGCCAAGCGCTCCACCTCCACGTCGGCGGCGTACAGCCACCACCAACGCCTCCACGCGCAGCGGATGGTCATGGCGGGCATGCCGCTCGAGGCGCACGCCGCCCTGGTGCGCGCCGCCGCGCTTCGGGTCAGCCCGGCCAGCACGGTCATCCACAAGCCCGGCGCCGCCGGCCACGGCCAAGACCTCGCCGCGGCGCGGGCTGCTGCGGCCGCCGGTGCCGGCGCCACGAGCTGCACGGCGCCCAGGTTCCACGACGCCGACGACAGTGGCGCCGCCGGCACGACCGCCACCCCCCCGTGGGCGCCGGCGGCGGCGCTGCTCTACGAGGAGCCGGTCAGCTCCACGTGGCCGGGGAGCTTCCGGATGAGAGCGCAGCATGAGCCGCCGAGCTCGGAGCAGCAGACATCATCGGAGCAGAGTAAGAAGATAGACTTGGATCTCAGGCTGTGAAACTGAAACATGCATCATCGTAGTTATCACGTCGCATATTGTGATACGTGTAGAGGTGCAGAGCTAGCGACCAGCTGTATTTTGATTTCTTTTTAATTAGTTTCAATTTTCACCAGTATATACTGTAGGTATTTATTTATCACCTGTCTAATTCCTCGACTTTGTGCCACCTTCTGAATAACGAAAATGATTCATCGAAACGAGCAGTTCGAGCTGCGTCTTCAGGTTTCATCGCGCGCGGATGAGCAGGCAGTCATCATTTTCTGAATCCTTTCAATCAGATGCGAAATCCGTTTTGAGTGCATGCTCACACAGTATTTATTAGGACTTACATAGGACGATGATCATCTGTGTGCCAAATTTTGTGTCATAAGATCGGATCACAGGACAAGATATAGTGCATTTCGAACTGCCTAATACGGCATATGCATTTTATTGTGCCCTTTTGCCAACAGAGCTTTCGGCGAAAAGGCAAGAAAGCACTACATCTACAGTGATATACTATATTATACATAGAGGAAAATACACCTCCGGTCCCTCAACTTGGCTCAACGTGTCATCTAGGTCCCTGAACTTTTAAAGTGATATCTGTGGGTCACTAAAGTTGGCAAAATGTGTTATTTAGGTCCCAAACTTTCAAAGTGATCACCGCAGGTCCCTAAACTTGACACAGGGTGTCATCCAGGTCCCAAACACTGTAGATAATTCCAGCACCGAATTTTAAAAAAAGAAAATATAATTTTGGGTACTGTAGCTACAATCTATAAAATATTCCAAAAATTGTATTTTTTTCGTACGATCTCCGATGAAGATGGGTTTTATATAAAAAATTATAGTTTGCGACGAGATCTACAACTTTCTAGTTTCGAGTTTTTTAATTTGAGGTGGTTAAGACGCTCAAAAAAATTAAACAAAATTTTTCAACAATATATTAATCACGTACAAGCGCGTGTCACCTTGGAAAAATCATATCTTTCTTATATACTATCAAATTGAGATACTTTTTATACAAAAGTTGTAGCGTTCGACGAGGTCTACAACTTTCTAGTTTTAACTCTTTTAATTTGAAGTCGTTAAGATTCTCAAAAAATTTAAAATACAAAATCACTGTGCAAGAACCAAAATTAGCGTTTTAATTTTTTTTAAGAATCTTAACGATCTCAAATTAAAAGAGTTAAAACTAGAAAGTTGTAAATCTCGTCGAGCGCTACAACTTTTGTATAAAAAGTATCTCAATTTGATAGTATATAAGAAAGATATGATTTTTACAAGGCGATACGCGCTTGTACGTGATTAATATACTGTTGAAAAATTTTGTTTAAGTTTTTTGAGCATCTTAACCACCTCAAATTAAAAAACTCGAAACTAGAAAGTTGTAGATCTCGTCGCAAACTATAATTTTTATATAAAGCGCATCTTCATCGGAGATCGTATGAAAAAAATATAATTTTTGAAATATTTTATAGATTGTAGCTACAGTACCCAAAATTAGATTTTCTTTTTTTAAAATTCAGTGTTGGAATTATCTACCGTGTTTGGGACCTGGATGACACCCTGTGTCAAGTTTAGGGACCTGCGGTGATCACTTTGAAAGTTTGGGACCTAAATGACACATTTTGCCAACTTTAGGGACCCACAGATATCACTTTGAAAGTTCAGGGACCTAGATGACACGTTGAGCCAAGTTGAGGGACCAGAGGTGCATTTTCCTCTTATACATATACTAGGAAGGGAACACATTTGAAGAATTTCTAACACTTATAGTGTGCACACTGTACTTTTTCTCTCAGGATCAAAGCCGCAGTAGTGTTCTGTTCAGGGAAAGAAAGCAAGAAAAATATGAAAACGGAAAACCAAATTAGAAAAGAAAAAAAAAACTTTGCATGCAGATGGAGCGAACTTGTTGTCAAGAATAAGAGATGTGTTACTGTGCTTGACAGGAACCGATGGTTCCGCTAAGAATTAATTAAGTGTAATTAAGGACAGTTTAGGCATTTTGTTGTGGTCATTATTTCTCCTGTGTCTCGCACAAAACCACAAACACAGCTTGCAGTTTCACACCACACACGGCAAACAGGGTCAGGGAGGGCCTCGCCGGCGCCGGCACCGTGCACAGGGCGCTACGGTAGCCTCTCCAGGCTCACTGTCAAACGCCTACAGAGGGCACAGGGCCCGCCACAGACCATAGGTACCGACACTCGGCCGACGGCCGGCTGCAGCAAAGAGATAGATGTACAAGTAGCTGGCTAGCCGCTCTTGCTCTCCTCTCCTCGAACGCTGTCGTGTCCACTCCTCCAGTGTGTGCGGCAGAACCACCTCCATTCTCACGAAATCCCTTGCTTCACTTACCTATATACTCTGGGAACGCGGCAGCAAAACATATAGGGAATGGGAGCAGCAAAAGCAGTGACGAGATTTGCGGCCACGGTGGCTGTCCTGGAGAGAGACAGCGTCAAAGAGAAACCATGCCCACGACTAATCAATCCAGCAGCCACAAATACAAAAGTACCATTATAGCCTTCAAACTAAAAGTAGAATTAGTTCCTGGCCCACCAATATTTAGGTCCTGGTCTACAACTTAACTTCCTCCCTCTAGGTTCTTTTAAATTTTTAACCATTAGATCTTGATGGATGAACGGCTGTCTTTTTTGCCAAGCACTGTAAAATCTCTCTACCGAGAATGCTACCTTCTTTTTCTGTACAATGAAGGGAACCAGTGCGTGAATAAATGTTGATGCTAGAATTTGACTCATGACTCCAATTTGGTGAACTTTTTGGATAGAAACTTGTGGGTAACTGAAATGTCCAGAGAACACTGTGCTACAGAAATGGGATACAAGGGAAACTGACGACTGTAGGGACGTTGTGATTGTGCTACAGAAATCCTGCATGTTGTACTTTTCGCTCAAGATCAAAGCCACAGTGTTCAGCAAAAGAAAAAAAAATATGAAAAAGGAAAACCAAATTAGAAAATAAACTTTGTAGGTGGATTGCTAACACATAGTTGAGATGTGCCCTTGTGTAAATGATGAGTGATTGCCAAAGAGGTAACTAGAGCTTTAGTTAAGTGCGCGTGACTAACCACACCATGACATGTCTCTTGGCTTGTCATCTGCATGTAGTGAGCGTAAAATGGTCGACATCAATAGATAACATCAAGCACGAGTTTGTGCATGCTGGACCGGGAGCGGTGAAGAGGCGGATCCGAAGGCTTGAACCGAGGGCGGGGACCAAGGGATGGAGGATAGATCATGGATAGCTAGCACTTGGACATGACGATAAGCGAGGGAACCGTGATGGTTGGACTCTCAAAGGCTTGGACCGAGAGACTAAGGGATAGAGGATGGACCAGTGGACGCCTAGCACATGAACATGTCGACAACAAAGGGGGGCGATGAAGAGCAGACGTGAAGGCTTGGATCGAGGGACTATGGGACGGAAGATGGATCGTGGATAGCTAGCACTTAGACATGTTGACAAGCGAGTGTACATGCAAGGATGGTGGTGAAGACAATGTTGATCAAAGTCTAGGAAACCAAACAGGACTCAAGTGCATGGGTTCATTCCTACATTGTGGACCCAGTCTAGGCCGAACACACTCCAATTACTTCTCCTAGGCCTTGGCCTCTGCATTGTTGGTGGCCCATTCTTCTGATGCTCTTGAGGCCTCACATTGCAACCATCCTCAACATCACGCAAGTACGCAACTGATCATCAGTACTCACAGATGTACTTTTATTTGATGGATAGTACCAAATGAAAGTGGAATCATTAAATTAATAAATAGGCAATTTTATCAAACGATTTCATTACCAAAATATGTAACCATATAAGGGTGTCTCCAACAACTAGCTATTTGGCTAACTATTATGACGTGGATAGGAAAAAATAAGAGAGAGTAGCCACTAGAGGCAAACAAATAATTTATCTACTTCATATAGCTCGAAAATATATGAGAGGAGATGTGAGTTCAGTAATATAAGAATGTATAAAATATTCTTTACTCTTGTCTCTCACCTTCACATCAGAAACTCCACAGCTAACACCATTGCAAATGCGCTAATGTGTTTTGATTGAAGTCAACAATATGTTAAGTAGCCTTGATAAAGCCACATATAAGAGTAAGAGTACTCTAACGACGAATAAATTGCTGCTCAACCAGGCTGCACGCATCCCTGCAGTGGCAAACTCTAGCACTGACGAAAGCACTATTCAGCCAAAAGAAAACACTTCATACAAGATTTTAAATGCTTCATAAATGCTGCTCCTGGCATTTTGTTATTGTTCACTGGTATTTTACTGTGCAGTACACGTTACAAATGGGCGCGGCGGAGCGCGCTTTTCCGTCCCTCTGTCCCGTAATTAATGTCGTTCTAGCACTTGGTTTGAGCGTCTAGGTTCAAAGGGCCGGTGAAGCATCCAGCTAACTCTCCCGTCCAGGTACAGAGAATAAATGTTGCATCTGAGCGAAGGCCAAAACGTCCATAAATTTGGGACAGAGGGAGTAGTAGTTAAGAAAGCTGATGCAATCAGGCTAAAGAGGATAACGCTATTTTTAGATTTTATCAATTACTGATCACTTACTAGTTAGTACTGTAGTTACTTATAACTTACTAGTTACTAATCACTTGCTAATTATTGTGCTATATACATAGCACAGTAACACTAACTTAGAAGAAATGTGTGTGTTAATCATGAATGGCAACAAGCATTTCAAGATTATCAAAATTCCATTCAAATGTGACAAATTTTCCTAGTAACAATAGTGAAGGTGTGCATTGTGTTAAAAATTTGATCATTCACATGTGTGCCCAATTTCCAATTAACAGTAAAGGTGCACGTTGGGTTAGAGATAAGATCATTCACAACTGTTCCAAGTCTACCAAGAGTCCAGGACAGATCTCGTGTCAAGAGCATATCATTTTCTGCCTTTCTGTATGTGCTTGCCAAGATGGCAAAGTCTAATACAGCCTAGCTGATTTTCGGCTGTTGCTGCTGTTGCTGATTTATTGTGAAGAAAACATTATCCTATGACTAAAAAATAGTGCTAAGTTTAGCTAATAAGCTCAAGCGAACAGGACGGACCACTAGATAGTGTTCCGTAATAGTAAAAGGAGAAATGGAGCAAGAGCCAATAAACGAAAATTTTGGAATTATGCCCCCAATAAATAAAGGCAACTGGTTGTAATGTATAATTATGATACACAAGTACAAGATTTGGCACGCCTAGCCTTCCATTGAGCTTAAGCTTCAAACAAATCAACTCCAAATGCCCGAGCCTAGATGCAACAACCAAGAACCTCAGTACCCTAACAACCTTAGCCATTGCACATCTTGCTTGAGGAAAGCTGTGTGCTTGGCTTTACTAGATTATCTAGGAACACCTACTCCTTCAGTTTCTTGAAGTATGATGCAGGGATCTCAACAGGAGGTAGCAAAGCTGATACGCCCTTGAACTGTTTCAGAGATTTATTCCACAGTTAGTACACTAGAATTATGCAAACAATCTGACAGGAAAACCATGTCCAGCTGTCAAAGCCCATGCTTACCCTGTGTTGCTTGTATTTGTCCCGGATCGCCATCATGGATGGAAATTTCCGGTTGAGCTGCATCTGATGTATGGCAGCAACACAGTCCTTCAACTCAGATGGCTTGTAGCCGGTTAGTGTCTGCATCTTCTTGCTCTGCAACCGTTCATAACAAAATGAGTTGGTGTTTCGCATTAGAAGAGACAGGAATGATTGGGATCAAGCAGATCAAGATCATACCCAGGGATGGGTGTGTAGATCAAGGGTCAGCCTTGCAAGAAACACCACCGACGCTGCAATAAGTGACGGCAAGAAGCGAAGCAAGCCATAGTCCAGCAAGCTCAGCTCAGCAAGGTAGTTCCCCAGGAACTCCAAGTGGAGGCTAGGATACTGCAATATGCATCACAACATAACAGATCAGGCAACAACGTACACAAGAAGCAGGAATTTGGAACAGAAGCAGATTTCATTGTTGATTGAAATGCAACAAATCTGGCTTACCTTCTTGTTGTCTTCTTGGGCAGATCTGATGAACATCCTAGGAAACAGAAAGTAAAGGGCACACAAAATTTAGAAACGGGCTCATTCTGGCAGGCAAGGATTGCTGTAGCAGTTCAGATTGATTTGGTTTGTGATCTACCTCAGGAACGTCTTGGTGGTAGGATTGCCCACATCAAACTTGAGGACATTCAGTATATCACTCTCCGTCTTAACTACCTACAGATCACGAAGCATAGATCAGTTACCATTTAGAATCAATCAATCAGTGGCAAGATCCAGAGACAAATCGCGTTCAAAGCATACAGAAAGGACGAACAAACACACCTCCTGCTTGGTGTAGGTGTTATCGGTGATGTAGCAGAAATCCTCCACATTGGGCGGGCTGATCTCCTCATACTTGCTGCATCGATTCGAGCCGGACCCAGAATGAGAAATGGGAACTCGATCCTTGAAATGTGGGCGAGGAAATGAACGGATCGGTCGCTTACGATGCGATGAGCATGGCGGAGACGCCGAGGAGCTGCAGCCTCTGCCTGTTGAGGGCTCTGGTGGAGAGGAAGCGGTCGATGTAGGAGACGGTGAGGTAGAGCGTGTCGGCGAGGAGCTTGTACTCCTCGGCGACCTCGACGAGCCAGTCGATGAGGATGGCGCGCATGTTGGGCGAGACGTCGACCTGCACCGCCGCGATGTAGTCCGTGGCGGGGCGGCGCTTGGGCTGCGACTCCATGGAGCGGAGGTAGGAGTAGATGTCGGACGCGTAGGGCTTGCAGAGCTGCGGGTCCTCCTCCTCCTCCTCGTCATCAGAGGCGGCGGCGGCGGAAGGCGCGGGCGCTGCCTTGGGCTTGGCCTTGGCGGCGGGGAGGAGGCGCTGCTTCCTGACGGGCTTGTCGTCGTCGTCGTCGTTCCACGGCGTTGGGGTGCGCGGGCAGCTGGCTGAGCGCGACGCGCTTGCGCTTGGCGGCGACGGCCACGGCCGTGACGGCAGCGGCTCGCTTGGCTGCGGCGCGGGTGAGGCGCGGCGGGGCGGCAGCGGCGGCGGCGACGGCGGCGGCGGAGTTCTCCTTGTCGGCCATGGGCGACGGTGAAGGCGGGCGGCGCTGCTCCTGCTCCTGCTCCTGCTGTCCTGCTCGGCGTCGGCGGCGGCGGCGGCGAGGGCGGGGGCAGGAGCAGGCGGCTAGGCGCCGGAGCACGGAGAAGGCGGAGCGGTGGTGGACTGGTGGAGCAGGAGTGACGGGGGCGTGCGGTTAAGTAGCGGGCGGGGCTGTGGGAATGGGAATGCGAGGGAGAGGAGGCCGCCATTTTTTTGGATTCGAAGGATTTTGGAGAGCTCCGGTTGGAGGGAAGAAGCCCCCGCGAGCCTCGGGTGGCTGCCTCGGCCTCGATTTGGAAATTCGTTCGAGTTTTGGCAGCGGGGGGAGATTGGGGGAAAAAAAAATTCCTTTTCAAAAAAAAAAAATTCGGAGCGTTTCCGCGGATGGCGCGACCGCGCGAGGAGCCGCGGCGCCCAGCCCGCCTCGCCTGCTGCGGAGAGAGGCGCGGGAGTTTTCGGGAGGCTGTCAGAGAGTGACGCGGGCGGAGTTCCATTTGATTTTGTTTGATTTGATTTCCAGTGGCTGCAGGCGCCACGCTTTTCGGTTCTGGCTCCTGCGGATTCGGCATCACGACGCCGCCTGCTTCGTAGTTGACCTGGCACGCGGGACATGTGTTTTCTTTCTTTTTTTTTTGGGTGGTTTCCGGTTTCCCTCTCTGTTTTTTATTTTTACCGCTGCTTTGCAGTTGCAGGTAAATGAATCGTTGGACTAGTGTTGTACTCTTCTTCTAAAATAGCCCCGCCACGAGGCACGAGATTTGTAGCTGTTAAAACTAATGTTGTGCTCTCCCTCTAAAAATAGCTCCGAGTTAAATTTTTTAAGCTTAACTGTATTTATAAAAATATTAGCAATATTTGAATCTCTAGATAAGTTTATTATAAAAAATATATTCAACGATTTATCTATTGTGCATCATTAATATTAATAATTTTTTAATATATATCTGGTCAAAGTTACAAATGTATACATGATCTTTTTTTTGCGAATGCATATATGATCTTTGAAAAAAATAAGAATAACATTCGTTAGGAGGAGGGAGTAAGTTTAAGTGTGTTGCTTTTGCCATTTGTTTCCCCAAACTGAGCACAAGAAAGCCCAGCATTTGGTACATGATAAACCGACACAGAACAAAAATTGATGAGCATTTGAGATACGAGTTCTTTCTTTTATCACTTAGAAGCCGTACGAGATGAAAGTCTTCACGGTTTTACATGAGAGAAAGAAATGAGGAATCCTCTTTTCGACTCCGACTCTTCCACTCTAATCATTGCTTTTCTTTCTGTCGCTTCGAAAGTAATTGCTTCAGCTTCTTAGCATGATATCGGGGAATCTTCTTGCTGTTACTTAAACAAGGAAATGTATGCTTGCATATTTGTCCATAGGACAAGTCAGATATGTAAATATTGGAATAATCGTTGGAGACTCAAATGATAGATATGTTATATGTTGTTATATATCTCCATGAATCTAGAAAAGTTTGCTTGCATTGTGTTATCTGGTCTATGTACCGAAACTAATAACATTCGAGGTTAGTGCTGGATTATACACTAAAGACCCTTTTTTTGCTCTCTCTTTAGCCCTATGTCTCTCATCCCTAGGAGGTCTTCCTCCACTAAAGCGTTCTTTCAATCTACTACTATATAAAAATAGTTAAGTTGTTAATGGTTAGACGAAACCAAGAAATAACCCCTTATGTGCAAAATTATAGAAGACCCCCTTTAAGATCAGACAATTCCATTGAATCAAATATGTTTGTATGTGTGATAACATCTACTATATCAGGAATATCAATGAAACCCATTCTTGCAATTGCTCATGATATCCTCTTTTAGCTGCTAGGTATATTTCATAGTTCAAGATCCCTCTTACTAATTGGAATAAAAGAATTAGTAAATTTGTTCAGCCCAAAATAGAAATGAGTGCTAGGGGTATGAACTTATAACCATGGAATACTCTATAGCCAGATTATAAGTTCATTCCATACCGAACCAAATCGTGTACATTTTTATTATGAGAAGATGTCCTTCGAGCCTATGGAAATAGGATACTGTGTTTACATAGGTGTAATCAGAACTCCTTTGACATATCTATCCTACACTTATTTGAGTACCATATGTACCTCTTTGGGCTTCTATTGAATCGATAAATTGGATTGTACATCTTTCTGATTTCGATATCGATTATGCAAATCAAAGCTAATAAGTATATGACCGATCAATCAAAAAACTTTGACTCCACCTCTATCATATATTCTATATATCACATTCAGCAGATATCATATTTATGAAATACGGTTCACTTTCAAAATGTCTTGATGGTGAAATGGTAGACACGTGAGACTTAAAATCTAAAGCTAAAGAGCATGGAGGTTCAAGTCCTCTTCAAAGCATAATACGAGAATGCTCATCCCTGTAGAAGTATTCCGGAAATCTACGCCTAGAGCTCTCCTCTATCTTTTGAAGTCCTTAATTAACCATCTCCACAAAAATAGACTAAATATAGCCTGAATGGTCCTAAAACCCCCTCAAAGGAGATAATAAAGAACCTAAAACAGATATATTGCAAAATCCATGGATCTAGAAAAGCCAAAACATTTTATAATTTGGGAAACAAGGAAGGCCGCACCAAAACTTTTGGCTTAGTACAAACTACTAGACAGACTTATCTCTCTGTTAAATAGGGCCTATATTTGATCAGAGAAAGTACGAGTCATTTCCTTATCCGAACTATTTGCAACCTTCATTTCACTCGGGCCATGCTACTAGTCTAAATATAATTCCAATGAAATTATGAACTTGTGACCTCCAAAATTCGAGTTTAAGCTTTATTCGAATCAAGAAGAGACACAAGAGCTAAATGGACGTTGGTTAACCACCAAGTCAATCACAACCACCAGATACATACAACTAGAATACAAGGATTCCTATCATGCTAGGACGAGACAAACACCAACGAACCACCAAATTCCTTTTTATACGGCACAACATCAAAGGAAGAAAAAGAAAGTAGTTCAAGTGCATATGTAACACTAGCTTTACACCCTGAGTGACTGTTTTCTGAATTTACAGGAACTACAACTATATAGCTCATCAATGCCCCCTGTATTAGGGCATCCTTTTGACATGGAAAGCAGGGCACCTCTGCGGCTCTGCCATTTGGCCCATTTCTTGGTCAGGGCTTTCCAGGTGAGGAATATCAGTAGACGTGGTACCCTCAAACAACATGATCATCTCCACCAGAGAAAGAACCCACTTCGCTGGATATTCGCAGAAGCTGAGCAAGCTCTAGCCGGTACTCCAGACCCCGAATGTAGTGACCCAGCAGCATGCACCTAAACAATTGAAAAAACAGGTGGTCAGCTGCTACATGGTATATGAACAAAACAATACCTATATTAAGTCAGATTCACATTACCAGAACAGCAAACGTGCAAGATAATCACGGGGAACAGATATTAGGGGCTGAAATGGGAGGGAAACATTCTCCACGAGTTCTGCACAATCATCATCCTCGCCCCCAAGGTTTAGGACACCCCCAGAAGTGTTATCTAGCGGTGGAGGGGCCTTTGAGTGTATCTTGGGGGAAAGAGTAGCAAGCAAACCATGAACAACAGAATGAATAGCTTCTTGCACGCCGGGACACGTCGACTCTGATAGTTCAGCAACCTGTTCAAAGCAGCTAGGTTCAGCAATTAAACAGGAGAGGACTTTCTCTTCTTTTTTTTTTTCCTTTTTCATTAAGCAGATGAAAGGGCAACAAAACAATGACCCTTCTCATGAGCCGTGAGATCTCAATCTAGAATATACCTTCTCTGGTGATAGTGACCTCAAATAGTCCAGCAAGTCGTTTTTTTCCTCCCCAACAAATTGTTGCATCTGTAGGGCAGAATTCTTTCTCCTTAGATCATGTAACTCCTGCAATGTCAATAAAAGCAATAAGCCTAGCATGTTTGACTATACGACGCAACACAAGTTGTCAGACTCAAAATGATAAATGCTTTTTTACAGATTTAACTACACAAAATATAGAGGTACAGTTGGTTTAGAATTTTTTTTCATACACACTTCAGCACAGAGTGCATCTAAACACCTGCCTTGAGTACTTGTTCTGCAGAAACCATTAGTTCGGGGGCCTCACAGGATATGTACAAAAAACTATTAAATCATGGGTTCAACATATCTGATGTATTTCTTTGTACCCTTGTCTTGCAAACTTGAAATCAGACAAATCATAAATATATGGCAGCTTCCAGTATGTGACTTGAACCTGATGATTATGGTAAATCATTTGTTGTTGCACTTTGGACATGTAAAATTGGTTAAGCAATGTTATAGTCTTGGGCTCTTTGTTTTCGGGAAATCTTATATGTATGCTATATCATTGGATTAGATCCAAACCAGTGTCATATTAAGAACCAAGACCATCCATATACATAGTTCTATACAATCTAACGGAGAAAAAGAATGCACAGATTGAATCAATGATATCCAATTGAATAAATCCCAAATATTCCCAAATGAACCCCGATTGGCCACAAAAGATGTGTTTTCAACAAGAAAACTAAGATGCCATGATATTCTTTTCATATTTTGTTGAGGTGAAAAATATTGTCAAGCCCAACAAGGTATTCCAGCTAGGCTTGACCATTGCTCAATTAGTTCATTGAGAGCTTGGGCCTGCAAGAAGGCTGCAAAGATTGAGCAATTCGCCAAAGACTAACCAAATCTATAGTACCAAAGCTTGCACGCTGAGCTTACTTGTGCCCTGCTCGGGCTTGGTACCAAGCTTGCACACTGAACTTACTTGTACCCTGCTTGGGCTTTTGTTCCCATTTACGACGTGCAATTGTAAAAGAGTATGTCCTAACTCCTAGGGTCCTACCCATGCCTGAGATGAGCTGAAGCGTTGACAGAGCTGATCTTGAGCGCACAAAGCTTGAATCCCACCCTAGACTTGCTTCAGCTCAGCTCAAGCTTGTGTCAGAGTCCGATTCAACCAAAACTTGTGCTGAGATCAAGGCAAGCTACAGCTCTTTGAGATTGGCATCTCTAATAGCTTATGTGTTGATCAATCAAACAAAATTCTACCATATCATCCCATAACCAAGAGAAAAATAATCTACATTGCTTATTTTGCTTGGAGCAAGCTATGGACTCATTAGATACAATCAATAAAATATGATTTCCGTAAGCATTACAACATATCTGCAAGAACAAGTGAAACAAAAGATGGTACAGAAAACAAAATTGTATGTATGATATGCAAAATATTGTGTTCCATAAATCTCGAAAAGCTAATGTTAACAAGTTCAGACAGCAGTACAAACTACAAACATATTGTGGGCAAGTTCAACTGAAGTACTGAACTACAGAAGTATTAAATCTAGCCTGTGTATAATGACCATACTCAATGTTATTTCTGATCTTCCTCTTATAGTATACGCATCATTCATATTTATGAATTGGATTTATGAACTAATAAATGCTAGACTGATGACTGTGCTAGATACAATACCAAATAATGAATATTAGTAGTAAAGTAGTAGATGAAATGGTTGGGCTAATAAAGCAACCTACTATAGTTACCTTTTTCATGGCATCCAAACGAGATTGCATCTGAATAATGTACTCTTCTGCCTGTGGTGTTAAGTCGCCGAGCTCTTCTCCCATATTTTCATATGATGGTTCTTCATCAGTTTTTCCAGGGTCCCGGGGCATGTCTTCTTCGGATAATCTAAAGATAGTGACAGGTCTACCCAAATTGATGTTATGATGATTAGCTTCAGTGACATCACTTTTGGGGCATTCTGCAACTTCTTCAGACAGTTCTAGATTTCTTTCAAAAGAAAGCCTGTATTCAGCATTTCGGAGAGTATACCTGGACACAAAAGAAAAAGTAGAGACCTGAGTTTTGTACAATTTATACATGGACACAACCGAGCCTCAGTAGTTTTCATAACCATCATTTAAAAAACTTTTGAACTAGAAAACATACCCAGTCATAATTGAAGATACCAATAACTTGAAGAAGGGATTCCAAAGGGCTTCTACAATGACACGGAACTGATCAGATGGAAGCAGACCCAACATGCCAGAAATAGTCCTCTTCATTGCATCTACCGTTTCAGGAGCAACATCTTTCTGAATGACACTTAGGTCCAGGGGCTCTATATCCTGGATCAAGTTCCAGAGCATGGATTTCTATAGAGAACCAAACACATCATAAGCCAACTTTACAGCAAGACCAAAATAATTTCCAAGCGCCTTTTAATAGATGAAAAAGTAATGAGTGTCCATATAGTAGTTATATCAAGGAAGTTTATAGGCACTTTATATAATATAATCTTTGAACATATGTATTATTGTCACCCCTAGCAAGTGCCCACAAACCAATGTTCAAAGTCATTTAGTAAGAATGTATTACATGCATTTAATGCCCACAAGACAAGTAGCTGCTAACTAGTAAAAACTCCTCCCCAGAGGATCACACAATTTCAATAAAAATTTATCCATGGAAAAACAATATTTCAAAATTACTTAGAAAAAAATATTACTGGTCAATGGTCAAAACAACTGCTTCTACATTTAGCCAGAATAGATGACAGGTTGCTCTGTCTGCGAACTGATATACAGAAGCAAACATCCTACAGAAACATAGGCTGTGTTCGCTTCAGCTAAACAGCACATATTTTTCAGCTTTGGAACAGTATTTCCCCTCACAATAAATCAACTTCAGCCAAAATCAGCTCAGCTTTTCAGCTGAAGCGAACAGAACCATAGTACGCTGCAATGCTGAAAATGACCCAGCTCAATATTAACAATACTTGAGTTATCCAAAAGAACTTTGATATGAAAGTTGAAGGTCGTATGTCTTCAGTCCAAAAATTAGCTCAGTGAGCATGAATTACAAAAAAAGAGTTTGCTATGTTTAGGACCACTCAGCTCAGTATTAGCCAGTAATAGTACCAATGTTACTGCTAAGAGAGCTAGCACTCTAGCAGTATATAATGTCTCGACCTAGCAATAAACGACAACAGTGGTGGAACACTGAATCTTTAAGCGCCATGGTTCATCGTGTTACATGGGGCTCACAAAACATTTTGTTTATTTTTGTAATGCTATATGACTCCTATGACAGCAGGCTGTTAGTCAGGCAATCATTCTTCCTAAATCACAACCTAGCATAAAAAAAAAAGACTCTGAGAAAATGGAGCTTAAACCAAAAAAAAAGTTGGGCAGGCATCATACAACTAACATATGTCTAAAGGACCATGGCTGCTGACGATTTACCAAGCCTAAAGTTATGTCCATGCAGCTAAATCTCCATTGCTTCACAGTAGAACCCCTTCCCCCTTCTGAATGGCACAACCCACAGCTTTGCATACACAACCTACACCTTGGTGACAACTAGAACTGCAGGAGCATCGAATCCTTGTTTCTCTTGATGAACAGTGAACCCAGCTAACAAATCGTCACTTCTAAGCACCCCATGCATTAGACTTCTTGGCAGTAGGGTCGCCACCTTATTTGCAATATGAATCGTTTGCTGGAACCCAGATCTTATTCCTAACCCCAAAGGCCCGGAATCCCATCAGACATCAGATTTCAAACAAGAAATGATTACGGGCAGCGGCTTTCCTGCATCGAAACCTCAGAATCGCGGCCGACGAAAAATCCACGGAGGCTAATCATGCCGTAGTAGTATCCGATACTACCCACCAACTACTTACTATTCAATTTGGGGAGAAAAAAAAAAAAAAAAAAAACAGGCTGGTCGCTCGGGCGATGACCCCGAGGTAGGGCGACGGTGGGTGGCTGGCTTACCTTGGAGGGTCCACGTACGGGCCTCCCCCGCGCGTGCAGCTCGTCGAAGGGCGACGCGGACGCGGCCGCCACGCCGACAGCCCTCCTCCGGCGGGCGGGCCCTCCACCCGCCGGGGAAAACGGCAGCGGCGGCGGCGGTAGGGGCAGCCTGAGGCGCTGCTGCGCGGAGGAGGGCGGCGCGCGGAGGCTGTAGGCGGTCGGCATGTGGGCCGTCGCCGGCAGGCGGGGGCGATTCCTGCCCTCCCCTCCGCTTCCGCCGAGGTGGTGATAGAAGATAGGCTTCTCAGCTGCCCCGCTGGCTGGGTGTCTCGCTCGGCTCGGTCTCCCTCGGTGCGCTTTCGCCCCGCGTCCGTGGTAGCCAAGCCGCGCCCGGATACTCGCGGGGTGATTCGGTCGCTGACGGGTGGGCCAGGCCGGGGAACTCGTGGACGGCCGGTGTTGGAACTTGGGGTGGGTGGACGTGGGGGCGGGGAGCTGCTTGTCCACGTGAGCTCCGCCCCGCTGTCCGCCATTGAAACGCGTGCGCGTTATATGGGCCTGCTGCTGTGCTGTGTGCCGCCCAAAACATCGTGGTACGGCCCAATAGCATCTGCCACACGCAGGGCCGTGTGCGGGTGACCATTATATTTCCTTCTTCTTACCCGTAAAAGTCACCCGAGAGCTACCAATAGCCTGTAGTCTAATTTTTATTTCAAACTCTAAATATCTTTTAACTCTCAAAACCATTCAAATCACCTTTCTATCCTGGTTTGAAGTGTGTTTTCGGTTTTTTAATGTTTTAGTTAAAAAGTTCGATAAATTATTCACAAGGTTTTTAAGCAGAAAATATCTAAGCTACTAAAAATTTCAAGAAAGTATTGAGTTATATTTGGATATGAACAATTGTAATAAAACATTTAGAGCTCGTGAAAATAACTCTATAGGCTCTTCAATCTCACTCAAATAATAAAGCCAAGGGTGCAAATGAGTGAAGACGGTTTCTTAACCCTCAAAAGGTGTCCACAAGTGGATGGGGGTGCCAAGAGATCGTGGACATGGCCGGTAACACCATCTATTTATAGACCACTCCACAAATCAATCCGTTACCTCTTGATAAGTTGGCTACAGGGGCGTTAGACACCGGACATGCCCTGTGAGGCCCCAACAACTCTTTCTCAACGATAAAAAAACTAGACGTTAAGTTCTGCTAGACGTCCGATGTGTGTTAGAGCTGAAGGTCGTTATTTATAAGCTCTCTATGTTCCTTGTCCGGTGTGGCGTCCGATACCTCATCGGATATGCTCAGTGGCCACTAAAGTGCTCTCGTGAATTTCTCCCAGCCCACACTGCCGGACAGTCCGGTTCATAACCAACAACACCAAGAGCACATCACCTTATTTCAATTGTGCCAACTCCCAAATATTTTTGCCAAACAAGTTAGAGCCAAGTTACCATTTTCCAAAGTGTTTTCCATAAACATTTTTCCTCCTATTGTGTCCCTAGGCTTATATGCACATGCACATAATTCCGACACCTAGTGATATTAGATGACCAAATTGCCTAATTAGAGATCTCATCTTTATAGTACGGCCATCTATCCTAAACCCGATCACACACTCTATTGCGTCTTGGCCGGCAAAAGAAAATGCCCTACCATATACCTTTACCTTGTGCCTTTGTATTTTGTTTTTCTCTTTCTTCTTTTCTAAGTTGAGCACTTGATAACCACTTGTAGCCATCACCATCATCTTCATGGTTGCCATCCTTGCTCAAACTTGGATGTGGACTTAACCTACCTCAATCACAACAGTAGAGTATATTTTAGTCCACTAGTTGTCTCAATTAACCAAACATAAGTTTTTCACTAGTGTCATTACCACTGGACTTTTTCTAGTCCCAAACTTGTCCTCTCAAGTTTAAAACGGACAGAAACCAATGATAAATGCTTTTACTCCGATGCACTCTATGGTGACCCCACTATAGTATTCTGGTGCGGTCGAGATAGCATCCACATAGCTCCCAAACCCACAAAAATATTTTGGTGACCCTCACTAGAGGAATACGGAGCCTAGTTCAAACTTCATGTGCTCTGCATCCATTGCCGATTGTTGCCACATGTCCCTAGGGTATTCTCCAATGGCCACAACAAGAATGGACCCCGTAGTTAAAACTTCACTGAAAATAGTCCTCCATCCTATTTTTCGGTGCCTCCACACTAAGAGGACTGAAGAAATTCAGTGGCCCACCAGTCGGTGAGATTGAGTTAGAGGGTTGTCTAAGCTTTAATGAGTACTCAAGCGAGGACACCATACATTTCCACTGAGGGCATAAAAAACCTACAACTAACCCATTTTCTCAAAACCTTTTCAAATGTGCTAACTCTTGATGTGTCCCACATGGCAAATACACCTTTTAGCATTGATTAACATCTTCAAAGGATTTTTACTTACTTGCTCACCACATCAAGAGGTCTAGTCTAACACATGTATTGTTAATCCTCACTTAGTGGCACTAGACACTTGTATTAGCAAGATTTCTCCTCTTAATAGTATGACTATCAGTCCTAAACCTAGTCATCCACACTTACATCTTGATTGGCAAATTAATATATGTTGACATCTACTAACGTCGCCAAATATAACTATATAACTTTTACTACTAGAGACGAGATTAGAGATGTATGGTAATTAATTAACTGGTCATTAGCAACTAGCCACCTATCTATCACCAATATTCTTAGGCATGAACTAGGTTGTCATTCCTAATTATATATGCTAAGAATAAATAAAGGTTTCATATATTATTCAATGTGACTAGGCAGAAATATATAAATATAAACTAAGAATAATTCTGCAAGCGGACAGATAATTATACCATTGTAGCATTTTACCTAGAGTCTTCCAGGTTGTTGATTTATATTTATGCCACTGGGAATGACTGGATAAACTTTAATCTATTATATTGATAACAACTATATACAATGAATAAGCGGTGTTACCGATGTCATTTACTCTGCTCATAACAGGTAGAGGTCACAAGATAATAAAGATAAATAAAGGTGATAAGTATGATCAAGCATCATAAATAAAGGATAAACATCATAGCACTTTCTAATCATAGTAATAGCTAGCCAATGGATAAACTAAGGAATTAATACCTAAGGTAATTCTATAACTACGTCAATGAATAACTTTAATTAGTGCAATTATATCTAGCAATTGTTGATGGTCGTTAAGCACCAATTTTATACCGTCCACTACATGCATAAAAGAGGTCACCAATAGAAAGATAGGGGTTTTAACTGACAATTTTCATGAGTTTTGGTGATTTTATATTTTCCAGAGAGTATTCCAGAAAAGGATTAAAAGAGGATTTAAAGTGTTTAAAAGTCATGAAACATGTCACGGATGAAGATATCGCGTATTGGACTACAAGAAGTATCTAGAAGACACCAGAGCGGAGGTGTTGGTATTTTTAACATCACTTCACGTTAAGTTGTCATCCCTAACATGATGCCAAAAAACCAAAGGTAAAATAATCTTCACTTGCCTCCTAAAAATAATACTATAGAGTATATCCGCAAGTGCACAGATAATTCTCTCATTGTAGCACTTCACCCGGTAAGTATTCCGAGCATCGTTGATTTATTTTATGCCAAAAGTATAAAGGGGCATTCTACTCATTAGGATAATCTACTATAATAATTGGAAAGATAAATGTGCGGACCTATGATAATCCATAACTCTAGTGCTTTAGCGATAAATAAATCAATGATAAATGGTAAATGATAACTGAGTAAATGAGGTAGATGGTATTCCAGAGATAGAATATAGAGACTCACTAATGTAGTAAGACAATCTTGAGATTCGGCTAAAGTAAAGGAAACCTATGTAATTACTAAATACAAAGTCTACAGCCTACGCCATATTACATATTTTCATCTATAGCATAATCAACTCAGAAAATATCATAAGGAGCATCATCTAATGAGGATATTAAGACACAAGGGTCACCTCCTTCGCGACCGCGCTCTGCTCGTCCTACGTACGGGGGGTGGACTACAGAGGAACCAACGCAGCTGTCACCTACGCGGACTACCACACGACCCGACACGTCAGGGTGTCTCCGTAGGTACACAATATATCTAGACACCACGTCTACATAATGCATACCACCTAACTCACTCGAGTACTGAATTAGGCGCTTTACTATCAAATGACAATAATCATCACCAATCACAACTATATCGAACGTGCAACTAGAATAAACTAAGAACTGAATAAGTAGCAATATATTAAAATAAAGCAAAGTCATAATGAGATACAAGATAAGATTACCGATCTCCAGACGAACAGATCTGAAATCCCGAGCGTAGCGCCCAACTCTACTTGAATCTTGCTAGACACCTAAACTATGAACTTGAAGAACTAGAGCCCTATTTCTAATCTCTGACAACCCTAACTTCTGTCTACTCTTGACGAATGAAGCAGGAGGAATGAATTGGTGCTCTAGGAGGGGGTTTGCCCCTCTATTTATAGCCCGGTGGGATGAACGTGCGCCGTGGGATCAAACCGACTTGAACAAAGGGCGCAGATGACTCCAGAGGCGGTGGAAGAAGACTCCAGAAGGTGGGCCGAAACCCTAGGGGGGCGCCAGCCGGCCCTACCCTGGTGCCGGCCGGCCCCACCCTGTGGGGGTTCGGTCCCCGGTCGCTTCGGGTGTGTTCTGGACTATTTCAGGGTCTTCGTGATGATGTTTTCTTGGCGGTTTAGTTTCGTGGTAATTAGGCACTTTAATCCTTCTTTTAAGCATTTCTGGAATAATCCCAGGAAAATACACAATTCACCAAAACTCGTGGAATTTGTCAGTAATAACCCATATGCTTCTATTATTGATCTTCCCTAGGCATTAGTTGACAGTATATAATTGGTACTTAACGACCGTCAACAGGAGGTGGGGCCCACAGCCCACAAAGTGGGGCCGGCCGGCCCTAGGCACACTGCCCGGCGCCCTAGGTCAAGTGGCGGCGCTTCCCTTCTGGAATCTTCCTCCCAAGCTTCCTTGGCACCTAAGTAAAGCATCTCTACGTCGATCTAAGGTCGGTTTGATCCGACGGTGCATATAACATGAGACGCGGATCGATGACGTGGCGGTTCCTTGCCCTCTACTCTACCTCATCCTATATAATGACGCCCCAAGGCCCCTCCTAGAGGCATTCTACACCCCGGAGTTTCATATTCTCTACATAAATTAGGGCTAGTAGGGTCCCTCTAGTTGATCTAGTTCTAATTCATCTAGTTCTAGTTCTAGTTCATCTAGTTGTAATTAGAAAATAGGGAAAGAGGAGAGAGATCTGAGGAGGAGCCGGCCTGTCCGATCTTCTTCAACTTTGTAACTCTACGGAGACAATTCTTCATCGATTCATCTTCAGGTTCTTCAGTCGGTAATTCTAAGTTTTTTATTTAATTAAATTCAGTTCTTTCTTTACTTTGTTTATGGGATCCGTGCGCTTGCGGATTAATCTATGTGCATTAATAAATACCAACATCAATCATTGTTAGATTATTCTTTGTTGGCACAAAATGTGGTTCCTTGCACTTCAACACACCAGCGAAGCCAGATATGATCTCAAGAGCGTCGGAGCTTCCAAGATCCAGCTAGCTTCAAACCCGGTCAGAGAGTACCGATAACCCTCAGGCGTACCAGTCAATTTGACCTGCAATTGACAAGGAAAAGATAATAATCAGTAATCACAGGGTGGAACTAACCGGTGTGTCCAGGTAGTTCCAACTATGTGGCTCTGAGAGCTGATTTAATCGGAAATTGACTAAAGAGTCGATTCCGGCATGTATGCATGTTTTGCCACAGAAACAGTTACTGAACTGATATATAATCGATTGATATGTGTAATCAAATAGAACAATCTACATTAAACAAGTCTATGCAGATAGTTGTAACAGATTAAAGCATGATCGATTGCTGTAAACAGGTCAAATCATTCAATTCAGACTGTCTGAATATCAAACAGACAGAAATCGGCTATTTAGCCGATTTGGCAGGGCACAATCGGTTAACTAGTTTTTCTCGAGAAAGCACAACTGCATCGGCTAATTAGCCGATTCGGGGTCCGTGGAGCAGAAAAATTGGCGGTGATTAGTTCCAGGTATAAACCTGATACTGATACGAAGCTGGTCTAGAAAGCCTGCGGCTTTGCACCAGTTTAGATTTATTCCCGAAAATAACCACGAGTAAATCTAGAAGGAATACAGAGCTGGTCTAGAAGGCCGGCGGCTCTGCGTTCATTTAGATCGGCTCTTGTCAAGCATCCACAGTACGTACGAACAAGACTACGATAGTACTGGCCGAATCAAGCGATATCATAACAAAGCAAAAACATGAACGATACATAATGAACATTTTTTATGTAGATTTAAGGCCAATACTATGCAATCTTGATCGGGCAAAGAGATGTTATATTGATAAATAAACAATAAATGACAAATAACATCTTGATAACTTAATGAATCTAACTAAGATGCCAAATTAGTTAGAGCCGATAACTAATCCATGCACATAATCAAGCTTAACCTAAGCTCTCGTCCACCGGATGATGTTAAACATAGATTAAATAAAAAACAAACATGAATCGATAACTAACCCTTATTTGATCTAACCCCACGTCCACCGGATGACGCTAAACTCATATCAAACAAGAATCTACCCCGATCTACGATGCTCCCAAGTCCACCGGATGACATTAAAGAGACAAACCTTAGCAAGACATGACGGTACTTACAAGCAAGCGTGCGTCCACCGGATGACACTCAGTCCGATTGAAGAACTCGCCGAGATCTACGTTACTCCTACTCCTAAGGTTTGGCCGGAGCCGAAAGATGTGCTGTATTGATGTGTCCTATTACAATGGCCGGGGGATTATATTTATACGCAGGGCTTTGATAGAGTCCTATTCGAATTACAACTCAAGATAAATACGGAAACTAACAAACTTTCCTAAATTAAAGGTAACTTGGAGCCCAATCTTTCCTTTCTTTAATGGACTCCGAACGTGATCATTTTCTGACGCCGGAGATCTGCGCTGACGTCATCAATCGGCTATTTCCTTCAACCGCACCATCTACGCTTCAGCCCAACAATCGATTCCGGGACCCGATCGACTATCTGTCTAGACCTCTGCCCCGAAATCGGCTATCTGCGCTCAGCATCGACTATCTGCACTCAGTCCAGATTTTGGTGTAAACAGTCTTATATCATGATCACATGGAAAGGGCATCATCTAGGAAGGATGTGAAACAGAGTCATCACCCAACTTCGTGACCGTGCCTGCTTGCCTACATACGGGGGGTGGACTACAGAGGAATCAACGTAGTTGTCACCTACGCAAACTAGCACACGACCCGTGAAAGCCCATGTTTGGTATTGGGTAATTGATGAAACCTAGTTTGCTAATGTTTTCTCTAAGTGTTTCATGAGATTAATTAGCAAATAACAAGATGGAGCAAAGGACTGGGTCGGTGGAGGCCACAAGTGAAGGGCAATGACGACATCCATGCAAATGGTGTAAGCCCATCAATAAGACGAGAAAGCCCTAGTGACGACATCCATGAAAATGGTATTAGTTCATCATCAAAAGGTGTCCACAAGCTTCATTAAGAGATGAGATGGAAGATGGAGAAAGCTCGGAGCTCAAGGAAAATGTATAACATATAGGAGCTCTTTTGCTTTTGTTATCAAGACATCACATTTAGGATAGATAGCCGTACTATCAAGGGGGGCGAAATCGTTGTGAAATGCGGTTATCAAGTGCCACTAGGTGTTCATATTCATTGCACATGCATGTAGATGCTAGTGACACTAACAAAACCCGTGGAAAACTCTTTGGAAAATGCTAACACACGTGCACTAAAGTGTGAGACACTTTGAAGTGTTAGCGACTTTGGAAACGGGGTGATGTTTGAGTGGTAGAAGGGGTTTGGGTCCTCTCTCCCTCCTGCTGAGCTGGCGAGGCAGGATTCAGCGCTTTTCGGTGATTTTATAGTGTAGAAAAGTGCATCGAAAACTTATCGAAGTTGTCCGGTGGCTAACTCTTTGAAAAGGTGCAAAAACGTGTACACCGGACGCGTCCGGTGCGAACCCTATGCTCTCGGGTTGGTTCGGTGAAGTTTTCACCGGACGTGCGGATTTCCTCATCAGACGCGCTGTGGAGACAGACCCGGCGTCCGGTGCTTCTGACCGAGTGAGCGGCAGTTGACCGTTGGAGCGGCGGACGCCGAGGAGCGTCCGGTGACCCATCACCGGACGCGTCCGGTGCCATCTGGAGCTCTCTGGATGGACACCGGACACGGGCGTCTGTTGACAATTCCTAACGCAATTACTAAGTCTAAAGATATCCCCGGCAATGACACCAGAAAACTTGTTGACACTGGATATAGCACCCAGGGAAATCTGCAAACGTACGGATGTCAAGGTAGTTTTTCCCAAGGAGTATTCCTAGGTATCGAATTTCCATAGGGAACGTGAAGTAGACTAGTCAAGAACTAAGTGTATCCAAAGATAGGTGATAAACAGGGTAGAGAGGATCAGTGTGGTTTTTTTTATCTAAGGCAAAACTAAGGAAGACTTTAATTGCCACTACGGGACAATGCTCGTTCCCAAATTATTGGGGTCACTCACATTCTAAAAGCCCTACGCTGATAAAACCAAGCCGAACATGGTGGAATCCAGAGGATCTTAGGACTGTCACCACCTAAGACCTACCACTACTATCCATGAGCCTAGCCACATTCATAGGTAAGATATAGCCTAAGCACCTCGCTTAATCTATAATCTTACTACTCTAATCGAACGTTACTAACTAGAGCACTTTAACCAGACGGTGAACAATAGTAAAGCGATAAAGTAATACTTAAGTAATGCGAAAGAATAAAGTTACCACACTGAAGAAGACTTTACTCCAAGAAGAGCTTCATCCTCCGAGCTACAAGTGGAGAGGTCGCCGACAGGCCCAGCTCCTCCTCCAGCTTCTCCTCACTATCTCCCTCTCTTGTACTCCTCACTAGGAGAGCTCTAAGGCTATGACTCTCATGTGGACAGTGTGTATCTAGTGATTGTTCTCTTTACAAGTGAGGTATTAGGTCCTATTTATAGTGCTAGAGTACTCCAGGGGTATTTGTAGGCACTCTGGAGGTCGGTGGCCCGAAGTGGCAGGGTGGACGCGCTGTTTGGTAGGGCGGGCGCCCTATGATTTCACCGTCTTGCGATCCAACGGCCATGGTTCCTCCCCAAAGATGGTTGCAAGGTCGGTTGATGCTCGTTTTGCGGTTATAGAGTTGGTTTGTGACCCTTGGAAGATGACATGTGGGTCCATGGATCCTTGACACCTCCATCTTGCACCATTGGTTGAAAACTGACTTTGATTGATGGCTAGGATGGCTTCTAGGAACCTTCACATGGATTGTGGATGTGGCAGGTGACAGAGGCTGGGCAGGTGCCCTGTTCACAGGGCCACTAGACCGTAGATCTTGCACCGACCTTGAATCAATGCAGGACAAACTTTATTTGGCATCTCCCATGGATTGGTGACGTGGAACGTGACAGGGACAGGGTGGGCGCCCTATGGACAGGGTGGGCGCCATCCAACTTGGGCCAATTGTGCTCATATTTGGTGAGCATGTAGGCCTCTCAGTTAGCTTTCCAACGCCTGGTTGTTTGCCTGATTCCGAGTCCGGATGCATTCTGGGCATCCATTTTATCCGGGACTGCTCCTGTAGCCCGTTCTCTGATCTTCAGAAAGTGTAACTTGATTGTCCAGCCTCCGATTTGGGTGAACCAAAACTCCATTTCAAACTCCTTAACTTGGTGTAGTCACAAGAAGCATGGATGAAACCTTTTCTCCTTATATATCGACGTTTTGTACTTACTTTGCACCTACACTCACATAGCCATTGTTGGCGTTTCTTAGCGTCATTACTAAAGATAGACTAAAAGCCCATCCCTAGCAACGATACTAGAAATGTGTGTTGACATCCCTAACCACCATTACTTCAGAAAGGTAACTCTTGGCCATTAACGGCGCCAGCCAAGATAATGCAGTTTGGTAATAACAGTTAGAAGTGCCTGATTGGCCTTCCCAACCATCATTACTTACGATATGCAAAACTGAAGCACGACACCTTAGGGTGCAATAAGAATTACAGTCCTTAGGTAATGGTACTTAGGTATGCCAATCATGATAGCTTAGTATAGATAAATCCGCAAGCGCATGGAACTATCATTGTAGCATTTCAACCCGTGAGGAGGGCAGGACGAATGCATCTAGCTTTGGCATAAACATGATCACTTATTGAATGCATTGGTAGACATAGCATAGGCAGGGGTAAATCATAGTTCAAAGATAGTGGACACACATCTGAGCTTGACCTCAAGGATAAAAGAGAAATAAAGAATAAAAGAATATATCTAATTGAGCAGGCATTGGTCATATATAACTATGCAAAGAACTGTTAGTAAACATCTGACTAGCATGTCTAGTATCAGGATTAGGTCTGGGATGACAGGGAGATCCCCGCAGCTGGTCTGCCAGCCGATAGAGACTTTACGAACTCCTACCCAATATCCAAACGTGGGGGAGTGCTAGGGATGGGCTGTCACCACCTGCCCACCTACCCCTCTGTCCGTGGGATACCGACATATTCGCCGATCTCCGCATACCCGAGCACCATGCTCGCGTACTTGGAAACAACTCCTAACCCCCTAGGACCCCACCCCTTTGGAGTGACAGGCTAGGCTAAAAGCAACCGAGAAGGCACGACGAACCGTCACCTCATCCCTAGTTCTTCCTCTATTCATACTAAGTCGATGAACGATGAAGAACAACGATGAACATATCAAGAACATAACACATAAACTATATGCTAGTTCATATATCATGATCATAACATGACCAAGACTATACTCTAGTTTATATGCATTGCTATATAAATAAGATAAGAACTTGAACTTGGAAGAGAACTGCATTGTATTTATACCGAGGTGTTCCTTCTTCTCCCAAGGATACAAACTCTCCTTGCTAGCTCTTGCCTTGCTCTAATACTAAAACTAATCTAAAGAATACAAGTGAGAGATGAGGTAAATGGCTCCATATGATGGTGTGTGTTGGAGGGGAGCTCTCCCTCTCTTTTATAGTCTAACAAGGACGGTTCGGGCGCCAACACAAATATGGAAGCAGGTGGAACCGCCTTGAGGGAACCGTCCTACGCACCGCCTGAGAAAACTGGGCCTGAGAGGCCCCACTAGGGGACCGGCCGCCCCTGGGACCGGCCGCCCCCTGGTGGGACCGTTTGGCCACCGCCTTCGCGTGGTCGGTTTGTCTCTGGGCCTGGAATTCTCCTGTGGTTACGAATGGGCCCAGAATGCTAATGAAGGTGGGCTTCTCTTCTTCTTTGCGCCTTTTCTGAATACGAATTCTGGAATACGCTTTCTTTATGGTTTTTGTGCATTTCCACATGTCACACCTGCAAGTCAAGGACACACCAAAACTTATGAAAATGTTAGTTTAAAGCCCTACCTACTATTTATTTTAGTAACATATTGGCGGTAAGAAATAGGCTATAAGGACCACCAACAGCCATCACAACTTGTGGAAATGGTTAGAATTAAAAACCTTTGATTATAGTTTGTATCATTTTTATGGCCAAATTAGGCACTGTTGACGGCATAAAATAGGGTGTTAAGGACCGTCAACAAAATCCTTCACACTAAACCTTTGCTCGTCCCGAGCAATGCAGAAAGGTTCAAATGGAACTTTGATGTAAAGCAAGACTTATGAATTTATGACGCAAGCATAAAAGATATTCCAATTCATACTCATACCTGTGGATTTTGAAGTGGCTACCATGTCGTCTTGAGTAGTTGAAAAGTGGAACAACATGACACCAAGTCATCACTATCGCCATGAAGCACTCTTGGAGTTTTTTTTATGATTTTTGAAATTAAAAGCATAGCCCATACTTCTCCTCAAATGGGACTCTCAAATCACTGTTGACGGTGGACATACCATAAAAATCCACACTCAAACACCGTCAACAGGCGTCGGATTCAAGGAAGATCAACATAACATGAACATATTTTTATCAATAACTAGTTCCACTTGTACTCTTAAGTTTGTGAATGCAGGGAAGACCAAAACAGTGCAAAAGTGAGTAGCTAGGGGCCACCTATGTGGTCCGGCCGAATCATGTTTGGTTGACCCAGGCCACCACATTCCAACACAATGCTTACAACATCAAATGGAAGAGAGATGAGCTTGAGGTGGGGCCAGGCATGGTTCGACCGAACCATGGATGGGGCCCACCAGGCCCTGCTGACATGGCAGAATCCGTGTGACACTACAACCAAGTCATTTCATCCATCTGAATCAAATTGAGCTTCCATTCAACTGGTGGAGATCAAAGGCACACGGATTGAGGCGTGAAACGAAGCAATCAAGACATAACAAGTACTAGGGGAGACCCTATGACAGGTGGGGACCATGTTGGTGGGCCCAACCCACCAGGGGTGGGTCGACCAAACCAGAAATGGTGGGGCCAGGCCACCTGCAGCTTCAATGACTGGTGGAGACACCTTCTAGAAGCCCCTGGCTGGGCCCACCTGCCATAGGGGGTTCAGTCGAACCCCCCTGGTGCCCAGCCAGGACGGTTAGCTTCCACCGCTTTCCTGCATGATGTCCACGTGAGGAAATCACCAGCACCATTGATCTGAGGCAGTTTCAAGGTCGGCTCATCCAAGGGCTAAGGTGGAAAGGCACACGGATCGCTGACATGGCACCTCTCCATCTTCCCCTATAAATAGAGGCTGCCTCCACCCTCTCAAGGCATGATTCATTCAAGATACAAGTGAAGAAGTAGTATAGTTCCATCTTTAGTAGTAGTTGTAGACTAGTGTGGGAGTTAGAGTTGAGTCGAGCTGCGCTCGGGGTCTCCGGAGTCGTCTGCTAGAGAGTCTGGTATAGCTCTTGTATCTTTCTCTTTATTTCAGACTTATTTACTTCAATATAATATATTCCTGCTTTGCTTTACTAAGTCTCTACTTAGTGCATTACTATTCTAGTAGTAGTTTTGTTGTGAGTTATTTTATTAATTGGTCGGTTCGCATTAGTTTGTGATCCTGTTCTAACTCAACGTGTGTTAGTTCATCGCCTGTCATAGGGTGCTCTAGTTGCTCTGATCACAGCTAGAGTAGTGAGACTTAACGTAAGCGTGGTGCTTAGGTTAAATCTTGCCTTTGATTACCGCTTGTCGCGCGGATTGTTTGTGGGTGCTAGCAGGTGGTGACAGCCCTGTCTAGTCTTAGTATCCCTGCACGTGTTTTAGGTAAGTTCTTAAAAGGTAGGCTCCCATAAGAGTGTAGGCGCTTCGGGTAGAGGTTTTGTCCTCTATTGTCTCGCACTACCCCCTGCACACCAATAGTAAGGTAGCAATCCTAGTGTAATTTGACCATTTGATAGGATAGATCACAGGAGTAAAGTTTGAATTACAGGAACCTTTCTCACTCATTGTCCTCCCACCTAGTTACACTACACTAGTTATCTTTTAGTATTTCATTTGTTATCTTTGGATCATCACCTTCCTATCATACTTCAATTACCCCCTCTGCACTAGTTGTGCTAAGTTGAGATAGAGTTCAGGATCTCCTTCTATTAATATTTCTAGCAATCGCTTTCCCTTGGGATAAAATAAATAACGATACCTTGGAATACTCCCGCGTGAAGTGCTACAGCGGTATATTCTGTGCGCTTGCAGAATTATCCAATAGACATAAGAAATACCCCCAGGCACTTCTAGCGCCGTTATCAGAGATTAGCCTAACACCCTGTCTCTGGTGGTTGCGCTAAGAAATGTCAACAATCACTCATTGGTGTGTATATATATATATATCATCACCAAGGCATTTTTTCTTTGTTGCCTTTCTTCCTACTCTTAATAGGCCTATGTGGAGTTTTAGGTATGATAAAAAGTAAAGCACACTTGAAATGCATATATTGCTAAGTCAAACAATGGATCTATGGTGAAAAATGCCATACACTCAGATCAAGGTGTGCATGTGTGTGAATGTGGAATGATGGTCATTACTCCATAGCAATGATTTCTTCTCCATCCTTTATTTGAGAGCATGGCTAGTTTTTTTTACTAGGACCGAAATTGTGTCCTCACAATTTTTTTTTTCATGGGACATTTTGTCCTCTCTTTTTTTCAATACCTTTTCTCTTTCCTTTTTTTCAATACTAGACAATGCCTCTCTCAAAGAATGATGGAGAAAGATCATGATAACAAATGTGGAGTATTTATTTGGTGGACATGGAAAAGGCATGTTTTTGCTTACTTCTATTGTAGAAGCATAGCATATATTTGGTGGAGTGTATGTGTAACACCCCGATTTTTGACCATGTTTAAAATTCACTAAAAATTTGAACTTTTAAAATTTGCCAACTAATAAGCGCGTAGGAATTATTTTACTACTACGAGTAGCTCACCTTTTAAATTTGATAAATAGCATAACAAATGTTTTTACTTGTGTGTTGTGATGTAATGCTTGTTGAGCTTTATGGTGGTATACAACCTCAGCCACAAAATACCTATATGCATGTATATAATTATATATGTATATAATTCCTTAAGGAAAATTCTGGGAAAATAGAATAGGAAAGGAAAAAGGAGAAAGAGGCACTGGGCTGCTTGCTTCCCCTTCGGCCCAGCCCGCTCCAACTCTACCCTCTCTCCCTCAACCGCCCGAATGGGCCGCAATGCCACGCCGGCCCAGCAGCACCGCGCACACCCACCTCCTCTCCCTCTCACCGACGAAGCGGCCCCATCCGTCAGCTTCGTCACCTTCCTCCAGCATGGCGACCCCGCGTCTGCAACCGGCCCCGCTGCGTCAACGCCACCAGACGGCGAACGAGCAGGTGAGCGTGGACTGCGCAGCGATTCTTCACATCGACCGCACTGCTCCCCACTCCTGGCTTCAACGTGCACAGCAGCCGTGCTGACCACGGCCAGAGCTCCGTCGCGCGGGAGATATGACTTCTCAAGCACCGACCACGCCGGAGCCAGCTAAATCGAGCGCAGATGTGATGGGCAAGCGTACGGAGACCTCCACGAGCACGAAGCCATGCCGGAAAAGATCAGAGCTCACGAGAAAATATCTCGCCGCCGTGAACCGCCATGCCCGGCCTATAAATAGGCACGGCGAGTCCACCATTGGGCCAACGAACTTCGCTCCGAGACTCGCGAGGTCGAGGAACACACCACTCCCCCTCAATTCCACCTCTTTCTCTTCCCACGAGGCTCTAGCTCGTTTTTCCCCAAATCGGAGCGCCGCCGCCGCCACCGTCGGGAATCGGAAATTCGCCGACTACAGGGCACCACCGGGCAATTGGAGAAGCAGGTAGGTTCACTGGAAGCTCCGCTACCTTCTCCACCCTTTATTTCCCTTTCCTTCCCTCTGTGTTGCGCCATCGCCATGCGCCGCCGCGACCAAGCCGCCATGGCCGGAGTGTCCGCCTCCGCATGGCTCGGTTGAGCACCAAACCCCTCTAGCACCTTCACTGCATCCTCACACACGTGCAAAAGTGAGTAGTCTTGAGCTTGGAAACTCCCGGGTCGAGAACGCCGTTCACCGCCACCACGGCTGCTCCGGCGAGCCGCCAGTGCACCTACAAACCGTCACGGCTGGCGCCAGAGCAGTCAACAGACGTGCCACCACCAATGGAGACTCGACCACTGCTCAGACGACCTCACCGGACCTCCACACCGCCGGCGAGACCAACTCCGGCGAGCCCAACCCCATTCCCTGCTCTCGACGCCGTGACGGGCATCACCGTCCGACGCCGTCACCCCTCCGTTTCCCTTCCTCTCTCTATGCGTGTGGGCCAGGCCGGAAACGACGTTCGGTTTCCCGTCAGGCCTAGGACCCCACCTGTCACTCTCCCTCCCTCCCCTCTCACTCTTTCTCCCCCTCGGTGCACTCGGTCCATGTGAACCGCACACACAAACTCGGTCTATGCACTGTGCTGTGCACCGGCCCACGTACACAGGACACATCCACATACAAAATTGCTAGGGGTACACGGCAAATGCATACAGAAGGTTAAAACTCTATTTTCCTGTTCTCTAAAAAAATTCCCAGAAAATTTCTAAATAAACCAGACACCCACCAGACCCTAACCATGCCTTTACTTCACCAAATTCACTTCCCTAAAAATCCCAAAAAAAATTCATAACCCTCCTAGCCTAATTATAGAATTACCCAATTTATATTCCACCCATCCTAACTCCTGTTTCCCGCCAAACCACCACCAAAGTTCTTCTAAAAAACAAACCCTATCCAACTCCACTAATACCACCATATAGTTCTATGTTTGTTTTGTTTATCTTGTTTTATTTCTTTTCTTGTGAGCGATAGTCTCACCATCTTTTTGCGCCAAACGCCAGAGGAGGACAACTATCAGGAGACCGACGACCCAGACTACACCGGGAATCTTGGCGGAGACAACAACGAAGGCGAGTCCTAATCCCCACTTTAATCATTCATTTATGAAATACTGAATATCTTTATAAATGCTGTTAACCCTGAATTACTGAAAACTTTGGAACATGGTTAATAAATAAAATCGGCTAGGCAAACAGGAGGTAGTTTTTGTGTGAGAAAACCACCTTTGGGTAGGTTCGCCTGGTATGGGTTCCTACTGGGAGACGCTTGTCGTAGTCTTGTTTTTATTATTAGTCATAAGCCACTCTCGCCTGGTCAGAAACTCGTACAGCCACATGTCTATATGGGTAGACCTGCGATCCACACCCCGTAGGGTTGAAGTATAACATTTGTCAGGAGGCCGGTGGTGCAACGGGTTGTCAGGAGCCGAATGGGGATACTGGCCCCATGTCCGGTCGGCGTGGGGATACTGGCCCCACGTAATATTTCTGTTTGGCCGTGTTCGAGCCGCTTATTAAATTCTGGGCCACTGAGCCGCTAATTTCTGTTTATTGCATGATAGGGTTCATGCAAGTCGCTGTGTGGTTTTCCGACCCCTGATTAATTCGTGATGGTGTTATACGGATCCCTAGGTAACTCCATCTGGGTACGGGTGCTTGTTAGGCTTTTCCTTTCCACTGATCACGGATGGGATTGGACTATCGTGTGGGGAAATTTGTACACCTCTGCAGAGTTTACCGAATCTATTCGAATAGCCACGTCCTTGGAATGGGCAACCACCGGGATGTGGTCACTTATGTGTAGGTTTTCAAAATACTTTATTAACCATGTGATAACCGAAATCTGATAATTAATCCTGTTAACTAACCCGGAAACTAGCGAGAAGGGAAATGCTCTCTTAGGGCCCAACCTTTAATTATTTAACCTATGCCTTTAGGACTTGCTGAGTACGTATGTACTCACCCGTTGTTGACTCACAGATATGGATCCTGAGGATGACGATTACGACTTCAACGAGGAGGCTAACCCCGAGGAGTAGGAGCTTCGCAAGGACGCTTGGACTGCAGTAGGAGGACGCTAGGATGTAGGGTTTCGCCCGCGCTCAAGATTGCCTGTGGATGGATCGTCGCTACTTCCGCCTAGAGACTGCCACCTATTGTTAATATTATTATTATGTAACTTTGCATGAGAAGAGCCTTGTAATATAAATAATGTATTTGGCTCTAACGCTAGAAGACCCTGTATTGTAAACACTTATATTTTCACCATTAATAAAGCTTGGTATTTTTATCTCATTTTCTGTGTACCATTACTGTTCGTGCGTATTTGTGCTTGATCCTGGCGCAAATACGGTTATTTGAGGACTCTCAAAAAGAGGGCCCGACAGTATGTGACCTTGATCTTAAGTGTATGATAAAATTCTCAACACAGGTCAACAAAGTTTGACAGAACTCAATACAAAAACAAGTAGCATAAGTGAAAAGTTTTTCATCATGTAGCATGATATTTGGCTTTGGTAGGAATTAACACCATTAATGAGAAATAAGGCTTAATTGTTTTGATGTTTTATGAAACAAAAACTTCCAAGACCTTTCATGGTAAGATAGGATTCTTTTAGTCTACTATATCTCACTTCACAACAACTTAGTTGACATATTTTTCCTAATGTAGATATGTCCACAAGTAGCAAGTATATGAGCTTGGAATAAAGTTTATGCCAGCCAATCCTTTAAAGTCATGTTCATAAGTTGGCAATGTTCTATCTCTCTCTCTTTGTTTTTAGTTTGATTTTTAACATGTAAAGCTTTCAACACATCAAACATTATAAATATAAAGCAAGAGTGAGTAGAGGGAGTGCAAACTAGCGTGACATAGTGGCGAAGTCTTGAAAAGTGGCGGAGACAATGATGCAACCTCCCCCACACTAGGACTTTTATGTCGCTTGACATCAAAAGGTGTGGATGTTAGGACCTCCTTCAGAATGTACTCCATTGTTGAATGATGTCTTGCTCAGATTATTGTCACTTTGTTATTTTGATCCTTCATTCTTCTTCTTTGTTTTTTATATCCTGCAGGATTAGTGACAAGCATACCCAAAGGATACGAGTCCACAAGATGCTCTTGTTCTTATATCACAAAAATCGTTGTTTATCTACTACGTCTATTTTTACAAGAGCATAGGCTTGTTAAGCAGAACAATTATTCATCATTTCCAACAAACTTAAAGTACCATCTTAAGACATGTATATAAGGCAAGATGAACATCACTTCTTTTTGCGTGAAATTGTTTTTTACATGCTCTCTCAAAACCACCAAATCTTGTCTATACAGTATAATTTCAATTTAATGCAAAATAGACAGGAATGGATGCATATAGTAAAGAGTGGTGTGATAATTTCATACCTAAGTGGGGGAGGTATTCCCCCACACTTGCCCTTTTCATAGAGTTGGACATCTTCTTGTGGATAAGTCTCCTTTGATTCTTTATTTATTTAAAATGCAAGCTCTTTTTTTTGAAATAAACCTATTCTAAATGCATAGTGCTTCTATAAGCACTTTTTATTAAAACATGCAACCTATCAACTAAAGATGCAAATTGGAAATGGAAACATGATGATTAAAGCTAAGTGAACTATGATGAACAATAAATAAACGGGTTATCTCCTGGTAGTGCTTTGTTTTTAAGTCATAAGCTCGACCTTGCAGTTGAACTATGAGCCTTGGAATACTTATGATAGACAAGCATCCGCAACCATTTCTTTGTAGGTTTCATTAAGAAGGAACATAAGAGGGTTGCAACGCTCATAGGTGCTAGGAGAGAATGACTCTGAAGATTTCTCAAGCAAGCATGGATCAAGTGGCTCCCTTGAAATATATCTTTCATGCTCATCCACCTGATTTTCAGTTTTAAATTCCAATGTTGATCCCTCGAGGACATAACTGTCCATGATCTCTCGGCTAGGACATTCTAAGGTTGGATCTTCATCCTCATCCTCCATCAGAATGGGGTTCCCTACCTCTAATGATTTTTGCTTCCCTTCAAGGTCAACAAAAAGGTTTGGATTGCCTCCTTGGTCCAAATTATCAATAAAGAAGCAAGGATGGTTATATGGGGGATCAAAATTAGAGGTGGTAGATGACATTGGTTTGGGGAATTCTTGTACCACCAAATCTTCTGATGAATAGGAAAGATAGTGATTTGAGGTGAAGGATGCTAGAGATCCTTTTTGGATGGGGTAATTGAAGGTGTCTTCGTCATCAAAAGAGAGATCATCCTCGAGTTTTGATGGAAACTCCAAAGGATGAATTTCTTCCTCCTTTGGTGTCTTAATGAAAGGTTCAGGAATTGGGGTGATAGCTAAAGGTATGGATGATGTAATTGATAAAGATTTAGCTATCAGAACTTCTTTTTCTGTCACAGGGGTTGGAATGTCCTTTTCTTTAGGAGAGTCATCGTCCACGTCGGTGTTGGGACAGCTTTCTAGGATCCTATCAAGGATAGCTCTCCCCTCACTACCAGAAAGGCGTAAGAAGGCTCCGCCAAAAGCAGTATCAAGGAATTGTGCAGATTCCTTGCTAAGACCCACATAGAAGTGTTGCAAAAGTACAGGATCGGGTATAGCAAGATCAGGGCTAGATGTGAAAAGGTCTATCAAGCGGGCCCATGCAGCTCCTAAAGTTTCTCTTTTCTGTTGACGGAAACTAATCACCTCGACTCAGAGTTTAGTTACTCAGGTGATAGGAAAGAAGGTCAAACAAAACGTGGATTGAAGAACTTCCCACTCTCCGTTTACACTATCTACGGTTCGAGTATACCACAGTTTGGCTGCTCCCGTCAAAGAGAACGGAAATAGCTTCCACTTAAGGGTTCATGTGACATACCAGAAATGTGAAGGCATGAACACAATTGCTCGAACTCCCAAAGATGAGTATATGGGTTTTCTTTCTCATTTCCTGAGAAAGTATTTTCTCGTACCATAGTTATGAAACTAGGCCGTAGCTCGTACCCATTGGTAAGAATAGGTTGAGATGATGAAGGTGGTTCCAATCGCATACTCTTGGGAGCAGCGAATCGGAAGATAGATAATTCTTCCATAAAGGATAGATGAGGATAAATGGTAGGACTGGTAATGGGTAAAAGATACTTTTTTAGAACAGAGTAAAAGATAATTGGATGACTGAGTTCTAAACTAGAATAGCTACCGTTCCCCGGCAATGGCGCCAGAAAACTTGTTGACAATTCCTAACGCAATCACCAAGGCTAAAGATATCCCTGTCAACGGCACCAAAAAACTTGTTGACACTGGATATAGCACCCAGGAAAATCCGCAAGCGTGCGGATGTCAAGGTAGTTTTCACCAAGGAGTATTCCTAGGTATCAAATTTTCACAGGGAACGTGAAGTAGACTAGTCAAGAACTAAGTGTATCCAAAGATAGGTGATAAACAGGGTAGAGAGGATCAGTGTGGTTTCTTTATCTAAGGCAAAACTAAGGAAGACTTTAATTGCCACTATGGGACAAAGCTTGAACCCAAATTATTAGGGTCACTCACATTCTAAAAGCCCTACACTGATAAAACCAGGCCGAACGTGGTGGAATTCAGAGGATCTTAGGGCTGTCAGCACCTAAGACCTACCACTACTATCCGTGGGCCTAGCCGCATTCACAGGTAAGATATAGCCTAAGCACCTCGCTTAATCTATAATCTTACTACTCTAATCGAACGTTACTAACCAGAGCACCTTAACCAGACGGTGAATAATAGTAAAGCAATAAAGTAATACTTAAGTAATGCGAAAGAATAAAGTTACCACACTGAAGAAGACTTCACTCCAAGAAGAGCTTCATTCTCCGAGCTACAAGTGGAGAGGTCGCCGACAGGCCCAGCTCCTCCTCCAGCTTCTCCTCACTATCTCGCTCTCTTCTACTCCTCACTAGGAGAGATCTAAGGCTATGACTCTCATGTGAAGAGTGTGTATCTAGTGATTGTTCTCTTTACAAGTGAGGTATTGGGTCCTATTTATAGTGCTAGAGTACACCAGGGGTATTTGTAGATGCTCTGGAGGTCGGTGGCCCGAACTGGCAAGGCGAGCACCCTGTTTGGTAGGGCGGGCGCCCTATGATTTCACCGTCTTGCGATCCAACGGCCATGGTTCCTCCCCAAAGGCAGTTGCAAGTTCAGTTGATGCCCGTTTTGCGGTTGTACAGTTGGTTTGTGACCCTTGGAGGATGACATGTGGGTCCATGGATCCTTGACATCTCCATCTTGCACCATTGGTTGAAAACTGACTTTGATTGATGGCTAGGATGGTTTCTAGGGACCTTCACACGGATTGTGGATGTGGCAGGCGACAGAGGCAGGGTGGGCACCCTGTTCACAGGGCCACCGAACCGTAGATCTTGCACCGACCTTGGATCAATGGAGGACAAACTTTATTTGGCATCTCCCACGGATTGGTGACGTGGAACGTGACAGGGACAAGGTGGGCACCCTCCAACTTGGGCCAATTGTGCTCATATTTGGTGAGCATGTAGGCCTCTCAGTTAGCTTTCCAACGCCTAGTCCTTTGCCTGATTCCGAGTCCGGATGCATCCTGGGCATCCATTTTACCCGGGACTGCTCCTGTAGCCCGTTCTCCGATCTTCAGAAAGTGTAACTTGATTGTCCAGCCTCCGATTTGGGTGAACCAAAACTCCATTTCAAACTCCTTAACTTGGTGTAGTCACAAGAAGCATGTATGAAGCCTTTTCTCTTTATATATCGCCGTTTTGTACTTACTTTGCACCTACACTCACATAGCTATCACAACTTGTGGAAATGGTTAGAAATAAAAACCTTTGACTATGGTTTGTATCATTTTTATGGCCAAATTAGGCATTGTTGATGGCATAAAATAGGGTGTTAAGGACAGTCAATAGCGTTGGAGCGTCCAGGGTGAGCGCGTGCAGCGGGCGAATTCAAACGGCTAGTACACGTGTCGCTGGGCGATACACCGGACGCCGCACCGGACGCGGTGTGAACTAAAGGAGCGTCCGGTGCCCCCGAAAACAGTGAGTAACGGTTGAATCTTTGAGTAGGGGCTATAAGTAGTGGAGTGGCCAGCTTGTGCTCTCTCTCTTGGACATTTTCATTGACATAGCAAGCTAGTGAGCCTCTCCACTCATCTCTCACACGTTACACTTGATTGAGATCATCATTTGGTGAGATTGAAGAGCATCAAGTGCATTGCATGCTTGTGATCATCTAGAGGCACTTGGTAAGTATTGTTCGCAGTGGATTCTCTTGTTACTCTTGGAGTTTGTCGACTCCTAAATGGCTTGGAGCTGTGTGGATCATTGAAGGGAGTTAGTGATAGTCTCTGCCTCCGATCGGTGATTTGCGAGGGTTCCTTGAGCCTACCCCATGGTAGATCGGGAATTGGCTACTCTAGTGGATTACTCGTAGCTTGGTGGATCCTCATCTTGTGTTGGTTGTGCAGCAACCTTGAGAAGGGTTTGGCGTGTGATACCAATTAGCGCGTGAACCTCCAAGTGGGTGTATCGCTACAACGAGGAGTACCTTGCCGGCAAGCAAGTGAACCTCGGTAAAAAATCTTATGTCAAATCTCTCTACCGAGGATTCATATTGTGATTGATTGATTGGTTTATCATCTCGACACCGGCGGTATAAAATCACCTCTCTACCCTTTACATTCTTGCATTTACTTTTGTGTAGCTTTTTGTAGAGACAATAGCCTAGAACGGTTAGGTGGCTTGTATTTTTAGTAGGTTAGTGCAAAATTCGCTGCGCCGCTTAATTGTCTAACCACTTTGCTTTGAGTGTTGTTTGTAGAATTTTTATAGGCTATTCACCCCCTCTAGCCCTTTAGGACCTTTCAACCCGGCACATCAGGGTGCACTCATAGATAAACAGAATATCTAAACACCATGTTTACATATTGTTCATCATCTGCCCATCGATCGTATGGATAAACGCTATACGAGCAATTACATGAATTCAATAAGATCAAACCAACTATACTAGACATATAGTCAAAGTAGACAATGACTATTGTAATAAAAAACATATAAACTATTGAGAACAATGTTTCCCTAATCATAATGAACATATAAACTATACTTGACGCCCTGGATGAATGATGGGATGCCTCTAGGGGGTCTGCCCCTTTATTTATAGCCCGGTGGGATGCATGTGTGCCATAGGATCAAACTGACTTAACCAAGGGCTGAGATGACTCCTTAAAGGCAGTGGAAGAAGACTCCAGAAGAAGGAGGGCGAAACCCTAGTGGGGCGCCGGCCGGCCCCCCTTGGCGCCGGCCGGCCGCACCTATCAGGTGGTGGGACCCCGGTTGCTTCGGGTGTTCTCTAGATGCTTCTAGGGTCCTGATGACGATGTTGCCTTCACGGTTAAGTTTTGTGTCTTTTATGTACTTTAATCCCCCTTTTACGCTTTTCTGGAATGACCCCTGGAAAATACAGAGTATGCAAAACTCGTGGAAATTATCAATTAAAACCCTAGATTAGTGTATATTCATGTATCCTTTTGTGTCTAAAATTATAATAAAAGTTGACGTTATCCACCGTCAACAATTCCCCCAAGCTTACCTTTTGCCTGTCCCTGGGAAACAACTAAGCCTAATTACTAATGTAATTGGATCAGGAGTTGCTACAATACTTTCATACTTTCCAAGTACACATGCTTTCAAACAAAGATTCTTCTTGGGATTAGACAATAACTGCTCTAACCTTCAGACTTACCCATTTTACCTTTAACTATGGAGCTTTATAGTTCTCGCATAAGTCTTGAGCAATCGAAAGATAGAACAATCAAGTCAAGCACTATGTAGCAAATTCTTCACAGTACCAATATTCCGAAGTTTTTTATAAGTTCGAAATAAAACTCAGAGCTTAATTGTATGACACCCTCAAGTGCCTCAATATATGTGATATTTATGGATCTCACTTAGGCTTTAACGATGTTATGCCTCCCTATAGCTAAGGATATATAGTGGAGCTCATAGGAGTGGCAATAACAAGGATGAGCATACTTGCAATTCATATGTTATAAAGTCAAACAATGGATCCACAGAGAATCGAGGCATACAATCAAACCAAAATGTGCATGTGTATGGAATATGGTGGATAGGTGTATATGTGGTATTTAGTGGCTAATTCTAATTCTACTTATGCTCTTTTCAAAATAAATCTCTCTTTTAGGATTCGCAGGAAAACATGGGCTATATTTATTCTTTCTTCTCTTTTTTTCATTAGGGAGGCGGGCATCTAGTACCCATTGTTTTAATTGCTTGTACACTTGTCCATCTTTTTTTCTTCTCTCTTTTTTTTTCAATTCTTTTGCATAGCCACATGCATCCTTTGAATATAAATAATTTGAGAGATAATGATAAGAACTTAGAGCAATTAAACAGGGGCTGTTCTATGGGGTATATTTTTGGTGTTTTCCTCCCAGTGTAGGAGAAAATATTTTTATGATGAACATAGACGAAAGTGGAAATAGTTGTGATTACTCCAGGATAGGAATAATGCATATGTGGCTGGAGTGCGTAAGTGATCTTGGTTTTAAAAGCATGACAAGACTCTCATGAGGTATACAACAAAGGTTGACTGAACTCAATGCAAAGCAAGCAGCATAAATGTGCAAATGTCTTCCTATCTCTAAATGTATTTTTTTGGCTTTGGTAGGAATGCACACTTTGTCATACAAGAGCTCATCATGTAGATTTTAAGTTTTCAAAATAAATCTTCAGAACTTAGTAATGCTAGGAATAAGATAAATAGCAGCTCAACCTTCATGAATCATATAAATCAATCACCTAGACTTAGCTCAAACATATGCCTCCACAAGTTTTAGGTTCAGAGTAAATTCTCAAGTCAAAACAGTAGTATCTAAAACTCGGGAGAATTTAAGGTTGACAACTAGGTACTTGAAAGGAATGGCAACAGAGCAACTATTCATCATCTCCAAGACAAAATTTTAGTGTTCATCAATTGTAATTGATTCTAGCCTTGACTGACTCCGAACATATTCTAATATATAGCTAAGTGTTTATTTGGTTTTAATGATTATACATCTTTCTAATTATTTCTGATTGGACTCAAAAAAGACTCTATGATTTGTGGACCTTCATGTGCCCACATATTTTTGGTATTTTTAGAATTTTCCTATGATACTATGGCGAACCTTCATGTGCTCACATATTTTTGGTATTTTATGACTATATAAAACAGACTCAATAATCGCCTAGCTATAATTACTTGATAACTGGGGGATGCTCCTCCCCTAAGCTAGATGTTTGCAACACTTGGTGTTGGATGATCTTCAGAGTGAGCTAGCCAGTAGTAGTCCTGGTGGGTGCCACTGGTAGACTCTCTCCTTAGTCATAATATTGTTCCTGCATAATTATACTCCAACAAGAAAACCAAAACTCGAGGCTTGAATTTAACGAGGGGTTAGCGATCAGCCAATAAGTAATTGATTATTCTTTTGAGTTGATTTTAAATTGATAGGTTCTAGTAGGATTCTCTTTTTAGGATTTACTGATTTTCTTATGTAGTAATCAAACATGTATGCATGCTATATATTTTTTTATGCCACCACGGAGAATATTTATTCTCATGGGGCTTTAGTTTTTATGATGTAGTAAATAAAGCAGTAAATATATATATTTTGTTGTTTTATATTTAATGTGCAAAAGTGATTGTACTAATAAATGTATTAAAGCAAAATTACTAATAAAAGCTAACTTAATTAAATAACTACCATTGTAACCTTATGGCTAGGGTACGGAATTTAAAGTCTACCGACAGGACTTATATAGAGGAGAATACTTACTCAGCAGGTTTATCGTCTGAGGTTACCTCAGTCAATTCCCCATTTTACGGTGGTGTAGTGGGTGCTTCTTCTTTCTCCTCCCATCTCATTTTTGTCTCTTCTACTTCTCTTTTTTCTAGCTCCAGCTCCTTGTTACACTCCCTCAGGTGTGGTTCTTTTGACTCTTTATCTTTTTTCATCCATTCTTCTAATCATGCGTGGATCTCTTCTTTCTCTGCCTTAGCAATCTGATCCATCCTTTTAGCTTCTGCTTCCCACTCACTCTAGCGTGGTGCTTGTACGGCTTTCCCTTGCTTCTTGTAGCAGTTTTCATACTTCACAATCTTGCCAGGGAATTCCTCCCATACACAGTGAGGCTGGGCAGCCTGCCGGCGGGCTTGGCGTCTTCTCCTGTTGCGTTGCTTCCTGATCTGCTCACAGTTAACAAGTGTTCTAAATTGACAACGCACCTTTCCCGTGGGTAGGTTGAAGTGGATCTGTCCAGACCCGATGTAGATAATAGCATTGGCGGTGTAGAGGAATGGTCTTCCCAAAAGAATAGGTGATTCATCGTCTCCCTGCATGTCAAGAACTAGAAAATCTGCGGGTATGTATTTATCTTGAATTCTTACCATAATGTCCTTAACCACACCTTCAGGGAATCTTAGTGATTGGTCTGCCATCTACAACTGAATATATGTTGGGTATAGAGGTAAATCATTAAATAAATCATCATATACCTTTTTGGACATTACATTGACGCCTGATCTAGTGTCGCAGATGGTGTCGGTAAAAGTGGTGTCTCTGATTGTGCATTCAATGATTGGTACACATAGGTCACCTTTCTTTGTTGGGAATGGTTGGGGAAGCATATAATCATTTTCTATGTTGAGAGCAGTGATTAGTTGAGTAGTTTCTTCAGGTACATGTCGGGGTTTATTCTTCCTCCATCTTCTATTGTTCTTTTCCTTGGATACTGGTTGTTGTTGTTGCTCTTCTTTTTGATGGAATTGCTTCGGGACTGCAGAAGTCTTTAAGATACGATTTTTAAACGAGAATCTCTCTTTTTTGTCCTTGATGGAGAGGACATTTTTGGCATGTTCCGCAAAGATGATGGCTTTGGTTGTGCACAAGAATGGTCGTCCCAAGATAATGGGTGCCTTCTCATCTCCTCCTATCTCCATGATCACGAAGTCAACTGAGACATATGATTGCTCCACTCTGATGATAACTTCTTCTAGCACTCCCTCGGGGTAGCAAATAGACTGATCTGCAAGCTACAAACGCATATTTGTGTACAACAAAGGATCACCTAATATTTTCTCATAAATTATCTTGGGCATTATGTTGACACTTGCGCCGAAATCGCAGATAGCTTCTGGAAAGTTGTGACATCCTATGGAGATAGGAATGACAGGTCTTCCAGGGTCTCCCATCTTCTCAGGTAGTGAGTGATCAATCAACTGTATATCCGCAGGCTCAATTTGGTATTAGGTTGCATTGTGAATATCAACAAGGTTAGCAGTTTCTAAATCTACCGGCTGACCCAGAATCTTAACTTTCTCAAATGGAGGGACAGCAACAGATAGCTGAGCTAATTGTGATTCTATCATTTTATTAAAACTGTGCTGATTCTTTATAGCAGAAGCAAAGGTATCCATTCTAGTATTAATGTTTTCTAAAGCTTTATCATTAGAGGCTACCTTTCTAGACATTTGGTCTAACAATTTAGATTGACCAGCAACTAAATCTCTTAAAGTTGGAAGATTGTAATTATTGTAATTATTATCTTGGTTGTTACCTTGGTAGTTATCTTGTCGAGGTTGCTGATTGCATCCTTGATTTGGCTGGTTCCATCCTTGACCTTGCTGAGGACGATAGTAGGTGTTATTGTTGATGAAGTTCACATCCTCTTGCAGCGTAGGGCAGTTAATAGCTGAATGCCCGTAATCTCCATATTCTTCACAGGTCATGCGAGAATCATTAATATGCTTGACTTCCTTCTTCTCTATATCGAGCTTCTTCATGATGAGGTGTAGCTTGGCAGTGACCATGTCAGTTTCCTTGAGATGATGGATGCCTCCTCCTCTCTTGCGAGGTTGAGTACGTTCTTTATTACAGCTTGGATTTGAGGCCATCTTCTCAACAAGTGCTTTAGCGTCTGGAAGCTTAAGTGACAGGAAAGCTCCTCCCGCTGCAGCATCTAGGTACTCATGGGTGCTAGAGATAAGCCCATAGTAGAAGGTCTGCATCAATAGCCAATCCTCTATCCCATGATGAGGACAGTGTTCAATACAATCTTGAAATCTTTCCCATGCTTCAGTGAATGATTCATCATGTTGTTGTTGAAAGCTTGAAATTTTCCTACGCAGAGCATTCGTCTTGCCTGTAGGAAAGAACTTTGCCAGGAAAGCAATTGAGCATCGGTCCCATGTAGTATTCTTCTCTTTGTTGGTGTAGAACCACTGCTTAGCTTTCCCCAAAAGTGAAAATGGGAAAAGACGGAGTAAAATAGCATCTCTTGGTACTCCTCTGATCGTGAAGGTGCTGCAGATCTCTAGAAAGTGTTGTAAGTGTGCACTTGCATCTTCATGAGCTTTTCCACAAAATTGGCTGGCTTGAACCATGGTGATAAGAGCAGGTTTGAGCTCGAATCCATTCTCCCCAGTGTTGACTGCTGGTCCAGTCCGGATGTTTTCTGTTGTTGGGGCAGAGAACTCGCGCAGTGTCTTGTCAGTCATGTCTTCAAACACAGGAGCTAAATCTTTTCCTAAGCGTTCTTCTTCCAATGTTAGAGCTAGCTCCTCTGATGGACTAGCTTGAGCAGCGATGGGTGTTCTTGATGGTGACTCGAAATTGTCCCTCGCCTCTACAAACTTCTTCCTTATAAGGAGTTTCTCTGGATCGTCAGTGAAGTTGTTTGGAAGAGAAAATCCATTCATTCATCACCCTGCATAAGATAAGTAAATGATAAAAAATAAGGGTGTGCCTATTTGAGTTAGAGATCAATCGGTAATACAATCTTATCCATTATGTATATATGTTATCAATATTTCCTAAGTTTAATGTGCCTTCCCTGGCAACGGTGCCAAAAATGCTTCTTGACATCTACTAACGTCGCCAAATATAACTATATAACTTTTACTACTAGAGACGAGATTAGAGATGTATGGCAATTAATTAACTGGTCATTAGCAACTAGCCACCTATCTATCACCAACATTCTTAGGCATGAACTAGGTTGTCATTCCTAATTATATACGCTAAGAATAAATAAGTTTCATATATTATTCAATGTGACTAGGCAGAAATATATAATATATGAACTAAGAATAATTCTGCAAGCGGACAGGTAATTATACCATTGTAGCATTTTACCTAGAGTCTACCAGGTTGTTGATTTATATTTATACCACTGGGAAGGACTGGATAAACTTTAATCTATTATATTGATAACAACTATATACAATGAATAAGCGGTATTACCGATGTCATTTACTCTGCTCATAACAGGTAGAGGTCACAAGATAATAAAGATAAATAAAGGTGATAAGTATGATCAAGCATCATAAATAAAGGATAAAATGAGAGCATTTCTAGTCATAGTAATAGCTAGCCAATGGATAAACTAAGGAATTGATATCTAAGGTAATTCTATAACTATGTCAATGAATAACTCTAATTAGTGCAATTACATCTAGCAATCATTGTTAGATTAGTCTTATATCATGATCACATGCAAAGGGCATCATCTAGGAAGGATGTGCAAGAGAGTCATCACCCAACTTCACGACCAAGCCTGCTTGCCTACATATGGGTGGTGGACTACAGAGGAATCAACGTAATTGTCACCTACGCGAACTACCACATGACCCGGCACATCAGGGTGCACCGCAGATAAACAGAATATCTAAACACCACGTCTACATATTGTTCATCATCTACCCATCGATCGTATGGATAAACGCTATACGAGCAATTACATGAATTCAATAAGATCAAACCAACTATACTAGACATATAATCAAAGTAGACAATGACTATTGTAATCAAGAACATATAAACTATTAAGAACAATTTTTCCCTAATCATAATGAAGAATACAATAATAGAGAAATAAGTAGAACTATACCGAACTCTGCGCTCGAGACGGATACCGAGGCTCCAGATCCCGCTGAAGAACTAGAACTACTCTACTTCTAATCTAACTAGGTTAGAAATATGAACTAGAAGGCTCTTGATGAATTAGGAGGCTCTTCATGGCTTGACCGAAAACTTGATGGCTTGGATGAATGATGGGATGCCTCCAGGGGGTCTGTGTGAGGGTATAAGCCCGTATACCCGCATAGTCATACTTGGCCCAAGTCTACCGAACAGGCCTGAACTACCAAGGACGCGTCGCCCAAACGATCTCCAGGAGATCGCGTATATCCACCGAGACCTTGGCGGGCACGGAAATAGCTTTCCTAGGATCTAGCCGATTGGTTTCCCAGATCGGCTAGGATTGTAATCTGTTATGTATGGCAAGATCAACTTGTAACTGTAACAGAACCGCCTTAATAATATGGCCCACAGGCACCTATCAAAGTCACTAATGACTTCTGACAGTTGGACCCATGTTCCAAATGATTAAAGCAGCTCTGCCGGGCTACATCAGTACCCGTATTCCGACAGGATCTCCATTGCGATGCCATTACAGAGTTACAACATTTCATAATAAAATACATCAGAGTAAATGCGGAAGATTTAATAGAACTTAGATTACAAAACGAGTTCAAATAGTAATTAAGTGCAGTTATTACAGACCATCTTGAAGTAATAGCAGTAGCATGGAACAACGGTACAACATAAATAGATAAATAGATATGCGAACCCAGCCCACGGATTCTGTCTTTACTCCTCACCACTCTCCTCCTGGATCACGGTGGCACAACAAGGACCAAGGCAGACTTCGGGCTGCGACCCTCCTGCAACGGGGTTAACAAACCCTGAGTACGGGGTACTCCGCAAGACTTACCCGACAAAGTAAAAATATTTGACTCTTGGAATGCAAGGTTATAGGTAAGGCTAGCAGAGATAGGGATTTAGCAGAAGAGCATTACTAATCTATCATAATATTTTATTTTACTTAAATTCAATATTATCATAATTCATTCTTTATCCTCTCTCTAAACATTGATTCTTTATTCTCAAACATCCTACTCTTAGAACCACTTTTCGGTGTAGGGGTGAGGATCATGTCTCCATAACCGAGGAGCACGTCGATTCGAATCAAGTAAAGTAGACCCAGCTGGGGTTCCTATCCACACTGTATATGCAGCACGCCGGCATACATATACCAACCCGTCATCTCAGCTTTTCTATTCCGGAACCGGTCCTGCGCCACCCGAGAAAACGGTACACCTCCAATCCGGGACTCTAACCCACGAGGGTACTCACTATTCTCGCCATCTCTCCACTCCCAGTGCGTGGTTGTCGGTTCCAGCAATAGAGCGACCGGACTCTAGGCTTTCCGTAATGGTATGTGGCTAGTTTGTTCATCATGATCACAACAGGCCGACAACGAACGGTCCCTACTGCTTTCCGCCGGAAACCATGCATTGGGACTCTAACCCAAATACCCTGGAGTCCGCTCGGTTTTCAAATCCCTTTTCCGTTGGTGACGAAAGTTGGGACTCTAACCCAAACAATTGGCCAACCACCCGGAAAACCCATCCATAATGATGATCGTGAACCGGCCAAAGTACCCCAATCATCATACATGGACATATATACCCTTCACTTGATATTTCTTCATAATGATTCTCAAGTTAAAATAATATTTTGCAATTCTATTATTTAAGCATGACTAAGCATTTTGCAATACATTTGAAAACCATTAGGTCATCTTGGTAATGGTAGTCAAGGGTGATAAATGCATCAATTGTTTTCACCACACAACTCCTACCAACTTAATGCAATAGTTTAACTCAAGTGATAAAGCATTTGTAAATAGAGGGTTAAATGCACCGGGGCTTGCCTTGCAGAGCAAACAGAACTGGGGCAGGAGTGGCACAGGCTTCAGGCTCAGGAGCTCCTTCCACTGCCTCCTCTTCAGACACCTCGAGCTTCACCTCCTCAGACACGGGAACTACACGGGTGCAATATTGCATGTATGAATGCGATGCAAAAAGTAAACATGTGCGGAAAAGGAAGCTAACCCTAGCACAACACATCATGACTTCACAATGGTGTCCTAGGTCTTAAATGGGTTGACCTAGAACCACATTTAATCCAAAATCACTTAACACCCCTAAATTCGAATTCTAATTGAATTTTTATTATTTAATAAACCAACATAATTCAATTACAGAAGCAAACTAATTTATTTTGGGACCAAACCTTGCCAACAGTTAGATCTTTACTAGTAACAGTACCAATTAAATTTTTGTGATTTTTGGAATTACCTAGAATTAATTAAAAATGTGCAAAGACCCACTTTCCATTTTATTTATTGATTTTTGACCACTACAGAATGTACCCAAACATGATAAACAATATTTTTATAAAATTCTACACTACATATATAGCATGTGTAAATTATTTCACAATTTTTGGTTGCACAGAATTAATCATGCAAAAATAATAAAACAGGCTACTATTCAAACCAAATTAAAATAGAAAAGCATCCAAAATTCACCGGAAAATAGACAAACCCATTTGGCCCACTCGGCCCACAGACCGGCAGGCCGGCCCAGCAACACCCGGGCTTCCCTTCTCTTCTTCCCCGGACGCTGACAGGCGGGGCCGGCCTGTCAGGTCCTTCTTCCTCCTCCGGCCGAGCGCGCCGCGCGCGAGGCGCACGCGGGCCGGCGCGACCCTCGCCGCCGGCGAGCCAACGGCAACGCGGACACGACCTACGGCTACCCTACGACCTAGCGGTCACCCTAGTACACCTATCCCCGATCCTAGCCGCCTCCGACGGGGTCTATCCCGTCCATGGCGGACGCCAAAGCTCGGCGAGCATGCGCCGGCCACCCGAGACCGGTAAAAGACGAAAGGAGGGCATGGGGAGGATCGGTAGCTCACCCCGGGGCTATTGACGTCTATGGTTGGAGCTGAAACGGGCTAAAGAGGTGAGGTTGACGGCGGCGGCGGACGAAGTGGCTCGGCTCCGGCGGTGACGGCTCGTTCCGACGAACCTAGACCACCACAAGGCCAACCGACGCGCACATGAGAACTAGAACATCACCAAGAAGCTGTAACACGAGGATTTAGGGGCTAAAGCTCACCCGAGAAGCTTGGCCCGCGATCGACCTAGCGGCGGCGCTCCGGCGAACGCACGCGCGCGGCGATGACCACCCTGGAACACCCAGCGCGTTAGAGAGAGCCCCGAGGGCACCAAAGGATGCGCAAGGAACCACTCTACTAACCGGCGAGTTGGAGAGGATGAAGGCCAACGGAGGGCGACGAATTTCTCCGCGAACCGCGGCGAACTCGACGGCGACCGGCGGAGAGAACTGAGTTGGGAGAGGGGGCTCGGGGGGTTAAATAGCGGGGAAAAGCGGTCGGACGCGACGTGGGAGGGTCCGGCGACGTGCTGCGCTCGCAAGGAACAGTGCCCCGGCCCCGGCGCACGCGCTGCGCTGCCGCGCACGCCGGCGACGTGCGCGCCGCGCGGGTACGCTGAAGGTGGCAGATGAACAGTACTCGGGTACAGTACCTGTTGCAATGCAATTCGTCCAAATTGATCCTGAAGATGGCCGAATCTGAGGGAGTGGTCAAAAGGAGATTTGTAGATCTTTAAGTACTGAACAACTTTTGTTTTGGTACCAATTCAAAATTCGGTCAGGATTTGAAAATATTCAAAAGGGGGTAAAAGGTGGTTTTAAATTTCAAACTGTAATTTCAAAATTACTTTTGATTTTTCTGAAGAACTTGAAAATTGGTCAAAATAGAAGTTGTACATCTCATTGAGACCAACAACTTTTATTTAGGAAGTTTTGTCATATTCTCAATAATTTTTGAAATATAGTTTTAAATTCAAATTTTGAAACACTGTTTTGAGCTTAATTCAATTATTTTCAACATAACTTCAAAATCACCCAAAATAGAAGTTGTTCTACATTAAAAACTCTACAACTTTTATTAAGGGACCTACCTCAGATTTGATCAAATTTTAAAAGTACACTTAAGGGCCTTTAATTAGGGTTTTTGGAAAAATTTAAAATCAACAAGAAATAACAACTCAATTAGGGTTCCTTCAAGCACACACAAGAGTTAAACAAGCTAATCACACTATTAGCCCTAATGACAAGCAAATGCACATGATGATATGATGACATGTCATTTTAGTTAACAGTAATACCAGGGGTATTACAGCCTTCCCCCCTAAAGAAATCTCGTCCCGAGATTAGGTAGACAACATTGTTTTTACACAAAGTAGAGGAAAAGAAAATGTAACAGCACATTCAATACACACCCAGAGGCACAAACAAAACACTAGGCGGGGAGAAGTTGCATTTACAGGGTAGCATAGAACTCAGGGAACTTTTCTGCCAGAAAATCCTCTGACTCCCAGGTGGCTTCATCCTCAGATTGCTGACTCCACTGTACTTTGTACCACCTGGTTGAGGTCCTGCGGGTAACACGATCTTTGATGTCAAGGATTCGGACTGGGTACTCTGAGGTTGTCATATCTGGCTCTAACTGAACCCCTTCCACTTCAACTACTTGATCTGGTACTCGCAGACACTGTTTCAACTGTGACACATGGAACACGTTGTGCACTTCTGACATATGCTCTGGCAGCTGTAACCTGTAGGCTACTTTCCCCACACGTTCGATGATCTCAAAGGGTCCAACGAAACGTGGGGCTAGCTTGCCTTTAACTCCAAAACGGCTCACTCCTTTCATTGGTGACACTTTTAGGTACACAAAATCTCCCACTTTAAACTCTAGCGGTCGTCGCCGCTTATCAGCGTAACTTTTCTGCCTAGACTGTGCTATCTTTAAGTTCTCTTGTATCACTCGAACCTTGTCTTCAGCCTCTTTTACCAGATCTACCCCATAGTACCATCTTTCTCCTGGTTCGGACCAATTCAAAGGTGTGCGACATCTTCTACCATACACGGCCTCGAATGGAGCCATTTGGATGCTTTCTTGATAGCTGTTATTATATGAGAATTCGGCCAAGGCCAAACACTCGTCCCACTTGTCCGGGTAATTCAACGCGCAAGCTCTCAACATATCTTCCAATACTTGATTGACTCTCTCAGTCTGCCCATCGGTTTGCGGATGATACGCAGTACTATGCAACAGTTTGGTACCCATTGACTTATGAAAGGCTTGCCAGAAATTTGATAGGAACTGGGTTCCTCTGTCGGAAACAATGGTCCTTGGTACACCATGCAACTTCATAAAATTCTCAATGTAGAGCTTTGCATACATAGATGCCCTGTACTTTTTCTTGACAGGCAGAAAATGAGCTTGTTTTGTCAGACGATCCACAATGACCCAGATGGAATCAAAGCCTCGAGCTGTATTGGGCAATCCCACAATGAAATCCATACTGATATCTTCCCACTTCCATGCTGGTACTGGCAGTGGTTGGAGTTCTCCACCAGGTCTCATGTGAATGGCTTTAACTTTCTGACATGTGTCACACCTTGCCACATACTGAGCAATTTCAATCTTCATCTTGGTCCACCAGAATTTTTGCCTCAAGTCCTGATACATCTTATTGCTCCCTGGATGAATAGAGAATTTTGTGGAGTGGGCTTCATCGAGGATCGCTTGACGTAAATCAGGAATCTTGGGGACAACCAATCGATCCTTGAACCATACCACACCATCGTCATCAACCCTGAGACAGTCGGCCTTGCCGGCTTGGATCTTTTCTTTGATATGCCTGATCCCTTTACTTTTCTTCTGAGCGGCAATGATCTGTTCTCGGATCGAAGTTTCAATTCTAATGTTGGCTATGCTGCCCTGTGGCACCATCTCAATACCCAATTCTTCCAACTCATGACATAAGGTCAGCGCATATGACTTTACATTTAAACAATTGCAGTGAACCTTGCGACTGAGTGCATCGGCGACTACATTTGCCTTGCCAGGGTGGTAGTGTACCTCAATGTCATAGTCTTTGATCAACTCGAGCCATCTTCTTTGCCTCATATTTAGTTCTTCTTGAGTGAAAATATACTTCAGACTCTTGTGATCAGTGTAAATGTTGCAGGTACTTCCCAACAAATAATGACGCCATATCTTTAGTGCATGAACAACGGCTGCCAACTCTAGGTCATGGGTGGGGTAATTTTCTTCATGACGCTTGAGCTGCCGCGAAGCATAGGCGATGACACGGCCCTCTTGCATCAGCACACAGCCAAGACCAGTTCCCGAAGCATCACAATACACATCAAATGGCTTCTCTATATCTGGCTGAGCTAACACCGGTGCAGTAGTCAACAACTCTTTCAACTTTTGGAAAGCTTCTTCACATTCTGGCGACCAGACAAACTTCACTTGATTCTTTAGCAAGTTGGTTATCGGCTTAGATATCCGGGAGAAATCCGGGATAAAGCGACGATAGTAACCTGCCATGCCCATGAAACTACGGACCTGATGTACCGTAGTGGGTGGCTTCCAGTTCAGAATTTCTTCAACTTTGCTTGGATCCACGGACACTCCCTCAGCAGACAGAATGTGACCAAGGAATGGAACTCGGTCCAACCAAAACTCACACTTGCTCAACTTGGCATAAAGTTGGTGCTCTCTTAGGCGGGTTAGGACAATACGGAGGTGGTTAGCATGTTCCTCGGGGGTTTTGGAGTAGACAAGGATATCATCGATGAAAACGACTACAAATTTGTCAAGCTCAGGCATGAACACGGAGTTCATTAGGTACATGAAGTAGGCAGGTGCATTGGTTAGGCCAAAAGACATTACTAGGTATTCGTATAGGCCATATCTGGTGGTGAAAGCTGTTTTAGGAATATCTTGCGGACGGATTTTTATTTGGTGGTATCCCGATCGAAGATCAATCTTTGAAAAGACCTTAGCCCCAGATAACTGGTCAAATAGAAGGTCGATGCGGGGTAATGGGTATTTATTTTTGATGGTGACCTCGTTAAGAGGACGATAATCAATGCACAGCCTGAGAGACTTATCCTTCTTTTTCACGAAAATAGCAGGACAACCCCAAGGTGATGAGCTAGGTCTGATAAAACCCTTGTCCAACAATTCTTGCAACTGAACTTTCAACTCTGCCAGTTCCTTTGGTGGCATCCGGTACGCCCTACGAGATATAGGAGCCGTACCAGGCTTAAGCTCTATGGCAAACTCAACATCACGGTCCGGAGGTAACCCAGGTAACTCCTCTGGAAAAACATCCGGAAACTCACAAACCACTGGAATGTTATGGATTTCCAGGACTGAGGTGGCATTAACTTGCTTCACATTTCTCAAAGGTAAGGGAAGTTGGATGAGAAGTTTGGACTGACTATCAGGTATGTTAACTTTGATTGTCCTATTCAGCACATCAATCACAGCCTTGTGCTGATACATCCAATTCATCCCCAAAATGGCATCTATGTCCTGATCTTTTAGCACTATCATAGTGGTCGGGAACTTTTGCCCTCCCAATTCTATGGGTACCCGAAATACCACTTCCTTAGTACTGATACGCCCTCCGGGCGATTGTATGATAAAATTTTCATTAACCTCCCCAATTTGAATGTCAAGCTTGATGACAAAATTACGGTTGATGAATGAATGTGATGCACCAGAATCAAAGAGTGTAATTGCAGGGTTACCAGCGATAGGGAACCTACCGAGCATGACGGGCTCTCCTTCCGGGATATCAGCGACCTGGGTGTAATACACCTGGCCAGCCTTCTTGACCACCTTGCCCTTCTGGGCCTGCTGCTGCTGTCCACGGTGCTGCCCCTGCTGCTGCTGCTGCTGTCCACCAGCGCCCTTCTGTGCATTCTGATTGGACTGTTTGGGGAAAGGGCAATTGCGGGACCAGTGTCCCATCTGGCCACAGTTGTAGCATGGTTGATTGTAGGTGAACTGTGGTGAGGGGACACGAACGCCAGGGGCATTCGGCTGAGTGGTGTTTTGCTGGTTTGAGGTGTGGGAGGTAGCGGCGGTACGCACAACTACCTGCTGTTGTGGGTACTGTGGGCGGTTGTGGTGGGTGGGATGGTAGATGATTTTCTGGCACTTTTGGCTGCCAGAGAAAACAGCCTTCTTCTTCTTCTTCTCTCCCTGAAGTTGGCGGTCACTTTCTTCAAAAGCGAGCGCGCTGTCAACAGCTTCATGATAGGTACAGTGGCGGTTGTTGGATAAGCTGCGCTGGATCTTGTAGTTCAAGCCTCTAACAAAGCAGCTCCTCTTCTTACCATCAGTATTCACATACTCTGGGGCATACAGAGACAATTGGTTGAACTTGGTCACGTACTCCATCACAGTGGAGTCTCCCTGCCGCAATGCCAGAAACTGGTCAAGCTTCATTCTCATTATCCCTTCAGGGATGTAGTGGGCACGGAATGCAGTGCGAAACTCTGCCCAGGTAAGCTGGTGTCCTGCGGGCTGTGCTGCCAGGAGATTAGCATACCAGGCACTTGCGGGTCCACGCAGCTGCTGTGCTGCGAACTGTGGCTTCTGGATTTCGGTGCAATGGATCAAACCAAACTTCTGCTCCATGGTACGGAGCCAGTCATCCGCCTCAAGCGGCTCATCCGCCTTGGTGAACACCGGTGGACGGGTGTCGGTGAAGTCCACATAGGTAGTTTCCTGGTTCCCATTATTGCGCCCACGGCGCTCTCCACGCTGACCCTGATTCTGAGCGAAAGCATTCGCCGCATTAGCAAGTGCGATAATGGCATCAGCGAGGCTTGGTGGTACGGGTGGTGCCTCTGGAAGACCGTCTTCTCCCTAGTTGCTGGACTGACCACGGGTCTGAACCATCTGTGATTTGCACACTTAACTCAGAACTTGGGCTTGACATTACTAAATAGAAACGGAGTAACAGCACAACTAAAAAAAATTATTACAACACAAGAAACATAGTCTTAGCGACATACAGCACATAGATCCCCAACCACAACTAAAGCTCTAAGGCTCATAAACTACGACATAGAGATACAAGCAACTGCCAACGCTGCAGCACGGGCAACTAGTCGTCGATGACCACGATCTCCTCCTCGACGTCGTCCTCCACCATCTGGTCCTCGGGCTCTGCTGGGTCCTCGGCGAGTGGCACGGGCTCGAAGTAGCCCAACTCCTCGGACTCGCTCTCCTCGTCCTCAGGCCCGACAACCACGCCACCCTCCGGGTCCTCCTCACGGGGAACCAAGATAGGGTTAAGCAGGTTGTTAAGCCTGTGCACCTCTTCATGCAGGGTGTTGATGTACGCCTGCATGTTGCCATTGTGGGCTTCCACCCACTCCACACGCCCAAGGGCGGCCTGCTCGCGCCCCAAAGCCTCGTCTCTCTGCTGGACTGCTACCTGCTCACGCTCCAGCGCTGCCGCCTCCCGCTCCATGGCCGCCTGCGCCTCGGCCTCGACCTGGTGAATCTCTCGGTGCAGGTCGCGGTTGGTGCGCACATCCCGGTAGTGGTTGCGCACAGCTCGGTCAAAGTCCTCCTCCATCAGCCTCGCCTCGGCCTTGAGTGCCCTGATCTCCTCTTTGAGTTCCCTGCGGCTGCGACGACGGCTGCCTGAGCCCTCGCCCTCCTCATGGCTAGGAGCGAGCTGGTGACGAGGAATGCCACGCGGTCCCACCATCTTGCGTGCGGTCAGCTTCGAGCGAGCCAGCTGGACAAATAGAGGGTAAGACAAGATAGAACAGGCTAGCATGAACAGGTTGGTAAATCCTATCCCAAAACCCAAAATTAGGGAGGAAGTTATTAACATGTGAATCAACATGATGCATGATTCGTTCTTACGCAAATTTTAAATCAATGCCGGTAAATAAATATTAATAACATACTTCAGACATAGGGCTTAACAATAATTGATTCTAGCCTTGACTGACTCCGAACATATTCTAATATATAGCTAAGTGTTTATTTGGTTTTAATGATTATACATCTTTCTAATTATTTCTGATTGGACTCAAAAAAGACTCTATGATTTGTGGACCTTCATGTGCCCACATATTTTTGGTATTTTTAGAATTTTCCTATGATACTATGGCGAACCTTCATGTGCTCACATATTTTTGGTATTTTATGACTATATAAAACAGACTCAATAATCGCCTAGCTATAATTACTTGATAACTGGGGGATGCTCCTCCCCTAAGCTAGATGTTTGCAACACTTGGTGTTGGATGATCTTCAGAGTGAGCTAGCCAGTAGTAGTCCTGGTGGGTGCCACTGGTAGACTCTCTCCTTAGTCATAATATTGTTCCTGCATAATTATACTCCAACAAGAAAACCAAAACTCGAGGCTTGAATTTAACGAGGGGTTAGCGATCAGCCAATAAGTAATTGATTATTCTTTTGAGTTGATTTTAAATTGATAGGTTCTAGTAGGATTCTCTTTTTAGGATTTACTGATTTTCTTATGTAGTAATCAAACATGTATGCATGCTATATATTTTTTTATGCCACCACGGAGAATATTTATTCTCATGGGGCTTTAGTTTTTATGATGTAGTAAATAAAGCAGTAAATATATATATTTTGTTGTTTTATATTTAATGTGCAAAAGTGATTGTACTAATAAATGTATTAAAGCAAAATTACTAATAAAAGCTAACTTAATTAAATAACTACCATTGTAACCTTATGGCTAGGGTACGGAATTTAAAGTCTACCGACAGGACTTATATAGAGGAGAATACTTACTCAGCAGGTTTATCGTCTGAGGTTACCTCAGTCAATTCCCCATTTTACGGTGGTGTAGTGGGTGCTTCTTCTTTCTCCTCCCATCTCATTTTTGTCTCTTCTACTTCTCTTTTTTCTAGCTCCAGCTCCTTGTTACACTCCCTCAGGTGTGGTTCTTTTGACTCTTTATCTTTTTTCATCCATTCTTCTAATCATGCGTGGATCTCTTCTTTCTCTGCCTTAGCAATCTGATCCATCCTTTTAGCTTCTGCTTCCCACTCACTCTAGCGTGGTGCTTGTACGGCTTTCCCTTGCTTCTTGTAGCAGTTTTCATACTTCACAATCTTGCCAGGGAATTCCTCCCATACACAGTGAGGCTGGGCAGCCTGCCGGCGGGCTTGGCGTCTTCTCCTGTTGCGTTGCTTCCTGATCTGCTCACAGTTAACAAGTGTTCTAAATTGACAACGCACCTTTCCCGTGGGTAGGTTGAAGTGGATCTGTCCAGACCCGATGTAGATAATAGCATTGGCGGTGTAGAGGAATGGTCTTCCCAAAAGAATAGGTGATTCATCGTCTCCTTGCATGTCAAGAACTAGAAAATCTGCGGGTATGTATTTATCTTGAATTCTTACCATAATGTCCTTAACCACACCTTCAGGGAATCTTAGTGATTGGTCTGCCATCTACAACTGAATATATGTTGGGTATAGAGGTAAATCATTAAATAAATCATCATATACCTTTTTGGACATTACATTGACGCCTGATCTAGTGTCGCAGATGGTGTCGGTAAAAGTGGTGTCTCTGATTGTGCATTCAATGATTGGTACACATAGGTCACCTTTCTTTGTTGGGAATGGTTGGGGAAGCATATAATCATTTTCTATGTTGAGAGCAGTGATTAGTTGAGTAGTTTCTTCAGGTACATGTCGGGGTTTATTCTTCCTCCATCTTCTATTGTTCTTTTCCTTGGATACTGGTTGTTGTTGTTGCTCTTCTTTTTGATGGAATTGCTTCGGGACTGCAGAAGTCTTTAAGATACGATTTTTAAACGAGAATCTCTCTTTTTTGTCCTTGATGGAGAGGACATTTTTGGCATGTTCCGCAAAGATGATGGCTTTGGTTGTGCACAAGAATGGTCGTCCCAAGATAATGGGTGCCTTCTCATCTCCTCCTATCTCCATGATCACGAAGTCAACTGAGACATATGATTGCTCCACTCTGATGATAACTTCTTCTAGCACTCCCTCGGGGTAGCAAATAGACTGATCTGCAAGCTGCAAACGCATATTTGTGTACAACAAAGGATCACCTAATATTTTCTCATAAATTATCTTGGGCATTATGTTGACACTTGCGCCGAAATCGCAGATAGCTTCTGGAAAGTTGTGACATCCTATGGAGATAGGAATGACAGGTCTTCCAGGGTCTCCCATCTTCTCAGGTAGTGAGTGATCAATCAACTGTATATCCGCAGGCTCAATTTGGTATTAGGTTGCATTGTGAATATCAACAAGGTTAGCAGTTTCTAAATCTACCGGCTGACCCAGAATCTTAACTTTCTCAAATGGAGGGACAGCAACAGATAGCTGAGCTAATTGTGATTCTATCATTTTATTAAAACTGTGCTGATTCTTTATAGCAGAAGCAAAGGTATCCATTCTAGTATTAATGTTTTCTAAAGCTTTATCATTAGAGGCTACCTTTCTAGACATTTGGTCTAACAATTTAGATTGACCAGCAACTAAATCTCTTAAAGTTGGAAGATTGTAATTATTGTAATTATTATCTTGGTTGTTACCTTGGTAGTTATCTTGTCGAGGTTGCTGATTGCATCCTTGATTTGGCTGGTTCCATCCTTGACCTTGCTGAGGACGATAGTAGGTGTTATTGTTGATGAAGTTCACATCCTCTTGCAGCGTAGGGCAGTTAATAGCTGAATGCCCGTAATCTCCATATTCTTCACAGGTCATGCGAGAATCATTAATATGCTTGACTTCCTTCTTCTCTATATCGAGCTTCTTCATGATGAGGTGTAGCTTGGCAGTGACCATGTCAGTTTCCTTGAGATGATGGATGCCTCCTCCTCTCTTGCGAGGTTGAGTACGTTCTTTATTACAGCTTGGATTTGAGGCCATCTTCTCAACAAGTGCTTTAGCGTCTGGAAGCTTAAGTGACAGGAAAGCTCCTCCCGCTGCAGCATCTAGGTACTCATGGGTGCTAGAGATAAGCCCATAGTAGAAGGTCTGCATCAATAGCCAATCCTCTATCCCATGATGAGGACAGTGTTCAATACAATCTTGAAATCTTTCCCATGCTTCAGTGAATGATTCATCATGTTGTTGTTGAAAGCTTGAAATTTTCCTACGCAGAGCATTCGTCTTGCCTGTAGGAAAGAACTTTGCCAGGAAAGCAATTGAGCATCGGTCCCATGTAGTATTCTTCTCTTTGTTGGTGTAGAACCACTGCTTAGCTTTCCCCAAAAGTGAAAATGGGAAAAGACGGAGTAAAATAGCATCTCTTGGTACTCCTCTGATCGTGAAGGTGCTGCAGATCTCTAGAAAGTGTTGTAAGTGTGCACTTGCATCTTCATGAGCTTTTCCACAAAATTGGCTGGCTTGAACCATGGTGATAAGAGCAGGTTTGAGCTCGAATCCATTCTCCCCAGTGTTGACTGCTGGTCCAGTCCGGATGTTTTCTGTTGTTGGGGCAGAGAACTCGCGCAGTGTCTTGTCAGTCATGTCTTCAAACACAGGAGCTAAATCTTTTCCTAAGCGTTCTTCTTCCAATGTTAGAGCTAGCTCCTCTGATGGACTAGCTTGAGCAGCGATGGGTGTTCTTGATGGTGACTCGAAATTGTCCCTCGCCTCTACAAACTTCTTCCTTATAAGGAGTTTCTCTGGATCGTCAGTGAAGTTGTTTGGAAGAGAAAATCCATTCATTCATCACCCTGCATAAGATAAGTAAATGATAAAAAATAAGGGTGTGCCTATTTGAGTTAGAGATCAATCGGTAATACAATCTTATCCATTATGTATATATGTTATCAATATTTCCTAAGTTTAATGTGCCTTCCCTGGCAACGGTGCCAAAAATGCTTCTTGACATCTACTAACGTCGCCAAATATAACTATATAACTTTTACTACTAGAGACGAGATTAGAGATGTATGGCAATTAATTAACTGGTCATTAGCAACTAGCCACCTATCTATCACCAACATTCTTAGGCATGAACTAGGTTGTCATTCCTAATTATATACGCTAAGAATAAATAAGTTTCATATATTATTCAATGTGACTAGGCAGAAATATATAATATATGAACTAAGAATAATTCTGCAAGCGGACAGGTAATTATACCATTGTAGCATTTTACCTAGAGTCTACCAGGTTGTTGATTTATATTTATACCACTGGGAAGGACTGGATAAACTTTAATCTATTATATTGATAACAACTATATACAATGAATAAGCGGTATTACCGATGTCATTTACTCTGCTCATAACAGGTAGAGGTCACAAGATAATAAAGATAAATAAAGGTGATAAGTATGATCAAGCATCATAAATAAAGGATAAAATGAGAGCATTTCTAGTCATAGTAATAGCTAGCCAATGGATAAACTAAGGAATTGATATCTAAGGTAATTCTATAACTATGTCAATGAATAACTCTAATTAGTGCAATTACATCTAGCAATCATTGTTAGATTAGTCTTATATCATGATCACATGCAAAGGGCATCATCTAGGAAGGATGTGCAAGAGAGTCATCACCCAACTTCACGACCAAGCCTGCTTGCCTACATATGGGTGGTGGACTACAGAGGAATCAACGTAATTGTCACCTACGCGAACTACCACATGACCCGGCACATCAGGGTGCACCGCAGATAAACAGAATATCTAAACACCACGTCTACATATTGTTCATCATCTACCCATCGATCGTATGGATAAACGCTATACGAGCAATTACATGAATTCAATAAGATCAAACCAACTATACTAGACATATAATCAAAGTAGACAATGACTATTGTAATCAAGAACATATAAACTATTAAGAACAATTTTTCCCTAATCATAATGAAGAATACAATAATAGAGAAATAAGTAGAACTATACCGAACTCTGCGCTCGAGACGGATACCGAGGCTCCAGATCCCGCTGAAGAACTAGAACTACTCTACTTCTAATCTAACTAGGTTAGAAATATGAACTAGAAGGCTCTTGATGAATTAGGAGGCTCTTCATGGCTTGACCGAAAACTTGATGGCTTGGATGAATGATGGGATGCCTCCAGGGGGTCTGTGTGAGGGTATAAGCCCGTATACCCGCATAGTCATACTTGGCCCAAGTCTACCGAACAGGCCTGAACTACCAAGGACGCGTCGCCCAAACGATCTCCAGGAGATCGCGTATATCCACCGAGACCTTGGCGGGCACGGAAATAGCTTTCCTAGGATCTAGCCGATTGGTTTCCCAGATCGGCTAGGATTGTAATCTGTTATGTATGGCAAGATCAACTTGTAACTGTAACAGAACCGCCTTAATAATATGGCCCACAGGCACCTATCAAAGTCACTAATGACTTCTGACAGTTGGACCCATGTTCCAAATGATTAAAGCAGCTCTGCCGGGCTACATCAGTACCCGTATTCCGACAGGATCTCCATTGCGATGCCATTACAGAGTTACAACATTTCATAATAAAATACATCAGAGTAAATGCGGAAGATTTAATAGAACTTAGATTACAAAACGAGTTCAAATAGTAATTAAGTGCAGTTATTACAGACCATCTTGAAGTAATAGCAGTAGCATGGAACAACGGTACAACATAAATAGATAAATAGATATGCGAACCCAGCCCACGGATTCTGTCTTTACTCCTCACCACTCTCCTCCTGGATCACGGTGGCACAACAAGGACCAAGGCAGACTTCGGGCTGCGACCCTCCTGCAACGGGGTTAACAAACCCTGAGTACGGGGTACTCCGCAAGACTTACCCGACAAAGTAAAAATATTTGACTCTTGGAATGCAAGGTTATAGGTAAGGCTAGCAGAGATAGGGATTTAGCAGAAGAGCATTACTAATCTATCATAATATTTTATTTTACTTAAATTCAATATTATCATAATTCATTCTTTATCCTCTCTCTAAACATTGATTCTTTATTCTCAAACATCCTACTCTTAGAACCACTTTTCGGTGTAGGGGTGAGGATCATGTCTCCATAACCGAGGAGCACGTCGATTCGAATCAAGTAAAGTAGACCCAGCTGGGGTTCCTATCCACACTGTATATGCAGCACGCCGGCATACATATACCAACCCGTCATCTCAGCTTTTCTATTCCGGAACCGGTCCTGCGCCACCCGAGAAAACGGTACACCTCCAATCCGGGACTCTAACCCACGAGGGTACTCACTATTCTCGCCATCTCTCCACTCCCAGTGCGTGGTTGTCGGTTCCAGCAATAGAGCGACCGGACTCTAGGCTTTCCGTAATGGTATGTGGCTAGTTTGTTCATCATGATCACAACAGGCCGACAACGAACGGTCCCTACTGCTTTCCGCCGGAAACCATGCATTGGGACTCTAACCCAAATACCCTGGAGTCCGCTCGGTTTTCAAATCCTTTTTCCGTTGGTGACGAAAGTTGGGACTCTAACCCAAACAATTGGCCAACCACCCGGAAAACCCATCCATAATGATGATCGTGAACCGGCCAAAGTACCCCAATCATCATACATGGACATATATACCCTTCACTTGATATTTCTTCATAATGATTCTCAAGTTAAAATAATATTTTGCAATTCTATTATTTAAGCATGACTAAGCATTTTGCAATACATTTGAAAATCATTAGGTCATCTTGGTAATGGTAGTCAAGGGTGATAAATGCATCAATTGTTTTCACCACACAACTCCTACCAACTTAATGCAATAGTTTAACTCAAGTGATAAAGCATTTGTAAATAGAGGGTTAAATGCACCGGGGCTTGCCTTGCAGAGCAAACAGAACTGGGGCAGGAGTGGCACAGGCTTCAGGCTCAGGAGCTCCTTCCACTGCCTCCTCTTCAGACACCTCGAGCTTCACCTCCTCAGACACGGGAACTACACGGGTGCAATATTGCATGTATGAATGCGATGCAAAAAGTAAACATGTGCGGAAAAGGAAGCTAACCCTAGCACAACACATCATGACTTCACAATGGTGTCCTAGGTCTTAAATGGGTTGACCTAGAACCACATTTAATCCAAAATCACTTAACACCCCTAAATTCGAATTCTAATTGAATTTTTATTATTTAATAAACCAACATAATTCAATTACAGAAGCAAACTAATTTATTTTGGGACCAAACCTTGCCAACAGTTAGATCTTTACTAGTAACAGTACCAATTAAATTTTTGTGATTTTTGGAATTACCTAGAATTAATTAAAAATGTGCAAAGACCCACTTTCCATTTTATTTATTGATTTTTGACCACTACAGAATGTACCCAAACATGATAAACAATATTTTTATAAAATTCTACACTACATATATAGCATGTGTAAATTATTTCACAATTTTTGGTTGCACAGAATTAATCATGCAAAAATAATAAAACAGGCTACTATTCAAACCAAATTAAAATAGAAAAGCATCCAAAATTCACCGGAAAATAGACAAACCCATTTGGCCCACTCGGCCCACAGACCGGCAGGCCGGCCCAGCAACACCCGGGCTTCCCTTCTCTTCTTCCCCGGACGCTGACAGGCGGGGCCGGCCTGTCAGGTCCTTCTTCCTCCTCCGGCCGAGCGCGCCGCGCGCGAGGCGCACGCGGGCCGGCGCGACCCTCGCCGCCGGCGAGCCAACGGCAACGCGGACACGACCTACGGCTACCCTACGACCTAGCGGTCACCCTAGTACACCTATCCCCGATCCTAGCCGCCTCCGACGGGGTCTATCCCGTCCATGGCGGACGCCAAAGCTCGGCGAGCATGCGCCGGCCACCCGAGACCGGTAAAAGACGAAAGGAGGGCATGGGGAGGATCGGTAGCTCACCCCGGGGCTATTGACGTCTATGGTTGGAGCTGAAACGGGCTAAAGAGGTGAGGTTGACGGCGGCGGCGGACGAAGTGGCTCGGCTCCGGCGGTGACGGCTCGTTCCGACGAACCTAGACCACCACAAGGCCAACCGACGCGCACATGAGAACTAGAACATCACCAAGAAGCTGTAACACGAGGATTTAGGGGCTAAAGCTCACCCGAGAAGCTTGGCCCGCGATCGACCTAGCGGCGGCGCTCCGGCGAACGCACGCGCGCGGCGATGACCACCCTGGAACACCCAGCGCGTTAGAGAGAGCCCCGAGGGCACCAAAGGATGCGCAAGGAACCACTCTACTAACCGGCGAGTTGGAGAGGATGAAGGCCAACGGAGGGCGACGAATTTCTCCGCGAACCGCGGCGAACTCGACGGCGACCGGCGGAGAGAACTGAGTTGGGAGAGGGGGCTCGGGGGGTTAAATAGCGGGGAAAAGCGGTCGGACGCGACGTGGGAGGGTCCGGCGACGTGCTGCGCTCGCAAGGAACAGTGCCCCGGCCCCGGCGCACGCGCTGCGCTGCCGCGCACGCCGGCGACGTGCGCGCCGCGCGGGTACGCTGAAGGTGGCAGATGAACAGTACTCGGGTACAGTACCTGTTGCAATGCAATTCGTCCAAATTGATCCTGAAGATGGCCGAATCTGAGGGAGTGGTCAAAAGGAGATTTGTAGATCTTTAAGTACTGAACAACTTTTGTTTTGGTACCAATTCAAAATTCGGTCAGGATTTGAAAATATTCAAAAGGGGGTAAAAGGTGGTTTTAAATTTCAAACTGTAATTTCAAAATTACTTTTGATTTTTCTGAAGAACTTGAAAATTGGTCAAAATAGAAGTTGTACATCTCATTGAGACCAACAACTTTTATTTAGGAAGTTTTGTCATATTCTCAATAATTTTTGAAATATAGTTTTAAATTCAAATTTTGAAACACTGTTTTGAGCTTAATTCAATTATTTTCAACATAACTTCAAAATCACCCAAAATAGAAGTTGTTCTACATTAAAAACTCTACAACTTTTATTAAGGGACCTACCTCAGATTTGATCAAATTTTAAAAGTACACTTAAGGGCCTTTAATTAGGGTTTTTGGAAAAATTTAAAATCAACAAGAAATAACAACTCAATTAGGGTTCCTTCAAGCACACACAAGAGTTAAACAAGCTAATCACACTATTAGCCCTAATGACAAGCAAATGCACATGATGATATGATGACATGTCATTTTAGTTAACAGTAATACCAGGGGTATTACAGCCTTCCCCCCTAAAGAAATCTCGTCCCGAGATTAGGTAGACAACATTGTTTTTACACAAAGTAGAGGAAAAGAAAATGTAACAGCACATTCAATACACACCCAGAGGCACAAACAAAACACTAGGCGGGGAGAAGTTGCATTTACAGGGTAGCATAGAACTCAGGGAACTTTTCTGCCAGAAAATCCTCTGACTCCCAGGTGGCTTCATCCTCAGATTGCTGACTCCACTGTACTTTGTACCACCTGGTTGAGGTCCTGCGGGTAACACGATCTTTGATGTCAAGGATTCGGACTGGGTACTCTGAGGTTGTCATATCTGGCTCTAACTGAACCCCTTCCACTTCAACTACTTGATCTGGTACTCGCAGACACTGTTTCAACTGTGACACATGGAACACGTTGTGCACTTCTGACATATGCTCTGGCAGCTGTAACCTGTAGGCTACTTTCCCCACACGTTCGATGATCTCAAAGGGTCCAACGAAACGTGGGGCTAGCTTGCCTTTAACTCCAAAACGGCTCACTCCTTTCATTGGTGACACTTTTAGGTACACAAAATCTCCCACTTTAAACTCTAGCGGTCGTCGCCGCTTATCAGCGTAACTTTTCTGCCTAGACTGTGCTATCTTTAAGTTCTCTTGTATCACTCGAACCTTGTCTTCAGCCTCTTTTACCAGATCTACCCCATAGTACCATCTTTCTCCTGGTTCGGACCAATTCAAAGGTGTGCGACATCTTCTACCATACACGGCCTCGAATGGAGCCATTTGGATGCTTTCTTGATAGCTGTTATTATATGAGAATTCGGCCAAGGCCAAACACTCGTCCCACTTGTCCGGGTAATTCAACGCGCAAGCTCTCAACATATCTTCCAATACTTGATTGACTCTCTCAGTCTGCCCATCGGTTTGCGGATGATACGCAGTACTATGCAACAGTTTGGTACCCATTGACTTATGAAAGGCTTGCCAGAAATTTGATAGGAACTGGGTTCCTCTGTCGGAAACAATGGTCCTTGGTACACCATGCAACTTCATAAAATTCTCAATGTAGAGCTTTGCATACATAGATGCCCTGTACTTTTTCTTGACAGGCAGAAAATGAGCTTGTTTTGTCAGACGATCCACAATGACCCAGATGGAATCAAAGCCTCGAGCTGTATTGGGCAATCCCACAATGAAATCCATACTGATATCTTCCCACTTCCATGCTGGTACTGGCAGTGGTTGGAGTTCTCCACCAGGTCTCATGTGAATGGCTTTAACTTTCTGACATGTGTCACACCTTGCCACATACTGAGCAATTTCAATCTTCATCTAATCTACTAGCAATACAACACAGCAACATACAGGACGTAGGTTATTACGCCTCGTGGCGGCCTGAACCTGTCTAAATCTCCGTCTCGCACGAATTGTGCTCCCTCGTTCGTCTCAGGCGCACCCTCACCGTCTCATCTACTATCGCGGGCATACCCTTCGGTAGACTATCGCCGGTATTCCGTCAACAGTTGGCGCGCCAGGTAGGGGGTGTGCCACCTGATTCCATGGCGAACAAGGTGATTTTTTCAAGCTCCATCGAGCTCCCGACGCCGGGCCAGATCTTCACGGTGGGATCCATCACATGGGTCGTCTGCGCGAACGGCGAAGGGGTGATTCTGGACGCAGCCCAGATCCCCTCCGTGTCTCCTCCGACGAAGAGGCTGCCACGCTACGTTAGGAAAAACATCAACAACGATGACCTGATCGGATCTATAGATCGGGTCACCAAGAAGCTGTCAGAGGGACTCCAAATCCTGGAGTCCGTGTCGTCCATAACGCATCGCCCCTCATCGCCGTCCCACGACACAACACTGGTCATCACCGTCACACCTCTCGAGCGCATCGTCGAGGAGCGACCTCGAGGGGACCGTCCTCCGAACGGCTACTTGCCGTTCGGTCTACAAAACGCAGCTTCCAGCTTCGCTCAGACGCTGCGTCGACACGTCGGCACCAACTCCTTCATCATCCCCGACAACGTCCGCCCCGACAATGATGATTAAGAGGGTGGCCTTCCCGCCGATCTGCCCCCATCAAGCAATTCTTTGGGGGACCGGTCCTTGCCATCAGCAACGACAGTGACCCGCCGCCCAATGAGACCGAAGAAACCCGAGCAGCCCGCGAGGCAAAGAACGCCGATCGCAGACGATGCCACGAGCAGCAAGCTGAAGTGAGGAGGACTGCGGTGAGGAATCTGGAGCCTGAATTTTGCATGCTCGGGCAGTACGAGGTCTGCACGACTCCAAGCGCCAATGTCACCGTCGCGATCATCGAGGCCAAGAGGCTACCCCAGACTCCAGAGCTCGGACGGCTCACTGCTCTTCTCCAAGCAACTCAGGTCCAGATCAACGAAGGAAGACAAGCACCATCTCATAGCATGGCATCTGCTACAGAGCTCGTCGGCGAAGATGGTGAGATGTCTCGCGGTGGTCGGAGACCTCATCAGCGAGACGGCAACCAAGAGGTGAACCAATCCGACCTCCACGCAAAACTGAAGATCAAAGACCTATGCGGCCGCATTGAGAACAGGAGAGAAGCCAGACACTCAGCAGAGGCCGAGCGACGAAGAGAGTATGATCAGACGCACGGCTTCCCCAACGACAAGACCGCCCCGGAACTGCCATTCACGCCGGCACTCCGAGCAGTTGTCTGGCCTCCTAACTTCAAAGTTGTCGGCGTCAAGACTTATGACGGAAGAGCCGATCCCAACAAATGGCTCAACGTCTACGAGATCGCCGTCCAAGCCGCCGGTGGAAACAGGGATGTGATGGCCAACTACCTCCCGGTCATGCTCAGTGCCTCCGCCAACAACTGGCTTCATAGTTTGAGGCCGAACTCCATCGACACTTGGGATCAGTTGAAGGAGCAGTTCGTCAATAACTACCGTGCCACCTGCAAGCAACCGGGCACGAAGTATGATCTTGAAAGGCTCCGGCAAGGCTCTTGGGACTCCCTGCGAGAATACATCCGGCACTTCTCGGAAATCAGAAACGACATCCCCGACATCACAGATGCAGAAGCCATCTCCGCGTTTATGCGCGGCCTGAGGCCCGACGAGGAACTGCGGAAGAAATTATACCGCACCAGCCCGACCACCGTCGCCGAGATGCTACGCATCGCCAACAAATACGCCGATGGAAACGACGCAGCTCATCACTCTATTCACAGTCGCCTCCGCTTCCCCGACCAGTCGCGGCACCAAGAAGAAGGCCACTGAACTGATCGGCGCCAGGATGATCGAGCTCCTCGGAGAGACTACCGCCGCGATAGCCGCGACCACCGACGACACCTAGAACATCGCCGCTATGACGAACCCGAGAGCTCCAGGGCTGGAGAGAGGCGCCGCCACTACCAAGTTTACAACACCTGACCAACCCCAAAGCGCAATTATGAGGAGGCCTACTCCAAGCTCCTCGACGCCCAGTGCCCCGTCCACAGGCACCACAAGCACACCGTGAGGGAGTGCGAGGGTTTCTCCAGGAAGTTCCATGTAGAAGAGAAGAAGAAGGCTCGCGTAGAGTCTGACAGGGACCGGCACGACGACAGCGACAAGCCTCCAGGCTTCACTGACGCACATCGAACCGTTTCCACCATCATCGGTGGTCGCGCCGCCATCGAGTCAAAGAGGGAGCAGAAACTCGTCAATAGATGTGTCAACTCCGTTGCCAATTCTGACAGCGCGATCGCTGATCCAAGGCTTCCTCCTTGGTCGCACCAAGACATCACCTTCAGCAGGGCCGACCAATGGACCCAGATTCCGTACTTGGGTCGCTTCCCATAGATCGTCGATCCGGTCATACGCACGACGCGTTTCCGGAAGGTGCTAATCGACGGCGGCAGCGGCCTCAACATCCTGTTCTCCGGAGTTGCCAAGGAACTCGGGCTGAAAGAAGAAGACCTGCGGCCAACATCGGCCCCCTTCTGGGGTATCGTCCCGGGACAGCCGTCATATCCTCGAGGACAGATAAACCTCCCGGTCCAGTTCGGGCACCCACAGTGCTTCCGCATCGAGCACATCGACTTCTTGGTGGCCGACTTCGACGCCGCATATCATGCTATCCTCGACCGACCAGCTCTGGCGAAATTCGGGGCCATCCTCAACTACACCTACCTCGTCATGAAGATGCCAGCGGAGAACGGCGTCCTTTCCATTCGCGCCGACCTCCAAGTTGCATATGCTTGCGAGCGGGAGGCCATTGCCATGGTTGAAGCTGTCGAAGAATCCATACTCATGAACATCTGTGCCGCGGACGCAAGGCAAGTAGCTCCAGAAGACCAAGTCATCCCAGAGAAGACCCCACCAAGATCAGCCACCAAGAACAAGGAAACGAAGGAGGTTATCCTGGTCCCCGGTGAGCCAAACAAGACTACTCGCATCAGGGCCGACCTCGATCCTAAATAGGAAGACGCGGTCGTCAGCTTCCTAAGGGAGCACGTAAGCACTTTCGCATGGAAACCAGCGGATATGCCCGGCGTTCCCAGGAAGTTGATCGAGCACTCCTTGAATGTCTCGAAGACCGCCAAGCCAACCAAGCAGAAGCTCCGGCGATTCTCTCCAGACAAGAAGGAGGCCATTAGGGTAGAGATAGCTCGGCTCCTAGCTGCCGGCTTCATCAGAGAGGTGTATCACCCTGATTGGGTAGCCAATCCGGTGCTTGTAAGAAAAAAGAATAATGAATGGAGAATGTGCATTGATTACACCGATCTCAATAAACACTGCCCTAAAGACCCCTTCGGTCTTCCACGAATCGACGAAGTCGTCGACTCAACAGCAGGTTGCGAGCTACTCAGCTTCCTCGACTGCTACTCCGGATACCACCAGATCGCTTTGAAGGAAGAAGACCAAGAGAAGACATCTTTCATCACCCCTTTCGGGGCTTATTGCTACAAGACCATGTCTTTCAGATTGAAGAATGCTGGAGCAACCTACCAACGGGCGATTCAAGCTTGTCTCGACGACCTTATGCCCGACGTCGCTGCCGCATACGTTGATGATGACGTCGTCATCAAGACTCGGACGGCTGAAGACCTCATCTCCAACCTCGAAGCAGTTTTCGAGAAGCTGGACAAATTCCAATGGAAGCTTAATCCAGGCAAGTGTATCTTCGGCGTCCGATTTGGCAACTTGCTCGGTAACATCGTCAGCAAGCAAGGCATCCTCCCCAATCTGGAGAAGATCAACGCGGTTATGAGGATGAAGCCTCCGACTAATGTCAAAGATGTGCAAAAGTTCACCGGGTGCATGGCGGCCCTTAGCCGTTTCATCTCCAGACTGGGCGAGAAAGGCCTCCCATTCTTCAAGTTACTAAAAGCTGGCGAGAAGTTCACCTGGTCGGAAGAGGCAGATACGGCCTTTAGAGAACTCAAACGCTTCTTGACGAGTCCTCCGCTTCTCACAGCTCCTAAAAAGGACGAAACATTGCTGATCTACATCGCAGCGACTAATAACATCGTTAGCACTGCCATCGTCGTTGAACGAGAAGAAGATGGTCACGCCTATCCGGTCCAGCGACCAGTTTACTTCATCAGTGAAGTCCTCAACGAGTCCTTGACCCGTTACCCAACGGTGCAGAAATTGATATACGCTGTTCTTGTCACCTCAAGAAAGCTTCGTCACTATTTTGAAGGATATTCCATAGCAGTAATCTCTGAATACCCCTTGGGTAGCGTCCTCCGGAACAAAGACGCCAACGGCCGGATCCTAAAATGGGCAGTAGAGCTAGGAACATACTCCATTGATTTCCGCAGCCGAATAACAGTCAAGTCGCAGGTACTCACCGACTTCATAGCTGAATGGACAGAGATGCAAGAGTCTCCGCATCCGGCACAGGAAGAGTATTGGACAATGTTCTTCGACGGGTCCCTTAGCATCAGTGGCGCCGGAGCTAGAGTATTCCGTATATCGCCCTCCGGTGAGCGCCTCCGTTACGTCTTGAGAATTCACTTGCCTTGCACGGTCTCCAGATAACCTCCGAGCTCGGCATCCGTCGCATCATGGTCTACGGGGACTCGGCCCTGGTCATCAACCAGGTTAACAAGGACTGGGACTGCAACAATAAAAAAATGGACTCCTACGTCGCCGCAATCAGAAAAATCGAAGCGAAATTCCTCGGAATAGAATTCCATCATATCATTCGAACCGAAAATCAGGCGGCCGACGAGTTGTCAAAGCTCGGATCATCCCGGTCCGACGTCCCCGCCGGCGTTTTTATCCAGGATCTGTTCAACCCCCCATACAGACTGATGGCGATACCAGCAGCTCTGTAACCGACCAGATAGTGGCATATATTCCAACCCCTGAAAAGGACTGGAGAACCCAGTTCATTGATTACCTACTGGAAGCAAGGGTCCCCGAAGATAGGACAGAAGCCGAGCGTCTGGTAAGAAGATCCAAAAGCTATGTCCTAGTCGACAGCAAACTCATGCGCAAGAATACCAGGAGCGAAGTCCTACAAAAATGCGTCCTACGGGAAGAGGGTCTCAGGATCCTTCATGAGGCTCATAGTGGCATGTGCGGCAATCATGCGGCTTCACGTACTCTGATCGGCAAGATTTTCCGAGCAGGTTTCTATTGTCCAACAGCAGTCCAAGACGCCGATAAGAAAGTCAGAGAATGCGAGGCATGCCAATTCTTTGCCAAGCAGACACATGTACCAGCCCAAGAGTTACAGACCATCCCTGCATCGTGGCCTTTCACCACATGGGGACTGGACATGGTTGGTCCATTTAAAACGGCAAGAGGGGGATTTCGCTCCATCTATGTCGCTATCGATAAGTTTTCCAAGTGGATCGAGTACAAGCCGTTAGTCAAGGCTACGGCAGCCAAAGCAGCAGAGTTCTTCAAGGACATCTCCTATCGTTTCGGGCTTCCGAACAGCATCATCACCGACCTGGGATCAACATTTACTGGAAGTGATTCCTGGGACTTCTGCGAAGAAAGAAGCATATCCGTCAAATATGTGTCCGTGGCTCATCCTAGAGCCAACGGCCAGGTGGAGAGGGCAAACGGTATGCTGCTCGACGCCCTCAATAAGCGTCTCCATGCAGTCGTGGATAGAAGCCCAGGCAACTGGATTGACGAATTACCGGCGGTGATCTGGGGACTTCGGACTCAACCCAGCCGGAACACAGGCGTATCGCCGTATTTTATGGTGTATGGCTCGGAGGCAGTACTACCTGCAGATGTAATCTATCGATCTCCAAGGGTTGAGGCGTACGAAGAAGTCCACTCCAACGAGGCCAGAGCAGACGAAGTCGACAAGCTAGAGGAAGAACGCCTGATCTCCTGTGTACGAACAGCTAAATATCTAGAAGGGATCAGGCGATATTACAATCGCAATGTCAACGGCAGAGCCTTTGCAGTCGGCGACCTCGTTCTCCGGCGGAAGCAGAGCAAGGAGGGGATGCATAAACTATCATCTCCCTAGGAGGGGCCATACATGGTAAAGGCAGTTACTCGACCAGGCGCATATAGGCTCTCCGACCTAGACGGCGTCGACATCCCCAACTCCTGGAACATCGAGCACCTGTGACGCTTCTACCCCTGATCTAGGGATCAAACCAGATATGTGTATTTTCATTTTATTATAAACAAGGGCAATACATTGTTATTTTTGATATTTTTGCCTCCATTACATTTTGTACAGCTAAACGTCTTCGACAATGTGTAAGCCCCACCACTGCTCGGGCAGCACGTCTTCGCCTACGCGTAAGTCCCGCCACTGCTCGGGCAGCATGTCTTCGACTATGCGTAAACCCCGTCACTGCTCGGGCAGCACGTCTTCGCCTATGCGTAAGTCCCACCACTGCTCGGGCCGCACGTCTTCACCTGTGCGTAAGCCCCGCCACTGCTCAGGCAGCACGATTTCACCAATGCGTAACCCCCACACCCGCCGGGCAGCATCTGATTCGACACCGCATAAGCCCTAAAAATGATAGGCCGCCTAACTACGACACTTCAGCGACCGCCCCGATATATCGGGTAGCCTTCGCCCACGATAAGCGTAACCCCCGCCTAGCGCGGGCAGCTTCGCCACCACGTAAGCCCCAGGGACGCCTGGGCCGTTAAGTCTTCGCTAACACGTAAGCCCCGAGGACGCTTGGGCAGTTTAGCAGCATCTCCAAAAGCCCCGGCAAAAGCACGGGCGACACGCAGGGCGTGTAGGATTATTCGTCGACCATACAAGACCTCGACCAATGTCGGGCGTCTCAATTCAAATCCCGTCGGTGGGAAAAAGCTGAACATCAGCAATCAACATCTTGGCGGCTTCCCTAGCCTCTTCTTAAAGCTGGTCTTCCTGCTCTTCGGTGGTTCCCCGCGCATACCCGGTCTGCACTCGGTCGTTCTTCACTCCTGGGTAGTGCGATCGGACGACTCCAAGCACATGGGCGGCCACATTTTCAGCAGCATCCACGCAGAAGTCCTTAAAGAATCGAAGAGCCTCCCGTCCATGTTGCATGATGTCGAGGACACCAGGACCTTCGGCAGGCGGTACGGCGGGTGCATACTCAATGATGTCAAGCACAGGCTTAACACCACCAACCAAGGCGTCAAACCTTCCGTTGGCAGCCTCAAGGCGACCCGCAAGGTCATCAACCTGCGCACGATACCTACGTCCCATCTTTGACAAACAAAGCACGTCAGTCGCACTACAAAAATAAAAAGGAAGGGGAAAGCCGAACATAAACAGGCAACCTGTCATCGTCTCCAGGTTCTTCCGGGCGGCCTCTCGCATCAGCGCCACCTCAGCCTCCAGCTCAGTGGCTGCACTACAAAAAGAATACAATCAGATCATCAAACTAAGACATCTTACAAATGGCGAGACGTCACACATACTCTGCTTCGTGGACCCATCCAGCAGCTCTTGAAGACCTACATGCCACACAACTGGTGTTCAGAGAGCAAAAGCGAGACGAATAGCTATAAAGAAGAACAAGAGTCCAACATACCTTTGTTCTCCTGCAATAGACGCTTCTCGGACTCCATAAGGTCCGAGCAGTGCAGCTCCAGGGTTTCACGCTCCTTGCGCATGCCTGCCATCACCCCCTCTAGGCGAGTCACCTTGGTCTGCAGCTGTTTGTTTTTCTCTGCTACATCCCAAAGGCGGTGTAGGGTTTTCCGGCGATCTTCGGCGGTCTCATACACTGCCTGGAAGACCAAAGGAGCGATAGATTATCAAGTCAATATATTGTCAGGATAAAATACGACAGGCGTCACCTGCACACGCGACGAAAGGTTTCCCAGACAACCGAGAAGCTTTCTCAAGTCCGCGCGAGTATCGCGGATGTCATTCTTCAGTCCATCTATCTCGGCGTCAGCAAGATCTTCCTCCATGGCGACAGCATAGGTGCTTCCCACCATCCGATAGGTGCGAATCAATGGCACGGGCCCTCTTCGGGCGACTTCTTCGATATCCGCACCCTCCGGGGAAGCGCTTGTAGAAGGCCGAGGACATGGCCCTGCTCGCGCCTCCGAGCTGGTCTCCGCTCCTTGATCAGCACTCCCAGGAGGAATGGTGCTACTGTCCCTCGGCGGCGACGTCCGAGTTTCATCTTCACGGCTCGGCTCCGTGACATTCGGCCCTGGAGGAGAAGCCGGAGGCGGCGGGGTAGGCATGCGTGGCTGCTTGGGAGGAGATGGCGAGCCTTGCGCATCAGCTGTTGAGGGCCTCTCGGGCGACCTCTGGGGTGATTCATGTTCTGAAGTCCAGCCAGCGTGGAAGCCCTCGGCTACACCAGCTTCCGAAGTCGTCATCTTTTCAGCGCCGGGATTCTCAGCGTCTTCATTAGAAGGGTCCCTACATTTCCAAGACAAAATCTCAACACTGTTCGGATCAAAAAGGGAGAAATATGGAGAAAATCCTACATACATTTCTGAGCGACGACGCTTTCGGCCGAATTTCTTTCTTTGACCGGAAGCTCCAGCGGCAGCGGCAGGCGCATCAGCCTTATGGCGTTTTGTGCTCGGTTCATCCTGATCCAAGCAAGGGGCGTTGGCGGCGGCTTGGGCACGGTCCTCGGAAATCTTTACCGAACCTTCCGCAGCTCGGACGCCACTGGAAGATCCGGCCTTTTCCGACACCGGCTGTTTCCCCCGAGCAGTTCTTTGGGCCAGTGTCTTCTCATGTTCTTCGTCAACAGACTCTCTTTCTTCCTCGGATGGTTCAATAGAGTCGTCCTCGGCACGTCCTTGATGATAACTGTGCATCGCGTCAACTCGGCCCGGCCAGTCAGCGGTTGGTACATCGGAGAAGTACACCTTTCGGTCCTGTCCATTTATCTTCAAGAGATCAAGTAGAAGTTATGGTATAAGTACAATATGAGCGATGGAAGAGCCAGGGCAGTTCGGAACTTACCTCCAGCGGGGGATTCTTCAGATTAAAATTCGCACTTTGGCCACAGTTCCCTATATGAGAGCCTTTCCCAAAATATTCTTCCAAGACTTCTCTGACTTCGGTTTCGGATAGATCTCTGGATGAGCACCTGGTCGGATCATTCCGACCATAAATTCAAAGGCAGGATGAACTCTATCCCTGCACGGTTGGACGCGATAAAACACAAAATTGGTAGCAACCCCAACTCCATTCAGGGTCAAACCCTTGATGATTTCCAGCAATTCGTTTACTTGTCCCAGCTCCTCTACATGCGGTTTCTCCGTCCAGCTATTCTGTTTTTCTGGAATCTGATCCACGGCGCAACGGACGCTCGGTTCTTGGTTGGGGATATAGAACCATCTCTTGCTCCAATCACGCACACTGGTATTCAGAGGGATTTGGAGGTAATGTACGGACATTCCGTCACGCATTTTCAGATACACTCCACAAGCAACTCGAGAACCCGTGCCGCTCGATTTCACAAGAACGAAGAGATGGCGGAACAGATTGAAGTGCGGGAGAATGCCAAGGAACGCTTCACAGAAGTGGATAAAGATGGAAATCAAGAGGATAGAATTGGGATTCAAGTGGCACAGGGAAATCTGGTAATAATCAAGCAACTTGCGAAGAAATGGATGGCATGGCAAACCAAATCCGCGAGTAAAATAGTCAGAAAAGACAACTATTTCTCCAGAATCAGGCATTGGATATGGTTCACCTTGTGATATTCTCCAGCCACCGGTTGCCTGGTCAGGAAGGAATCCCCAGGCCACGAGCGCATCGAGCTGCGATTTTCCCAATACCGACGGCTGCCATTCGTTCGACATGCGGAACTCCCCCGGTTGTGCCTCCTTTGACTTTTTTGACTCGCGGGTGCTCTTCCTGGTGCCCGTCATGGCAGATCTGGGCGGGGGAGAGGTGGAAACGATGATTTTTCTGTGGCGGCGGCGGAACAAATGGAACCCTAGACGGCGGTGGAGGAATAGGCGGAGACGGATGTGGATTTTGGGATTTGAATGCGCAAGAAGACAAACCAACTGTTCGCCTTTCTACTTATTCCCCTTTCAAACAGCACAGGGGTATTTTTCGGTTCACAAGTAAGACGCCTTTTTAAGCGTTGCATTATGCTTTCTTCGTTAAATAAAACCAAAGGTACTCGGTCATACAGAAGACAAAGAGCAGCATGAAGACTATATTGGAGTCATTTTTTCTTTCTTTCCATATGACTGTCATACAATGATAAGGGACTACCACATCATTGAAGTTTTTCAAAAAAAAAGTATACAGGATCCTGTAGCTGACCAAGAAGATGATCGGGGATGGAGCATTGCCTTGGGATTATGGCATCCCTTCTGCATCACAAGGCTTCTTCAAACTGCTTTATCAAGTTGCAAATCCGCTACCAACAACAGGACCAACCTGACGTTGGTCCCCTTCACAAGATTTCTTCAAACTACAGGAGACGTAGTAGTCTGGAGTCTGGGGGACGGCCAAGCTCGCGTTTCTTCAGATCCATTAAAAGAGAAGGGGAACTTGAAGATCGCTTGTTGCAGAGAAAAGCTATCCCGGGGACTCCGTCGTCTTCATCAAGCGCCTCCGAGCAGCACTGCTCGGGGACTTCGTCGTCTTCGTCAAGCGTCTTCGAGCAACACTGCTCAGGGATTCCGTCATCTTCGCCAAGCGTCTCCGAGCAATAAGCACTGTTCGGGGACGCAGTCGTCTTCGCCAAGCGTCTCCGAGCAATAAGCACTGCTCGGGGATGTCGTCGTCTTCGTCAAGCGTCTTCGAGCAACACTGCTCGGGGACTCCGTCATCTTCGCCAAACGTCTCCGAGCAATAAGCACTGTTTGGGGACGCAGTCGTCTTCGCCAAGCGTCTCCGAGCAATAAGCACTGCTCGGGGACTCCGTCGTCTTCGTCAAGCGTCTTCGAGCAACACTGCTCGGGGACTCCGTCGTCTTCGTCAAGTGTCTTCGAGCAACACTGCGTAAAATGCTTCAATGGTATAATTAATCTGTGCGCTTGCAGATATTTTGAACTTGATTATTTATATTTTATCCTCTTTAGTCACTTGCGTTCATAATAACTAGTTAGTATTATTCTCGGTAGTTTCTATAAATGTCTCTTATATTCATGTTAGGGATGATAACTTAGTTATTGTAAGAGATATAGGTTTAAAAGGGGTGGCTAAGTAATTTATCAAGTGATACTTAATTAATACCAACAACTCCATGGTCTTGCCATCTTTCATGGCCCCAAGTATCATTCAATATCACTTATGGAGTAACCTAGCTTATGAACTTAAGTTAGCATTAGTCCACTAGTTGCCACTCAATTACCAAAACCAATAAGTCACTGTCTTGTTTGCACGTGAGTTGATCTTAAAAGTTTTAAAATTCATGTACAACATAATTTATCGTATTATTTTTATATAATTCATATACTTGGTTCCTATATATAAGTTAGTACACAATAACAATAGAGGGTTTTCAAATGATTCCTAAAAAAGTTGCCACTTGACATTTATCATAAGTTGATACATGGTCTCTGTATAAATTAAGTACATTATCTTAATATAAGTTGTGACATGTCTCTGTGTACATAAAGATATCATATAAGATCTCATATGTTCTTTTATAAACTGATAATAATAAGTTAGTACATAGTCCCTACATGATTTAAAGTGATAGTAGACATAATTTATCACACCAAAGAACATTGATCACTACATGTTTGTACAGTTTTGTACTAGACATACATGAAAATTCATTACTTGTATCTAAATATATGTTATATGTTCAACATAAGGTGTCGTTCAATAAAACATCTTTGAAACATATTAAATATGGAGCTACTTTTGTACAACTTGTCCCATAAAATCCAATGATGCAAGCAGATTTGAAAACAAACGACTAGTGAGAGTGTTAAAACATATCTAATTCTTATTGGCATTGATGTAGTCCTTAAAAGCAACTCGTGCATGTCGATGCATGCTATACCTTTTTGTCTAACAACTTAAAAACCTAGGCATGCTCGATGTTAATTAAATTCACCTCACGTCGCCCATCATTTCATCTAGCACCATTATAAGAATGATGGAGTTTCATTTTATCTTAGTATATGGTCAAATTGTAAAATGTCAAATAGCCTCATGATCAACAACTAGGATTCAAGAATTGTCTTTTTCATAAAAAATTATAATCTATAATTTCCAAATTCACAATGTATGATCAATAAGCATGTAGATATATAAAACAAACATGCCCTTAGTTCATAAAGTTAGGTCTTGTTTTCTGTAAATAAAAAAATATATATTCACACTTTCCTGTATTAGACTCTCATTTCTAGTGTTCTTCACGTTAGTTTTCCAAAGCCTCGTGTCTCTAAACATAGGAGTCTCCAAGATGCGGGATAACAAACATCGCTTGTTTTCACCACGAAACATGGGGATCCACAAGCATTAATTTGTGTATCTGTCTAATCCCACACCGATGGCCACCAACCACAATGTTGATGCCGCTAGAGAGCCTGCCGCAAGTGCCTCTCCACCGGCCTATGACGTTGAGCACCGCGCCCTCCTTCGGCCATCGTCTGCCATCTCAGACGACAGTGAAGGATGTGAGGAGCGTGCATTTGAGCCATCCGAGAAGGTCATTGTTTCCGTTTCTGACGGCCCCAAAGGTGACGCCAATGAAGAGGCTGCCTTCTATGCCTCGGGAGGCCGCCTACCGCCCTTCTCATGGCGCAAGCTGTGGCTATTCTCGGGACCCGGCTTCTTGATGAGCATCGCATTTGTGGACCCTGGAAACATCGAGGGCGACCTGCAGGCCGGTGCCACAGCAGGCGGCACACTGCTCTGGGTGCTCATGTGGGCCACAGCCATGGGCTTACTCGTGCAACTTCATGCTGCGCGCCTTGGGGTGGCCACAGGGAGGCACCTTGCTGAGTTATGTCGTGATGAGTACCCTAACTGGGCGCGTCGTGCGCTTTGGTTGATGGCCGAGATCGCCTTAGTCAGCGCAGACATCCAAGAGGTCATTGGAAGCGCCATTGCCATCAAGATCCTCAGCCACGGCCTACTACCGCTCTGGGCCGGCGTTGTCATTACTGCTTTGGATTGGTAAGCATCTTTGGTTGCGTCGTCTTGCTATATGGATCGTTGTAAAAAAATTCCATAGTCATTTTGCATGTACGATGAATGGTTTACCAAATTTGGTGTTAGATTTCAAGCTGCTTTTAAATTGGGGTATTTAGGCCTTATCACTACAATGTTTTTTTTTTAAAAATTGGTTGTCATGAGCTAGATAATCTTCTTGCCTTTAAAATTTTCTTAGACGGGGAGTAGCATGAGGGTAGTAAAATTTGTCTCTTTGACCCTAGAGTTCTCACAAATGTGTCTTGAAAGAACGTAGCCAATTATATTCCAACATTTATCATATAAAGTATTAAAATGTGATCAATGTTCTTGTCTTTTTTTGTTTAGTCAATTGGGAGATTATTATTGATTGATCGTATATACTTCAACAAAGCACTTGAACGCCCACAAGATAAAAAAATGCTGATGGTATTAACATGTTGACCTAGAAGAACTGATCAACCAACTTTACAATGTTTAGTCATTCTATTTATGTTGTTTCTAAAAGAGCTACACAAACACAAGCACATGATATTTGTTTCTTCAATTTTTATGCATAGACAATAGGGCTCTTATTCTGGATTTTGTTTTACGTATTACCATATGAAAAAGGGTCTTGATCTAGTACGGACATATGATGCACATGTTCCAATGTGTCTTGAAGTCTCGAACAATATGAATAGTACTAGGTGATACCTCGCACGTTGCTGGATTTTAGAAATGATATGATAGTTTTTATTAGATGAATAATAGCGATTTCTAGAAGAGGTAATGTGTAAGAATAAACCGAATCTATAAATATTATTAAGAAAATCTTGAACAAATAAAAAGATCCATATTTAGTCCCAATTACTTGAGAATGCAAAATTAAAGGACTTGTTGAGAACAATAATTAAACAAGAAATGCATGTCAATGACCTAACCCATTTATGTTAGCAAAGAAGCAACTGCGTGCCTGCCCATTTGTATGGAGCAAATAAATTATTGACATATCTTAGGGACCCTTTGGTTCATGGGTGAACCATGGGAATTTTGTAGGATTCATTCCCATAGGAAAGTTTCCTTTTCCTACCCTTTGGTTCGCAGGCGAAGGAAGGGAAACTTTCCATAGGATTAGAATCCAGTGCCCAATTCCATAGGAAAAAAAGAATGAGGTCTGAGCTCATGGAAACTTTCCTGGCGGGAACGAGCGCGCGCAGACCTGGCGCGGGAATAGAGAGAGAGACGGGGAGGTCGGCGCCTGGGGCCGCTACCGCTGACCGCGGGCCGGGGTGGGCCGAGAGAGCTTCCTGGGAGGGGGGCGGATGGCTAGACGAGGAGCGCCGCCCCCGTCCGGGACGGCGAGGGAGCTCTGGCGGCCGGCGGGCTGAGAGGAAGGGCGGGAGCGACCGCCCGGGGGGGGGGGGGGGGGGGGGGGGGAGGGGGGGCGGCGCCACAGCCTGTGAGAGCCGGCGCGCGGCGAGGGTCGGCTGGTCGGGGAGCGCCGAGAGAGAGAGGGCAGGGAGCGCCGCGACGCGGGGGTGGGGGGCGCCGTCTAGCTTCTTGGAAGGCGCGGGCCGAGGCGGCGGCGGCGCTCAACTTGCCGCAGACGGGCGCACGGGAACGGAGGCACGCGGACGAGCTCTGTTACGCGCTGGTTGAGGCGATGCGTGGTCGTGTGCTGGAGTATGTGCGATGGATAAGGCTCCTATCCTGTGGAGCTTGCCCAGCCGGATCGGATGGAGAGGACATGCTTATCTCCACTCTACATATTCTATATTTTTTATTTGCACATCACTATGCAGATTGTCAGGCGAACACAGCGCTTTTCAAATCCACAAAGTGTACACGATTCCTTTGGTTTTCCTACTATGCTACCAAAGAGCTTCTCATAAATTTTTCTATGTTTGTCAATCCTATAGGATTCACAATACATGCCACATCAATTCCTACATTTTTCCTATCCCTATATTTTTCCTATCCTTCGATCCAAAGGGGCCCTTAATGACAGAACAGTGTCAAAATAAAATCTGAGTCTTTGGACGAATAAGAATTAGCTAACCATATAAAGACAGTGAGATGAAGTTTTCGAGCCTATAGCAAATCAAAAGATTCAATATAATAATATACGTGATAGAAACACAATAAGATTAACAATCATCAAACCTCACAGATGGTGAAGTTGCTATGTACCTGAACTACTGGGCATGTGTATGTGTGAAGTCTGGTTTGTGCACATGTGCCTTTAGTAACTAACATGCTTCTTTTATCCTGCCCAGCAAGTGCATATTCATCTGGTTAGGAGGTTTCACATGCATTTCCCTAGGTATGGAACAACGTGGGCAAGTGCCTAATGCCAAATGGTTGAATTGGTCACTATAGGAAAAATAGACGACAACACAAAGAAACTGGTCATAATGTGGGTATTGAGGCAGATAAGTCACATTTTGTTGTTTGGTTGTAGTCGCAGTGAATGCTTACTCTCTTGCTCGGGGTTGTTAAGTAGCTCCCAATTGAGAAATGAAGAGGCACTTTGAAATGTCAGTGTGCAACAAGAGGAAATAAATAATATAACCTATAGGATAGTAGGAACTGAGAACACATTGAGTTATTGCACTGAGAAGCTAAGAACGAAGGAGGCCAAAAGGCCGATGACTGTCCATTTGCATATAGGGCTTGTTTAGTTCGCGAAAAAGGTGGTGAAAAGTCACTATAGCATATGGAGAATCTTTTCCAATAGGTGTCCAATCATGGCCCAAGTAGACTCAAAAGATTCGTCTCGTGAAAAACAGGTAAACTGTGCAAACATGCAAAAAGATTCTACTACATTTAATGCTCTATGCATGCGTCCAAAGATTTGATGTGACGGGAAATCTGAAATTTTTTAGGAACTAAACAGGGCCATAGAGTAATTGCAACATGCATTGATATAGAGATATAAGATGTCCCTCCTAATAATAACAATAATAAATAATGTCATAATAAATCATAGTTAGTAGAGAATGGTGCGCATAAATAATGGACATCACCAAAATCACACTAAAGATTGATGGTCTTAGTTTCTGAGGTGACGTGGCTTAATGTGGTGGCAGAGAAAATCGTGTTAATGGCTCTTAGTGGGTTCCATCTTTATAGGTTATATAGATAGAAGTTTCATGTAAAACAAAATTTATGTTTTCATACGATCTTATAAAGTTTCTTGTTAACATTATGCACTAGTTTTGTTTTATTTATTGCTCAAATGGTTGGAGGGTTGTACTTGCACCCCTACTTACCATAATATTGTTTTCATCAGCTTTATGTTTCTTTCCTTGGAGAACTACGGGGTGAGAAAGTTGGAAGCTCTATTTGCAGTTTTGATTACAACAATGGCGTGTTCCTTCGCATGGATGTTTGTAGAGGCTGAGCCTAGTGGCAAAGATCTATTCATCGGTGAGTATCTATTTCTTTTTAACCTCCTTTTTATATTCAAAATATTTAAAAGGGCTCACAATCAAAAGTGAGATGGTTAGTCCGCATTTAAGCACATGGTGGTGGTGGCAATATGTGCAACAAGTGACTCTACTACATAGCCATTTAATGTGATGTTATCTTCAGTTGTTCACATTTTAATTTATGTACAATAGGTATTCTGGTCCCAAAACTGAGCTCAAGATCAATAAAACAAGCTGTTGGTCTTGTTGGAGGTGTTATCACACCTCATAATGTGTTCCTTCATTCTGCTCTTGTGCAATCAAGAAAAATTGACTCAAAAAAGGAATGTGAAGTTCGTGAAGCATTGAGGTACTATTCCATTGAATCCACCCTGGCATTGGTAGTGCCCTTCATGATAAATTTATTTGTCACAACAGTTTTTGCAAAAGGATTTCATGGTACCAAGGAAGCAGATAATATTGGCCTTGAGAATGCTGGAAAATATCTACAAGAGAAGTTTGGGGGTGACTTTTTCCCTATCCTTTATATCTGGGGTGTTGGATTGTTAGCCGCTGGCACTAGTAGTACCATAACTGGAACCTATGCTGGGCAATTTATAATGGGTGGATTTCTGAATTGGAGGTTGAAAAAATGGATCAGAGCATTGATCACTAGAAGCTTTGCGATTGTGCCAACTATAGTAGTTGCTTTATTCTTCAATAAATCTGGCTATGAGCTGGATGTTCTCAATGAGTGGCTCAATGTGCTCCAGTCAATTCAAATCCCTTTTTCTCTCATCCCACTGATAACATTGGTTTCCAAGGAGGAAGTTATGGGGGTGTACAAGATAGGTCCAAGAATGAAAGTAAGTAATGGTTATTGATAATAAACTAGATAAGTTAATATTTGTTTGACTAAATTAAAGCCTTCCCAAACTGCTTGATCTTAGCTCATGAAGCTTGATAAGCTTTGGTGCGTTAGCTCACTCATTTATCATTCCAAGACCAGGCTCAAATTTCTTAAAAAATAGTGACAAACCTAGTCATGTGTGTTTCTCACTTCACTTTTAATATATTGTTTGTAAGATTACCAAAAACTAACTCAATCTAAGGCACATTCTCAAAAAATACATGTTGTCTAGAACTAGCATCTAGGAGCATGATGACGATGATACATGCTTTACTTTATTATGATCACACTTGTTCTGGACATGTGTGTAAGATAATGTACCTTTGCAACATTGCCAATAGTTATTAAGAGGTGTTAGATATTGTTGTGCTAAAATATCACCACAGTTGCAAACATTGGTGGGCATAGCTTGCATATATCATTAATGTCCCATTGCCCAAAAATATAATATATTGTTCCTTTTTGTAATACTAGCCCAATTTGGTGATTTCAGAGTTTCTCATGTAAAGATGACAATTTTTCATTCTTGTTTCTTAAAAATTGTCTTCTTAACTCAATGTTATACTGCCATTGTATGACTTCTTCCCGTATAAATCATTTAGGTTCTAACTATAAGCAGTGAGATTACATACAATGTGTGGATGTATTGCACTGAGCCTCTTGGGTGAATCCATTTAGATTCTAATTGTAAGTATATAGATTGCATGTAGATGTATTACATTAAGTCTCTCAGATGCTATATATAGAGTATAGAGATTTTGGGAGGCAAGATAACTCTCCAGATACATATGGTATACCAGATTACATTCCTGCCAAATACAGACAAACACAAATATATTAGATGTTAAATGACACACATATTGTCTTTCTGTGTATGTTCTAATTATTTAGGAAGTCTGAATTTAATCTTTTTCGTGAATGATGGGTATTTGGATATCTTAATTGTTATAGTTTAGTCAAATTGCAAATTCACTATATAGCATTATGAATTGACCTTGGCTTCTTGATGCAGATTGCAACATGGACAGTTGCTTCCTTGCCGATCCTAATCAATAGCTATATGATGTTGGACTTCGTCTCTTCAGAAATGGGAGGCGTGTTGTATAGCTTAGCTATTTATGTGGCTGTGATGACTTATTCTATGTTCATAATATATCTTGTTTTTCGAGGCATGGAATTTCCCTACTGTCCGGCAACAACATTACACAAGAAGAGCTCCATGTAGTGAAAATTGGATGAACATTGTTGTATGGTAGCTTATTGATAGTTTTGGGAGATCACAAAAATGCATGCCCGTTGTATACAGGAAAACAAAGTTTTTATGAAGAATTACTAAGATTGTTGCATGGTTTATATAAAGACCTCTGATTACGATAGAAATTTTATCATGGGAGATGAACAACCTCTGTGTCTATACGTAAATTTCCTAACAATATTTCCTTATTTCGTGGTATCAAATGTAGATTGTTGGTACTTATGTTGGTGTATGATGAGATTTGAGTTTATGATGTCAAAATTTTCATGCGATTAGACCACTAATGATTCTTTATTTCGATGGACGTGCCCATTCTCTACTAGTCAAGACTTTAGGACTATGGAGTAATGCAAACACACGTAGGTGCTATTTGGATCAAAAATAGTAACACAACCACAAATCTAATCAGAATATGCTGTCAATCTTAACGAATCATCAGAAACATATATATAACTTGTTTGTTTCACTTGTTGTAACAGTAACGGAGAAAGCTAGAAGCTATCTCTAGAGAGTTAATTGAGATGAGGCCAACAATACCACCATCAATTATCTGACGTGACAGAGATTTTGGATGGCTTGCATGGTCGTGTGAAAGGTCCTAAATGGCTAGAGGGGGGTGAATAGCCTATAAAAATTCTACAAACAACACTTAAGACAAAGTGGTTAGACAATTAAGCGGCGAAGCGAATTTCGCGCTAGCCTACTAAAAAGCAAGCCACCTAACCGTTCTACACTATAGTCTCTAAGAACACAAACAAGAAGCTAGGTCACTACTTTAAACTACTTTAAACTACTTTAAACAAGGTAGCAAAGCGCTTGGGCAAGCTTTTCAAGAACTTCATGGAGAAGTCACTGTCCTTTACTTCCTCATCCACCACCTTGAGATCATTCACAATCACTTGCAATCTATGAAACATCTCCGGGACACTTTCATCTTCCTTCATCTTGAAACTAGCAAATCTATCTTTGAGGATGTAAGCTATTGCGGTCTTCACACCCTTGGTGCCCTCATATGATTCCTCAAGCTTCTTCCAAGCCTCTTGAGCACTCTTAATGTTTTTGACTTGCTCAAACACCTTCACATCTAGAGCCTCATGGATAGCACAAACCGCAATGTCATTGAGTTGGAGCAATCTTTCTTCGGCGGTTGTGGGGTTGGCCGCATTGGCAATCTCAATCTTTGTCTCCACAACCTTGTAAACCTCTCTATTGATTGACTTGATGTGTGAGGTCATCTTGCTCTTCCAATATGCATAATTTGTGCCATCAAATTGGGGTGGCTTCTTGGTGTTGTTGATGTGAATGTTGATTTGAGCCATTTTTACACCGTAGGTTGTTAAGCTTCAAATCAACGGTGCCTCGGCTCTGATACCACTTGAAAGGTCCTAAATGGCTAGAGGGGGTGAATAGCCTATAAAAATTCTACAAACAACACTTAAGACAAAGTGGTTAGACAATTAAGCGGCGAAGCGAATTTCGCGCTAGCCTACTAAAAAGCAAGCCACCTAACCGTTCTACACTATAGTCTCTAAGAACACAAACAAGAAGTTAGGTCACTACTTTAAACTACTCCTAGGAGAGCAACTACAACAAGTATACTACTACAAAAGTAAATACTCAAATGTAAAAGGGTAGAGAGTGATTTTTATACCGCCGGTGTGAAGATGTGATGAATACCAATAAGAGCAATCACAATACACAAGAAATCCTCGGCAAGAGAGTTGACACAATGATTTTTACCGAGGTTCACTTGCTTGCCGGCAAGATACGTCCTCGTTGTAGCGATACACCCACTTGGAGGTTCACGCGCTAATTGGCATCACACGCCAAACCCTTTTCAAGGGTGCCGCACAACCAACACAAGATGGGGATCCACAAGCTACAAGCAATCCACTAGAGTAGCCTTTTGCGATCTCCAGCGGGGAAAGCTCAAAAACCCCTCACAACTTCACCGATCGGAGGCGGAGACAATCACCAACTCCCCTCAACGATCCTCGCAGCTCCAAGCCGTCTAGGAGTCGGCAAACTCTAAGAGTAACAAGAGAAACCGCTGCGAAACACACTCACCAAGTGCCTCTATATGATCTCAATCAATGCAATGCACTTGATGCTCTCCAAACTCACCAAATGATGATCACAATCAAGTAGGATGAGTGAGAGTGGAGTGGGAAGGCTCACAAGCAAGTAGGAGTGATTAGAATGGCCAAGAGTTACTCCCCAAACCGGCCAAAGGGCTATTTATAAGCCTCACTCAAAAACATAACCGTTTGAGCCTCTCTAGCGTGGCGTCGGACGCTAGCGTCGGACGCCCGTGCGCACACCGTCGGACTATACTACACGGTCCGACGCCCCGGATGAACGCCACGTGTCAGTAGCCGTTTGAAATCGAACGTTGGATCACAACGGCTATTTTGTCGGACCAAAACGACCGTCGGACGGTAAGCCGTCAGGACCAAACCTCCGGTCCGACGCTCCGCTGAAAACCACCGTCGGACTCTGAAACAACAGGCCGTTGGACTAAAACTCGCCGGCGTCCGACGTTTCCAGAGAGGTTCCAAAACACTGAAAACGCGTCGGACACCGTTGGACTAACGCCGAGCGTCTGACGCTCCTCTGCTCTCCACGTGTCGACCTGCTGCGGCTCTGCACCGTCGGACCCTAAGGACAATGGTCCGACGCCCTCAAACGCAGCGTCCGACGCTCTCAGAATGAGCAGGACAAGTGTTAGCCGTCGGACCGAGGCTAATGGTCCGACGTTCTGTGACAGCACGGTCCGACGCTAGTTTTTCTATTGTAACGTTTCCGAAATTCGCCGAATCCTGCCGAGCACGCTCGGCAGGAGGAAGAGAGGACGAAACCCTCTCTATCCCTCAAACTTCATCCCGTTTCGAAAGGCGCTAACACTTCAAATTGTCTCTCACTTAGGTGCACGTGTGTTAGCCTTTTCAAAGAGTTTTCCACGGGTTAAGTTAGTGTTACTAGCATCTATATGCATATGCAATGATCATGAACACCTAGTGGCACTTGATAACTGCCTTTCATCAACGATTTCTCCCCTCTTGATAGTACGGCTATCTATCCTAAATGTGATCACTCCCTCTATGGAGTCTTGATCACCAAAACCAAAAGAGCTCCTATTGGTTATACCTTTGCCTTGAGCTCCCGGTTTCTTATCAACTTCCTTCTCATCTCTTGATAGACCTTGTGGACACCTTTGATGATGGACTTATACCATTTGCATGGATGCCGTCATTACCCTTCACTTGTGGCCTCCACGGATCCGGTCCTTTGCTATATCTTGTTTGCTAATTGTTCTCATGAAACACTTAGAGCACACTATTAGCAAACTAGGTTTCATCAATTACCCAAAACCAAACATGGGCTTTCAATGTCCCCTTTTTAGTAATTGATGACAACCTTCACAAAGATATGAAATGAAAATCGAGTTTGCAGTTTGGTAGTATTAGCTCCCCCTACATATGTAATTTCTTGTGTTTGGTTCAGTTTTTCATATATGTATGGATTTGAAAGTTTGGGTGGCTACCACTATCAAATGATGCTAAGGTATATAGAATGGACCTTTGAAGCGTGATACCATCGGAGTTGCGGAATTATACCATCCTTACCACCATAGTTTACTAGTCATGCATCACAAACTCAAAATATCTCGTGAGATCAACATTTAAGCATGAGAGGTACTTTGTCTGACAAGTAAGTACTATGCATGCTAGTTTGTCAAACACCATTCAAATCTTATTTCTAAGCATTACACCAAACAAACAAGTCATAGGAATTGAAGTTTGACAATACAACAAATCATATGTTAATGCGCAACCAAATGCAATAACTTATTCATGAGCTTGCTCCCCCTACTTGTGTGCTTTCAAATTTTTAATTGACCCCTTTTCTTTCTTATCTTTGTGACTAATTGACCCCTTTTCTTTCTTATCTTTGTGACTTTCTTCTCCCCCTTTATCAACAATCACCAAAAATGGTGCAAATTATGGGAGTATCAAGTCAATAAATGGGGTTTAGTTCATTTTCACATTGGTTCAATTTAGATCACTTGTCTAGAATATGTAACTAAGTTTGATCCAAGGACAAGCTTCTTCACACCTCACTGGTAGGGTTATCTTGACCATGTTAAGTTATATATCATGAGCTCATGTTCTAGATTCAACACTAGGTTTGCAAGCCCATCAATATGTCATATGCTACCACTTGATCATACAAGCATAAAGAACAAAAGTGGTACCATATATACATGAAAACATTTAATTTTCATGAATGAGCCTATAACATGCATTTCATGTCTATATGCACTAGACACGTCCTTATCAAAGTATGAATGACACGTCAACCAATTTTTACCTTACTTTAGTCGAAGGAGAGGCATGTCATATAATGTGGGATACTTTTCACTTCATATTGGAGTAGTCTAGTATGTTTAACTCACTTCTCAATTTGCAAAATCTTGACTCATCAAGTGGCTTGGTAAAAATATCCGCTAATTGATCTTCGGTGCCAACACTTTCAATTGCAATGTCTCCCTTGATTTGGTGATCTAATGAAGTGATGTCTTATATCAATGTGCTTTGTTCTTGAATGTTGCATGGGGTTGTTGGTTAGCTTGATAGCACTCTCATTGTCACATAGCAAAGGCACTTTCTTGTATTTTAATCCAAAATCACTCAAAGTTGCCTTCATCCAAAGCAATTGTGCACAACAACTTCCGACACTAATGTACTCCGCTTCGGCCGTTGAGAGAGCAACACTATTTTGCTTCTTTGATGACCATGATACAAGTGACCTTCCAAGCAATTGACAAGTTCCACTACTACTTTTTCTATCCACCTTACAACCGGCATAGTCGGAGTCCGAATATCCAATAAGCTCAAAGTTGGACCCCTTTGGATACCACAACCCTAACATCTTGTGTGCCCTTCAAATACCTTAATATTCTCTTTGCGGCTTTCAAATGACTTTCTCTTGGTGAGGCTTGAAATCTTGCACACATGCACACACTAAACATGACATCCGGTCGAGATGCGGTCACAAAAAGGAGACTTCCAATCATTGATCTATATAGCTTTTGATCTACCATTTTGCCACTATCATCCAAGTCCAAATGCCCATTAGTTGCCATAAGAGTATTCATGGCCTTTGCATCTTCCAATCCAAATTTCTTCACCATGTCCCTTATGTACTTGCCTTGACTTACAAATGTACCATTCTTCATTTGCTTGACTTGAAGACCAAGGAAGTAGCTAAGCTCACCGATCATGGACATTTCAAACTCACTTGCCATCATATTGCTAAATTCTTCACAAAAATCTTGATTGGTTGATCCAAATATGATATCATCCACATATATTTGCAACACAAATAAATCCTTACCAAGCTTCTTAGTGAAGAGAGTTGTATCAACTTTTCCCATTTTGAACCCTTTAGAGAGCAAGAAATCTCTCAATCTCTCATACCATGCTCTAGGTGCTTGCTTCAAACCATACAATGCCTTTCTTAGCTTGTACACATGGTTGGGTTTCTTCACATCTTCAAATCTGGGAGGTTATTCCATATATACCAACTCATTGATGTACACATTGAGAAATGCACTCTTGACATCCATTTGATATAACATGATGTTGTGGGCACAAGCATAGGCTAACAAGATTCTAATTGCTTCCAATCTAGCAACCGGTGCATAGGTTTCTCCAAAATCAAGACCTTCAACTTGAGTATAACCTTGCGCAACCAATCTAGCCTTGTTTCTTATTACTATGCCATCTTGATCTTGCTTGTTTCTAAAGACCCATTTGGTTCCAATCACATTATGTTTCTTTGGTCTTTCCACTAGCTCCCAAACTTGATTTCTTGTGAAATGGTTGAGCTCTTCATGCATGGCATTAACCCAATCAACATCTTTCAATGTTTCCTCAATCTTGGTTGGCTCAATAGATGACACAAATGAGAAATGCTCACAAATTTGAGCTAGCCTTGCTCTTGTTTGAACTCCACTTTGAATACCACCATTGATTTGATCCAAAGGATGATCCCTTGCAATAGAAACCGGTTGGAGAATAGGAACTTGATCATTGGATTGAGATTAACTCGCTTGTTGATCTTGTACTTGAGATTGATCTTGTGAGTTACTTGCACTTGCTTCATTTTCAACTTGCATACTAGTATGAATAGCACCATCATCTTCATCATTATTGACTTGCCTTGGTCTAATATCACCAATATCCATATCTTTCATTGCATTAGCCAAGTCATTGCCTCTCACATCACTAAGATTTTCAACTTCATCTTGAGAGCCTTGGGTTTCATCAAATTCAACATCATGCACCTCCTCAAGAGTACCACTTGCCAAATTCTAAACTCTATATGCCTTGCTTGTAGTTGAATAGTCAAGTAAGAAACCTTCATCACATTTCTTTTCAAACTTGCTCAATCTTGTGCCTTTCTTGAGAATGTAGCATTTGCAACCAAAAACCCGAAAATATGCAATGTTGGGCTTTCTACCATTCAATAGCTCATAAGGAGTCTTTGCAAGTATACCATGGCAATATAACCGGTTGATGTAGTAGCAAGCGGTGTTGATAGCCTTGGCCCAAAAACAATGACTAACATTGTATTCACTTAGCATTGATCTTGCCATATCAATCAAGGTTCTATTCTTTCTTTCAACAATGCCATTTGATTGTGGTGTATATTTGGGTGAGAATTGATGGTGAAAATTTTGCATTTTGGTCCTTTTTGAAAACTTTTTTCATAAATAGACCCCTGGCGAAACTATTTCTGAAAATAGGACAGAATCTCGGCGTCACACGGAAAGATGCCGAAGTTGTGCATCTCGGCGTCGTATGAAATGACGCCGAGATCCTGCCACGTCATCAGCTTGCTCGGTCGCATCCGCCAACGCGGCAGTGGGACCCACAGACCTCGGCGTCACGTCCGTTAACGCCGTGGTGCGTTATCCTCGGCGTCAGTCGACACGACGCCGAGGCCCGGGCGCTTAAGCCGCGTGGAGGCCTTCTTCCTCCTCTGTTCGTTCAGCTCCTCCCCACCGGTTGCCCCTCTCTCTCCCCCCAACTCCGCCCCCGAACCCTAGCTCCCAAATGAAGGCCTAGGAGACCGGATCTGAGGTAGAGACTTGCGCACGAGGTAATCCTCCATCCCCTCTTCCATTCTTTCCGTCCCATTTTCGCTGCATTGTTGATTTTCTTGGTAGAACCCTAGGCACCCATGGTATGGATGGATTGATATGTGACTTGTGAAATGTATGGTTAAGATGGTCTTAGTGAGTTTGGATTTGTTAGAGATGGTTTGCATTTTGTACTAGGTACTGATTTAGTGATTGGATATTATGATGGCTAGGGTTAATTCATGGTTGTGAGAAATCATGTAGTAGTGATATCTTCATCTATGTAAGAAATCATGATTGTGGAAATTGCTCTGTAGGGTACATAATTTTAATTACTAGATTGGACAGTAGGGTGGTTTTAGTAGTCCGTGGATGATTGTATTTAACGGTAATAGTATGTTAAGTTTAACCATGGATGTTATTAATTGGACAATAGGTTGATTGGCGTACATGGATAGGCTTGTGAGGTTTCATCATGGTGGACGTGTTGTCAGGACAAGGGATGATAGTATTGAGCTTGTTGGAATGGTGGAGGAGGTGATGATTTTTGGTCAGTCTCCCTTTTTGGCGGAAGTAGTAGAGGCTGTAAAAGAGAGACTAGGTTGGGCTGAAGAAGATATTGCGCTGCGTTTGGAAGGGATGATAGATGTAGGGTCATCCAAGGGTCCCTGGGTAAAGAGGTTGCTCAAAATCACTAGTGAAAGTGAATGGGGTGCTTACAAGGATGTTGTCATGTCTGCCGAAGTTCGTTCTTTAGATGTGGTGGTTTATAAGAATTTTGGCGATGGTCGTGCCCATAGTGAGGCATGTCCATCGAACCAAATCGGCAGATATAACGGTCGTTCATTGGAAGAAGACGTTGTGCTAACACAACCAGTGTATGATGACGGTGGTGGTGAAGACTATGAGTTTGATAATGAGGATGGTGGTGATGGAGATGGAGGTGCGTACCGTGAAGATGGGTACGACGACGGTGATGGAGATGATCATGGCAATGGAGGTGCCTACCATGATGAGAACAAAATGAGTGAAGATGACAGTCCTTTTGAAGTTTGTGATGACGGAGCGGACGTGGACGATGGTAGTGGAGATGATGAAGTTGATGATGACATAAGCGAGGACAATGACTTAAGCGATGAGGAAGACTTTGGTGATGCTAGGCCTTCAAATAGGTTAGATGTGTGTGGGGGTATAAGCCCGTATACCCGCATAGTCATACTTGGCCCAATTCTATCGAACAGGCCTGAACTACCAAGGACACGTCGCCCATACGATCTCCAGGAGATCGCGTCTATCCGCCGAGTCCTTGGCGGGCAAGAAAATAGCTTTCCTAGGATCTAGCCGATTGGTTTCCCAGATCGACTAGGATTGTAATCTGTTATGTATGGCAAGATCAACTTGTAACCCTGCCCCCCGGACTATATAAGGCGGGCAGGGGGGTCTACTCGATTCATCTAATCTACTAGCAATACAACACAGCAGCATACAGGACGTAAGGTATTACGCCTCGTGGCAGGCCTGAACCTGTCTAAATCTCTGTTCTGCACGAGTTGTGCTCCCTCGTTCGTCTCAGGCGCACCCTCACCATCTCATCTACTACCGCGGGCATACCCCTCGGTAGACTATCGCCGGTATTCCATCGACAGTTGGCGCGCCAGGTAGCGGGTGTGCCACCTGATTCCATGGCGAACAAGGTGATTTTTTCAAGCTCCATCAAGCTCCCGACGCCGGGCCAGATCTTCACGGTGGGATCCATCACCTGGGTCGTCGGCGCGAACGGCGAAGGGGTGATTTTGGACGCAGCTCAGATCCCCTGCGTGTTGCCTCCGACGAAAAGGCTGCCACGCTACGTTCAAAAAAACATCGACAAAGACGACCTGATCGGGTCTATAGATCGGGTCACCAAGAAGCTGTCAGAGGGACTCCAAATCCTGGAGTCCATGTCATCCACAACGCACCGCCCCTCTTCGCTATCCCTCGACATAACACTAGTCGTTACCATCACACCTCTCGAACGCATCGTCGAGGAGCGACCTCGAGCGGATCGTCCTCCGAACGGCTACTTGCCGCTCGGGCTACAAAACGCAGCTTCCAGCTTTGCTCAAACGCTGCGTCAACACGCCAGCACCAGCTCCTTCATCACCCCCGATAACGTCCGCCCCGACAATGATGATCAAGAGGGTGGCCTTCCCGCCGATCTGCCCCCCATCAAGCAATTTTTTGGGGGACCGGTCCTTGCCATTAGCAACGACAGCGACCCGCCACCCAATGAGTCTGAAGAAACCCGAGCAGCCCGCGAGGCAAGGAACGCCGATCGCAGACGACGCCGCGAGCAGCAAGCTGAAGCGAGGAGGACTGCGGTGAAGAATCTGGAGCCCGAATTTTGCATGCTCGGGCAGTACAAGGTCTGCACGACTCCAAGCGCCAATGTCGCCGTCGCGATCGCCGAGGCCAAGAGGCTACCCCAGACTCCAGAGCTCGGGTGGCTCACCGCTCTTCTCCAAGCAACTCAGGTCCAGATCAACGAAGGAAGACAAGCGCCATCTCATAGCACGGCATCGGCTACAGAGCTCGTCGGCGAAGATGGTGAGATGTCTCGCGGTGGTCGGAGACCTTATCGGCGAGACGGCGACCAAGAGGTGAACCAATCCGACCTCCGCGCAAAGCTGAAGACCAAAGACCTACGCGGCCGCATCGAGAACAGGAGAGAAGCCAGACACTCAGCAGAAGCCGAGCGACGAAGAGTGTATGATCAGACGCACGGCTTCCCCAACGACAAGACCACCCCGGAACTGCCATTCACGCCGGCACTCCGAGCAGTCGTCTGGCCTCCTAACTTCAAAGTTGTCGGCGTCAAGACTTACGACGGAAGAGCCGATCCCAACAAATGGCTCAACGTCTACGAGATCGCCGTCCAAGCCGCCGGTGGAAACAGGGATGTGATGGCCAACTACCTCCCGGTCAAGCTCAGCGCCTCCGCCAACAACTGGCTTCATAGTTTGAGGCCGAACTCCATTGACACTTGGGATCAGTTGAAAGAGCAGTTCGTCAATAACTACCGCGCCACCTGCAACCAACCGGGCACGAAGTATGATCTTGAAAGACTTCGGCAAGGCTCTCGGGACTCCCTGCGAGACTACATCCGGCACTTCTCGAAAATCAGAAACGACATCCCCGACATCACAGATGCAGAAGCCATCTCCGCGTTTATGCGCGGCCTGAGGCCCGACGAGGAACTGCGGAAGAAATTATACCGCACCAGCCCGACCACCGTTGCCGAGATGCTACGCATCGCCAACAAATATGCCGATGGAAATGACGCAGCTCATCACTCCATTCATAGTCGCCTTCGCTTCCCCGACCAGTCGCGGAACCAAGAAGAGGGCCACCGAACTGATCGGCACCAGGGTGATCGAGCTCCTCGGAGAGACTACCGCCGCGATGACCGCGACCATCGACGACGCTCAGAACACCGCCGCTACGATGAACCCGAGAGCTCCAGGGCTGGAGAGAGGCGCCGCCACTACCAAGTTTACAACACCCGATCAGCCCCAAACCGCAATTACGAGGAGGCCTACTCCAAGCTCCTCGACGCCCAGTGCCCCGTCCACAAGCACCACAAGCACACCATGTGGGAGTGCGAGGGTTTCTCTAGGAAGTTCCAAGCAGAAGAGAAGAAGAAGGCTCGCGTAGAGTCTGACAGGGACCAGCGCGACGACACCGACAAGCCTCCAGGCTTCACTGACGCACACCGAACCGTTTCCACTATCATCGGTGGATGCGCCGCCATCGAGTCAAAGAGGGAGCAGAAACTCGTCAATAGACGTGTCAACTCCGTTGCCAATTCCGACAGCGCGATCGCTGATCCAAGGCTTCCTCCTTGGTCCTACCAAGACATCACCTTCAGCAGGGCCGACCAATGGACCCAGATTCCGTACTTGGGTCGCTTTCCATTGATCGTCTGAAACGACCTCGATTTCCGCGAAGGGAAATCCACAGCCTCGAATTGTAATTCTACAGATTGCTTGGTTATGTGTTTTTTTTTATTACTAATAGTATCATCTGTTTTGTAAAATAATTATGTCCAGACCCATGACTCTTGGTTATGTTTTTTTTTTTTTGGCAATCATTAACCAACAACCTTTTGCATGATTTTCGTAGATTAATGAGGGTGTGGTCATGAGTCGGGGCGTAGTTCTTTTATTAGCAAGAAAATAGTATCAGTAATTTCAAAAATATTCTAAAAGGGGACCGGACAAGCCGTTGATTAGCACAGGTAAATTTACTGCTCATGTGTTAGGGAGTAATTATTTTATTAGCAAGAAAATAGTATCAGTAATGTTGCCACCGGTTCCGAAGAATAACAAATTACGATTCAAAAACAAGCAAATAAATTTGAGATGGTAAAATGAACACGAAGTTGATTTGTCTATAATCAAAATCAACATCCTAGCTGCAAGACGGCTGCCAGCCTGCCACCGTGTTACTGCTCCCAGCTCCATCAGGATTGCATGTTGCAGTATATGCGTACAGATTAAAATACAAATTATATGTTCTGGCTGCTTCTGGATTTAGTCAAATCTCCAACTGCATGAAATACTCAAATCAACAGATTAGTGGAAAAGATGAAAAGGACATTGTAATCAAAGTGGTAGTGGAATCACCTGGACGAATGGCTGAGGCTTCAGGACGGAAGTCCGAGGCAAGCCAGAACGTGGTCAGATCAGCTTTGGATCTGCCCCTGCCGGTGATCTGCACCGCCGCCGCCCATGGCACGCAACCGACGCCGCACCAGGTGCGGGGGCAAGTTTGCTGCCGCCGTGCCAGGAGTGAATGCAGGCGGACAGGCGGTCGCCGCTGGTCGCGTCGCTGTGATTTGGGAACGGAGAAGGAGCCTAAAACGACCTCGGTTTCCGCGAAGGGAAATCCACATGCTCAAATTGTAATTCAACAGATTGCTTAGGACAATCCATGAAATTACCCATATCTCAGTTGACACCAGGATCCATACAATGGTAATTAACTCTTACATAAACATTTATTACATCACCATATTGGTGGAATCAACATTCAGAGAAGTTTTAGAAGATACGGAAATGATTCATCCTTCACGGCCAACTTGAGTGTAGCACGTGACCCTATTCCTCGCCATCATCTTCCTCGAAGTCGTACTCATTCTCGTCACCTGACAGCAAATTTATCAGTACGATATGTACTGGCCACGGAGCCCACCTATGCAGCATTTGCTTTATGGAAAGTGGATGCAAGGCTATACAAGCAGACCTATAGGCTGAGATTTCCCATGCAGCTGTAAACAATGTTTAATTAGTCAGGTTTTATCTCCAGTTAACACCCTCATCTCTTTTCCCATCACCACATCTCACATACCCACACCTCACTCTTATTCGACAGGCCCAACTCCCTCTCGGGCCTATCTCAGCGGCACACTACCACAACGGGTATACTGCCAGAAAAGTGTCATCCAGGAGAAGAAGAGAACACTCACTACACTAGTAGAAGCTTCACAGGAAAGGTCCATAGCCAACAAGTTGGCATATGTATCGATCGATCAACCATACACTCTGCAGAGGTTTCACTACCCACAAGATTAGCCATCATAGGTGTTGCGCAAACACCTAGGCAGAATTCCGGGTGCTTACTTGCCTAGGTCGATGCCACCCTACCACTCAGCCCTGGGATATTCCGGATCCTACACCGTTATGCTGAGACTGGGAGACACAGTACCGGGCCCATCCAGTGGTACTGCGCATCTAGAACGGAACGAGAACCCATCGACCGTCTCCGCCCACCCTTATCACCTCTCAACCTAGCAGTAGTGGCACCGTCCTACCAAGTAGTCTAGCTGTCTCCTGCCCATCAGAAGCGAGGTGAGTAGAAAAGGATTCCCATGAACCTGAAACTAGTCTGTCCTAAGTTTGACCAAGCAGCCATCTTCACTTAGGGGATACTCTCCCCGTGCCATCACAGCACCTCCGTCCACGGGCTTCAAACCACCAAGGCTATCCCATCCGGAACCTCCTCAACAACTTTACCCGCCACAGGTATCTCGCATGAGGATGCCCAGGTTGCACTCTCGGTATGACTTGCCCCACGGGCTTGTCTCACATCCCACTTGGTCGACATCAATCCCTTACTACGCACCCAAGACGCACGCAGCACTCTCTCCCAGTGGTTATAATCAGATATACACCGTCCCAATTCCACCACATAGCATATAGCAAGTAGAAAGTAGTAGAAGAGTAACAGTAAATTAAGCAGCAGCTAACCTAGCAGCGGACAGCAGGGTAAAGTTTTATCAAGGCAGGGAATTCAAATATACTACCATACAACCAATCCATACATAATCATAAAGCAATAGCAACAATGTCATTTGCAATGCGTAATTAGGATCTAAGGATTTGGTGGGACGTGGCACCTTCGTAGTCGTCTCCTAACTCCTGAAAGTACTCGTGGTCGTCTTCCTTAGTCAGATCCTCTTCCGGCTCTGAAATCGAACACGAAATAGTCGCGTCAGCGACTCCTATAGAGTATATCAGAAAAATCCAATAAAATAAAGAGCCAAATGTACACAAACGTAGTCTTAGATTGTAGATCTCATTTTTCTGAGAATTTTGATATATGGTGCGTAATTTTTGGACATCGTATGAATAAGTTATGAATTTTCGAAGATTATCCTATTTTTTGAAAATGGTAAATGGCCGATTAATCAGGGGATGACAGCTCGGGATTGGTCCACGTGGCGCGCGGTTCCAGTAGTGCGGCATGTGGCGCCTCAACAGAACACAGACCCGATGGTCGCCCACCAGGTGTTCGATGCTGGTTCCCAGAGAGTCGCCGGCGTCGGCGTAGCTCGGCGTACCTCGCCGTAGCTTGGCGTAGCTCGGGGGTGGTCGGGAGAGCCCGACGGGGGTGGTTCTCAGTGGTCGGGGGGCGTCGGCGTAGCTCGGCGGTGGTCGGGCGAGCTCAACGTTGGTCGGGGGGGCGTCAGCGTAGCTCGGCGGTGGTCGGGCGAGCTCGGCGGTGGTCGGGGGTGGTTTGTGACCTTGGCCGACTATTCGGCGTGCCATGGCGGCTGACGGCGAGCTGCCGCAGGGCTAAAGCTCCGGTAGGCTACGTTGCAGCCCACAGCGAGGCAATTTCTCCCCTCCGGGCCCCAATATTCGTTTCTAAGGGATCCAATTTGGCCAACAGGGTCCCTTTTGGTACTCGGCCACGGCACAGGCGCTTCTCCGGCGAGGCAGGCGGCGGTGCGGTGGCCGGGGTTCGGTTTTGGCACGAACGGGTGTGGTTCCCTTCTATCCCATGGCATACGGCGGTTCTCCGACGAGGTGGAGGCGCACGTAGCCAAGGCGACAGACATGATTCGAGGCTCGGCTATCTAGCGGCGGTGCCGAGGCAGACTTGACGAACCTCGGCGGCCTTTCTCCGTAGCGCGAGGCGACCGGAGGTACTCGGAACGGATTTTTGGCGAGGCGGAACGTGTCGGCGGTGATCACGTTTCCCCGAGAACGCACCTCGCGGTGTCCCGGGCTATGGAGGTTCGATCTTCCGCAACTAAACTTGTCCGAGGTGGTCGGTGAGTTGGTGGTCAACCTAACGGGTCGCGTCGGCGGTTTCACGGCTTGTGCGCGGGAACGCCGTCGAGGTGGCGGTGCTCCGAGCACATGTGACGGCGATGCCCGTCGGAAGTGGCCTGGCGTCCATAGCCGATGTCCAGTGGTTTGATGGCCGGTCTTGTGCGCTTGTGTGCGAAGTGTTAAGGGGGCCGGATACAGCCCGCGGCCTACGCGCTCGTGATGCCGAGCGCCATGACCGGTAGCACGGTGAGATCGTATGAGGTGCATGGAGCAGGTGATATTCCTGAGCCGATAAAGGCTCGTGCCTGCGCATCCCGTGGGTGAAACGCCATGGCAAAAGCAGGGCGAGGTTCGGATATGGCGTGCGGTGGCTCACCGTGGTGTCGGTGAAGCTAGGATGGCGGTGCAGTGGCGAGTTGGAGCCATGCAGAGTGATCGCAGTGCCGTGCCGCTCCTCGTCCGCAGCTCGGGCTTCTCCTCCGTGTCCGGCTCCGGCGTGCTTCGCGGCGGCGGCGCTCTGGCAGCTTCTCCTCCTCTGCTCCGCCCTTCTCCCTTCTCCCCCTCCCTCTATTGTGCGGTGTGGTGTAGTGGTTGTGTCGCAGCGCGGCGGCGGCGAGTGGGACGAGGTCTAGGGCTTCGGGGCGACTCCTTTTATAGACGGCCAGGACATGGCGTGGCGGCGGACGATGATTAGCGGCGAAGGGGGCACGTGGAGACCATCGGTGCTCCCGAGCTAGGGTTTCGGTGGTGCGCGCGGGCTTCTTGGCGAGCAAGGCAGGGGACAGGCGAGGGACAGCGGGGGTCAGGGCTCTGCCATGTGTGGCACTGTCGGTCACGCCATTTGCATGACTCTTGTCGGCCACCGTCTTTCGCGAGGTGAGAAGAAGAACAGTAGCGAGAGGAAAAACGCTGACGGGTGGGGTCGTTGCGGCACTGACTCAACGCGCGCGCGGGTGTGATAAAGAGGAGACGGGCCGGCTGGCTGGGCCGAATCTGCTCTTCCTCTTTCTCTTTTCTTCTTTTTCTTTTTCTTTTTCTATTTTCACTTAAGTGTATGAATACATATATTACCCATTTTACATATTGAGTAAATACAAACATAAATTGCAATAAATCCCAAATGTGATGCATATGTTATTATTCTATGTGAATGGAATTAAAATGCAAGCTGTACTCCTTTATTACCAAATTTATAATGAAACCTATATGCTTGCACAAGAAAAATGGGTTTTCACATTAAATAAATGAAAATTTTTAATTGGTTGGGATTTTTAGGTTGTGTGGATTTTAGGGTTGTTACATCGTCGATCCGGTCATATGCACGACACATTTCCGGAAGGTGCTCATCGACGACGGCAGCGGCCTCAACATCCTGTTCTCCGGAGCTGCCAAGGAACTCGGGCTAAAAGAAGAAGACTTGCGACCCACATCAGCTCCCTTCTGGGGTATCGTCCCGGGACAGCCGTCATATCCTCGAGGGCAGATAAGCCTTTCGGTTCAGTTCGGGCACCCACAGTGCTTCCGCATCGAGCACATCGACTTCTTGGTGGCCGACTTCGACGCCGCTTATCATGCTATCCTCGGCCGACCAGCTCTGGCGAAATTCGGGGCCATCCCCAACTATACCTACCTCGTTATGAAGATGCCAGCGGAGAACGGCGTCCTTTCCATTCGCGCCGATCTCCAAGTTGCATATGCTTGCGAGCGAGAGGCCATTGCCATGGCGGAAGCTGTCGAAGAATCCATACTAATGAACATCTGTGCTGCGGACGCAAAGCAAGTAGCCCCAGAAGACCAAGTCATCCCAGAGAAGACCCCATCAAGATCTGCCACCAAGAACAAGGAAACGAAGGAGGTTGTCCTGGTCCCCGGCGAGCCAAACAAGACTACTCGCATTGGGGCCGACCTCGATCCCAAATAGGAAGACGCGCTCGTCAGCTTCCTAAAGGAGCACGTAAGCACTTTCGCATGGAAACCAGCGGATATGCCCGGCGTTCCCAGGAAATTGATCGAGCACTCCTTGAATGTCTCGAAGACCGCCAAGCCAACCAAGCAGAAACTCCGACGATTCTCTCCAGACAAGAAGGAGGCCATTAGGGTAGAGATAGCCCTGCTCTTAGCTGCCGGCTTCATCAGAGAGGTGTATCACCCTGATTGGGTAGCCAATCCGGTGCTTGTAAGAAAAAAGAATAATGAATGGAGAATATGCGTTGATTACACCGATCTCAACAAACACTGCCCTAAAGACCCCTTCGGTCTTTCACGAATCGACAAAGTCGTCGACTCAACAGTAGGTTGGGAGCTACTCAGCTTCCTCGACTGCTACTCCGGATACCATCAGATCGCTTTGAAGGAAGAAGACCAAGAGAAGACGTCTTTCATCACCCCTTTCGAGGCTTATTGCTACAAGACCATGTCTTTTGGATTGAAGAATGCTAGAGCAACCTACCAACGGGCGATTCAAGTTTGTCTGGACGACCTTATCCCCGACGTCGCTGCAGCATACGTTGATGACATCGTCATTAAGACTCGAACGGCTGAAGGCCTCATCACCAACCTCGAAGCAGTTTTCGAAAAACTGGACAAATTCAAATTGAAGCTTAATCCTGGCAAGTGTATATTCGGCGTCCGATCCGGCAACTTGCTCGGTAACATTCGTCAGCAAGCAAGGCATCCTCCCCAACCCGGAAAAAATTAACGCGGTTATGAGGATGAAGCCTCCGACCAATGTCAAAGATGTGCAAAAGCTCACCGGGTGCATGGCGGCCCTTAGCCGTTTCATCTCCAAACTGGGCGAGAAAGGCCTCCCATTTTTCAAGTTACTAAAAGCTGGCGAGAAGTTCACCTGGTCGGAAGAGGCAGATACGGCCTTCAGAGAACTCAAACGCTTCTTGACGAGTCCTCCGCTCCTCACAGCTCCAAAAAAGGACGAAATATTGCTGATCTACATCGCCGCGACTAATAACGTCGTCAGCACTGCCATCATCGTTGAACGAGAAGAAGACGGTCACGCCTATCCGGTCCAGCGACCAGTTTACTTCATCAGTGAAGTCCTCAACGAGTCCAAGACCCATTACCCAACGGTGCAGAAATTGATATACGCTGTTCTCGTCACCTCAAGAAAGCTCCGTCACTATTTTGAAGGATATTCCTTAGCAGTAGTCTCTGAATACCCCCTGGGTAGCATCCTCCGAAACAAAGACGCCAACGGTCAGATCCTAAAATGGGCAGTAGAGCTGGGAACATACTCCATTGATTTCCGTAGCCGAATAACAGTCAAGTCGCAGGTACTCACCGATTTCATAGCTGAATGGACAGAGATACAAGAGTCTTCGCATCCGGCACAGGAAGAGTATTGGACAATGTTCTTCGACGGGTCCCTAAGCATCAGCGGCGCTGGAGCCGGAGTACTCCTTATATCGCCCTCCGGTGAGCGCCTCCGTTACATCTTGCGAATTCACTTCATGGCGTCCAACAACGCGGCCGAATACGAGGCCGCCTTGCATGGTCTCCAGATAGCCTCCGAGCTCGGCATCCGTCGCATCATGGTCTACGGGGACTCGGCCCTGGTCATCAACCAGGTTAACAAAGACTGGGACTGCAACAATGAGAAAATGGACTCCTACGTCGCCGCAATCAGAAAAATTGAAGGGAAATTCCTTGGAATAGAATTCCATCATATCATTCGAAGCGAAAATCAGGCGGCCGACGAATTGTCAAAGCGCGGATCATCCCGGTCCGACGTCCCTGCAGGCGTTTTTATCCAGGATCTGTTCAACCCCTCCATACAGACTGATGGCGATACCAGCAGCTCCGCGACCGACCAGATAGTGGCGTATATCCCAACCCCTGAAGAGGACTGGAGAACCCAGTTCATTGATTACCTACTGGAAGCAAGGGTCCCCGAAGATTGAACAGAAGCCGAGCGCCTGGTCCGAAGATCCAAAAGCTATGTCCTGGTCGACAGCAAGCTCATGTGCAAGAATACCAGGAGCGAAGTCCTACAAAAATGCGTCCCAAGGGAAGAGGGTCTTAGGATCCTTCATGAGGCTCATAGTGGCATGTGCGGCAATCACGCGGCTTCACGTACACTGGTCGGTAAGATTTTCCGAGCAGGTTTCTATTGGCCAACAGTAGTCCAAGACGCCGAGAAGATTGTCAAAGAATGCGAGGCATGCCAGTTCTTTGCCAAGCAGACACATGTATCAGCCCAAGAGTTGCAAACCATCCCTGCGTCATGGCCTTTCGCTACATGGGGACTGGACATGGTTGGTCCATTTAAAACGGCAAGAGGGGGATTTCGCTCCATTTATGTCGCCATCGATAAGTTTTTCAAGTGGATCGAGTACAAGCTGTTAGTCAAGGCTACGGCAACCAAAGCAGTAGAGTTCTTCAAGGACATATCCTATCGCATCATCACCGACCTGGGATCAACATTTACTAGAAGTGATTTTTGGGATTTCTGCGAAGAAAGATGCATATCCGTCAAATATGTGTCCGTGGCTCATCCTAGAGCTAACGGCCAGGTGGAGAGGGCAAACGGTATGCTGCTCGACGCCCTCAAGAAGCGTCTCCACGCAGTCGTGGAGAGAAGCCCAGGCAACTGGATTGACGAATTACCGGCGGTGATCTGGGGACTTCGGACTCAACCCAGCCGGAGCACAGGAGTATCGCCATATTTTATGGTGTATGGCTCGGAGGCGGTACTACCTGCAGATGTAATCTATCGATCTCCAAGGGTTGAGGTATACGAAGAAGCCCACTCCAACGAGGCCAGAGCAGACGAAGTCGACAAGTTAGAGGAAGAGCGTCTGATCTCCTGTCTACGAACAGCTAAATATCTAGAAGGGATCAGGCGATATTACAATCGCAATGTCAACGGCAGAGCTTTTGCAGTCGGCGACCTCATTCTCCGTCGAAAGCAGAGCAAGGAGGGGATGCATAAACTATCATCTCCCTAGGAGGGGCCATACATCGTCAAGGCGGTTACAAGACCAGGTGCATATAGGCTTTCCGACCTAGACGGCGTCGACATCCCCAATTCCTGGAACATCGAGCACCTGCGACGTTTCTACCCTTGATCCAGGGTTCAAAACAGATATGTGTATTTTCATTCTATTATAAATAAAGGAAATATATTGTTATTCTTGATATTTTTGCCTCCATTACATTTTGTACAGCTAAACGTCTTCAACAATGCGTATGCCCCGCCACTGCTCGGGCAGCACGTCTTCGCCTACGCATAAGTCCCGCCACTGCTCGGGCAGCGCGTCTTCGCCTATGCGTAAGCCCTGCCACTGCTCGGGCAGCACGTCTTCGCCTACGCATAAGTCCCGCCACTGCTCGGGCAGCGCGTCTTCGCCTATGCGTAAGCCCCGCCACTGCTCGGGCAGCACGTCTTCGCCTACGCGTAAGTCCCGCCACTGCTCGGGCAGCGCGTCTTCGCCTATGCGTAAGCCCCGCCGCTGCTCGGGCAGCACGTCTTCGCCTACGCATAAGTCCCGCCGCTGCTCGGGCAGCACGTCTTCGCCTATGCGTAAGCCCCGTCACTGCTCGGGCAGCACGTCTTCGCCTATGCATAAGTCCCGCCACTGCTCGGGCAGCATGATTTCACCAATGTGTAACCCCCGCACCCACCGGGCAGCATCTGGTTCGACGCCGCGTAAGCCCTAAAAATGATAGGCCGCCTACCTACGACACTTCATCGACCGCCCCGATATATCGGGTAGCCTTCGCCCACGATAAGCGTAACCCCCGCCTAGCGCGGGCAGCTTCGCCACCACGTAAGCCCCGAGGACGCCTGGGCCGTTAGGTCTTCGTTAACACGTAAGCCCCGAGGACGCTTGGGCAGTTTAGCAGCGTCTCCAAAAGCCCCCGCAAAAGCACGGGCGACACGCAGGGCGTGTGGGATTATTCTTCGACCATACAAGATCTCGATTATGTTCAGGCGTCTCAATTTAAATCCCTTCGGTGGGAAAAAGTTGAACATCAGCGGTCAACATTTTTGCGGCTTCCCTAGCCTCTTCTTCAAGCTGGTCTTCCTCCTCTTCGGTGGTTCCCCGAGCATACCCGGTCTGTACTCGGTCGGTCTTCACTCCCGGGTAATGCGATCGGAAGACTCCAAGCACATGGGCGGCCACATTTTCAGCAGTATCCACGCAGAAGTCTTTAAAGAATCAAAGAGCTTCCCGTCCACGTTGTACGATGTCGAGGGCACCGGGAACTTCAGCAGGCGGTACGGCGGGCGCATACTCAATGATGTCAAGCACAGACTTAACACCACCAACAAAGGCCTCAAATCTTCCGTTGGCAGCCTCAAGGCAACCCGCAAGGTCATCAACCTGCGCACGATGCCTACGTCCCATCTCTGATAAACAAAGCAAGTCAGTCGCACTACAAAAAAAAGGACAGGAAGGGGAAAGCTGAACACAAACAGGTAACCTGTCATCGTTTCCAGGTTCTTTTGGGCGGCCTCTCGCATCAACGTCACCTCAGCTTCCAGCTCAATTGCTGCACGTCACAAAGAATACAATTAGATCATCAAACCAAGACATTTTACAAATGACGAGACGTCGCACATACTTCGCTTCGTGGATCCATCCAGCAGCTCTTGAAGACCTGCATGCCACAAAATTGGCGTTCAGAGAGCAAAAGCGGGACGAATAGCTGTCAAGAAGCACAACATTCCAACATACCTTTGTTTTCTCGCAATAGACGCTTCTCGGATTTCATAAGATCCGAGCAGTGTAGCTCCAAGGTTTCACGCTCCTCGCGCATGCCTGCCACCACCCCCTCTAGGTGACTCACCTCGGTCTGCAGCTACTTGTTTTCTCTGCTACATCCCAAAGGCGGTGTAGGGTTTTTTGGCGATCTTCGGCGGTTTCATACACTGTCTGGAAGACCAAAAGAGCAACAGATCATCAAGTCATTATATCGTCTGGATAAAATACGATAGGTGTCACCTGCACACGCGACGAAAGGTTTCCCAGACATCCAAGAAGTTTTCTCAAGTCCGCGCGAGTATCGCAGATGTCATTCTTCAGTCCATCTATCTCGGCATCAGCAAGATCTTCCTCCGTGGCGACAGCCTAGGTGTTCCCCACCATCCGATACGTGCGAATCAAAGGCACGGGCCCCGTTCGGGCGATTTCTTCGATATCTGCACCCTCTGGGGAAGCGTTTGTGGAGGGCCGAGGACATGGCCCTGTTCGCGCCTCCGAGCTGGTCTCCGTTCCACGATCAGCACTCCTAGGAGGAATAGTGCTACCGTGTCTCGGCGGCGACGTCCGAGCTTCATCTTCACAACTCGGGTCCTCGACATTTGGCCTCGGAGGAGAAACCGGAGGCGGCGGGTGGGCATGCGTGGCTGTTTAGAAGGAGTTGTGCATCAGTTGTTGAGGGCCTCTCGGGCGACCTCTGGGGTGATTCATGTTCTGAAGTCCAGCCAGCGCGGAAGCCCTCTGCTACACCAGCCTCTGAAGTTGTCATCTTTTCAGCGCCGGGATTCTCAGCGTCTTCATTAGAAGGGTCCCTACATTTCCAAGACAAAATCTCAACACTGTTCGGATCAAAAAGGGAGAAATATGGAGAAAATCCTACATACATTTCTGAGCGACGACGCTTTCGGCCGAATTTCTTTCTTTGACCGAAAGCTCCAGCGGCAGCGGCAGGCGCATCAGCCTTATGGCGTTTTGTGCTCGGTTCATCCTGATCCAAGCAAGGGGCGTCGGCGGCGGCTTGGGCACGGTCCTCAAAAATCTTTACCGGAGCTTCAGCAGCTCGGACGCCACTAGAAGATCCAGCCTTTTCTGACACTGGCTGTTTCTCCCGAGCAGTTCTTTGGGCCAGTGTCTCCTCATCTTCTTCGTCAAAAGACTCTCTTTCTTCTTCAGATAGTTCAGTAGAGTCGTCTTCGGCACGTCTCTGGTGATAACTGTGCATCGCATCAATTCGGCCCGGCCAGTCTGCTGTTGGTACATCGGAGAAGTACACCTTTCGGTCCTGTCCATTTATCTTCAAGAGATCAAACAGAAGTTATGGTATAAGTACAGTATGAGCGATGGAAGTGCCGGGGCAGTTCGGAACTTACCTCTGGTGGGGGATTCTTCAGATTAAAAGCCGCACTTTGGCCATGGTTGCCTATATGAGAGCCTTTTCCAAAATATTCTTCCAAGACCTCTTTAACTTGGGCTTCGGATAAATCTCCGGATGAGCACCTGGTCGGATCTTTCCGACCGGTAAATTCAAAGGCAGGATGAACTCTATCCTTGCAAGGTTGGACGCGACGAAATACAAAATTGGTAGCAACCCCAACTCCATTCAGGGTTAAACCCTTGATGATTTCCAGCAATTCGTTTACTTGTCCTAGCTCCTCTACATGCGGTTTCTCCGTCCAGCTATTCTGTTTTTCTGGAATCTGGTCCACGGCGCACCGGACGCTTGGTTCATGATTGGGGATATAGAACCATCTCTTGTTCCAGTCACGCACACTGGTATTCAGAGGAATCTGGAGGTAATGTGCGGACATCCCGTCACGTATTTTCAGATACACTCCACCAGCAACTCGAGAACCTGTGCTGCTCGATTTCACAAGAACGAAGAGATGGCGGAACAGATTGAAGTGCGGGAGAATGCCAAGGTATGCTTTGCAGAAGTGGATAAAGATGAAAATCAAGAGGATAGAATTGGGATTCAAGTGGCACAGGGAAATTTGGTAATAATCAAGTAACTTGCGAAGAAATGGATGGCATGAAAAAACCAAATCCGCGGGTAAAATAATCAGAAAAGACTACTATTTCTCTAGAATCAGGCATTGGATATGGTTCACCTCGTGATATTCTCCAGCCTCCGATCGCCTGGTCAGGAAGGAATCCCCAGGCCACGAGCGCATCGAGCTGCGATCTTCCCAATACTGACGGTTGCCATTCGTTCGACATGCAGAATTCCCCGGTTGTGCCTCCTTCGACTTTTTTGATTCGCGGGTGCTCTTCCTGGTGCCTGCCATAGCAGATCTGGGTGGGGGAGAGGTGGATTCGATGGTTTTTTTGTGGCGGCGGCGGAAGAAAAATGGAACCCTAGACGGCGATGGAGGAATAGGCGGAGACGGATGTGTGTTTTGGGATTTGAATGCGCAAGAAGATAAACCAACTGTTCCCTTTTTCTATTTATTCCTCTGTCAAATGGCACAAGGGTATTTTCAGTTTACAAATCGTTTGTTGCAGAGAAAAGCACCGCTCGGATACTTCGCGTTTTCATCAAGTGTTTCCGAGCAGCAAAGCTGCTCGGGATTTCGTCGCCTTCGTCAAGCGTTTCCGAGCAGCAAAGTTGCTCGGGTACTTCGTCGCCTTCGTCAAGCGTTTCCGAGCAATAAGCACTGCTCGGGGACTCCGTCGTCTTCTTCAAGCGTTTCCGAGCAATAAGCACTGCTCGGGGACTCCGTCGCCTTCGTCAAGCGTTTCCGAGCAGCAAAGTTGCTCGGGTACTTCGTCGCCTTCGTCAAGCGTTTCCGAGCAATAAGCACTGCTCGGGGACTCCGTCGTCTTCTTCAAGCATTTCTGAGCAATAAGCACTGCTCGGGGACTCCGTCGCCTTCGTCAAGCGTTTCCGAGCAGTAAAGTTGCTCGGGTACTTCGTCGCCTTCGTCAAGCGTTTCCGAGCAATAAGCACTGCTCGGGGACTCCGTCGTCTTCTTCAAGCGTTTCCGAGCAATAAGCACTGCTCGGGGACTCCGTCGCCTTCGTCAAGTGTTTTCGAGCAGCAAAGCTGCTCGGGGACTTCGTCGCCTTCGTCAAGTGTTTCCGAGCAGGAAGGCTGCTCGGGGACTCCGTCGCCTTCGTCAAGTGTTTCCGAGCAGCAAAGCTGCTCGGGGACTTCGTCGCCTTCGTCAAGTGTTTCCGAGCAGGAAGGCTGCTCGGGGACTCCATCGCTTTCGTCAAGTGTTTCCGAGCAGCAAGGCTGCTCGGGGACTCCGTCGCTTTCGTCAAGTGTTTCCGAGCAGCAAGGCTGCTCGAGGACTCCGTCGTTTTGTCAAATGTTTCCAAGCAGCAAAGCTGCTCAAGGACTTCATCGCCTTCGTCAAGTGTTCCCGAGTAGCAAGGTTGCTCGGGAATTTCGCCGCCTTGTCAAGCGTTTACGAGCAGCAAAGTTGCTCGGGGATTTCGTCATCTTCATCAAGTGTTTTCGAGCACTAAAGCTGCTCGGGGATTTCGTCGACACTTCACAAGATCAACAAGGATAAAGATTTTGACCCTGACACCACGTGACTGCTTCACCTACTATCAGGCTCGGGGACTAAGTGGATACACTTCACCTGCCGGTGAAGGTATTGGCTCTGTCCTAGTAAAAGTGGATACACTTCGCTAAAGAGAAACTTTTTCAATTTTTTCTGAGCCCCTTACATCCGTCTGGTCAAGCAACACTGAAGGTCTGCACCTCTCGACAAATGCAAGGCGCTCGGGGACTAGCTGTGGGGGTATAAGCCCGTATACCCGCATAGTCATACTTGGCCCAAATCTATCGAACAGGCCTGAACTACCAAGGACACGTCGCCCATACGATCTCCAGGAGATCGCGTCTATCCGCCGAGTCCTTGGCGGGCAAGAAAATAGCTTTCCTAGGATCTAGCCGATTGGTTTCCCAGATCGACTAGGATTGTAATCTGTTATGTATGACAAGATCAATTTGTAACCCTGCCCTCCGGACTATATAAGGCGGGCTAGGGGGGTCTACTCGATTCATCTAATCTACTAGTAATACAACACAACAGCATACAAGACGTAAGGTATTACGCCTCGTGGCGGCCTGAACCTGTCTAAATCTCTGTTCCACACGAGTTGTGCTCCCTCGTTCGTCTCAGGCGCACCCTCACCATCTCATCTACTACCGCGGGCATACCCCTCGGTAGACTATCGCCGGTATTCCGTCGACAATGTGGACATAACCGGAGATGATGAAACTTATGATGAAGAATTTGCCATTGACTCTGATGACGATCGGCCTATTCGTCATCCCAATCCTCGGGAATTGGAGATTTTGAGGAGGTTGTTGCCAGATAAGGATCCAATGGTGCCTGATTTTGAGGACCTTAGCCATGGCCATAGAGCTATTGCAGATGGAAAACCTAGCGACTCATCAGTCCTCGATGTTACTGGATGCACAACGATAAGGAGAGGCACCTTGTTTGCTACCATGGATGATGTTAAGACATGGTTGCAAGAGTATTCAATATTACACAACTGTCCTTTTAGGGTGGTAAACTCACACAAGGATCGAAGGTACACTGTGGCTTGTGAAGTACGACATTGTCCGTGGAAAGTATGTGTTAGGAAGACGAAGACAGGGCAATGGAGGATTTCTTCAGCGAAGCAGCCACATGTTTGTGCTACGGCGGAGGCAGAAGAGAAGCACCTGCAGCTAAATTCTAGGTTCATTGCAAGGCAATTGTGCCCCATGGTGAAGCACATGCCAACCATTACCGTTGCAGCATTGATAGAAGTCATTTTCAAGCTTTACAATTACTATGTGAAATATGGACAAGGCATGGCGTGCCAAATAAAGAGCTTTGGAGCTTATCTTTGGAGATTGGGAGCAAGCGTATGAGCGCCTCCCAGTCATGTTGAACGCCATGAAAGCTAAAAACCCGGGGATGCACTTTGAGTACCTACCAAAGCCGAGTGAAATAAGGAATGGGAGGGAGGTGTTTGGTAGGGCATTCTGGGCATTTGGGCAAAGCATCGAAGCATTCAAGCATTGTCGACCGGTTGTGTCAATTGATGGCACGTTTCTTATGGGTAAATTTGAAGGGACAATGCTTATTTGTATTGGAACAGACGTCGAAGACCAACTAGTCCCACTGGCCTTCGCAATTGTTCATAAGGAGGACACAGATAGTTGGTCCTGGTTCCTAACTCTCGTACGCCAAGTGGTCATTGGTCCTGGCCGTGAAGTTTGCATCATCTCTGACAGGCATGTAGGGATTTTAAATGCCATGCAAGAGGAGTTGCCTGGGTACGGTCGAATTCATCACCGGTGGTGCACTAGAAATCCTTGCACAGAATCTTATAAGACATGATGGAATAAAGGAGAACTTCAAGTTATTTGAGAAGGTGGCGAGGCAGAACGAAGTTAGGCTATTCAGCGAGAAGTTAGACGCCCTTAAGTTGGCTACTAACGCTCGTGGTAGACAGTTCCTCGATGAACTGATGGCATCAAAGGAGAAGTGGACCCTCGCATATGACACAGGGAGGTTGGAGATGGGGTTTCATGACCAGTAACATGGCTGAGATGTTCAACAGCCTCCTGCGAGGTTGTCGGGGCCTTCCTGTGACTGCTATTGCCTCTTTCACGTTTTACAGATTGAACGCTTGGTTCGTGTCAAGGAAAAAGATGGCCCTATCACTATGGAGGAACCACAAACCTTTTCCACTGTTAGTATCTACCGAGCTAGCTTTCTCGAAGAGGAAGTCAAAATAACAAAAGGGGGCTATCTTTGATGCTTTGAGGCCAGGATATGAGATTTTGAAGAGTGGTGGGACGAACATTGGTGGCGAAGACCGTGGAGCTAGGAAACATAAAGTGGTAATCAATGAGAACACTTGCACATGTGGCAAACCAACCATATATCACCGCCCTTGGTCTCACATGATTACGGCTTGTCGTCTTCGACGGGTTGATGCAGAGGTTCCTCCAAGATTGGCTAAGGAGTTCGCGTTGTCTTCCCTTTTGAGCACTTGGCAACCGCAACTTGAGCCATTCCTGGACGAGGGTGAGTGGCCCGTGTACAAAGGCCCAAAGTATGTGGCCGATCTTGGATTGCTTTGGAAGAACAAAGGCCCTAGAAGGCGCAAGAGGTTAAAGATGGACATGGATCGAGCTTCCAAGGGCAAGTCCACCGTGAGTAAGGTCGACACACATTTCGTCTAGGACCCTCAACGTAACCTTTGTTCCAAATGTCATAAGTCGGGGCACAATAGAAGAAGATGCCCAGAATTACTTAGGGAGCAGGTATTCACTATTTTCTTTAGTAATGTACCAATATTTTGAATGTGTTTACTTATTGTACTGCATTTACTTTACTTTCTTACTTGACTACATTTACTTTACTTACTTGACTTTATTTTTTGGTTGGCAATGCAGGATGGAGCGGTACCCTCTACTTGAGGATCGGTTCGATAAGGACCACAGGGCGCGGCGGATTGAGAATGGAGAGGTAACAAGGCTTCAATCTTTTCAAATTCTACTAGTGCCTACTTCATTACGCTGATAGATGTCTTATGAAAACTGTTTGTGCAGGCTTTGCAGGTGTTACGGCCGATCACCAATGATGCACATACCGTCATGTGCTATGATGAGCGGTACACGCCTCTCCTGAAGCGTGCCAACCTTGCGACGGTGGCACGTATTTGTCGTCGTGGCCTGCCTCCTTTGAACCCGTCTACTCTGACGGCACTGATCGATAGGTGGCGCCAGGAGACACACTGCTTCTACCTGCCATGTGGAGAGATGACAGTCACACTGGAGGACACTGCGATGATCCTTGGGCTTAAGATTCGACGCTTTGCGGTTACAGGGGATGTTGTGTCCGAGGGATGGCAGGCACGCGTGGAAGCTTTCCTCGGACGACCGCTGCCGGCGCTTGAGGCGGGGAAGAAGAGGCGTACTAGTGGGGTCTCACTCAGGTGGCTGCGACAGGAGTTTGGTCAGTGCCCACAAGATGCCAATGAGGCCACCGTCAACTACCACTGCAAGGCATGGGTGCTACACATGTTCGGTACAGTGTTATTTCCTGATGGCACTGGTGACACCGCGTCGTGGATGTACATCCCGTGTCTCCTCAACTGGGACGACGCGGGACAGCTTAGTTGGGGGTCCGCGGTTCTTGCGTTCCTATACCGGCAGCTGTGCGAGGCCTGCCGTCGTGCTGGAGGAAGCCACGCTACTGTCACCGGCTGCGTCACCCTCTTGCGGGTATACTAAATTTTTGTTTAAGTTTTTGTACCATTTTGATTGTTTTGCGTAAAGGTGTTCCTTACAAATTCCTGTGACACTGCAGATTTGGATGTGGGAAAGGCTGCCCGTTGGTAGGCCGCACAGGCCCGAAATGCCTGCTCCTTGGTTTCCTGTCGGCGACCCGGAGGTGGCCCTTACCGTGGCACACTTGTATGAACGTGCTGCAGGCACGTACTCGCTCTCGCGCTACGCTTACATTAGCAACACTAATGAGCTTGACGTTCTCTAGCCACAACATGTAAGTTCTTCACAATTGGACTGTTGTTTTACATTTACTATGCATACGGACTTACTAATGTCATACACAGGTGGAATGGCGGCCATACACTCGCGAGCAAATTGCTCAACTCAATTTGAGCACACTTTGCAAGGCGGACTCAGATGTGTGGACCATGAGGTGCCCCCTTTATATGCTTCTACGTAGTGGAGTACCATATCCCCCATCGTGTCGCAAGACAGTTCAATAGGCTCCAGCATTGTCCTCCGGAGCCATTCTCCACCAGTTGGGATCTGCACCAGTAAGTGTTCACATAGTGACTCTAGGATCTTCATTTCTATTTCACATAGTGACTACATTTGTTGTATGTTATGTGCAGGTATAGCCGATAGAGGAAACGGAGGATCACCAACTGGCAGGCAGAGCACCAATGGTATATAGATGAGTGGATGCGAATGGAGCAAAACAACATGCAGATCTTCGCAATTCATCGCGACAAGCCATTTCGGGAGTACCTCATTTGGTACGAGCAGCGAACAAGACTTCATTTGAAGCCGGCGTGGACCGAGGAAGATTAAGTTGAGATAGCAAGCTCGGATGATGGAAGGAACCCTTATGACGATGCAACAAGAGCGGGCCGACAGGTGGAATTCGCCCCGGTGTTAACCCGAGCGGTGAGTGGGAAAGGCAACATACTTCAAACCGTGACTACAAAGCACCCACTAATACACTTTCACCGTGCAGGGCAACGAAATCATGAGGACGGTCGCCAAGCACGGCCAAGCGCTTATGATCCCGGAGGGCAGCCCCGACGAAGGGCCCATGCTTAGAAGGCACATCCAGGTATGGAAGCATTTGTAAGCTTCATTGAGCGGAAACACTTGTATGATTCATTTTTCCGTTTTCAGCGTGCCATGGATCGCCTACGGAAGGTAGCTGCAAGACTAGGGTGCCGAGCTCAGCTTCAAGATGTTGCTCAACCACACCACCTCCGCCTTGGATCTTCGGGATCACAATGAACCAGGGCTGGTGCTTCATCTTCGGCTGCACACCATGGCCAAGAACAGGGTGAGGAGGGGGGCGAGGAGGAAGAGGGCGAGAAGAGGGATGAGGAGGAAGAGGGCGAGGAGGGAGATGACGAGGAAGAGAGTGAGGATAGGGACGATGAGGAAGAGGTGGACTGGACCGAGTTAGGCATGTCACAGCTGTCGGATGCTCCGCCCTCAATGCAAGAAACCTCCAGTTCTGGATGTCCACGAAGGACCAGTAGACCGGTGCAAAGGTACACTCCAGGGACGCATGCACTTGATAGGGGAAAAGGCAAGGCTCGTGCCCAGTAGGTAGTCACTTCAGGAACTTCGTGAAATCCTCCGTAGTAATGGACCTCTTTTGTATGGACTTGTCACCCATGGACTTGTATGTTTCTGTCTGGACTTGTGTTGATGTGTTTGGAGTTGTATGGATGTGTTTGGACTTGTCATGTATGCCATTTTAGTGCTGGACTTGGACTTGTCATCTATATGTTTGGACTTGGACATGTATGGTTTGCTCTGTGAAATATGAGATGTTTGACATATGTGAAATCTGTGAAACCTGTATACTCTGTGAAATCTGTGCTGTTGCCTGTCATCTGAAATCCGTGAAACCTGTATACTCTGAAATCTGTGTTGTTGCCTGTCATTTGAAGCTCGGCGTCAAATGACATGACGCCGAGATGTGTAACCACGGCGTTGCGTACATTGACGCCGAGGGTCGGCTACAGTTCCGATCCTTACTGGAAATGGTGAACACCTGATGCCATGCTGAAGGACCTCGGCGTCAAGGGATTTGACGCCGTCCTGAAGGACCTCGGCATCGTTTCAATTGATGACGAGCCCTGCGACATTGCCGATCCTTACTGGAAATGTCGTGCGCTTAACGCCGTGATGTAAGAGGACGGCGTCATTTGAATTGACGCCGAGGTCTGCTTATTGTGAACTAACACATCCCAACTTGAAAGAGGGGAGGGAGGAAGAAGAAGGCCGGCGCGGGCTTTAAGTGCTCAAACCTCGGCGTCGAGGCGAGTGACGCCGAGGTAACGCACCACGGCGTTAACGGACGTGACGCCGATCTCTGTGGGCCCCACAGCCGCGCTGGCGAGTGCGACCGAGGTCGCTGGTGACGTGGCAGGACCTCGGCGTCATGTCAGTAGACGCCGTGTTGCACAACCTCGGCGTCAAGCCCTGTGACGCCGAGCTTCTGTCCTATTTTCAAAAATAGTTTCGCCAGGGGTCTATTTGCGGAAAAAGTTTCCGAAAAGGACCGAAATACAAAATTTTCACAGAATTGATGTCCAATGCCATACTCATCCAACAACTCATCAATCTTGGTGTTCTTGAATTCACTACCGTTGTCACTTCTAACTTTCTTGATGGTTGTTTCGAACTCATTTTGGCTTCTCTTGACAAAAGACTTGAATATATCATAAGCTTCACTCTTGTCAACTAGAAAGAACACCCATGTGTATCTAGTGAAGTCATCCACAATCACAAATCCATACTTGTTCCCACCAATACTAGTATATATGGTTGGTCCAAACAAGTCCATATGCAAGAGCTCAAAAGCTTTACTAGTACTCATCATACTCTTTTTAGGACGTGTGTTTCCAACTTGTTTGCCGGCTTGACATGAACTACAAAGCTTATCTTTCTCAAATGTGACATCTTTCAAGCCTCTAACTAGATCATGCTTCACTAGTTTGTTCAATTGTTTCATTCCAACATGACCAAGCCTTCTATGCCATAACCAACCCAAGCTTGACTTCATAATCAAACAAATTGACAATTGAGCTTCACTTGCATTGAAATCCACAAGATATAGGTTGTCATATCTAAAGCCTTTGAATATCAAATTTGAGCCATCAACACTAACAATTTCCACATCATCAATCCCAAATATGCTCTTGAACCCGAGATCACAAAGTTGTGCAACTGAGAGTAAATTGAAGTTCAAGCTTTCAATTAGCAACACATTGGAGATGGACATGTCATTGGATATTGCAATCTTACCAAGTCCTTTCACTTTCCCTTTCTTGTTATCACCAAATGTAATTGCATCATGGCCACTATTTGCACTTGTGTTGAGAGAGCCAAATATACTAGAATCTCCGGTCATATGTTGTGTGCATCCACTATCAAGCACCCAATGCCTTCCTCCGGCTTTGTAATTGACCTACAAAAAGAGATCAATTCTTCTTAGGTACCCAATGTTGCTTGGGTCCTTGAAGGTTAGTGACTAAGCTCTTTGGTACCCAAATGGTCTTCTTCTTTGGACCCAACATGGATGTACCAACAAAGTTAGCCTTCACACCATTTGAGCCCTTAGTGAGAATATAGTAAGAATCAAACTTAATTGAGGATACATATGCATTGGATTTCTTGCTTTTGCAATCTTGCTCTAAATGACCAACTTGCTTGCATTTTGTGCAATACCGGCCATTTCTCTTCACAAAACAAGTCTTGTGAGGAGTAAAGGCGGTCTTGTCTTTCTTGGGGGTATAGCCCAATCCCTCTTTGTGGAGAGATGCCCTTTGGCTACCCAAGCACATAAGCAAGCGGTCCTCACCACCATAAGCCTTAGCTAAGGAGTGATTGAGCTTTTTAACCTCCTCCTTTAGGTTCTTGTTCTCGACTACTAGTGAAGGGTCACTAGTGGGTGAGGTAGTAGTGGAAGTGCGACAAGAAGGGTTAGTGGTGGCAACAATAATAGGTTCACAAGATATATCACATGTTACACCTATGTTGCAAGTTTTAATTTCCTTCTTTTGTACTTAACTTTGCAAGTTCTCTTTTTCTATAATTAGAGAAGAATGAGCATCATCAAGCTTGGTGTGAGCCTTTTGGAGCTTCTTATTGTCTTCCATTAGACTCTCATAAGATGCTTTTAGCTCTTCAAGTTCTTCCTAAAGAGTGAGCCTACTCTTGCGCAAGCCCTTGCGTTCCTTTCTAAGTATGTCAAAATGAACACATGCATCATCAAGCATGTCAATTAGTTCCTCTTTTGTTAGGTCATCATCACTATCATCATCACTAGATTCGCTATCGGATGATACTTTTGAGCCCTTGGCCATGAAGCATGAAGGAGTATCGAAGATGGAAGGCTTGTCATGAATAGCAATGCTTGCATGTGCCTTCTTCTTACTCTTCTTCTCATCATCACTATCTTCGTCACTTGAAGATGCATCACTATCCCATGTCACCACATGAGAGTACTTCTTCTTCTTGTATGAAGATTCTTTCTTTTCTTTCTTCTCCTTCTTCTCATGCTTGTTCTTCTTTTTGCCTTTGTGCTCATCATCACTTGAGTGTGGGCAATCGGCCACTAAGTGATCTTTGCTTCTATAATTGAAGCATCTTCTTGGCCCATCACACTTTCTTGCATTCTTCTTCCTTCTTGCCCGGTAGCCCTTCTTCTTCATGAACTTGCCAAATCTTCTCACTAGAAGGGCCATCTCCTCATCACTCTCACTTGTGCTTGATGGATCTTCACTTGATTCAACTTTTGCTTTGCCCTTGCCCTTTGATGATGATGTGGCTTTAAATGCCACACTCTTCTTATTCTCATCTTTGGAGTCTTCATCTTTTTCTTTCTTCTTCTTATTGATCAACTCCTCCTTGTCATCATCATCTCTATAGGCATCATCGGTCATCACTTCCGCAAGCACTTGGTTTGGTGTCAACTCACTCAAGGTAGTCTTCACCAAAACCGTGATCAAGGTAGCAAAGCGCTTGGGCAAACTTTTCAAGAACTTCATGGAGAAGTCACTGTCCTTTACTTCCTCATCCACCACCTTGAGATCATTCACAATCAATTGCAATCTATGAAACATCTCCGAGACACTTTCATCTTCCTTGATCTTGAAACTAGCAAATCTATCTTTGAGGATGTAAGCTATTGCGGTCTTCACACCCTTGGTGCCCTCATATGATTCCTCAAGCTTCTTCCAAGCCTCTTGAGCACTCTCAATGTTTTTGACTTGCTCAAACACCTTCACATCTAGAGCCTCATGGATAGCACAAACCGCAATGTCATTGAGTTGGAGCAATCTTTCTTCGGCGGTTGTGGGGTTGGCCGCATTGGCAATCTCAATCTTTGTCTCCACAACCTTGCAAACCTCTCTATTGATTGACTTGATGTGTGAGGTCATCTTGCTCTTCCAATATGCATAATTTGTGCCATCAAATTGGGGTGGCTTCTTGGTGTTGTTGATGTGAATGTTGATTTGAGCCATTTTTACACCGTAGGTTGTTAAGCTTCAAATCAACGGTGCCTCGGCTCTGATACCACTTGAAAGGTCCTAAATGGCTAGAGGGGGGTGAATAGCCTATAAAAATTCTACAAACAACACTTAAGACAAAGTGGTTAGACAATTAAGCGGCGAAGCGAATTTCGCGCTAGCCTACTAAAAAGCAAGCCACCTAACCGTTCTACACTATAGTCTCTAAGAACACAAACAAGAAGTTAGGTCACTATTTTAAACTACTCCTAGGAGAGCAACTACAACAAGTATACTACTACAAAAGTAAATACTCAAATGTAAAAGGGTAGAGAGTGATTTTTATACCGCCGGTGTGAAGATGTGATGAATACCAATAAGAGCAATCACAATACACAAGAAATCCTCGGCAAGAGAGTTGACACAATGATTTTTACCGAGGTTCACTTGCTTGCCGGCAAGGTACGTCCTCGTTATAGCGATACACCCATTTGGAGGTTCACGCGCTAATTGGCATCACACGCCAAACCCTTTTCAAGGGTGCCGCACAACCAACACAAGATGGGGATTCACAAGCTACAAGCAATCCACTAGAGTAGCCTTTTGCGATCTCCAGCGGGGAAAGCTCAAAAACCCCTCACAACTTCACCGATCGGAGGCGGAGACAATCACCAACTCCCCTCAACGATCCTCGCAGCTCCAAGCCGTCTAGGAGTCGGCAAACTCCAAGAGTAACAAGAGAAACCGCTGCGAAACACACTCACCAAGTGCCTCTATATGATCTCAATCAATACAATGCACTTGATGCTCTCCAAACTCACCAAATGATGATCACAATCAAATAGGATGAGTGAGAGTGGAGTGGGAAGGCTCACAAGCAAGTAGGAGTGATTAGAGTGGCCAAGAATTACTCCCCAAACCGGCCAAAGGGCTATTTATAAGCCTCACTCAAAAACATAACCGTTTGAGCCTCTCTGCGTGGCGTCGGACGCCCGCGCGCACACCGTCGGACTATACTACACGGTCCGACGCCCCGGATGAACGCCACGTGTCAGTAGCCGTTTGAAATCGAACGTTGGATCACAACGGCTATTTTCTCGGACCAAAACGACCATCGGACGGTAAGCCGTCGGACCAAACCTCCGGTCCGACGCTCCACCGAAAACAACCGTCGGACTCTGAAACAACAGGCCGTCGGACTAAAACTCGCCGGCATCCGACGTTTACAGAGAGGTTCCAAAATGCTGAAAACACGTCGGACGGAGTCCGACGCTCACCGTCGGACTAACGCCGAGCGTCCGACGCTCCTCTGCTCTCCACGTGTCGACCTGCTGCGACTCTGCACCGTCGGACCCTGAGGACAATGGTCCGACGCCCTCAAACGCAGCGTCCGACGCTCTCAGAATGAGCAGGACAAGTGTTAGCCGTCGGACCGAGGCTAATGGTCCGACGCTCTGTGACAGTACGGTCCGACGCTAGTTTTTCTATTGTAACGTTTCCGAAATTCGCCGAATCCTGCCGAGGCTCGGCAGGAGGAAGAGAGGACCAAATCCTCTCTATCCCTCAAACTTCACCCCGTTTCCAAAGGCGCTAACACTCCAAAGTGTCTCTCACTTAGCTGCACGTGTGTTAGCCTTTTCAAAAAGTTTTCCACGAGTCAAGTTAGTGTTACTAGCATCTATATGCATATGCAATGATCATGAACATCTAGTGGCACTTGATAACCGCATTTCATCAACGATTTCTCCCCTCTTGATAGTACGGCTATCTATCCTAAATGTGATCACTCTCTCTATGGAGTCTTGATCACCAAAACCAAAAGAGCTCCTATTGGTTATACCTTTGCCTTGAGCTCCCGGTTTCTTATCAACTTCCTTCTCATCTCTTGATGGACCTTGTGGACACCTTTGATGATGGACTTATACCATTTGCATGGATGCCGTCATTACCCTTCACTTGTGGCCTCCACGGATCCGGTCCTTTGCTACATCTTGTTTGCTAATTGTTCTCATGAAACACTTAGAGTACATTATTAGAAAACTAGATTTCATCAATTATCCAAAATCAAACATGGGCTTTCATCATGATGTAGCGATAGGGTGATGCAAACTGAGCTTGTAGATTCGCGATGTGGATATTAGCGCGCGCGCACAAAGAGAAAGAGATGGTTACCATCATGGAGCAACCAGTTGGCAACTTTGCAATCGATTTGCTCCCTGTGCCCCATAAGCGGAGGCTAAGCCGCAAAGTCAAGTGGAGACGACGATAAATCATGACCTGATTAGGTAGGGGAGCGAGCAGTAGCAGCTTTGTATAGACCAATCTTCTCAATGTGGAATTGTGTAGCTTGATTGCGGGGGGCTAAAACAAACACATATTAAAAGGATCTATTACCGTCTATAATGAAGTAACATTATTGTTCCTGAAACATATACTATGTCAATAGCCTAATATATGTATCCGAGTAAGACTATCCAAAACATATAGGTAATTATATATAGGAAGCACCCCTTGCCCTGCTTGAAATAATGTATAGTGGTAAAAGTCCGTACCCCATAGAGCAATCCAGCGACACGAAGTTGTCCACACTTGAGGATTGCAATCAATGATACTAGATATTTTGGTGGGATAGAGTATAGTGAAAGAACGGAGACCGTAATCTTAGGGTCCAACGGTGCAAAACAAGTTTGCTAACATGGACACGCAAGCTAGCGGAAAAAAATAATAAAAAATTAGGGGCAACCTTTTCTATCTCAGCCCATTTTCTTTCTTGTGCTCGCCCTTGGGCTTTGCCCTGGGCAATAACAAGTGAATGATTTTGTCTGATAATTCTTACATTCCAAATTGTAAGTCCGTTATTTTTTCCACGTCAAACTTCTCTAGTTTCAATCAAGTTTGTAGATAAATGCACGAACAACTACAACATAAAATTAGGTTAAGTAGATACAATGCAATATATTTTGATAATGCACTTCTTTGATAGTGTAGATGTTAATGTTTTTTTTTTTATAAATTTCGTAAAAGTTTGACATGACTCAGGACAAAGAAAAACGACCTACAATTTGGAACAAAAGGCTACTCCCCCCATTTCGAATTATAAAACATATTGGCTTTTTAGATTCATTTTTTAATTATATAGACATAGTATATAGTATATCTAAGTGTATAATAGAGCTATATATTTAAAAAACTCAAAACGTCATATAATTTGGATCCGAGAGAGTTGTATAAATAATAGAAAAACATGAAATGCATTTTGGTTGGGAAAGCATGTTTTTGTGAAAAACACAAAACACGTTATATATTAAGAGAATCTAAAACCAAAAGTGCACATAATCTAAAAACCAGAAATGCAAATTATCATTATATGTAATAATCATTTGTTCCCTCCATTTCTGTAAGTTCGTGCTTTTGTGAAAAAATGTGCTGTGTTAGGGAAGGTAGGGCTAGTACATGATCTAAGCCACTGGTACATGATCCGACGGCTCTGGCAGAAATCTGTGTATTTCCGCACGGCCGCACCATTTTCAGCCGGTGCGCTCTGTTTGCCATCCCCAGATCCCATCGACTGCTCTGCTCCTTCAGAACAGAGATCTGTACCCGAGAAGGCTGCTTTGCTTCGCAGCAGGATTCAGCTGCTGCAGGCCGGCGGTCAGGCGGCCGGACGCAGGGCGGCAGGGGTGGGGAGCAGGGAGCGACTCCGGCCAGACAAATTCGGCTGAGGGTGGCAGCCAAACAAGCCCCTGATGCCGGAGCAGTCCAGATCCGGCACCCCGATGGAGTGGACGACGGTGCAGCACCTGGACCTGCGCCACTCCGGCGGCCGCCGCGGCGCCTCGGCCCGCCCTATGCAGCCGCACGCCGCCGCCTTCCGCTCCTCCCAGGCCATCCTCGCTGTGGCCATCGGCACCCACGTCGTCGGTTCGTTCTCTCTTAGGCCGATTCAATTCAACTACCCCAGTCGCTGTAGCCTAGTAGATACTTGGTGTAAACCTAGGGGTGTTCGTGACTCGGATGGGTTGATCTGGGGGACACTGGTATCCGGTTGGCTCGGGTGATGGAAGCGAGGGAATTGGAAGGGGAGTTGGATCTCCAGTGACTGAAAGTCTAGGTTTGAAGGGAGCTTGTGATCACCTCTGTAGGATCCCATTTTAGGACTATTGCATCTCGTGAGTAATGTTCACATGTCGAGTAGATTACATGAACCTACAATAACAGATTGGTTAGTTTATAGATCAGTCCCATATCTTGGTCCGTATTTTCAATGATGATTTTGTTAGTCAAAGTTAAACACCTGGGGTTTGGTATGAAGTACCATGTAAGAGAATGATGCCTAGGTTTACATCTCACGGGGTTTTGTAATTCAATTGCTGTACTGCATATGCGTTGCAAATATATGTGGATAACTAGCAAACTCGTGGCTTAGAGTGTTGAAAAACATTGTATCATCACAACTAGTTGGTCACAACCATCAACCATGGTATCATATTTGCGCCTCTGCTGACCTCAAATATTGAATGCTACATTAAGTACTTTGTTTACTCATTCACTTAATCTTTATACTCTTTGTTGGGGAAATCATTTGGCTGCTGCTTTGTGACAACCAAACTGCTTATTCCTATCAAAATGGCAATGTTAAATACAATGTAAACATTATCACTACTAAAGTTTGTCGAAGAACTCAATGGATTGCTTTAGTTACTACAGTATTTGTCTTGTGTGGGATGCATACAAATGTTTTGAGTTGTCTCGGGTTTCTTATTTGTTTGCAGAGTTCGATGCTCTGACGGGAAGCAAGATAGCTTCTATTGACCTTGGCGCCCGTGTTGTTCGTATGGCATATAGCCCTACAACTAGTCATGTTGTCATTGCTATTCTTGAGGTATGTCTCAGTGCTTCACTTGTTTTTTCTTCTTCTGAAAAAGTAATTCCATTTATTGCTAGAATTGAAGTGCCTTCAAAGTAAATCAAATGCTTATGATACTATTCACAGAAAATCAAAGAAATTATGATGCTTCATTCTTGTTAGTAGGCAACTAGGCATATTCTTTAGCCCGTTTTATCTAGTCATCTGCCATGCCGAGTGAATAATATTATTCTCTAGCAGCCTCTGAGTGCATTCACTGCTATTGGCTACTGGCTGTAAGTTTTGCATCTTTTATTAATAGCTTGTACAACTGTTGATCCCTCTGTTATCTCTTGTCCTGCAGGATGCTACAATTAGATCCTGTGATTTCGCCACAGAACAGACACTTGTGCTGCACTCGCCTGAGAAAAAAACAGATCATGTTTCAATAGATACAGAAGTCCATCTTGCATTGACACCTCTTGAGCCTATTGTATTTTTTGGTTTCCACAAAAGAATGAGTGTAACAGGTTATTCTCTTAGCCTGGCAGGTTATTGTTTGTGTTTGCTTGGGAGGCTTAAAGTGATCCTCCATTTTGTTTTGTTTTTACACACGTCTTAACCTCTTGCTTTCTTCTAGTTGTAGGGACTGTAGATGGAGGGAGACCGCCAACAAAAATAAAGACTGATCTTAAAAAGCCCATTGTTAACCTGGCTTGCCATCCCCGCCTCCCTGTCTTGGTAAACAGTCATATCTTGACTTGTTTCTGCTTTTGATTTTATCTGCCTTTTCTCATATCTGACCAAGCTTATGATTTTAGTATGTAGCTTATGCTGAAGGCTTGATACGTGCCTACAACATTCAGACATATGCTGTACACTATACCTTACAACGTAAGATGTGATGCTGTATTTTATATTCTTTTTTTTTTGTGTGTGTGGAGAAGGGTAGGCCTGGTGCAGTGGTGAGAGCTGTCTCACTGATGTCACCAGGTCACGGATTCAAACCAGCCTATTCGTTTTTGTGTGTGTGTTTTGGGGGGGGGGGGGGGGGGGGGGGGGCCTTGCCTGGTTTTTCGCTTCCCCAGACCCCGCTCATGTGGGAGCCTCTGGCACTGGGTCTGCCCCTTTTTTTGTTTTTCTTGTGATTTTCCACCCATGGGCTTCTTAATCGCACAATGTTTCAGTTGCTGTTGACAGTACAATTAAGCTAATGGGAGCTGGTGCTTTCGGGTTTCATCCAACCCTGGAGTGGATATTTGTTGGTGATAGAGGTGGTACTCTCCTGGCTTGGGATGTATCAACTGAGAGGCCAAGTATGATTGGCATGTAAGTATTCTTATATAGCGTTCACAGTTGGAAAATAAAGCTATAGTGTCATGGGTTGCGCATTGTTTCTTTTCTTTCCAGTACTGGTTGCTACTTTGACTTCAGTGCTAATGAAATGTTCATTATCTGCAAAGTCAAACACTGAGTTCCTTAAAGCACAAGTGAAACTGGAACATTATCCTTAGGACACTGTAGTCCACAGTGGGACTTAGTTTTTAATTGTATGCTGCTCTGCCATATGTATGTGTTAGACACCCATGACCCATCTGTGTTCTGTGGTCGTTTGCTCCATAGTAGAAAAAGTTGCATCCACATCTGATTTAATGCATCTTTGAACATGAATTTTAACTTAGAAGTTCTAATATAATGCTGGCAGTTCCTTGACATCAAATGGATATCGAAAAATTGTAATGATGTGTTTTTGTCTTAGTCAATCGTCTGCACGCACCTTTCTTGATGTGTGTCTCTCATCCTCTAATTACACTGTTTCTGACATAGCCATCTTTCTTTCTATTTTCCATCTGAATTTTGTGTTTCACTTTTACTTAGTACACAGGCTGGTTCCCAGCCTATCACATCTGTATCCTGGCTTCCTACACTGCGGCTGCTTGTTACTATTTCGAAGGATGGAGCACTCCAAGTATGGAAGACACGAGTTATAATAAACCCTAACAGACAACCTATGGAAACTCATTTCTTTGAGCGTGCAGGTTATTTTTTATTCTTATCATCTTTTGACAAAATTGAAAAATTCTTTAGCTATTTCCTCTTTTTCCTCTCAAGCTGCCTTACTTTACAGTTACATTTCAGAGTTATTTACTCCTTTATTTTGCTTGAAAATGATTTCTGCAATAATTTTGCTTGTTAACGGTGCAGCTATTGAAACAATGGATGTCACAAAAATACTAACTCTTCAAGGTGGAGAAGCAGTGTACCCATTACCCCGAATTAAAAATCTGGCAGTGCATCCCAAGTTCAATTTGGCTGCAGTAATTTTTGCGGTTAGGCCATGCTAACTATGAACCTAAATAAGTTTGGTACTTAATGGCAAGGGTTTCAGAAACACTTGACATATTCAATTTGTAGGATATGTCTGGGACAGAAGCTGCGAAGAACAAGGCTGCATACACAAGAGAAGGGAGGAGACAACTTTTTGCTCTTCTTCAGGGAGCTAGGGGATCAACTGGTAACCTTCCTTTTCCTGGAGTTATTTTCATGTTTACTTTAATAGGGCCCTTGAGGAAATGTGAACCTTGTTTTGTACATGTCAAAATAATGCAACATATCATGCTACTTACGCAACACTGATCTGATTTCAATCCTTGGTTTACTTGCCACATCATACTTATGGTATATTTGGTGAAAAATAGATATTTCAAGCAATTTGTAGATGTCCTAAGTATATCATGGTTTGCTCTGGTGCTACAGCTGCTGTTTTAAAGGAGAAACTATTAGCCTTGGGATCATCCGGAATATTAGCAGAGCATCAACTTCAGGCACAGTTGCAAGAGCAGCACTTGAAGGGGTAAAATTCAGTGTCACCTACGCAGATCATAAAAACTTTCTATTTGATGAATTCATTTTTTGGGGGTTCAATAATGATTCTATGCAGCTATAACTTTTTATTGATTTGATGTCATATTGATTGTTGGTTTGATTTCACCTTTTTTCTTAATTGTCAGCCAGAGCCAGCTAACTATTTCAGATGTTGCAAGGAAGGCATTCCTTCACAGTGTATGTGGCAATTCTCTTGGTAGTGGTTGCATAGTATTTTTTTTTTACCAGTTTTCTTTTAGTGGCTCAACTTGAATTGTTACAGCCTCAACAGAGTTGTTGAACCCTTCTAGGTAACAAGTATGATGTAAGACCTATTTCTGTTCCTGTACAGTCTCAGTGACAGTGCTGCAGAAAACAAATAAATTAGGAGGGCTTGACAATGAGGCCTCCCAAAGAATCTTGTGCATATTTTATTGTTGCCACATTCAAACACAGGCTTTGGCCATGTGTTTTCCATTTCAGCCTTCTATTTTCCACATTCAAACACAGTTGAGTCCTTATCCATCGTTTGATTCTACTAGCTCAGTTCTAATTTGTTATATATATATTATTTACGCAGCATTTCATGGAAGGGCATGCTAAAAGTGGTCCAATCACTCGCCTACCTCTTGTTACAATTTCAGATTCTAGCAACCTTTTGAGAGATGTTCCTGTTTGTCAGGTAACTGTTAGAGTAATTTATATTTTCATTTATATGCTCCGTTTTCTCTATCTAAACAGTTCGTTAATATTGCAACTCCAGCCATTCCATCTAGAGCTGAATTTCTTCAACAAGGAAACCCGTGTTGTTCAGTATCCAGTTAGAGCTTTCTATTTGGATGGATTTAACCTGATGGCCCATAACTTATCATCTGGAGCTGACAATCTTTATAAGAAGCTTTATTCAACGGTATTGACTGTCCATCAGAACAATGTTTTCTTGTTTGTTACCTTTATATTTGTTCTATAATTCTCATGTAATCCATCCTCAGATTCCTTCAAATGTGGAATGCCATCCCAAGAATATGTCATACAGTCCAAAACAACATTTGTTTCTTGTTGTGTTTGAATTAAGTGGTACAACTGGAGTGGCACATGAAGTTGTTCTTTACTGGGAGCAGACTGATCTACAGACAGTGAACAGCAAAGGAAGTTCAATAAGAGGTTTCTCGTTTGGAACGAACCTTACTTACCTATCTCACTGAGACCTTAAGTATTTTCTACTTGACTTTCTGACACATTGTGCGGTATGCGGTTCTTTATTAGGCCGAGATGCTGCGTTTTTGGGCCCAGATGATAACCAATATGCTATTCTGGAGGAAGATAGAACTGGCCTTAATCTCTTTAGTCTCAAAGCTGTTGCCACAAAGGAAGCTCTTGAAAATAATGCTGCTGTGCTTGAAGAGAACACTTTCGCTGATAATGTGGCCAACTCAACGGAACGCCAAGGTCCTCTACAGTTTACTTTTGAATCGGAGGTTGATCACATATTTTCTACTCCTCTAGGTACGCTGAGTGGACTGTTTTCCACTGATCCTTCTAACAACCCTTGTCTCCCTCATTTTCGTCAAAGAAAAAAAAAAGAAAGACTGCTAGGATTGCCTTGTTTGGAAATTTGTTGATATGGAACTCTGGAGAATAATTACTGATGTATTGTTCTGTCCTACAGAATCAACCTTGTTGTATGTGATTTCGGGAAAGCATATTGGACTAGCGAAGCTTCTGCAGGGATATAGGCTGTCTACAGACAACGGGCTATCCATTACAACGAAAACTGACGGGAAGAAGTTTATCAAATTGAAACCAAATGAGACTGTTCTTCAGGTGTTTAATCTTGCTAATTCTCTCATTCCAACCTTTGAATATTAAATTGCTGATAATGCCTGATCATGGGTCTAAACTTTTTCTTTTGAAGGCGTTTAGTCCTTGGAGTTTACCTTGATTGTTATTATCCAAATAGGAACAGTAATTTGGTTTTCTGAGGCAAGCAATTTCTGAATGCTTGCATCTATAGGTCACTCTTGCATTCATGTGCTGTTGTAGTGTTGATGCTTGTCTGGTTGGGTTGTAAACAACTAAATATCCACAGAAAAAGACACATTCTTTCACTTAGAACTGTGCTATTAGCATTAGACACTAGTTTTTTTAAATGAAGGCATTTCTGTATTCCAGCCTTTGCATGAGACATGTGCCCAATCACTCATTATTACATAGTTCAGCTTTGGGCTGTAGACACGACAGAAATCTTACTGCTTGTAGGCAGATGTCATTGTGTTAGATGCATATGCTATGCACTATTTTAAAAATTCTGTAGAAAGTAACTGTGCTCTTAAAATTCTTGTAAATTGGAATCGAGAACCCATTTCACCACCAAAATCATTGGCAGAACTCGTTACTCTGTAATCATTTTTGTTGTCTATGCAGGCCCACTGGCAAACAACTCTAAGAGGTCCTGTAGTAGGAATATTGACAAATCAGAGGGTACTAATTGCTTCTGCTGATCTTGATATACTCTCAAGCAGCTCAACAAAGTTTGATCGCGGTCTCCCATCAATATCCTTTTATCTTAGTCTTGCAGCTAACACCTCTCCCTCCCTCATTATCTTGTTATGTGATCATGCTTATTATCTGTTCTAGATAGCCATTCTTCTTTGTTGAGCACTTAACCACTTTGTACTATCGATCAATGTTGTGGGTTGGACCAGCACTTTTCTTCTCAAGCGCAACTGCAATAAGTATGCTTGGGTGGGACAACAAAGTTCGATCAATCCTCTCCACTAGCTTCCCTCGTTCAGGTAAGATCCATTTAAGTTACGGTACAACTTTTTTATAGTATGATCAACCTATTCTTTGTGACACTTCCAGCCCTGCTGTCATGCTATCAATATGTTACTATTCTGTCTTCTTGGCCAGTCTGTGCTGAACTAAAACCATATTCCTTTGTATCTTCAGTATTACTTGGTGCATTGAATGACCGCCTGCTGCTTGTAAATCCGACGGATATAAACCCAAGACAGAAAAAGGGAGTAGAAATAAGGGGCTGTTTAGTTGGGCTTCTTGAACCTCTTCTCATTGGATTTGCTACCATGCAGCAACACTTTGAGCAAAAACTTGATCTTTCAGAAGTCCTGTACCAAATAACCTCGAGGTATTTTTTTTCTGGACTCTTGTATTGTCCACTTTTTAGTATGCTTGTTAATTACTCTAGTTGAATTTTAGCACAGAGGTACTGCAATGTGATTGTTAATTGTTTATGCCACTATTTGGTTAGTGGAATTTTTTCATAGTTTTTGTATTGGCTGGATCTCCATGTTCTGATTACATTGTATCTCTTGGTACTTGTTTCTTGCAGGTTTGATAGCTTACGCATCACTCCGAGGTCATTGGACATATTAGCTAAAGGACCTCCTGTTTGTGGAGACCTTGCTGTATCATTATCTCAAGCAGGACCTCAGTTTACCCAAGTGAGCTTAACCTGTGTTCTTATTGACAGCTTCTCTTTCGCTTGGGCTAATGCATCTTCCCTAACTGTTTTAGATCATGCGCTGCAATTATGCAATCAAAGCTCTCCGGTTCTCTACTGCTCTGTCAATTCTGAAAGATGAGTTCCTGCGTTCCAGAGATTATCCTCAATGCCCTCCCACTTCTCATCTGTTCCAGCGTTTCCGAGAATTGGGATATGCATGTATAAAGTACGTTCACCTAGCATCTTTACCTGATCATGATTTGGATATCGTCTCCACTGTATAGCTAAATCGCAATTATTTCAGAACTTTTATCCAATATATACTCCCTCTGTCCCAAAAAGAATGTAATGGTAGGTTTGACCAAGTTTATAGAATCAATATCTGTATTTTCAAATAGGTCCGTTTCGATTTCTAGGTTGTTTTGGTTTTTTAGATACATAACTTTTATTATGTATCTAGACATATCATATAGCTAGGTGCATAGCAAAAGCTACACGCCTAGATAGAGAAGCCAAAATGGCCTATAATTTAGGACGGACGGATTATTTTATGTTAGGCCAATGATACTTTTTTTGGCATCATCAATATTAGTGCTTTGTTGTATAAATTTGGTCAAAATTAAATTCGTTTGACTCTTTGGGAATTGAGAATTGCATTCTTTTTGGGATGGAGAGTATCATTTTTCATATCGACAAATATCTGAAGTACTTTGAAGTTAGTTCAGTCTTTGTTTTTTGGGAAATTTTGCTGCCGGACACCGTAAAAACATGTAATTGGCTGGCACACACCGCAACCGTGCAAATTTGCCTAGTACCATTACAAATTCATGTATGTTTGCTGGAAGACACTGTGCCGATTAAAATAATCATTTCTCAGTTTAGGTGAGAAAGAAGGTGAAGGAAATGTCTAAACTAGCCTCGTCTTCAACCTCCAGCTCTTAGTTGATTATTTGCTGAAACACACTGTCCACCTGCCGGTCCGCCGCCGCCGCAAACCGTGTGCTCCGTGAACGCCTCGATCTCCGCCGTGTGCCGGTGATTGATCATGGCCGTGTACTCATTGAGATTATATATGCATGGTTGAACACGTCCTCTTTGCATGGAGATGAGTGAATGGCGCATTGGCTGGCTGCTGCTGCTAGCAGCAAGGGTACGTGGCCTGGAGGCGGTGATGCGCGCAAGCACGGCGAGGCCCGCCATGTCCTGGCGTGCAGGCGGAGCGTCTCCCGCGCCCGCCCCTCGTCCTGTCGGCCTACTGCTCAGACTGCGCCACCACGCACAGCTGTCGCCACCACGCCGGCCTGTGCCATCTCCTGCACCACCGTCGGCGTCAGCGCGTGCCTGGTCACGGAGCGCAGCACCCTGACCGCCTCTTCCGTCGCCACCTCCGACACCCTGAGTGCCTTCCTGCCGACGGCCGCGCCGTGCGCCACCGCGCTCCGCGCGCCCCTCCGCGCACCCGCACAGGCGGTCCAGCGCCGCCAGCACAAGCTCGCACGCGCGGCGCTCCGCCCCGTCGTCGAAGAGCATGTCGACGAGCACCGGCACCACCGCTTTGACGCGGTTGCGGCCCCACGCTGCCGTGCGCACCAGAACCTAGACCTGCTGGAGGAGGACACCGGCCTGTCGCGGCGAGAGAGAAACAATAATCACCTAAGAGCCGGAGGTTGAAGACGAGGGTACTCTGGACATTTTTTCTACCTTCTCTCTCTTCGAAACTGAGAAATGCTTATTTTAATCGGCGCGGTGTCTCCTGGCAAATATACACGAATTTGTAATGGTACTGGGCAAACTCGCACGGTTGCGGTGTGAGTCGGCCAATTACACATTTTTGCGGTGTCCGACAGCAAAATTTCCCTTGTTTTTTGGTTACATCTTATGATAACCAATTTGGGACGGAAGGAGTATTTTATGTTAGGCCAATGATATTTATTTGGCATCATTACTATTAGTAATTTGTAATTTAGTAAAATTTAGATTCGTTTGACTCTTTGGGAATTGAGAATTGCATTGTTTTTGGGATGGAGGGAGTATCATTTTTCATATCAACAAATATCTGAATTACTTTGAAGATAGTTCAGTCTTTGTTTTTTTTTTTGTTACATCTTATGTGATAACCAATTTCCAAATACTTTATAGACTGAGCCTTTAGACATGCACTAAAGTTTTGAATTTTCACAGTAAGTGGCTATGAAGCACTCTTCAAAATATAAGAGGCACGAAAGATGCCCATTCACTGAATACTTTCAGTTTTCAGAGCCTTTCATGAATGTACTTTGTGAGATTCTCATGTTTCTTTGCTCCCTCCAAACAGAATATATAATCCACGCTAGTTGATTTTTAAAGATGTTCCATTCTAGCAAATTTTCTGGTGTCAGAAGAATTTGCAGACTAGATGCATAGAATTTTAGTTTATTAAATAACCCATTCATTCTAAATTATAAGACGTTTTGGCTTTTCTAGATACATTGCTTCTATCATGTAATCATGTATCTAGAGAATAGTGGATATCTAAGTGCATAGCAAAATCTACGTATGTAGAAAAGTCAAAACGTCCTATACTTTGGAATGGAGGGAGTATAAAACAATCTGTTCGGTATATTGTTGTTGATACCCATCTGGCCGTTATTGAAGCCTTCCGCTGATGAATATTAATAACAAGAGTAATTAATATAATAATAATAATAATATTTCTTGCTATTATTAAATATTAATACCACTTTATACTTTTAAATAGTTCCCCCTCTTTGTTGCCTCTTGTTGGGTTTGAGGTCTAGCCTACGTGGACTTGTTTGGAACAAAAATGCTTTATTATTGTTGTCTGCCAATGACTGAATGATTTACTTCCTCTGTCCCAAATTATAAGACATTTTGGCATTTCTAGATTCATAGTTTTTACTATGCATCAAAAGCTATGTATCCAGAAAAGCCAAAACATCTTATAATTTGGAACAGAGGGAGTATTATTTTTTCATTGATATAATTCAACTCTTTACAATTTACTTGTCCTGTTTCTGTTACTTCTAGTTTCTTCAATGTTATTTTCAATAGAGATATGCTCTCATTTTGATAAATATTTTCAGGTATGGTCAGTTTGACAGTGCAAAAGAAACTTTTGAGGTTATTACAGATCATGAGAGCATGCTGGATCTATTTATCTGTCACCTGAACCCTAGTGCATTGCGACGCCTTGCGCAAAAGTTGGAGGAATCTGGTACAGATTCTGAGCTGAGGCGATACCTTGAGAGAATTTTAAGAGTTCGTTCAACTGGATGGACACAGGGCGTATTTGCCAATTTTGCTGCTGAAAGTATGGTTCCTAAAGGCCCTGAATGGGCAGGAGGAAACTGGGAGATCAAAACACCTACTAACATTAAGAATATACCTCAGTGGGAGCTTGCAGGAGAAGTCATGCCTTATATGAAAACAACTGATGCTGGTATCCCATCCGTTGTTGCAGATCATATTGGTGTGTACCTGGGTGTGATGAAAGGAAGGGGTAATGTAGTGGAAGTAAGTGAAAAGAGTTTGGTTAAAGCTATAGCTGCAGCTAGCAGTGAGAACGCACAGGTGGTGTCTTCTGCATCAGCAGAGAAAAACAAGGCAATTGCTGGTAGTGATTCAGTTGGTGATACTTTGGCAAGGCAGCTGGGAGTCCAGATTGCATCTGCTGATGAACAGGCAAAAGCTGCCGAGGACTTTAAGAAGACTTTATATGGTGTTGTTGATGATGGAAGCAGTGATGAAGACGAGTCAACCTCAAAAACTAGAAAGATACATATAAGGATACGTGATAAACCAGCTGCACCTACTGTTGATGTCGACAAATTGAAAGAAGCCACTAGACAGCTAGGCTTGGGTGCTCCTCTGAGTAGGACAAGGTCATTAACGGGGACACCTCAAGACTTTAATCAGGCTCCTATACAACCAGGAGGTCCAGCAGCAGCTGTTTCCCCAGCAACGCCAAATGCTGCAATTGATTTGTTTGGCACAAATACTTTAGTGCAACCGCAGGCACCCTCTAGTGCCACAGGTCCTGTTATTGCAGGCATGGGAGTGACGGCGGGACCTATCCCTGAAGACTTCTTCCAGAACACTATTCCATCACATCAACTTGCGGCTCAACTACCTCCTCCTGGGATAGTCCTGTCACGGATGGCTCAACCTGCTCCTGGAATGGAACAAGGCCGACCAGTACCTAATCAAATGATGGCTAATGTTGGTCTTCCAGATGGCGGGGTGCCGCCACAAGCACCACCGCAGCAGTCCCAGTTTCCTCCACAGCAGTCCCAGTTTCCTCAGCAACCAGGCATTCCTATGGACTCTATTGGCCTGCCCGATGGTGGTGTTCCTCCACAGAGTCAGCCACTTCCTTCACAAGGCCAGGCTCTTCCTTCACAGACGCCGGGCTTTCGACCTGGTATTCCTGCTCCATCACAACCAATTGATCTCAGCGCTCTCGAGGGTCCTGGAGCGGCAAAGCAAGCTGCTCGTCCTCCAGCACCTACTGCTGTGCGGCCTGGCCAGGTACTGTGTATTTCCTGAGATGAAATCTGATGGGCCTGGTCGCCTGGACTGCTTTCCTTGACACCCTCTTCCATTATTACAGGTACCACGTGGTGCCCCTGCTGCTGAATGCTACAAGATGGCTCTTGCTCATCTTGAGCAGAATCAGCTTACCGATGCATTATCTTGTTTGGACGAAGCATTCTTAGCCCTTGCGAAGGACCAGTCACGTGAAGCCGACATCAAAGCGCAGGCCACCATTTGTGCTCAGTATAAGATTGCAGTTGCCCTGCTGCAGGTGACATTTGTTTTCCCAATTCGCATGCGGCGAGAAATACATCTATCTATTATTAAGATCAGCTTGCTAGTCATTCACCTCGAACTGCTGAGTTTGCTGCCGTAGCTTAGCACATCCTTTTGGTTTCCGTGCAGGAAATCGCTCGTCTGCAAAGGGTTCAAGGAGCTGGCGCGCTGAGCGCGAAGGAGGAAATGGCCAGGCTATCTCGGCACCTCGCTTCCCTGCCCATCCAGGCGAAGCACCGGATCAACTGCATCAGGACGGCCATCAAGCGGAACATGGAGGTCCAGAACTACGCCTACGCGAAGCAGATGCTGGACCTCCTCTACTCCAAGGCGCCCCCGACGAAGCAGGACGAGCTCAAGAGCCTGATCGACATGTGCGTGCAGAGGGGCCTGACGAACAAGTCCATCGACCCGTTCGAGGACCCCTCGCAGTTCTGCTCCGTGACGCTCAGCCGGCTGTCGACCATCGGCCACGACGTGTGCGACCTCTGTGGCGCCAAGTTCTCGGCGCTCTCCGCGCCCGGGTGCGTCATCTGCGGCATGGGCAGCATCAAGAGATCCGACGCCCTCGCTGGTGGACCTGGACCCGTGCCGTCGCCTTTCGGCTAAAACGCTCGAGACGTTTTTTCCTCTCTCCCCCATCGGCTCTGTTTTTGTATCTATATAGTGTGCAGTTTGCGTTCCTTCCATTCCATCATTGTAGCTTGTATTTTTGTATGTAGCCCTTTTTTGACGTGTAGCACACACTTGGTGTTGGGAGCCATGTATGTACACATGTACTGTGTTTGGTGGTGATTATTACACACGGTGTTTTGCGAGGTAGCAATGTTTTCGTTTGAGCTAGTTTCATCTTTCAGTCAGCCACAGAAGGATGCTGCGGATCCAAGTGGGGATTTGGTCCGGATTGTGATGAGTGATTGTCAATAAAGTTCACTTGTTATGTTGGTCGGTTTGTGATGCGCAGGTGTTACGTTCGGAGGCTATGGTGGATGGTGGAGTAAAGGTCAAGATAGCGGGTCGTGCCGATGGACTGGGAGCGGTGAAGGACGGACGCGGGACTTGGACGTCGGAGCGCCAGCTGCGGTAGCGGACACTGCGACATTGATAGACGCGATTGAATATGGTCAAGAGACTAAGAGCGGTACGCGGCCCAGGACGGTTTTTGGGTTTGGGCCTCAAAACCCGGGCGGAGTTGCTTCCGGTGGGAAGCGGGGCGACACGCGGCGTAATATTCTAGGTTGCGTCAAGGCGACGGCAACTCGAGCATGAAGCGGGGTCGTCCGATCACATTCGTAGAGACAGGTTGTTTCAGAATATCTTAGAGCTAGCTGGCTCACCTGAGTAGCTGTAGTTAGTGGTTAGGGAGTTATTTGCAAAATTGTAATAAGGGTACTTGAAGGGGATGGCAGCCCCTCCCCTCTCTATCTCTCTCACTTATTTCATTTCTCATCCCCTCCACTTAGGGTTGTTCTTCTTGTTGTTGGCTTGAATCACGCTCTCTAATCCGTTTCGATTCGTTCTTCTTGTGTGTGCTTGTTGTCTACCATGTGAAGAACCTTTCTACCGAAGTAAATCGTTTGATTCGAACTCTATTCATAGATCGGGTATGTTCTTCACCATGGGCGATTTCAAGAACATATTTGGGGGCGATTCGATTTGCCAGTGATTCTCTTCGAATTGGAGTTTGATCTTTTAGGAGTTGTTTCTAGACTACCTTGTGACCTTATGGCCGAAAAATCGTGGTAGTTCATTTCCGTTTGGTCAAATCCACTTCGATTCTTGGTGGAGGCGATTTTGAGTTCGTTGTCTCTGCGCAGTCGCGGACAGTCCGCAGGGTTGGCACGGACAGTCCTGGGATCGGGCCCGAGCACAGGGGCTGCAGCAGCCTGCTCGGTCATCAGTCACGGACAGTCCGCTCCTTGGTTGCGGATAGTCCGAGACTGTGTCCCGAGGGTGTCCAGTGAGTTTTCCAAAAGTTAGTTTTCGGGACTTTGGCCGTCGGACAGTCCACCACCTCCAGCGGACAGTCCGAGCCTGTTCACCCGACAGCAGCAATCTGTGTGTTATTTTCTGTTGTTTTTGGAAACCCTTTGGCGGACAGTCCGGACCTTACCGCGGACAGTCCGGCGTCGAACTTCCGACAGTGCACAGTTTCTGTCCGTGGCATTGTTGCTCGTCAGAGCGGGCCGCTGGACAGTCCGAGCCTGCCAGCGGACAGTCCGAGGTCTGTACGGCGGACAGTCCGCACCAGGACCCCGGACAGTCTGAGTCTGAGCAGTGAGCTCTTGTGTGTGTTTTGCTTCCGCATCTTTTTCGGTGTTTCCGAGTATCCCGCTGTGCCTCTCTTGCACCCATCCTCTCGTAGGTTCATAGATATCTCGTGAAGGTTTCTTGTTTCTTGGGGATCGTGCTTAGGACAGTGGTCTCACACATATTTCGGAAGAAATTTTGAGGCTCCTATTCACCCCCCCTCTAGTCGCCTATTCGGTCCTTCAATTGGTATCGGAGCCGGTTAAGGATCACTCCACCTTAATCGATCCGTGATCCGTGAAGGCGACATGGATCGTGGTTCCGGCAAACCACCTCCTTTCGATGTGTCGAACTATGCCTATTGAAAGATCCGCATGTCCGCGTATTTTCAAGGCCTCGACTACACCGTTTGGGAGATTGTTGAGAACGAGGCTTACGTTGTGTTGGCTCCAGCGGCACGGATCACTCAGGAACAAAAGGACCAACACAACGTCAACTCTCATGCTCGAAGTGTTCTCTTCTCTAGTTTGTCGATCCCAGAGTTTGAGCGTGTCTCGGATTATACGACAGCTCGAGAGATATGGCAGAGGCTTCAAGCCTATCACGAGGGCACCGCCCAAGTGAAGAATCGTCTCTTTGAAACGTACAAGCGAGAGTACGAGAATTTTAACCAACTAGATGGAGAGTCGATCGATTCCTTGTTTGCACGTTTTCAAACCGTGATAAATAAGATGAGGGCCAACAAAGCGCATCTTCCCTATGATGACCATGAGAGAGCCCTTAAGCTTCTTCATGCCTTAGATCCTAGAGTTTGGGGCATGCGAGTGACAGCCATCACCGAGTCCTCATTCTATGACACCCTTACGGTAGATGAGCTATTTAGCAAACTCAAAGCTGCTGAAATAGATCAAGCTACCCATGCCAATATCCGGAATCCCACTTCATCATCTATGGCTTTGGTGTCAGGTAATGGAGGTAACGGCGCACCTTCTTCCTCTAACCTTTCACATTTGTCTTTTGCCTTGTCCTCTCTTGTGACTGTGACAGAGGAGCAGCTGGAGGTGCTTGGTGACGATGAGCTTGCTCTCGTTATCAATCGGTTCTCCCGGTTCCACAGCAACCGGATGAACCGCCGGCGTGGAGGTCGCAAGAAAGAATGCTTCGAGTGCGGCGACTTGGACCACTTCATTGCCGATTGTCCCAAGAGGGGCAAGTCTTCGTCCAAGCACGACCACTCCAAGCGGCAGGACAAGAAGGAGTATAGCTCCGACAAGCACAAGGCGAAAACCTTCGACAAGGAGGACTACAAGAAGAAGTTCCAGAAGAAGATGCGGGCCAAGCAGCGGGCCTTCCTCGCCTCCCTTAGCGACATCGACGATGACTCCGGGGACGACCATGGTGCTTCCTCAAGTGAAGATGAAGACACCAAGAAGGTGGAGGACAAGCTCAATGGCTTGTGCTTTGTTGCCACCTCCACTCTTGGGGGACTTTGCACCATGGCAGTCGAGGATGCCGAGTTGGAGGCCGCGAAGGGTAAGGCGCTTGAGGATGACACTACATCGCAGGTATCACTCAATGCCGATGACCTTGTTGCTGAGATTGATGTCTTAAATACCGCACTAGTGAGCCAAGATAAGTTATTGAAACGTGCTGTTCGTGAGAGAAATGAGTTCAAAGAGAAGTGGGAGGTAGCCGTGAAAGAACTTAAGTTAGCTCAATCTAGTGTTGTGGTTACCGATGAGGTTGATTGTGATGAGTGTGTTGTGCATATGGGAACTTGGCTAACATGCAGTCCAAGTATGCCCGCGCTTTGGAGGAGCTTGCCAAGGTGAAGGCTAGACCTACTCTCTTGAGTGCGTGCAAGTCTTGCTCAGGCTTGCAAACCGAGTTGGCAGAGAAGAATGCCAAAATTGCCTTTCTAGAGAAGGCCAACTTGGTTAGCACTAGTGAAGGAAAGTGTGCTTTGTGTGAAGCTTTGGAGATCGAGCTTGGAAATTGTCGGCATGCTAAGAAGCACGTTGAGGAAGAAAACACCTATCTCCGTACCATCTTGAGTTGGGTCTCTTGCAATGAGCCTCAATTGGGCATGATGGTGAGCCAATTCCGTAGGGGAATGGATGGCTCGGCCTTAGGCTTTGCGCTAGGTGGGAAAGATGTGAATGCCTTTGGAAAGGTTGGTGAAGCTAGTGGTATGACTCCGAGTGAGAAAAACCCTATTCCACCCAAGCTCACCAAGTTCACTCCACCTAAGCCACTACAACCCGTTGCCGGGGATGGGGTGGTTGTTGAACCTCTAAAAGCTCCACTGGCCAAGCAAGTTTGGGCTCCCAAGCCAAACCACCTCCGAAACTCTCTTGACACGTTGCCCAATGTCCCTAAGGAACCCCTTCCTAAGGTCCAACCCACACCAAGAGTGAACCATAAGAATGTGAACCCACCACCCAAGGTGAGGTATCATTGTGACTATTGCAAAAAAGATGGTCACCTTGTTGAGTTTTGCTTTAGGAGGAAGAGGGATGAGAGGCATGAGTTTGAGGTGAACAACCGGAACATGTATCGCCAACCCCATGGTGTACATGTGCCACCGGTTGAGAGGCGCTTTGCTAGACCTAGAGGTGCAATGCCTCAAGTTTCTAGGTCTTCGGTTGTGAGACCACGAGGTGGTCGTGCCCGCCGCGGCCCAAGTCATGATCGTTATGGCTATGGACCTCGCGGCGGTGGTTTTTCGTACTACCCTTCTAGCGGACCACGTTTCTTCTCTAGTGGTGATCGCTTTCCTTCTTCTATGGGATACGGACAGTTTGGTGCTTTTTCTGGCATTTCTCCTAAGTGGATGGGACAACAATGGTATCCTTCCCATGCTACTAACCCCAGTGTTGCACCATACGCTTATCACTTGTCTTATCTTTGATGACAGGATGAAGGCTTGGAGAACACGTGGCTCATCAATTCCGGTTGTTCACGCCACATGACCAGAAATCCTAAGTGGTTCTCCAGCCTTGACCCTGCATGTCAAGGAGTACATCACTTTTGGGGACAATAGCAGGGGTAAGGTTCTTTCTCGAGGTACCATTCGAGTGAATGATGGCTTTGTCTTGAAGGATGTTGCTTTGGTGTCCAATTTGCATTTTAACTTGCTTTCGGTTTCGCAACTCCTTCAAGATGGTTTCGAAGTGTGTTTTTTAAGACTGGTTGTTCTAGAGTGCTTGATCCTCAGGGTGATCTTGTTTGTCGGATCACTTCGTTTGGCCGTGTCTTTCGAGCCGATTTCTCTCACTCTTTTGGTGTTTCTTGATGTTTGGTTGTTAGATCCTCCTCCGATCTTTGGAAGTGGCATAGGAGACTTGGACATTTGAGTTTTGGTCTACTTGTGAGATTGAGTTCACTTGGCCTAATCTAAGGATTGCCTAAGCTTAAATTTGAGAAGGATCTAGTTTGCCACCCTTATCGCCACGGGAAGATGGTAGCTGCTTCTCATTCCCCCATTAACAAGATCATGACTAAGCGACCCGGGGAACTCTTACACATGGACACGGTAGGTCTATCTTGGGTTAGGTCGGAAGGTGGGAAGTGGTATGTTCTTGTGATCGTGGATGACTTTTCTCGTTACTCTTGGGTGTTCTTCTTGGTGGGAAAGGATGAGGCGTTTTCTTGCCCTCGGGACTTGATTTTGCGTCTTTAAAATGAGTTACCAAAGAATGCCATGAGAGCGATTCGCAGTGACAATGGTATGGAGTTTAAGAATACTCAATTTGAGATATTTTGTGCTTCCTTGGGTCTTGAGCATCAGTTTTCCTCACCCTATGTTCCACCTCAAAATGGTGTTGTTGAGCGCAAAAATCGGACCCTTGTTGAGATGGATAAGACGATGCTTGATGAGCATAGGACTCCTAGGAAGTATTGGGCCGAAGCAATCAACACAGCTTACTATGTTTCAAATCGCATCTTTCTTCGGGCTTTCTCTAAGAAGACATCTTATGAGCTGCGATTCGGAAGACCACCCAAGGTAAGCCACCTAAGGGTGTTTGGGTGTAGATGCTTCATCCTCAAACAAGGTAATTTGGACAAGTTTGAGTCTAGGTCTTCAGACGGTATCTTTCTTGGTTATGCCACTCACTCTCGTGCATATCGTGTCCTTAACCTTGAGATTAACCGTGTGATGGAGACCTGTGAGGTCACATTCGACGAAACCATGCCTTGTTTCTTCTCCTGTCTTTGAGCGTGCAGGTGATGATGAGTTTGAGGAGACCATCTTTGTGGAGGATGGAGAGGAAGACGCCGATTGGGGTGATCCCGAGCCGCCTCCACCGGCTGCCCCAATCGAGCCTTCTTCCACTACTTCAGCTCACGGCCCCGAGCCTTCTTCTTACACTTCATGGGGACCGTTCGAGCCGGCCCCTCAGCCCGTGCATGCTGCACCTGAGGAGGCCCCAGCTGCTGCCGAGGGGGAGGCGACTTCATCGTGGGTGGCACCACAACACATTCAGCGCCGCCACCCTCTTGAGACGATGATCGGTGACATTGACCTGTGTGTTACGCGGTCCAGGTCTATCTTTCAGTTTGCTCACTCAGCATTTGTTTCTAATTCCGAACCCAAAGATGTTGGACAAGCTCTATGTAATACCCCGGGTATTACGGATTTAATTAATCTGCCATGTCATCATATTTAAATTAATCATTTGCATATGATTGTGATTAGGTCCCTAGAGTGATTTGAATTTAATTAGTATTTGTTTGTAGAATTAAATTCCCAAATAAAGGTTTAAAAATTTACTTTTATTAGGGCCAAAACCTAATTCAAAATCTAAAAGGAATTTGGAGATAGTCCCTTAATAAAAGTTTTAGATCTTTTAAAATGGAACAACTTTTATTTTTGGAGATTTCAAAGTTCTGTGGTGGGAATTCAAATTTATTTCAAAACAATGATTTAAAACTTAGTTTTAGATTGGCATTTCAAAAATTAATTGGAATCTGGCAAAACTTCCTAAATAGAAGTTGTAAAGCTCATTGAGTAGAACAACTTTTATTTTGGCAATTTTTCAAGTTGTTGAGAAAATTTAAAAGTAATTTTAAAAATACAGTTTAAAATTCAAAACTCTAGTTTACCCCTTTTTCTGTAGTTTCAAAAATATTTCGAATTTGGATTTAGTTCCAAAAGCAAAGTTGTTCATAATTTCAAACCCTACAACTTTTGTTTTTGCAGTTTTTCATGTTGTTATACAAAATCAGTCGAATTTGGTCAAAAACCGACAGCCCTAGGGTCTAGGTGCTACAGTGCTATGCCCCCTCACCCTGTTCGCGAACAGAGCCGGCAGCCGCCGTGCCGGGCGCGCGCGCGCGGCCGCCCGTGCCGGCCGCGACCTCGGCAGATACGGGCGCGCGTGCGCCGCGTCGTCCTGGTTCTGTCCCCCTCGCTCCCGGCCTTTAGAAAGGCGACGAGGCCCTCCCCCTCGCCATTTCTTCTCTCCCGGCCACCTTCGAGCTCTCTCGGTCGCCGGCCAAATTGGTCGCCACCGAGCCATCATCACCCTCTCCATCTTGCAGCCAGCTAGCTAGCTTCCTTGCGCATCTCCTGCGACCGTCGGCGGGAGCTGTAGAGCTTCGTAACCACCGGAACACCGGTGTCTCCTTCGCGGGCGGGCAGAGCGCCGCCGCGAGCTCCGCCGTCGTCTCGAGCTAGTCTGGGTAAGCTCTGGGCCTCGGATTGTTGCGTACCGTGATCTCCGTGACCCCTTGAACCTTACGCGTGCGTCGGCGTGCTCTCTGGCTCCCTAGGTTCGCCGGAACGCGTGTTCGCCGTTGTGCCGAGCCGCCGGGATCCGCCGCCGTCGCCAAGTCGCCTTCTCCGAACCACCTCCGTCTCCACCGACCCCTCGGCCAGCTTCGTGGTGAGCCCCAGATACTCGCGCACCTTTTCCCCCTCTCTTTACCGGCTTGTGCTCGCTGGCGACGTGCTCGCCGCCACCACCGAGCCGCCGCGTACGTGTCTCCAGGTGCTGTGCGCCTCGGATCTCGTCGTGTCTTAGCTTGGTAGACTCGCCTTGGAGTGTAGAGTCCGTCAGTGCCCTCGGATTCGTCCCTCGGCTCACCGTCGGCGAGCTAGGGGCGGCGGACCGCCGGCGCACCCGCCTCTGTTGAAACAGAGGGATGGCCAAGGGCCTCGGGTGAGAAGGCAAGTTTTCCCAGGGGGTTAAGCGCGAAGTTCATGACTCATGTGAATAGTGTAGATCGGACCGCGGGTTGATTTCCAGTTTCCCCAGGGTCTCTTTTGCAAAGCCGTCGGCGCCGGGCGCGGGCAGGCCGAGTGGGCCGGCTCGCTCTGGACTTGGGCCGTAGTGGGCTGATTTGGTCTTTTCTTTTTCCAGCGAATTTCAAATGCTTTTCTTTTATATATTCATATGAATAGTGCTGCAGTTTGTTATTTTCGTGTGGATTAATTTACTGCGCCAAAAATGATGAAATTAATTGTGTATGCTCTCTGAAGTATGTAGTATTTGTTAAAAATATAATATAGGGTGTTCCAGTGCCTTTAATCTGCTGTATAAATCAGTGAAGTAATTAATAAATGCAAGTTTGTGTAATTTTAATTAATTCTCTGTAAATCCAAAAATCATGAAATTTATTGTGGCTCTGTTTGGTGATAAAACCTAGCTGTTGGTAAAGTTTGGTTGCAATTAAAGTTAGTTTGGTCAATTAATAAATATATGTGAAATTAGGGATTAATAAAGTAAATAGAAAAAGGAATTTAGGTTTGTTGTGTGAATTTTTGGGTTGAATGAAGACCAAGGATCTTTCGCTGTGTGATCCTTGGCAATTCGAGAACTTAGTGCTTGATAGTAGTCATAAAGCTGTGTAGCGGCTTTCTGTGACCGTTAAAAAGGTCAATAAAACAAAAGTAGGAAACATTACTTTTACCTTCCGTAGATCGTTTACAACTTTAGCGTGAAGGAAAGTTGTACTCAAGGTATTAATGGTTTACTTCCAAGCATTTCATTTGTTGCCCTCATGCCTCGCTAAGCATACATCATTGCATACGTGTAGTGCCCGTTCCCGAGGTGGTCCAGGTCGAGACTACTACTGAGGAGGCCGCTCCAGAAGTCATCCAAGGATTCGACATCTGCGGGACTGATCCCGACCCGACGCTGTACACGATCCAAGGCAAGCCCCGGTGCATTCAGCCCCTCTATTACAAAATATTTATAATTCGAATTAATCTACTGCATTAGGTTGATAGGAGTTGATTGTCACCTATCCAGATGCATTGTCTCAAATAAATACCCTGAAACCTGATTTAAATAAAATGGTTTGAGAAATGCTTAGGCATGCTTAATGAACTTAGCTTTGCGTAAAAGAAAAACTATTTTCTGTGCCATGATTATACTTATACTTTGATTGGTGAAGAACTGGTTATCCGTTGGTCGATGTGTATTTGGGTTGGAGTCCCAATGCATGGTCGCTTTCGGAGTAGATTGGAACTGGTCGATGTCTTTGGAAACGTGTTTCGTTGGGTGGCCAGCTCATGGGGCGGCGTTCCCTATGTCTCACTCACCCGACAGGCACGATAATAAAAACTGTCGGGTAGTCTTGTACTTGGGTTAGAGTCCCAATGCAGGATTGACGGCAGGAAGGAAGTAGGGACCGTTCGTTGTAGGCCTGCTGTGATCATGATGAACAGCCTAGCCACATACCAATGCGGAAAGCCTAGAGTTCGGTGACGCTATTGCTGGAACCGACAACCACGCACTGGGAGTGGAGAGATGGCGAGAGTAGCTTGTACCCACGTGGCCGGCGTGCCTGGATAAGAGTGGAGTACTGTGCTCTCGGGTGGCGCAGGACCGGTTCCGGGATAGCAAAGCCGTGACAACGGGTTGGTATATGTATGCCGGCGTGCTGCATATGCAGTGTGGTTAGAATCCCCAGCTGGGTACTTTCTGGATTCGAATCGACGTGCTCCTCGGTTATGGAGACTTGATCCTCACACTCTACACCGAAAAGTGGTTCTCAACTAGGTTATCTGAATGAATAAAGTAATTGAAAGAATGATGATACATGAGTCTGAATATTGGAGCTATGAATATGATTATAATAATGACAAAATAAAATATGGAACAGGATAGATTGCTTTTCTGCAAACTCCTCATCCTCTGCTAGCCTTACCCATAGCCTTGCATTCCTGAGTCTCATTTTACACCCTTAGTCGGGTAAGTCTTGCGGAGTACCCCAAGTACTCAGGGTTTGTTAACCCCGTTGCAGGAGGACCGCAGTCGGAGATCTGTCTTGCTCCATGTTGCGTGACCGTGGTCGAAGAAGAAAGCAGCGATGAGTGAAGTAGAACCCGTGGGCAGGGTTCGAGTTATCTTATCTAGTATTGTGTAACTATTCCACTGCTACTGTTATGTCCTCTGGCCTGTAATAACTATATTTGAATCCTATTTGAACAACTGGTTTGTAATCTAAATGTTATGTAATCTTCCGCACTGTACTCTGATGTATTTTATTATGAAACGTTGTAATCCTGTGATGATTCTGCAATGGTGATCCTGTCGGAGAAAAGGGCGCTAATGTAGCCCGACAGACCTGTCTAGATCATTTGGGACACGGGCCCGGCTGTCAGAAGTCGTTAGTGACAATGACAGGTGCCAGTGGGCCAGGTGATTTAGCCGGTTCTGTTACAGTTGGTACCAGAGCATTCCATTGCTAATCATTATGGATTACTTTTCAAAAATTTCAAAATGTTTTGGATCATAAAAAGTTTAACCTATTATTTTGGGTCCAAATTGCTTCTATCCTTATCTTGTTCAGTAGTTCTTGCCTTGTTCTATATTTTACCTTATGGGATTAAGGTAGCATGTGGAATGATATTATTATTAGCCCTATGTTAAAGTTTATTTATGTATGTATTTACCTTGCACGATTTAAATTCGTAAGTACGTACATGCATCATGATAATCACACCTGTTAATTAACTTCCTCCTTAAAGTGGGTTTTTGGGATAGTTTACCAAACCTATTCTTGCTAACCTATTATATCTTAAAATTCCACTTACCTTCTCCAGATGGCCCGTTGCAAGCTCACAGCACGCAAGATGACCGGACCACGTGGCGTTCCACGCCACCAGTTGGTGCCACGCGCTGGCGAGGGCGGAGCTTCTGGGAGTCGCCCACCTCGTCGCAGCAGCGAGGAGCTTGAGGCTGAGGTTGGAAGGCTGCAGGATCTAGTCAGGCAGTGGGAGGAAGAATACAGAGTGGCACGTCTCAACCACTACCGTGACGTGAGGACCAATCGAGATCTGCGTCGAGAGATCGATCGCCTGACCAAGCAGAGGGATGAAGCTTGGGATCGTGAGGAGACGATCATGGACAGGATGCTCGAGGCGGAGCAGCGTGTTGGTCAGCTTGAGCTCTACAACAACGTCTTGCACGAGGAGGTGCATGAGCTCTATGGTGAGCTCCACCCTATTCCTGCACCGCAGGAGGAGGATCCTGAGTTGGGAGTTGTCCTCGGTCAGGAGGATGAGGACGTGGAGGACGTTGACGTGGAGGTCGAGCCGGTCGAGGTCGTCGAGGCAGATGCCGAGGAGGACTTCGAGGAGATCGACGAGGACAGTGACGCTTCTGGCGCGTCTGGGATCGATGAGGACTAGGCCGGTGTGGCCTAGAGTTGTCAGCTAGATGCTCTCTTTTGTCTGTAATATAGGTGCTTGCCTAGAAAACCTTAGTTATGGGTTGTGGGTCTTGCCTGGGTGCAAGCCATGTTGTGTGAACTTTGTATTGTTGCTGTGTGCTGCTATGTTTGCTCAACTAATGTAAGACTCAAGTTGGGTTTGCTTATTAACAGATGGGAGACAACTCTGATAATGCAACTGGTGTTCCCCAACCACCTCAGTTTCCACCCACTCTGGCAGAGGCCATCGCTGCATTGACCAATGTTGCAGCGCTGCTAGCTCAGAATCAGCAAGATCGTGGTGGACGTCGTGGCCGCCGTGATAATGAGGATACCACCTATGTTGACTTCACTGACACCCGCCCACCAGTGTTCACTAAGGCTGATGAACCCTTAGAAGCCGATGATTGGCTCCGTACCATGGAGCAGAAGTTTAGCTTGATTCACTGTACCGAGGTCCAGAAACCTCTGTTTGCAGCTCAGCAACTTCGTGGCCCAGCGACTACTTGGTATGCCAACCTGTTGGCTGCGCAGGAGGCTGGACATTAACTTACCTGGCAAGAGTTCCGTGACGCCTTTCGTGCTCATTACATCCCTGCGGGTGTGATGAAATTGAAGCTGGATTAGTTTCTGGCACTGAAGCAGAATGAGTCTACTGTCGCTCAGTATCTTGGGCAGTTCAACCACTTGGCACAGTATGCACCTGAGCATACCAACACTGATTCTAAGAGGAGAGCCTGCTTTGTCAGAGGGCTGAATTTCAAGATTCAACGCAGTCTGTCTAACAACCTCAAGTGCACTTTTCATGAGGCAGTGGATAGTGCAATAGCTTTTGTGGAAAGCGACCGTCAGCTCCAAGAAGAGAAGAAAAAGAGCAAAAGGTCTAGCTCTTCTGGCAGTCAGAAACGCCAGAAAGTTATCTATCATCCTACCCACCATAACCGTCCGTCATATCCCCATCAGCAGGTAGTTGTGCGCACTGCCGCTACCTCTCATACCTCTAATCAGCAAAACACCACTCAGCCGAATGCCCCTGGCGTTCGTATCAACACTCCACAGACCAACTACAATCACCCATGCTACAACTGTGGAAAGATAGGACACTGGGCCCGTGATTGCCCTTTTCCGAAACAGAACAACCAGAATGTGCAGAAAAGTCCTGGTGTTCCGCAACAGCAAATTCAGCACCGTGGTCACCAGCAGCATGCTCAGAAGGGCAAGATTGTCAAGAAGGCAGGTCGGGTTTATTACACTCAGATTGAAGATATTCCTGCTGGAGAACCCGTCATGATGGGTAAGTTTCCCGTTGCTAGTCATTCTGCCGTTCTGCTATTTGATTCTGGTGCATCTCATTCGTTCATCAACCGTACATTTGTGGTTAAGCATGAAATACCTATTGGGGAAATAAAGGAAGATTTCCTTATACATTCGCCCGGGGGGCGTATAACTACTAAAGAGGTAGTTCAGGGAGTACCTATAGAGCTGGGAGGGCATAGATTCCCAACCACAATGATAGTACTTAAGGATCAGGATATAGATGTGATATTAGGTATGAATTGGATGTATCAGCACAAGGCCTTGATTGATGTGTTGAATAGAACCATAAGAGTGAACATACCTAATAGTCAAACTCAACTTCTTATCCAACTTCCATTGCCCGTAAGAAAGATTGAAAAGACCGTGCAAAGGTTGTGTGCCACCGCAGTTGAAGAAGTATTGAAGATTCCAGTGGTCTGCGAATTTCCAGACGTATTTCCTGATGAGTTGCCTGGTTTGCCGCCTGATCGAGATGTGGAATTTGCTATTGAGCTAAAACCTGGAACCGCACCTATATCTCGTAGAGCCTACAGAATGCCTCCCAAGGAATTGGCAGAGCTTAAAGTGCAGCTACAAGATTTGCTAGATAAGGGTTTCATCAGACCCAGCTCATCTCCTTGGGGTTGTCCTGCCATCTTTGTCAAAAAGAAAGACAAATCCCTCCGACTCTGTATTGATTACCGTCCACTCAACGAGGTTACCATCAAAAACAAATATCCTTTACCCCGTATTGACCTACTCTTTGACCAGCTGGCTGGAGCTAAGGTGTTTTCCAAGATTGACCTTAGGTCTGGCTACCACCAAATAAAGATCCGTCCCGAAGACATCCCAAAAACAGCTTTCACCACTAGATATGGCCTATATGAATACCTTGTCATGTCTTTTGGCCTAACCAATGCACCCGCCTATTTCATGTACCTCATGAATTCCGTCTTCATGCCTGAGCTCGACAAATTTGTTGTCGTATTCATTGATGACATCCTGATCTATTCTAAAACACCCGAAGAACATGCCAACCACCTCCGTATCGTCTTGAACCGTTTAAGAGAACATCAACTCTATGCCAAATTCAGCAAATGTGAGTTCTGGTTGGACCGAGTTCCATTTCTTGGGCATATCCTGACAGCGGAAGGTGTGTCCGTAGATCCAAGTAAGGTGGAAGAAATCTTGAACTGGAAACCACCAACCACTGTGCACCAGGTTCGCAGTTTCATGGGAATGGCGGGATATTACCGCCGATTCATTCCGGATTTCTCAAGAATAGCTAAGCCTATAACCAACCTATTGAAGACTCAGGTCAAGTTTGTCTGGTCGCCAGAATGCGAAACAGCGTTTCAAACCTTGAAGAGATGTTTGACCACTGCACCAGTCCTTGCTCAGCCAGATATTGAAAAGCCGTTTGACGTGTACTGCGATGCGTCGGGTACTGGTCTTGGTTGTGTTTTGATGCAAGAGGGCCGAGTCATTGCTTATGCTTCACGACAACTCCGGCCTCATGAAGAGAATTATCCCACTCATGATCTTGAATTGGCAGCTGTGGTTCATGCATTGAAGATTTGGCGTCACTACCTGTTAGGCAGCACATGCAATGTCTACACTGATCACAAAAGCCTGAAATACATCTTTACACAAGAAGAATTAAATATGAGGCAACGAAGATGGCTTGAGTTGATAAAAGATTATGATATTGAAGTGCACTACCATCCTGGTAAAGCTAATGTGGTTGCCGACGCACGCAGTCGGAAGGCTCATTGTAATTGCTTGACTGTGAAGCCATATGATCTGTCGTTGTGTTACGGGTTAGAAAAATTGGGCATAGAAATAGTCCCTCAAGGCAGTTGGAACAATATCAGCATCAAACCCTCCATCCGTGATGAAATCGTGGCTGCTCAGAAAAATAGTAAAGGTATCAGGCACATCAAAGAGAAAATCCAAGCAGGGAAAGCAGATTGTTTCAGAATTGATGATGAAGGGATTGTATGGTTCAAGAATCGGCTTGTAGTTCCAAAAATTCCAGAGTTACGTGGCAAGATTCTTGACGAAGCTCATTTGACAAGATACTCCATTCATCCGGGAAGCAACAAAATGTACCAGGATTTGAAACAGAAGTTTTGGTGGACTAAGATGAAGATCGAGATTGCTCAGTATGTAGCAAAATGCGACACTTGTCAGAAAGTAAAAGCTGTACACATGAAGCCTGGTGGAGAGCTGCAACCATTACCTATTCCTGCATGGAAATGGGAAGACATCAGCATGGATTTCATTATGGGTCTCCCAACAACCTCTAGGGGTTTCAATTCCATCTGGGTTGTTGTGGACCGCCTCACTAAACAAGCTCATTTCTTGCCTGTCAAGAAAATGTACAGGGCTCCGCACTACGCCAAGCTATACATAGAAAATCTGATGAAGCTACATGGAGTGCCCAAGACCATTGTCTCTGACCGAGGCACTCAGTTCATATCCCAATTTTGGAGATCCTTCCATAAATCATTGGGTACAAAACTCCTGCATAGCACAGCCTATCATCCTCAGACTGACGGACAGACAGAGAGGATAAATCAGATACTTGAAGACATGTTAAGAGCCTGTGCACTCAATTACCCTGAGAAATGGGACGAGTGTTTGGCATTGGCCGAATTCTCGTACAACAACAGTTACCAAGAAAGTATAAAAATGGCTCCGTTTGAGGCAGTATATGGCCGCAGGTGTCGTACTCCATTGAATTGGTCCGAGCCTGGAGAAAGATGGTTCTATGGAGTTGACTTGGTCAATGAAGCCGAAGAGAAGGTTCGACTGATACAGGAAAATTTGAAAGTGGCACAGTCACGTCAGAAAAGTTATGCCGATCAGCGGCGCAGACCTTTGACATTTCAGGTTGGAGACTATGTATACTTGAAAGTTTCGCCCATGAAAGGAGTTAACCGCTTTGGAGTCAAAGGCAAGCTAGCCCCGCGTTATATTGGACCATTCTTAATCATAGGACGCGTGGGAAAGGTAGCTTACAAGCTTGAATTGCCAGAACATCTCTCGGAAGTACACAATGTGTTTCATGTTTCTCAGCTGAAGAAGTGTCTCCGAGTACCTGGACAAGTCATCGATGTTGAAGGAGTAGCACTTGAACCTGAATTGACATACTCGGAGCAGCCAGTACGAGTTTTGGATATAAAGGACCGTGTTACCCGAAGGACCACAACCAGATGGTACAAGATCCAATGGAGTGATCATTCTGAAGATGAAGCTACCTGGGAATCTGAGGGTTTCTTGGCAGAAAACTTCCCTGAGTTCTTTGCTACCTTGTAAAATGTAACCCTGTCGTTTAATGCGTATGTTTTCCCCTTGTCTCTTTGTTAAGTATGAACTGGTTGTTGTTAGCTCTTTTTCCTATGCCTTGTTCCAATCTTGGTTATGTACCTAATCTCGGGACGAGATTTCTTTTAGGGGGGAAGGCTGTAATACCCCGGGTATTACGGATTTAATTAATCTGCCATGTCATCATATTTAAATTAATCATTTGCATATGATTGTGATTAGGTCCCTAGAGTGATTTGAATTTAATTAGTATTTGTTTGTAGAATTAAATTCCCAAATAAATGTTTAAAAATTTACTTTTATTAGGGCCAAAACCTAATTCAAAATCTAAAAGGAATTTGGAGATAGTCCCTTAATAAAAGTTTTAGATCTTTTAAAATGGAACAACTTTTATTTTTGGAGATTTCAAAGTTCTGTGGTGGGAATTCAAATTTATTTCAAAACAATGATTTAAAACTTAGTTTTAGATTGGCATTTCAAAAATTAATTGGAATCTGGCAAAACTTCCTAAATAGAAGTTGTAAAGCTCATTGAGTAGAACAACTTTTATTTTGGCAATTTTTCAAGTTGTTGAGAAAATTTAAAAGTAATTTTAAAAATACAGTTTAAAATTCAAAACTCTAGTTTACCCCTTTTTCTGTAGTTTCAAAAATATTTCGAATTTGGATTTAGTTCCAAAAGCAAAGTTGTTCATAATTTCAAACCCTACAACTTTTGTTTTTGCAGTTTTTCATGTTGTTATACAAAATCAGTCGAATTTGGTCAAAAACCGACAGCCCTAGGGTCTAGGTGCTACAGTGCTATGCCCCCTCACCCTGTTCGCGAACAGAGCCGGCAGCCGCCCGTGCCGGCCGCGACCTCGGCAGATACGGGCGCGCGTGCGCCGCGTCGTCCTGGTTCTGTCCCCCTCGCTCCCGGCCTTTAGAAAGGCGACGAGGCCCTCCCCCTCGCCATTTCTTCTCTCCCGGCCACCTTCGAGCTCTCTCGGTCGCCGGCCAAATTGGTCGCCACCGAGCCATCATCACCCTCTCCATCTTGCAGCCAGCTAGCTAGCTTCCTTGCGCATCTCCTGCGACCGTCGGCGGGAGCTGTAGAGCTTCGTAACCACCGGAACACCGGTGTCTCCTTCGCGGGCGGGCAGAGCGCCGCCGCGAGCTCCGCCGTCGTCTCGAGCTAGTCTGGGTAAGCTCTGGGCCTCGGATTGTTGCGTACCGTGATCTCCGTGACCCCTTGAACCTTACGCGTGCGTCGGCGTGCTCTCTGGCTCCCTAGGTTCGCCGGAACGCGTGTTCGCCGTTGTGCCGAGCCGCCGGGATCCGCCGCCGTCGCCAAGTCGCCTTCTCCGAACCACCTCCGTCTCCACCGACCCCTCGGCCAGCTTCGTGGTGAGCCCCAGATACTCGCGCACCTTTTCCCCCTCTCTTTACCGGCTTGTGCTCGCCGGCGACGTGCTCGCCGCCACCACCGAGCCGCCGCGTACGTGTCTCCAGGTGCTGTGCGCCTCGGATCTCGTCGTGTCTTAGCTTGGTAGACTCGCCTTGGAGTGTAGAGTCCGTCAGTGCCCTCGGATTCGTCCCTCGGCTCACCGTCGGCGAGCTAGGGGCGGCGGACCGCCGGCGCACCCGCCTCTGTTGAAACAGAGGGATGGCCAAGGGCCTCGGGTGAGAAGGCAAGTTTTCCCAGGGGGTTAAGCGCGAAGTTCATGACTCATGTGAATAGTGTAGATCGGACCGCGGGTTGATTTCCAGTTTCCCCAGGGTCTCTTTTGCAAAGCCGTCGGCGCCGGGCGCGGGCAGGCCGAGTGGGCCGGCTCGCTCTGGACTTGGGCCGTAGTGGGCTGATTTGGTCTTTTCTTTTTCCAGCGAATTTCAAATGCTTTTCTTTTATATATTCATATGAATAGTGCTGCAGTTTGTTATTTTCGTGTGGATTAATTTACTGCGCCAAAAATGATGAAATTAATTGTGTATGCTCTCTGAAGTATGTAGTATTTGTTAAAAATATAATATAGGGTGTTCCAGTGCCTTTAATCTGCTGTATAAATCAGTGAAGTAATTAATAAATGCAAGTTTGTGTAATTTTAATTAATTCTCTGTAAATCCAAAAATCATGAAATTTATTGTGGCTCTGTTTGGTGATAAAACCTAGCTGTTGGTAAAGTTTGGTTGCAATTAAAGTTAGTTTGGTCAATTAATAAATATATGTGAAATTAGGGATTAATAAAGTAAATAGAAAAAGGAATTTAGGTTTGTTGTGTGAATTTTTGGGTTGAATGAAGACCAAGGATCTTTCGCTGTGTGATCCTTGGCAATTCGAGAACTTAGTGCTTGATAGTAGTCATAAAGCTGTGTAGCGGCTTTCTGTGACCGTTAAAAAGGTCAATAAAACAAAAGTAGGAAACATTACTTTTACCTTCCGTAGATCGTTTACAACTTTAGCGTGAAGGAAAGTTGTACTCAAGGTATTAATGGTTTACTTCCAAGCATTTCATTTGTTGCCCTCATGCCTCGCTAAGCATACATCATTGCATACGTGTAGTGCCCGTTCCCGAGGTGGTCCAGGTCGAGACTACTACTGAGGAGGCCGCTCCAGAAGTCATCCAAGGATTCGACATCTGCGGGACTGATCCCGACCCGACGCTGTACACGATCCAAGGCAAGCCCCGGTGCATTCAGCCCCTCTATTACAAAATATTTATAATTCGAATTAATCTACTGCATTAGGTTGATAGGAGTTGATTGTCACCTATCCAGATGCATTGTCTCAAATAAATACCCTGAAACCTGATTTAAATAAAATGGTTTGAGAAATGCTTAGGCATGCTTAATGAACTTAGCTTTGCGTAAAAGAAAAACTATTTTCTGTGCCATGATTATACTTATACTTTGATTGGTGAAGAACTGGTTATCCGTTGGTCGATGTGTATTTGGGTTGGAGTCCCAATGCATGGTCGCTTTCGGAGTAGATTGGAACTGGTCGATGTCTTTGGAAACGTGTTTCGTTGGGTGGCCAGCTCATGGGGCGGCGTTCCCTATGTCTCACTCACCCGACAGGCACGATAATAAAAACTGTCGGGTAGTCTTGTACTTGGGTTAGAGTCCCAATGCAGGATTGACGGCAGGAAGGAAGTAGGGACCGTTCGTTGTAGGCCTGCTGTGATCATGATGAACAGCCTAGCCACATACCAATGCGGAAAGCCTAGAGTTCGGTGACGCTATTGCTGGAACCGACAACCACGCACTGGGAGTGGAGAGATGGCGAGAGTAGCTTGTACCCACGTGGCCGGCGTGCCTGGATAAGAGTGGAGTACTGTGCTCTCGGGTGGCGCAGGACCGGTTCCGGGATAGCAAAGCCGTGACAACGGGTTGGTATATGTATGCCGGCGTGCTGCATATGCAGTGTGGTTAGAATCCCCAGCTGGGTACTTTCTGGATTCGAATCGACGTGCTCCTCGGTTATGGAGACTTGATCCTCACACTCTACACCGAAAAGTGGTTCTCAACTAGGTTATCTGAATGAATAAAGTAATTGAAAGAATGATGATACATGAGTCTGAATATTGGAGCTATGAATATGATTATAATAATGACAAAATAAAATATGGAACAGGATAGATTGCTTTTCTGCAAACTCCTCATCCTCTGCTAGCCTTACCCATAGCCTTGCATTCCTGAGTCTCATTTTACACCCTTAGTCGGGTAAGTCTTGCGGAGTACCCCAAGTACTCAGGGTTTGTTAACCCCGTTGCAGGAGGACCGCAGTCGGAGATCTGTCTTGCTCCATGTTGCGTGACCGTGGTCGAAGAAGAAAGCAGCGATGAGTGAAGTAGAACCCGTGGGCAGGGTTCGAGTTATCTTATCTAGTATTGTGTAACTATTCCACTGCTACTGTTATGTCCTCTGGCCTGTAATAACTATATTTGAATCCTATTTGAACAACTGGTTTGTAATCTAAATGTTATGTAATCTTCCGCACTGTACTCTGATGTATTTTATTATGAAACGTTGTAATCCTGTGATGATTCTGCAATGGTGATCCTGTCGGAGAAAAGGGCGCTAATGTAGCCCGACAGACCTGTCTAGATCATTTGGGACACGGGCCCGGCTGTCAGAAGTCGTTAGTGACAATGACAGGTGCCAGTGGGCCAGGTGATTTAGCCGGTTCTGTTACACTCTATCTGATCCTGATTGGGTTAACACCATGCATGAGGAGTTAGAGAATTTCGAGCACAACCAAGTCTGGGTCTTAGTTCCTTCTCCACCTGAGTGTCACCCCATAGGTACCAAGTGGGTCTTTAAAAACAAACAGAGTGAAGACGGGGTAGTGGTGAGGAATAAGGCTAGGTTGGTAGCCCAGGGATACTACCAGAAAGAGGGGGATAGACTACGAGGTACTACCAGAAAGAGGGGGATAGACTACGAGGAAACCTTTGCTCCTGTTACCCGAATAGAAGCTATTAGGATTTTTTAGCGTTTGCAGCTTCGAAAGGCTTCAAGCTGTATCAAATGGACGTGAAAAGTGCGTTTCTAAACGGGTATATAGAAGAAGAGGTGTATGTGAGGCAGCCCCTGGATTTGAGAGCCCTAAGTTTCCCAACCACGTATATAAGCTCCACAAGGCTTTATACGGGTTGAAGCAAGCTCCTAGAGCTTGGTATGAGCGCCTTAAGTCATTTCTTCTAGCTAAGGGTTTTCAAATGGGCTCGGTTGATAGGACTTTGTTTCTCTTCAGGTAGGGCGTTGACATCCTTTTGGTACAGATATACATGGATGATATCATCTTTGGGGGATCCTCTCACGCTCTTGTGGCCAGGTTTTTAGATACTATGAGCAGGGAGTTCGAGATGAGCATGATGGGGGAATTGACCTTCTTCCTTGGGTTGCAAATCAAACAAACCCAAGAGGGCACCTTTGTCCATCAAGGGAAGTACATGAAGGATCTGCTGAAGCGGTTCGATATGGGTGAGGCCAAACCCCTCTCGACGCCCATGTCAACCACTACGGCCCTTAATGAGGACAAGGAAGGAGAGGTGGTGGACTAGAAGGAGTACCGCAGCATGATCGGATCCTTGCTGTACTTGACGGCAACGCGACCGGATATCCAGTTTGCTGTGTGCTTATGCGCACGGTTCCAGTCTTCACCGAGATCATCTCATCGCCAAGCCGTCAAGCGCATCCTCAGGTATCTGCGATTCACTCCTGAGTTCGGCCTATGGTACTCAGCCGCTTCCACCCTCTCACTCTGTGGCTATTCTGATGGTGATTATGCGGGTTGCCGTGTTTATCGCAAATCCACTTCTGGCACCTGTCAGTTTCTTAGAACTTCCTTAGTGTCTTGGTCTTCTAGGAAGCAAAGTGGTATTGCCCAATCTACTTGTGAGGCTGGGTATGTAGCTGCTGCCGCTTGTTGTTCTCAGTTGCTCTGGATGGTGCAGACTTTGAGGGACTATGGTCTATCTTTCAGACAAGTTCCACTATACTGTGATAGCACTAGCGCTATTAGTGTAGCTAAGAACCTAGTTTTACACTCTAAGACCAAGCATATTGAGGTTCGGTTCCATTTTTTGCGTGATCACTATGAGAAGGGCGATATTGACTTGATTCACGTAGATACTCATAACCAGCTAGCAGACATTTTCACTAAGCCACTTGACCAGACATAGTTTGCTCATTTGAGGAGCGAACTCGGGGTGTGTTTCCCTTTTTAGAGGAGGGAACTTTGAGATTGTACATTAGTTTTGCTCTTTCTTGTTAGCTTAGAGTTTTTGTTTTTCATATTTTGTATCATTTTTGCATTTGCATGGCATATTGTGACATATATCATTTTGAGCTTCGTGAATATAGCTATGAGTTTGCTTCTATGCTTATCTTGGTATGTTGAGATATGTTTAGGCTCTCTTTGATCATTTGAACCTTATGTTGAGCTAAACATGACTTTTTCTGTGAACTTGATTAATATTGATGAAATCTGCAAAACTTGTTCACCGTTGAGTTTGGCAACTAGTATGTATAGGCTTGTTGAAATCTCATATGCTATCATCTATATGCTTGGTTGCTATGGCTCATTCTTTGAATCACTCACTTGCTTAGATCAATCTAGATCACTTTGTGCTAAAAGTTTGTAATCTAAGTTAAGTTGTGATGAAAAGATCGAGATGGATATGTATTGTCCCACCTCAAGGTATCTTGACCGCTTCCTATTGTACTTTTGGATGAACTAGAGCCTTGTAGTGGATGACCGAAACCATTGTTTTTAGCTAATCATTGTCTTTAATATAGGCTACGCATGGTTGGAAAGTTAGGCAAGACAATACATATAACCTCTCACACCCACATGTCTTGACTAATATTTGTGAAACTCCTAATATAGAGAAATTGATTAATTGAAAACTTCACAAGTGTTAGGTTTATCTATGACATGTTGTGTGATCTTTGCTTGGGATAGTTCACCTAGTATACATTTGCTTAGAACTTGATTGATCTCTAACTTATATGTGCTATATGCTATCCTTGGTGGTGAACATTATATGTTTTGGTATCAAATTGCTCACTATGCTTCTCTCATATGGTTGTTCTTTTGATCATCTTGAGCATCTACCAAGCACTTATCAATGATGAGCATTTAGTCAAACTAATGGCTATACTCCTGAAGCTTCTGCATTCATGTGCATTGCATGCTTGAGAGGAGAAGAGTGTTGGGACCTTGATGTGTGCATGTGTCAACAAGGAAGAGAAATTTCACACACATTTTTGAAGTTGAGCACACATTCAGGGGAGTTTGGGAGCGAGTTGTGTTGAGCCTCGCCTCTTTCTGGAGGAACTAGCATCTTTTTGCGCTTGTGCTTGCTTAATGACCATGTGATTGCTTGTCATTACTTTTGTGGTCTTTTGGGCAGGTTTTCTTCTTTTTCTTCCTCCTTCTTACTCTTATTTCTCAATATCATGATTATCTATGTTGGTGTTGACAATGCACTCATCAAGGGGAAGATTACGGACTCAAGTGGGGACTTGGTCCGGATTGTGATGAGTGATTGTCAATGGAGTTCACTTGGCATGTTGGTCGGTTTGTGATGTGCAGGTCTTGGGCTTGGAGGCTGTGGCGGATGGCGGAGTGAAGGTCAAGTGAGCAGGCCGTGCCGATGGACTGGGAGCGGTGAAGGACGGACGCGGGACTTGGGCCGAGGGACTTGGACGCCGGAGCGCCAGCTGCGGTAGCGGACACTGCGACATTGACAGACGCGATTGAACATGGTCAAGGGACTCAGAGCGGTACGCGGGCCGGCGGGACGTGGCCCAGGATGGTTTTCGGGTTTGGGCCTCAAAACCCGGGCGGAGCTGCTTTCGGCTGGAAGCAGGGCGACACGCGGCGGAATCTCCGAGGTTGCGTCAAGGCGACGGCAACTCGAGCATGAAGCGGGGTCGTCTGATCACATTCGTAGAAACAGGTTGTTCCAGAATGTCTTAGGGCTAGCTGGCTCACTTGAGTAGCTGTAGTTAGCGGTTAGGGGGTTATTCGCAAAATTGTAATATGGGTACTTGAAGGGGATGGCAGCCCCTCCCCTCTCTATCTCTCTCACTTCATTTCTCATCCCCTCCACTTAGGATTAGGCTTAGTGCTTAGGGAGAGATCCTCCACTTGTCATGGTGGTGTAAAAACTCGCGTTTGAGCTGGGAAATCGAGGCCCTAACCTCGTGTCATCTCCGATTTTTGGAGTAAGTCTCGTGCTCATGTGTTGTTCTTCGCGTTCTTCTTGTTGTGTGGCTTGATTCGCGCTCTCTAGTCCGTTTCGATTCGTTCTTCTTGTGTGTGCTTGTTGTCTACCATGTGAAGAACCTTTCTACCGAAGGAAATCGTTTGATTCGAACTCTATTAATAGATCGGGCGTGTTCTTCACCATGGACGATTTCAAGAACATATTTGGGGGCGATTCGATTTGCCGGTGATTCTCTTCGAATTGGAATTTGATCCTTTAGGAGTTGTTTCTAGACTACCATGTGACCTTATGGCCGAAAAATCGTGATAGTTCATCTCCGTTTGATCAAATCCTCTTCGATTCTTAGTAGAGGCGATTTTGAGTTCGTCGTCTCTGCGCAGTCGCGGACAGTCCGCAGGGGTGGCACGGACAGTCCGGGGTTCGGGCCCGAGCACAGGGGCTGCAGCAGCCTGCTCGGTCAGCAGTCGCGGACAGTCCGCCCCTTGGTTGCGGATAGCCCGAGACTGTGTCCCGATTGGTGTCCAGTGAGTTTTCCAAAAGTTGGTTTTCGGGACTTTGGCCGTCGGACAGTCCGCCACTTCCAGCGGACAGTCCGAGCCTGTTCACCTGACAGCAGCAGTCTGTGTGTTGTTTTCTGTTGTTTTTGGAAACCCTTCGGCGGACAGTCCGGACCTTACCGCGGACAGTCCGGCGTCGAACTTTCGACAGTGCACAGTTTCTGTCCGTGGCACTGTTGCTCGGTCCGAGACTGCCAGTGGACAGTCCAAGGTCTGTACAGCGGATAGTCCGCACCAGGACCCCGGACAGTCTGAGTCTAGGCAGTGAGCTCTTATGTGTGTTTTGCTTCCGCATTTTCTCCGGTATTTCTGAGTATCCCGCTGTGTCTCTCTTACACCTAACCTCTCGTAAGGTTCGTGGATATCTCGTGAGGGTTTCTTGTTTCTTGGGGATCGTGCTTAGGACAGTGGTCTCACGCATATTTCTAAAGAAATTTTGGAGCTCATATTCATCCCTTTCTAGTCGCCTATTCGGTCCTTCACATTCGATCATATAAGTCAGTCATTTTAGCGTACGTGTCTCTGTACACTCCAGCTAGCCGAGCGGTTCCAATTTCGACGTTGCACCCTCTATGGTTGTAGGAAATTGCATGTACAGAAAGAGCAGGTATAGTGAATGGTCATGTCCCGCTTCGCAGTAACGTAGAGCCGTAATCAATTACTAGCAGTAGGAACATACGGAGTAGTAGTAAAATAAAATAGGCACACTGAGCAGAGGGTGAATGAGTGGATCAATCACGGGGAGCTCGGTGCGTGCCTGGTGGCCCGTGCTGCCAAGGACACGCGCACCAACCCCGGGGGGCGTCACGGGTTCTGGGATGTCCATGGCCAGGGGGCAGGGGCCCAGGTTCTGCTGGAGTAACGTGCAGTGCATCCCCCACACCACACCACCAGTCACCAGATACGGCTTGCCTTGCCGCCGCTGCCGCATCGGCCGTCTCGGCAGGCATTAATAGCGGCATCAGGAACCCCGGGATCAATAATCACGGCGGGTAACCGCGCGACACGTCGCTCGCTCTCCAGAGGCTTCGTGACCCCTGTCCGGCCGGGGGGCGGTGCCTACGAGAGCACCGACCAATAACCCGGACACGACACGAGCGAGCGGCATTCCACCCTCACTCCCTCCCTCACTCAGCCAAAGCCGACAGCAGCAGTCTACGAGCACCAGCAGAGCTCTTCCCGATGGCCATGGCGAGGCCGCCGCTCCAGACCACCGCCGTCCTCCTCCTCCTCCTCCTCCTCCTGGTCGTCGCGTCCGCGTCGTGGCTCCAGCAGACCGCCGACGCCGCTTCAGGTACGTTCGTTGTAGCGACCGGCGTGTCCGTCTCGATCGATCCCTGACCGGCGTGCATGCGCTTGCTGTATTGTCCCCGCAGGGTTCTGCTCGGGCAGGTGCGGCGTGCGGTGCAGGCGGGCGAGCGCGCGGGCGCGGGGCGAGTGCATCAAGTCCTGCGGCCTCTGCTGCGAGGAGTGCAACTGCGTGCCCACGGGCCCGGCGCGCGGCGGCAACGAGTGCCCCTGCTACCATGACATGCTCACCGCCGGACCCAAGAAGAGGCCCAAGTGCCCCTGAGACGACGACCACGTACGGGGGACTGCCTGCCACTGCAATCCACTCACCGAAGATTATCGGGCACATGTACACTAACCTGTTATGTCATCCCTACCCTACTACTACGTATTTGTGTACGTATCTTTGTACTATGTATATATAGCGTCCGGCCGCGTGGTGTGATCTGCTACCAGGTCGTGTGAGTGAGTTTTAAGTAGTGACAAGCTGAGTGAGCTTAGGTACTGAATGAATCCTCAGTAGCAGTGTACTACTTGTTGTCAGAATGGACTCATCCTCAGGACGGTGTAGAGTGTAGTATATTGTACGTACGCGCGCGTTCGATCCGTGTTATGATTAGACTGCCTGTATGTTATGTATGACACGAACTAATTACTACTAGTGTGCTATATATTATCATAAACGCATTGCGCATGTAGTAGCAATTAATTAATTATATGTATACATACATATAATACTTGTACGTTGTTGGAAGTTAGGGGGGGGGGGGGGGGGGGGGGGGGGGTGGGCGAAGTTGGGACGACTCGATCGGGACCTCATGCCGGCGGCCAGAACGAGAAGTCTGAGTGCCTGTCTCTGTTGTTACGCATCTTTTTGTGTCGTAAATAACATTTGTAACAATCAATCAGCGGGTACACACTATTGTTGTGAACATGCACCATTTTGTTGGATTTGGAGATCACAAACATATTGAGACAGTAAGGGGCCAGAACGTTTGGATCAGAAACGGGCCGAGGGCTCGAGGAGCCGAGAGCTGGGACGTTTGGATTACAAACAGATCCAGGCGGCCTGAATCTGTCCACGTCGACCTAGCCGGTTTCGAGAGTCGGTCTAGCTTTTGTTAGCTTTGTTTTCTGGGATTTTTCTTCAAAAACGTTTGAGAGCGGTAACTGTCACACTTACCGCGGCTAATTTGTATATAAGATCGTGTTCTCCCCCCGTTCTTGCCTGGTTTCTGGATGTGCCACTGCATGTACAGTGGAAGTACAAGTTGTACTACAAGAGAAGTGTAATGTGTTGTACAAGTAGCTACCTATACAATTATCCTAATACTGAGGCCTACTTCTGCGTCTGGATTTTAAATTTGTTTGCAACAGATTCTTAAAAAAATATCAAACTTTCAAACATCAGGCATTGAAATTTAAGTAATTACAAATTTGTATTATGAAGAAAGTTGTCACTACAATTGTCAATATACACCTGGTGTAATACAAATAACAACTATAGCCATGATTAAAAATGTGTTACAGCTGATATTCAGTTCTTCCCGCAGACGATTTTATTTCTTCACACATAATTATGAGATCACCTTGCCTTTCTGTTTCCGAGTGGGAAGCCCCATGCCACTAAAATTGCAATTGAAAACCCAACACCAAACCCTATCCCACTAAAGAGGAATAGCATAATGTCAGGAAATTTGTTCTTCCTAGGGTGTGGCACCACATTTGAATGTGTTGTGTTGATGCATTCCTTTGACAAAGGGGGGCCACACAGCCCATTGTTTCCCATAAATGAGCTATTGGAGAATGTCGAGAAATGAGTTGATTCTGGTATAGCTCCTTCTAGCTTATTGTTGGATAGATTCAGTGTTGTGAGGAAGTCCAAGGATGCTAGCTCCTGTGGAATCACCCCTGAAAGCTCATTTGAGGACAGATCCAATGCCTCCAACTGGTTCAGGCCACCAATTTGAGGCGGAATCTCCCCTGACAGGAAGTTATGTGACATGTTGAGCCCATGTAGCAAGGAAAGCTCCCAAATGGTTTCAGGAATGCTACCATGGAATGCATTACTTGAGAAATCAATGAATACAAGGGTTCTTAAGATCTCAGCAAATTTAGTATCATGCCCTTTATATGTGACTGCAGCAGTATACTTGTACGGTGGTCCAAATTGTGGCAACACATGATCTATGACCAGTGACATGTTTGATTCTACATACCTCATTGACTTCAACTGTTTAAACCACTGGTCATTTGGCAACAGCCCGGAAAAGTTGTTTGAGGATATATCAATAATTATTGCACTTGGAAATGAACAAGTACTTTTTTCTTTTCCAATGGATTGTGCAACATGCCCAAAAAAATTGTTTGATTTCAGAACAAGGACTTCTAGTCTATGAAGTGTACTCATCCAGCAAGGAAATGAGTCACTAATTTCATTGTTTCCAACATCAAGTACCTCCAAGTTTTTGCAAGCAACCAGTGATCTAGGTAGCTGTCCCTCAATCCCGTTCCCACTGAAATCTAATGCCTCAAATGTACACCCTGCATTGATATTATCAGGGAGGTCCCCTTGAAGCTGATTTTTTCTCAGATTTAGTAATTGCATCCCATTCGCCTTTTCCATCAAACAAGAAGGAACTGAGCCATTGAAATTGTTGTAAGAAAGGTCAAGGAGCTGTATACTTGTCCCACAAAAAGATGGTTCAATTTTTCCGGAGAGGTTGTTTTGGGAGGCCCTAAAGAGGTTAACTTCACTAAGATGAGAACCAAAATTGGAAGGTACAGATGAGAGAACATGTTCCTTGAGTAATCAAGCCATATTGCAGAACCTTGAGGAATGGGTATGGGCCCCTCAAACATGTTATCATTAAGATTCAAACGATCTATAGCTACCGGGAGAAGAGGTTCGTAACCAATGCTGGTAAATTTATTTTCTGACAGGCCCAAAAAATAAAGATAATCCCAGGTCTGCCATGCCCATTGTGGTATAGCACCTTTTATTTTGTTCCGGGAAAGATCAATCCAGTAAATTTCATTTTGGTGCCTCAAGAAATTAGGGAATACGGACATGTTGCAATCTGATAAAGCTAACTGTAGGAGTTTGGGAAGGGATGCTAATGTAGAGTTATCTTCTCCATCTACCACAACTAAATTATTCGCAGAGAGATCTAAGACACGAAGATTTGGGAATTTCCTGAAAAAAGTAAGGTTTACTATACCATCGAGATTGTTCGAATAAAGCAGTAGTGTCTGTAGTTGTGTTAAATTTGACAGATGAGAGGGTATTTGTCCTGAGAAGCCACATCCACACAGTATCAATGTTTGTAATTTCTTCAATTCACTGATAAAAGAAGGTATTGGTCCATGTAGCGCACAATAATAGAACTCGAGTGTCACCAAAGAGGTTAGGTTAGAGACCCATGATGGTATGGACCCTACTATTCCCATTCCGGATATCCGTAAGGTATTTAAAGATCTGAGCTTACCGAGTGATGATGGTAATTCTCCCAAAAATCCAATTGCACCAAGGTCCAGCCCTTCCAAATTCTTTATATTGCTAATAGAGCTTGGTATTGTACCAGAAAAGTTGGTGGAACCAACAAGTAGATTTTCCAATCTACTGTTAGTTGAGAAATTTGGTAAGCAACCAGAAATCCAAGGATTATGGGATAGATCAATGGTCACTAATTTCCTGAGTTGAAAGATCTGTGGAGAAATCCATCCTTCAAGATGATTATGTTACAGGGTAAGAACTCTCAAGTTGGAGAAGTTGGTAAAGGATTCTGGAATTGGACCAGATAAATTATTCAGCTGTAGGTCAATAACAGAAAGTGAGTTCAAGATAGAAAGTGAGGTACAGATAGGTCCAGAGAGCCCACAAAATGGTAAGCTAAGAACTTGAAGCTTAGGAGAAAACTTAGCTAGAGCATCACACCACTGAGGACCGTTGCCGGACAAGTCTACCCAGCCGAGGTGGAGATCCCTTAAATTGCTAAGGTTTGCCACCAAGCCTTCAAGGTTTGGTTCTATGAGCCTTGCGCTAGTGTCTGCATCAATTGTATAACCGAAACCCGTATCCGGTGTCTCATAGATTTCGAAAAGGGTAGAGAGATCAAGGGATACCAAAGTGGTGAGTCGACTGATGCTGGTTGGTACTTGACCAGCGAAGCTGGAGCTGGAGAGGTTCAGATGGGTGAGGTTGACAAGGCGTTCAAACCCATCAGATGGGAGTTGAGACCCGTTGAAGTGATTGTGGGCGAGGTTTAGGTATTATTGGAGGGACGTTAAATCAAAAAGAGCATGATTTAGCCCTCCACTCTCCAAGCCTTGTTCTCCCAAATCCAGGGAAAGTCACACGGCCATCGGCATAGTCGCAGCGGACGCCCTCCCAATGGCAGCAGTCTGTGCCAGTCCTCCATGACCCAAAGGCCATGATGGACTTATTATTACTGGTAGTGGAGAAAGATCGTTTGAAACGGATGAGTGCCGACGCTTGGTCCGGCAAGCATGGAAGAGCTACAGCTACGGAGGTGTGATTGGAGTACATACCAAGTGCTGGGAGAAATGAGTATAAGGCAACAACATGGATTTGTATGAACAGCAGCAGCACCAACAACAATGGCTCTTGATGTGTCATGATGGAGCAATGCGATTTTCTTTTTGAATTAGCGAGAATGCAATTGGCAGCGTCGATTTGGTGGATCGCTATAGCTTGGCCGGCCTTGTTTATATAGAGTGCCAGCCTGCCAGGAGTGTGGGATTTTTTCGCATTACAAATTTTAATGGGGCAGAATCTACTGGGACATTATTACCTTAACTAAAGAAGGGGAAAAAAAATATATACGTGACAGCAACTTTGGCCACAATAGTCTACATGTAAAAATTAAAGTTGTCGTGGGTCATGGAGTTCGGCAGTTTAGTTTGACCGCAACAAATGGTGTATAGCTATCACAGCTGCCCAAATTGACTGCAACAAATGGTAGAACTAGTTGTCATCATCCGGCCTGTACTCTTATTTGATCTCTTCTACAAGCTCTACTAAGAGTAGACTTGAATGATGTACAAATAACTTCTAGCTTCCTACTGTTAATAATATACTTGTTTATTGTCAAAAAAATGGTAGAATGGAATTTCTGGCGCCTAGTACTCCCTCCCGTCAAAAAAAAAGTTTGACATACTAGGATCATGCCCCTACGTTACATCAGGAAAATAATACCACAAAGTTTTATACTTGAGTAAAGTACGCCAGCAGTCTCTAAACTTGCACTGTTGTGTCAATCCGGTCCCTAAACTCTCAAATCAACCATTTGGATCGATCTTTATACTTGTTTCTCTAAGTCATCCCGGTCCCTAGACTTGTTGGTATGTATCATCCCGGTCCCTAAACATACAAATAATCCGTTTAAATCATCAAACTTGTTCAGTTGTATTATCCACTTTACTCTTTATACTTTACGGAAGAACATTTTATACAATGATTGACTATACAAAAAGAACTGCAAACATCATGCTTAAAATATCGTTTCTGGTGAAGTATAAATCATTCAAATTTCAATTATATATTGTGATATCATTTTTCCCGTTAAAGCATGAGCATAATCCTAGTAAATCTATATCTATATCTATACTTATATTTAATAATAAAACGAGAAGATGTCCAATTTTTCGTCCGTCCGTCCCTCGCACCCGCTGGTTGCTATCTATGACGCTGCGGCCACCCTTTGCGATCCATCGCGGCTCCCCCGTGTGCGAGTTGGCCCAGCCCCTGGCCCAAAAAAAAAAAGTATGATTCTCCGATTTGTTTACCACGCGCTCCCCGATCCAGTCGCAGGCTCCGTTCGGCTGGAGCTGAAAAGCGCTTAAAAGCGCTTATTTTTCAGCACTTCTACAGTACTTTCGTCTCACAATAAATCAGCACTTCTACAGTACTTTCAGCGCTTTTCAGCTTCACCGAACAGAGCCGCAATCTATACACGCCCGCACCGGATCGGCAGCCCGGCACCGTGCCCGGACGCAGGGTTTTAACGTCGCGCGACGCTGTCCGCGCGGTGTATAGTAGCGAGGTCAATTTGAGCGGCGGGGCCGGTTGTCGTTGCCTCTCGATTGGATGCGTGGTCCACGGACCACGGGTCGGAGGGCGTCGTCTCGAGAGCTCGTATCACCTTGACGGGCCGCTCGTGCGCGCGGATTTGCTTCCCCATCGTTGCCTCTTCGGAGGCCGGGGGGTCCTCGGGCTGTGGTGAGGTGGGGCTCTTGCGGCTGGATGACGAAGGAGATGAGCGGATCGGCGAATGGGGGAGTCCGCCGGAAAAAAAAAAAAATCTCACTACCTCCGACGTCTCTAAACACTTCCCAATGTACAGGGCACCAAAACGAAGATCCCCAAACAACTCGCTCGACCAGACAATACTGGTATATAGGCAACGAGTATTGTCTGGTCTACTGCCTAGATGGCAATTATTTCGTAAGGAAAAAAAAAAAGACTCTAAAAGGGACGGAGCACTTCAAAGTTCTCATGATCTCGTCCTTCCTATCGGCCCCTTCCAGCATTTGTTAGGAATGTTGGCTGGTCCCATGGCCCCGTTGAAAAAATTGAATACGCACGCACACCACAGCTCCATGACACTGTACAGAGACGTTCCACGAATCGTGACCTGCAGCCTGCAGGTCTTCGTTCCTGTGTTGGCATGTTTGCTAACGTCACCTATGTTCTTGCGTTGCCTGCAAAAGCCAAGAGAACCAACGACTTTTGGCAGACAATAGGTCGAAATAGCCACACCGGTCCTGGCAAGCACTGATATGATACGACTGGTTTATGGCATCGACGACTTTTGATTAGCTGCGTTTTTTCTTGCTACGATCGAGCAGCCTACTCTGTACTCTCGACCTAAACCAACTTTGCATAAACGTATAACTATGGCACCATGAATTATTGCTCGTCGCTTTAGACTCGAGAGTGACAGACGTCACACAGGCACGCCCATATCCGAGAGAAGGCGTGCTTGCCCTGTCCTTTTCCTCGCTCTCGCTGTATTCCTTTGGTCACTCGCCGGAGGCCAGTGCGCTCCATAGAAAGGTCCTCAGTCTCTGCCTTTGAGCTCAATAGGGTCAAACTCATTGTTTAGTGGCATAAAACCGGGAAACGATGGCTGCGGCTTGGGAATGGTCAAACTCTAGTCAATCGCACGTCTACAGGAACAGAAGAGGGGAACAACAGAGATGACCGGCGGGTACTAGTATATAATATAAATAGAGATATAGATATCATACAAGAACTTTATGAGATTTGCATAATTACATAACAGTTTTTTTTTTTTACGAATTACACACAGATACTCACAACGCACGCACACTTATCTCTGTGAACACACATACGCAAATCCTACCCTTATGAGAACCTTCAAAATACTGTGCTGTAAGATCTCGAGATTGATGAAGTCACCACAGGAGCATCGCTATCTACGGGAACATCGTCTACCACTGAAAACACAACGTCGTTAAATTCTGAAATAAATCTAGAAAAGATGCGATAACCAGGATTTGAACTCTAATGGGTAGCGTCCCATTGGATAGTCTTATCATGCATATTGAATTTACCTAGGCATCCAAGGTTGAACAAAACAAATTATCTTTTAGGTTTTACCATTAAGATTGGTTACACACGCCAGCAATGAGAACAAAAGAAAAACTCTAACCCAAAGCAGTGACAATAACATTGACACTTTCTATGGCACAAAAAACAGAAACGGCAGTTTTTAAAATACAAACCATATGGTCGAACGTCGGGCCAGAATAAAGTAACAAAAGTGAAGAGCTAATCAATCCGGTGAACTCAACATGGGCTGCTAACCTGGTCCGTTCTATCTTTGGGGGCATTGATGCAACTCGTATCTTGAAGATACCGATTACCTAGGTAGAGAAGACTGTTGCGTAGCAGTATAATAGAAACAGGCTTTTTTCGGTGAGGTCAGCTTATCATGGACAGTGGAAGAAGTTTGGACCCAGAATTTATGAAGGGCCGGGCAGTACCACTAGTAATCAACAAGTCTGGAAAAGGTGTGGAAATTCCAAGTGCAGGGGGAAATCAAGATACTAGAAAAGGAAGCACCCTTACGGGCGCCCTACCAGCGTGCCATTATGAAGCAATAATATCAAATCCATATGTAAAACTCAGTTATATATGGTTGGTAATAATAATTAAACTATATGGTTATACCAAGCAAGCCAATAAACATGTGCAATCAATGATACGTGTTGTTTGGCCGGCAGAGTTTCAACAAAAAAATGGGAATGAAATCGGTTCTTGCGGACAATAGGGCCGTGCCGGGAGACAAATTACGTACAAGCAGTCCCATAGAGTTGTGTGCAATGACATACACAAAAAGACCAGGTTTGCAAAACACCAGGTGGTAATTGTCAAGTAACCATACACAAAAGGAGCTGGCTGCAATTGCTGGAGACAAAAGGGTTGGCGCTCCTTTCTTTCTTGGTGGCTAAGCACTGCTTGCCCTGCAATGCAAAAATCTATCAGTGGAAAATATGGCCAAGACTAACGATTAATTTTAGGAATCGGCCATGTCATAAATAAGATGGGTGTTTATGTTTGTTGTCATCACCAGCTGCATTAACATTTATTAATGTGATGAAATTTAGAAATAGACAGGCTATAAACAGTTAATGGTTAATGTAATTGGCTTTGTAGCTAAGTTCCTGTCATTTGACCGATCTATTTTTACAGTGCTAGCTTCAACTGATTTTTTTTTTTAGATCGTTAGTGTCTAGTGAGTGAATGCATGCCTACCTAGTCCATATTTAATGATAATCAGTATGCAACTATGCTATCACTGATGATCTCTAAACTATGTATAGATCTAAGAAAGAGGAGATCATATATTGCTGAATTTCATAATATGAAGTTATGAACCACAGTTTTAATCAGTGAACTACATCCATTGTGCGGTGCTATTTTCAGGCCACTCATTCTATGATGTTGCACTTAGCGCCAAAAGAGACACTGATAAAAAAAAGAATCATATATGATTTCTGAAGGCAAGTGTAGATGCGTGTTGAGCATTCAGTTTTCAGACATGAACACAAACAAGGTGAGAAGAGACGTGAATGTAGAAGTAAAGAATGTGGCAGATCAGGATAACTCGCATTTCAACCACCACGGAGGACTTCATTAGTAACATGAATTGTAAAAAACACGCATAAAACTCTGTATATGCCTTGCAGATCCCCCCCCCCCCCCCCACCCACCCACCACCACCACCACCGCAACAACAATTTTTTGTTCATTTCAAGCTAAAATATGATAGAAATCTCCTAATTCAATGGCTCGAGTTCAGGTATTCTTCATTTTCATCCCTCACTTTATCTTACACTGAGTGATTTTTAGTTACGGTACTGCTGTTTGTCGTCCATCAAATGAGATCAAATGTAAACAGCCAGTTGAACACATCTAAATCCATACCATGCCAGGAGCGACGGTAGTTATACATGGAATGAAATTTGCACCAGCAGAACACGCCGCCATGTCACCTGCCAACACATGGCATAGTTAAATGATAATAACAGCAGATGATAGCAAAACAAACTAACCAAATGAAAGGACTATAGAATATAGATAAATCTTTAGGGGTATATACAAACAGTCTAATAAATATTGAGAATAGCAGATAATCAGATTAATATATACAGGTCCATGGGCACAAGCACACAGGAGTGAAGCTATATCTAAATCGTGTTGACACAAAGATGCGTGAATGGATAGTGAGTAGCAAAGAGAGATTTTTCATACAACGGCAGCTAAACTCACAGAAGGATAGAGATCAGACTGCTTTAGACATTCTCACATTCACCATTCATGACATAGACACGTGCATTACCACGATTAACTAATTATATGCCAAGCTCGTTGTCCCTGCAAATTTAAACACTGAGGGAGAGGGGGTGCGCAGAATCTAAAGAAAGGTACCATAAATCTGAAGGTTACATTTTTCTTTGTAGTACTCCTCTATGTCCTGGTTGTAAATCCACCAGGTAGGTTCATACTGGGTCAACATCTGCAGCAGTCTGTGATTAAGAATGTAGATAATGATTACCACTATATTTCAGAACCTGAATAAGAATGATAAGTAGCAATGGGCATCCATGCTTTTCCTTTCCCCTCTCTATGGACAGCTGCTTACAGGTGTTTCCTGTATCGCAAACATTTGTATACGGTGATGAAACATGCATCTACCTTTAAAGCCACAAGCAACGTGAGAATGACACGTTAGCAAATGCAACTCAATGAATCTCAGCATCATTGGTCAAAACAATACAGACTACTGATGGCTCTATATTTCAAGCAACATAATATCTACAGCTTGAGCTTTTAACCCGTGTTCAATGCAAAATTTATCCTATGGGCAAAGTTCCTTGTCAAGCACTTCTTCTCTATCATCACACTTAGATGTCAGATCGAATCCAAAAGTTAACATATTCAGTACACATGTTAATCTTAAAACATAATTTCTTAAAGACCAAACCTTTCAAATTTTGGCAAATAGAAACATCATGTGTCAGACGCATTTCATCGAACATATAAGTGGTGTTCCTGCCATGAGAGCTTCATTTGGCAACAGACAAAACGACTACGCAGACTGCTGAAAGTTACCTCTGAAGCAAGAATCGCAGGCACACAAAGGGATTTGTTGCATGGAGCTGGAGGGACACTGCTTCTTTGAGGTTGATGCCGACCATCCCCTATGGTCTGCAGCGCTGGAGGACTGCCTCACCATGCCGCAGATTTAGGATCCACAGCACCCTCACCAACGAATGGATAGCTGAGGAGCATGAGTGCACTTTGTAGATGTAGAGGAGGTGCAGCTGCAGATTCCTAGCTCCAACGACGAATGGATCCTTGCCATCGCCACGCTCATCGATTCAACCCCGTCCTCGTTGTCCCACACCAGATCTACGACTACATGGGAGGAGGCCCTCTGCACCATGAGTATAAGCACTGGATGGGGAGGAGAGGGGCAACAGGAAGGGCACCTGGAGCTCGGCCGCCTGAGAACAATCGAAGCTCCTGTTTGCGATCTGGAGCTCGACCGCCTGAGAACAAAAATATTCGTCAACTGTCGCACCGGTAAGGGCGGAGGGGGGCTGCGACAGGGGCGAAGGAGGCGCCGCGGTAGGGGCGGAGGGCGCGGCGGCGTCGAGGGCACGAAGCGTGGGAAGGCGGTGGCCCTGGATGTCGAGGGTGTGGGCCTTCAGGATGAGCGGGGCAGCGTCGCGGACTTGCGGGGGTAGACGGCGATGGTGCTGTCGGCCTCGGCGACGGCCGCGCGGACGAGCGGGCCAGGGGGTTTGCGGGCCGCGACGTGCGGGCGGGCGTCGGGCGAGGAGCTCGGCGCCCTGAGCGAAGTGCCGGAAGCTAGGGTTGGGGGACGGGAGGACCAGAGGGGGGGTTCTCCGCAAATTCATCGGTAGGGACGTTTATCAAAAATGACCAAGTTTCTGAATTTCTTCTTCTTCACAATGAAATATAATTTACATAAAGGGTCTTTTCATAAAATGTTTGAGCAAGTATACTGTGTCGTCCTTCTAAGCTGGACTGCGGATTTATTGTACCAAACTTGTTGGACCGTTTTGCAAATAAGTGCAGCCCACGTGTCCGCACACGAAGGCATCAGCGCGGCCGCGGATTGCTCTGGTGCAAGCAATCTCCAGTGGTCTTTGGCGTGTTTGGCTCCCTTCATCCCCCCAACCAGCCTCCCGGGATGCAGGGAACGCTTGTTTGGTTGTCCGGCTCATCTCCTCGGTTAGGCTGTGCTCGTGCAAAGGCCCCCTTCAGCCAGGCTCCCGGGGAATGCAGGATTCGGTCGTTTCCACCGGGCCTGGCTCGCTCCATGCTCCCTCTCGCGCCCGCGCTCGGCGATTTCTGCCTGCGGGAGATGGCGCGAACGCGCTAGGGTTACCTTCCCCCTTTCGCGCCATTCACCGCGTATATATGCCCCCTCCCGGTGCCTCCCTCTCTTTTCTCATCGCTCTCCGTCTGTGCCGCCGGTAGGTGTTCACCTCCTCCTTCCATTGTTCGTTGTTGTTCTTGATCGATTCGTGGCCTCCTGATCCTTTCCCAGTCTCTCGTTGCGGTGCAGGTGTCGTGGATCTGAGGCAAGTGAGTCTCCCCCTCTTCCATTTCCTTGTTTGGTCTTGTGATTCAAGAACCCTAGGTCACGGTTTCTTGTCGATGTAGCTATAGGCAGACCAGATCTGAGTTCTTAGCTGTTGGTAAGGTATGGATCGATTGTAACTCTTCTATTTGTGCATGTTCTTGGCTTAAAAAATCATGGCTTGTTAATGCAAATCCTCTTTCGTGGTCATGTGCTTGCAGATCTCGGTTTGGTGCTTGCAGATCCGCCATCCCTCACCTGTTCTTGTGCTTTCGCTGGTCCTCTTCCTTGGTGACGTGGGTATAATACACCGATACTCCCCCCTCTTGGCTCCCCCTTTAATCTATAGCGTGCCGTAGTTAATCCAGTGTGCTTCGATTTTTTGTGTAAGCATGTGATGATTACAATGTTTGTTTGAGCATATGTCGTAGTCGGTGATGACTCAATTTTTTTTGTCTGAGCATATGTCCAAGTCTGTGATGATTATAATTATTTGTGTGAGCATATGTCGTAGTCTTTGATTATTACAGTATTAGTCTGAGCATATGTCCAAGTCTGTGATGATTGCTTACATGCTGGTAGTAACTATGTCCTACAAATTCCTTCTTTTTTCTAGATGGATTTGCAAGAGAAGAGGCGCATGCTTTTTGCCCGTGCAGCTGCTCTTATCACGGCCATGTATGCCTTTTTTTTGGTTAGGATTAGAATGCTTCACTGTTCTAGGCCTCAGCTCAGTTATGGCCCTATGAGCAAGTGGGATGAGGAGCGTAAAAGGAATTTAGACTTAATTTACAACTCCAATGATGTAGAGTGTGTGAACATGCTACGCATGAGAAGGGCCCCCTTTTTAGTTTGTGCAAACTGCTTAGGCAAAGAAATTTGCTAGTAGACACCATAAATTGTTGTGTAGAAGAGCAGGTAGCAATGTTTCTCCATATTGTTGGTCATAACCAACGCTTTAGAGTGATAAAGCAAAACTAGAGAAGGTCTATAGAGACTGTCCACCGCCATTTCAAAGAGGTGTTGTATGCTATTGGTGAGCTAAGACAAGAGATGATTAGAGCTCCAACCAATGACACACCACTTAAGATTAGCAACAGCCCAAGATGGTATCCTTATTTTAAGGTAAATAAAATGTCCTACATTTGTTAGGCAGATGTACCATGGGTTCTCTGTCAATTTACTATGAAATGTTGGATGACATGTAGGACTGTGTTGGGGCAATAGATGGTACCCACATATATGCTAAAGTGCTAGCCAAGATCCAAGCTGCATTTAGGGGTAGAAAGCACTACCCAACACAAAATGTTCTAGCTGCAGTTGACTTTGACTTGAAATTCACATATGTTTTGGCTGGTTGGGAGGGATCAGCACATGATGCTACCATTCTTGCTGATGCATTAGAAAGGCATGATGGGTTAAGGGTTGAACCAGGTAACTAGAGCAGTGTCCTACATAATTAAAACATGTAAACCTGTAATCATGAAACTGATGCATGTCCATGCTTGTTTTAGGCAAATTCTACTTAGTAGACGCTGGATACGCTTGTCGGCCTGGATTTCTTCCTCCTTACCGAGGCACTAGGTACCATCTTATGGAGTATGGTGGTAGGAACTACCCAACAAACCCAAGAGAGTTATTTAATTTGAGGCACTCCAGTCTGAGAGTCACTGTTGAAAGGGTCTTTGGTGCCTTGAAGAATCGTTTTCGCATGATTGACAACAAACCCTTCCATCCATATAGGACTCAAGTGAGGCTAGTACTTGCTTATTGCATACTCCATAATTGGATCCTCAGTCATGGGGTTGATGAGGTAGTTCCTGCAGAGTTCTCTTGGGTGCCAAATAATAATGGTAGTGAGCACCATGGCACTCATGTGGATGATAATGCTACTTAGGCTCTCAAGAGGGATGAATGGGCTAACCACATGTGGGCTAATAGGGGTGTTTCTCACATATAAGATGCTGCTGTGAATGCTAAACTTTTATGTAATCCCTCTTGTAAGGCTTTGGACAAATGCTATGATGATTAATTTCTTAAGTTCATGTAGATTTTCTAAGATTGTGGGCTTATGCAATGATGATTTAATTGTTATTCCTGTTACTACACTTGATCTGAGACTTTGGGCATATGCAATGATGATTTAATTGTTATTACTGTTACTACACTTGATCTGAGACTTTGGGCATATGCAATGATGATTTAATTTCATATTCATGTTACTACTCTTGATCTGAGGCTTTTGGCATGTGCAATGATGATTTAATTTCATATTCATGTTACTACTCTTGATCTGAGGCTTTTGGCATGTGCAATGATGATTTAATTTCCTATTCCTGTTACTACTCTTGATCTGAGGCTTTTGGCATGTGCAATGATGATTTAGTTTCTTATTACTGTTACTACACTTGATCTGAGGCTTTGAGCATGTGCAATGATGATTTAATGTTCTATTCCTGTTACTACACTTGATCTGAGGCTTTGGGCATGTGCAATGATGATTTAATTTCCTATTCCTGTTACTACACTTGATCTGAGGCTTTGGGCATGTGCAATGATGATTTAATTTCCTATTCTTGTTACTACACTTGATCTGAGGCTTTGGACATGCAATGATGTTTTTTGTGCTTGAGTGAGCTCTAAGTCTATGTGGGGTATGGCACTGCACTTAGGATATTCCTGAGGAGATGATGCCTGCTGATGAGCTTGTGTTTCCTAGAGTTGAGAGTGTGGGTGCTGGGATGCTGCTGGGTTTGTGCCAGCATCACAAGTCCTTGCTCAGCAGAGGGCTGCTCTTAGGTGGACTGAGCCCATGTCTGCCTTTGTGCTGCGCCACATGTGTCAGCTCATTTCAACTGGTGTGAGGACCGACAAGGGATTCAAAGAGGTCCACCTAAACCAGGTTGCAAAAGCCCTGCATGAGTTCTGTGGCAATGAGGTCACTGGTACACAAGTGTACAATCATCTAAGTAAGTGGAGGCAGAGATGGATGAGAGTGTCCAAACAGAGGGAGCTGAGTGGAGCTCAGTGGGATGAGGAAACCTGCATGATTGTGCTTGAGGAGGAGCACTACAATGGCCATACTCAGGTAATGTTGACATCATTTTTATTGTCAATCCTGTATTCCTTTACATGTACTAATGTGTCTAATACTAACTCACTGCTGTGTTATTTCAGGCACATCCCAAGGATGCTGAATTGCTCAACAAGCCCATACAACACTATAAGCAAATGATGATCATTTTTGGGAATGGTCAGGCAACTGGCAAGTTTGCTATGGGGTCCAATGAACCACTTGGCACTCTTTCAGACTTTGCTGGGAGCTCACTCAAGACTGATGCATCTGAGGACAACAAGAGTGGGAAGACTGAGGCATTGGATGCCAACAAGACTGAGCCTGTTGTTGGTAACAAGAGGAAGAGGTCCTGCCTTGCAGAATAGGATGTGACTCTCTTTGCTGGTATGGCAGATACAGTGAAAAATGTGGCAGATGCTATTCGCTCTACCAAGGTTGAGGATTCCCATCCTGAATTATATGGTGCAGTCATGTTTGTCCCAGGCTTCACTGATGAAGCACTCATGTGTACTTATGGCCATCTGCTGGACAACAAGGCACTGGGTACTGCATTTGTGATGATGTCAGACTCCCACCGTGTGCTATGGTTGAGGACCTACTTGGGCAAGCACTACTACATATGAAGGGCTTGGTGGCAGCTGGTGGTTGATCCTTTTGTGCAGTGCCTGCACCCTGCTGGTCTTTTGTGCAGTGATGGCCTTTTTTTGTGCATAACTTATTACACCTGGTGGTTGTGCAGTGGGTTGACCTTCTCTTCTGTGCAGTTGATCTGATTCTGCATTCTTTACTAGCTAACACTAACATATAGTTAGTGTTCTGGATATTTTAGTGCCACCATAACCCTGCCTTCCTAGATCAACCTAACTATTTGATGTATTTGAACTTGTCCAGGCAGTCTGACCATGTGTCCATTGCCTTTGATGTGAACCTCAGTGGTATTGAACTTGATCTGAGCACTTGCCCAATTGCCTGTGAGGTGCTTTTCATTGCATGTCATATGATTCTCTCATATCTGAGCACATGCCCATTGCCTGTGAAGTATTGCATCATTGTTGTGATCCGATTTTCACATTTCTGAGCACATGCTTTATTTACTGTGAAATGTGTTCAGTGCCACTTATCTGTTTCACTTATTTGAGCTGTTTCCATTGGCAGATGATGTATTTTAAATATAACTGAGCACATGCTTTATTTACAATGGTGTTGGCATTTCTTAACGTCGTTACAAAAGATAAACTAAAAGTCCATCCCCGGCAACGGCGCCAGAAATGCTTGTTGGCATTTCTTAACATCACTACTAAAGATAGACTACAAGTCCATCCTTAATAATAATACTAGAAACGTAAGTTGACGTTCCCAACCACCATTACTTCACAAAGGTAACCCTTGGCCCTTAATGACGCCGGCCTAGGTAATGCAGTCTGGTAATAGCAGTTAGAAGTGCCGGATTGGCCTTCCTAACTGTCATTACTTACGATATGCAAAACTGTGATACGGCGCCGTGGGGTGTGAAACGACCTCGATTTCCACGAAGGGAAATCCACAGGCTCGAATTGTAATTCAACAGATTGCTTGGGACAATCCATGAAATTACCCATATCTCAGTTGACACCAGGATCCATACAACGATAAATAAGTCTTACATAAACACTTATTACATCGCCACACTGGCGGAATCAACATTCAGAGAAGCTTTAGAAGATGCGGAAGCGATTCATCCTTCACGGCCAACTTGAGTGTAGCACGTGACCCTATTCCTCGTCATCATCTCCCTCGAAGTCGTACTCATTCTCGTCACCTGACAGCAAATTTATCAGTACGATTTGTACTGGCCACGGAGCCCACCTATGCAGCATTTGCTTTGTGGAAAGTGGATGCAAGGCTATACAAGCAGACCTATAGGCTGAGGTTTTCCTATGCAGCTGTAATCAATGTTTAATTAGTCAAGTTTTATCACCAGTTTACACCATCATCCCTTTTCCCATCACCACATCTCACTTACACACACCTCACTCTCATTCGACAGGCCCAACTCCCTCTCGGGCCTATCTCAGCGGCACACTACCACAACGGGTACACTGCCGGAAAAATGTCATCCAGGGGGAGAAGAGAACACTCACTACACTAGTAGAAGCTTCACAGGAAAGGTCCATAGCCAACAGGTTGGCATATGTATCGATCGATCAACCGTACACTCTGCAGAGGTTTCACTACTCACAAGATTAGCCATCATAGGTGTTGCGCAAACACCTAGGCAGAATTCCGGGTGCTTGCTTGCCTAGGTCGATGCCACCCTACCACTCAGCCCTGGGATATTCCGGATCCTACACCGTTATGCTGAGACTGGGAGACACAGTACCGGGCCCATCCAGTGGTACTGTGCATCTAGGACGGAACGGGAACCCATCGACCGTCTCCGCCCACCCTTATCACCTTTCAACCTAGCAGTAGTGGCACCGTCCTACCAAGTAGTCCAGCCGTCTCCCGCCCATCAGAAGCGAGTGAGTAGAAAAGGATTCCCATGAACCTGAAACTAGTCCATCCTAGGTTTGACCAAGCAGGCATCTCCACTTAGGGGATACTCTCCCCGTGCCATCACAGCACCTCCGTCCACGGGCTTCAAACCACCAAGGCTATCCCACCCGGAACCTCCTCAACAACTTTACCCGCCACAGGTATCTCGCTTGGGGATGCCCAGGTTGCACCCCCGGCACGACTTGCCCCATGGGCTCGTCTCACATCCCACTTGGTTGACATCAACCCTTACCACGCACCCAAGACGCACGCAGCACTCTCTCCCAGTAGTTATAATCAGTTATACACCGTCCCAATTCCACCACATAGCATATAGCAAGTAGTAAGTAGTGGAAAAGTAACAGTAAAATAAGCAGTAGCTAACCTAACAGCGGATAGCAGGGTAAAGTCTTATCAAGGCAGGGAATTCAAATATACTACCATGCAACCAATCCATACATAATCATAAAGCAATAGCAACAATGTCATTTGCAATGCGTAATAGGATCTAAGGATTTGGTGGGACGTGGCACCTTCGTAGTCGTCTCCTAGCTCTTGGAAGTACTCGTGGTCGTCTTCCTTAGTCAGATCCTCCTCCGGCTCTGAAATCGAACACGAAATAGTCGCGTCAGCGACTCCTATAGAGTATTTCAGAAAAATCCAATAAAACAAAGAGCCAAATGCACTCAAACATAGTCTTAGATTGTAGATCTCATTTTTCTGAGAATTTTGATATGTGGTGCGTAATTTTTGGTCATCGTACGAATAAGTTATGAATTTCCAAAGATTATCCTATTTTCTGAAAATGGGAAAACTAGTCGGTTAATCAGGGGCAGCTCGGGATGTGGCGCGCGGGTCCAGTAGTGCGGCATGTGGCGCCTCAACAGAACACAGACCCGATGGTCGTCCAGGTGTTCGATGCTGGTTCCCAGAGAGTTGCCGGAGTTGGCGTAGCTCGGCGTGGCTCGGCGGTGGTCGGTGGTAGCTTGGCTGTGGTTGGGGGTATCTCGGCGGAGCTCGGCGGTGGTCGGGGGTAGCTCGGCTGTGGTTGGGGGTATCTTGGCGGAGCTCGGTTTAGCTCGGCGGGGCTCGGGCGAATCGGAGATTCGGGGCGCCGAGGGTGCCGCTATCCCGAGCTCTCCCGGGGAGGCTCGGGCGAATCGGAGATTGGGTGCGCCCGAGGGTGCCGTTCTCCCGAGGTCTCCCGCGGAGGCTCGGGCGAATCGGAAATTTGGGTGCCCGAGGGTGCCGTTCTCCCGAGGTCTCTGCGGAGGCTCGGGCGAATCGGAAATTTGGGTGCCCGAGGGTGCCGTTCTCCCGAGGTCTCCTGCGGAGGCTCGGGCGAATCGGACATTTGGGTGCTGAGGGTGCCGTTCTCCCGAGGTCTCCTGCGGAGGCTCGGGCGAATCGGAAATTTTGGGCGCCGAAGGGGCTGCTCTCCCGAGCTCTCCTAGGGAGGCTCGGGCGAATCGGAAATTCGGGTACCGAGGGGGCTGCTCTCCCGAGCTCTCCTGGGGAGGCTCGGGCGAATCGGAGATTTGGGCGCCGAAGGGGCTGCTCTCCCGAGCTCTCCTGGGGAGGCTCGGGCGAATCGTAAATTTGGGCGCCGAAGGGGCTGCTCTCCCGAGCTCTCCTAGGGAGGCTCGGGCGAATCGGAGATTCGGTGCTAGCAGGGTTCCAGGGCGTCTGTTCAAGGCGGCGGTGTCTCTCCGGTGTGGCGGTCGGTGACAGGGCGGCGATGGCCATATTTCGGCAAGACAGGGCTCGGCTATCTAGCGGCGGTGCCGAGGCAGACTTGGCGAACCTCGGCGGCCTTTCTTCGCAGCGCGAGGCGTCCGGGGGTACTCGGAACGGATTTAGGCGAGGCGGAACCTGTCGGCGGCGATGTCGTCGCGACGGTGAGGTTCCGGCGGGGCTAAGGAGGTCTTCTAGGAGATGTATACGCGTCCAGGGTCCAAGGCGATGGTATACCAACTACCAATTTTGGCTACCGAGCTTTCCAAGGTGCTCGGTTGTGGCGGCGGCGTGTCGCCGACGACGGCGGAAAGCGGCATCGCGGCTACGACCAAGTATTGGTTCAATCGAATGCGGTCTTGTCAAATTGGTGAGGCCAGAGAGGCATACAACACTCTGGTGGCGAACTTAGCCATGGCATGACCTTCTTTTGGCTACGGCTCGCGGCGGCGCTCCGGTAAGGTCGCGGCGCACGCGGCCAGGGCGATTCAGGCTTCCTCTAGCGCTTAGATCCGCGTAGCTAGCTCAAGGGGGTCGTGGCGGTGCTCCACGACGTTCTAACCTGTACGGGTGCTAGTCGGATTGCTCGGAACGGGTGATTCGGCGTCAGAACGCGTCGGTGGTGAGCGCGCTCCGCCGAGAACGCGTCGTGCTGCGTTCTCGGTCTAGCAAGCTTGTAGTCTGGGGGTTTTGGCTGGTCGAGTGAGTGCACGGTGCAGGTGATCTTCCCGAGCCGGTATAGGCTCGTGCCTGCGCGTACCGAGGGTGGAACGCCATGGCAAAAGCAGGGCAAGGTTCGGACATGGCGTGCGGTGGCTCACCGTGGTGTCGGTGAAGCTAGGATGGCGGTGCAGTGGCGAGTCGGAGCCGTGCAGAGCGATCGCAGTGCCGTGCCGCTCCTCGTCCGTAGCTCGGCTTCTCCTCCGTGTCCGGCTCCGGCGTGCTCCGCGGCGGCGGCGCTCCGGCAGCTTCTCCTCCCCTGCTCCGCCCTTCTCCTACGCTCTCTCTCTCGGCTTGGTGCGGTGTGCCGGTCTGTGCTGCGGTGGCGGCGAGGGGAAATGAGGGTAGGGCTTCGGGGTGCTCCAATTTATAGGCGAGCTTGGCCAGCTCCAATGGCGAACGGTCTCGATTGCGCTCGGCCGATCGAAGGGCCGTGGCTCGAGTGGATCTAGGGCTCCTGATGGCGCGGGTTCGCTTGGCGGCCAAGAAAGGAGGGGACAGGAGGGGAACAGCGGGGTCCAGGGCTCTGCCATGCTGTCGGCTGTAGGACCGGGGTCACGCCATTCGCGCGACACCCCCGGCAGGCGCGTCGCCTTCGTGAGGAAGAAGAACAGTGGGGGCGAGAGTGGCTGACAGGCGGGACCGGGTTGGCAGCGAGCGCGAGCGCGAGCGCGTGTGTGCCGATCGCGCGCGTGCGCTGCCGAGCCGCGACGTGGGCCGCGCGCGGTGAGATGAGGAGAGGAAGGTCGGGCTGGCTCGGGCTGACTGGCTGGCCGAACTCTCTTTCTCCTTTTCTGTTTTCAGTTTAGTGTATATATACATATATTGCCCATTTTAATTTATTGAGTAAATACAAACATAAATTGCAATAAATCCCAAATGTGATGCATAAGTTATTATTCTATTGATTGGAATTAAAATGCAAACTACACCCCTTTATTTACCAATTTCATAATGAAACCTATATGCTTGCACAAGAAAAATGGGTTTTCTCAATAAATAAATGAAAAATTTTAATTGGTTGGGATTTTTAGATTGTGTGGATTTTTAGGGTTGTTACAGTCCTCCCCCCTCATTAGGATCTCGACCTCGAGATTCAGAGTTAACGTACCCATCGAAGAGGTAAGGAAACATAATCCGCAAGTCCGATTCCTTCTCCCACGTAGCTTCCCTTTCAGTGTGATTGCTCCACTGTACCTTGCACATCGGAATGGTTTTGTTTCGCGTCTCTTTGGTATCCCGTGCCAAGATCTTGATCGGATGTTCCTTGTATTCAAGTGTGTCTTACAGGTCCAATGCATCCGTAGGAACTTGCTCCTCGGGAAGCTTCAAACACTTCCTTAATTGCGAGACATGGAACACGGGGTGTACTCCAGATAATTCCTCCGGTAGTTCCAGCTTGTAAGCAAGCTTTCCAACCCTTTTGCAGATCTTGTATGGCCCAACATATCTTGGTGCCAATTTCCCTTTTACGTGGAATCTGACAGTGCCACGAAGTGGAGATACCTTGAGGTAGACATAATCCCCAACCTCGAACTCAAGCTTTCTACGTCTTCTATCTGCATAGCTCTTTTGCCTACTCTGTACAATCCTCAAATTCTCTCTTACTTGGGCAACACCTTCTTCTGCTTCCACAATCTTAGCAGGACCGAAGAATGTCCTCTCACCTGGTTCTGACCACATTAGTGGGGTCCTACAGGGTCTCCCATACAATGCTTCAAACGGTGACATCTTGAGGCTTGTTTGATAGCTGTTGTTGTATGAGAACTCGGCGTGGGGTAGACAGCTCTCCCATCCTTCCTTGTACCTCAATACGCAAGCACGTAACATGTCCTCGAGAATCTGGTTCACTCTTTCTGTTTGTCCATCCGTTTGCGGGTGGTATGCGGTGCTATAGTCGAGCTTGGTTCCGATGGACTTGTGCAAGGATTTCCAGAACTGTGATACGAACTGTGAGCCTCGGTCAGATATAATACTCAGAGGCGCCCCATGTAACTTCAAAATGTTTGATACGTATAGATCTGCTAGCTTTTCAACTCTATACTTCCTTTTGACCGGTATAAAATGTGCAACTTTGGTTAGACGGTCCACTATTACCCATATAGAATCATATCCATGCTCGGATCGGGGCAGTCCTATTATGAAGTCCATGGATATGCACTCCCACTTCCATTCTGGTATCTCAACTGGTTGTAGCAACCCTGCCGGTCTCTGATGTTCGGCCTTAATTCTATTGCATGTATCACATCGGGCTACATGCCCTGCAATGTCTGTCTTCATATTCTCCCACCAGAAGTGCTTCCTTAGATCATGGTACATCTTGGCTGACCCTGGGTGAATGCAATATTTGGAGTCATGGCCTTCTGACAGAATCTCTTCTCGTATCGCTGAATCCGTCGGTACACAGATTCTATCTTTGTACCATACAGCTCCCTGCTCATCTTCTCGGTATTCAGGGCCTCTTCCCGGCTTCATCAAACCACGGATATAGTCTATCTCAGGACAGTTCTTTTGTGCTTCACGGATTCGTGAGGTGAGATTGTACTCGACGCGAAGCTCATTTAGCGTGCCATAGGAGATTACCTCGAGCTGGAACGCGTCAAACTCTCTCCTGAGCTCAGGTGGCATAGAGTTGGTGATGAGGGTATGGCAGTAGCTTTTGCGGCTAAGTGCATCAGCGACAACATTAGCCTTTCCTGGGTGATAATGGATCTCAAGATCATAGTCCTTGATGAGTTCCAGCCATCTGCGTTGCCTCATATTCAGATCTTCCTGTGTGAAGAAGTACTTCAGGCTCTTGTGGTCAGTGTAGATGTCACACTTGTTGCTTATCAGATAGTGTCTCCAAATCTTGAGTGCATGTACCACGGCTGCAAGTTCTAGGTCATGAGTCGGGTATCGCTGCTCATGCTCCTTCAACTGTCTTGAGGCATAAGCTATCACTCTTCCTTCTTGCATTAGTACACAGCCCAAACCTTGCCGAGAGGCATCACAATATACAACAAAATCCTTGTGAATATCGGGCAGGGCTAGTACAGGTGTAGTAGTGAGCTTCTCCTTCAAGGTCTGAAAACTCTTCTCACATTCAGGAGTCCATATAAACTTGTTCTCTTTCTTCAGCAAGTTGGTCATGGGTCTTGCAATCTTGGAGAAATTCTCAATAAATCTGCGATAGTATCCTGCAAGTCCCAAAAAGCTTCTGATTCCTGACACATTACAGGGTTGTTCCCACTCTTTCACAGCTTCAATTTTGGCTGGGTCTACTGCGACTCCTTCTCCTGACAGTACGTGTCCAAGGAAAGCAACTTCCTCAAGCCAGAATTCGCACTTGGAGAATTTGGCGTATAGCTGGTTGCGAGACAACCTCTCCAATACGGTCCTCAGATGATGTTCATGTTCCTCTTTTGTGGCTGAATAAACCAATATATCATCAATGAATACCACCACAAACTTGTCTAGCTCATTCATGAAGATCTTGTTCATCATGTTCATGAAGTATGCTGGAGCATTAGTGAGTCCAAATGAGACTACTGTGCACTCATACTGTCCATATCTAGTGACAAATGCAGTCTTCGGGATATCTTCTTCCCTGATCTTCATCTGATGATACCCTGATCGGAGATCAATCTTTGAGAAGTACTTGGCCTTACTCAATTGATCTAACAGATCATCGATGCGGGGCAGTGGGTACTTATTCTTGACTGTAACCGCATTCAGATTCCGGTAGTCAATGCACATCCTCATCGTGCCATCCTTCTTCTTGACAAACAAAACGGGAGATCCCCAGGGCGAAGCACTTGGCCTAATGAAACCCTTCTCCAGTAATTCTCCCAGCTGCTTCTTGAGTTCCTTCAACTCATCAGCCGACATTCTGTAGGGTCTTTTGGCAATCGGTGCAGTCCCTGGCATCAGTTCTATAACAAACTCCACATCTCTATCTGGTGGCATTCCTGGCAACTCCTCTGGAAATACGTCATTGAATTCACAGACTACTGGCACATCTCTGAATGTCAGCTCTGTCTTATCTGCTTTAGTCTCCAGGGCACATAGGAGGGCTTGGACTCTCTCGGTTTGGGGTACACATCGGACAGCTGTTCCCCAAGGGTGGGTTACCTGAACATATCTAGGTGAACAAGATATCACTCCCCGGTGTTTGGTTAGCCAGTCCATGCCTAAGATGACATCTAAGCTATTGGAGGGTAATAGGGTTAGGTCAGCTCGAAAGTCAAGTCCCTCGATTGTGATTATCACTCCCCTACATATGTGAATGCTTCTGAAGGTTCCTAAGGGCGAGCTAGTTAGGATGGGGTTTGCCCTCGGGGTTACCGGTATGTTATGCTTACGTGCATATGCAGATGAAATGTATGAACATGTAGCTCCCGAATCGAACAGAACTGTAGCCATGTTACCCTGAACTAGGAACGTACCGAACACAGCATCAGGTGCAGCTTCAGCTTCCTCAGCGGTCATGTGGTTCAGTCTTCCTCGGGTAGCAGATCCCCGGTTCGGTGTGCCCTGTGCAGCTGCTGGTGCGCGGTTGAGGTCGGGGCACACAGCCACACGGTGTCCAGGCTTTCCGCATCCGAAGCAAGTGAAGGGCGCACTGCCTGCCGTAGCTGTCGCAGGAGCCTTCCAATTGCTTGTCCTTGGCGTGTTGGTAGCAGGGGCGGGTGTGTTCTGCACAGCTCGAGTCGGCGCAGGGTAGGTCTGAGCGGGGCGGTGATAGTTGCTGCTGTTGGTACCACCACGGCTCGTTCCCGAAGAGGGTCCCTGGCGAGTCCGAAAAGACAGAGGTGCACCCGTTCGCTGTCTCTGGGGTGGAGCAGTGCGTGCGGGTCCCTCAGAGCGGCGCTTCTTTCCCCTGTTCTGGGCCTCGAATTCCAGTCGTGCTTCCATGCGATCCTTCTCGATCTCTATACAGCGGTCAATCAGCTCACGCAGAGTGTAGCTCTTGTTCCCTGACAGAGCCAACCTGATCTTGGTCTGAAGTCCCTTCCTGTAGTAGTACATCTTTTCCTTCTCGAAACTCACGCAAGACGCAGGTGCGTAGCGGAGCAAGCAGTTGAAGCGGGTGGTGTACTCGTGGATCCGATCAGCTCCCTGGGAGATGTTACGAAACTCGTTCTCCTTGGCCTCCATGACTCCCTCAGGAATGTGGTGGTCACGGAAAGCCTCGGTGAACTCATCCCAGTCAATGCGGGCTGGGTCCTCGTGAGCGCTGGTGTAGTTGTCCCACCATGCCCGTGCAGCACCGGTCAGCTGGTGGCTAGCAATCCCAACACACTCCTCGTCGGAGCAAGTGGTCAGGTCCAGCTTCTTCTCCATCTCCTTAAGCCAATCATCGGCAGAGAGAGGATCGCTGTCGGTCCCGTCGAAGGTAGGTGGCCTCAGCTTCAGGAAACCCTCCAGTTTCCTTTGGAAGTCATTCTGGGGTGGCCCATGGTGCCTGTTCATCCCAGTAGCTATGGCATTCAGCAGCTGGGTCTGCTGAGCCATCACTTCCGCCAATGTCGGTGGCGGCGGCGGTGGCGGTGGCGGAGGCACGTTCTCGCCTTGTGGTGGCGGATCGATCACCGGCGGTGCATCCTCTGCCCGGCGCAGCTCTTCTTCCAGGTTAACTCCAGCACGTCTGCCAGCTGGGCGTCCACGGTTGCGACCACGCCCACGTCCTGGCGCAGGCACGGGGGAGGGCTGGCGGTTCTCCAGGCGTGCGGAACGTCTCATCGACATCTGAAGCTATTAGGTACGTGCTCAGTGCAGTAATAATCTTGTAATTGTTTAAGTAGGAGTTAGATGTTTTCAACGATTTAAATGGATTAAAACATTTTTCACGCTATCCTACACTCAACCAAAGAAGCATAGAGATCCATAAGAAGCATAAGATCCAAATATCACTCATCACATGGTTATTATTATATAAAGGATGTTCCTAGCTGCTAAGAAGATCGTGCTATGCGCAGATAGCCAATGACAGGACAACTCATGGTATCACTAGTCTAAAGGCTACGCAGGGTCCATAAGCTACTGGTGCATAAGGTCAATGGCCATTTGATCGGGATCTCAGTAGTGCCGTCGTGCAGTGGACGAAGTGGTGGTCCAAGGCTGGTCATCTGCAAATTTTTCAAGAAACAGATTTAGCAGGTCCTTGTATTAGATAAGCCATTGCATAAAAGTGAATGCAAGGTCGGTAATATAACCGAAAGAGAGTCTGGTTTCCTATTCTAACGTCCATTTTCTATGGGTCTCGTCCTACAGTCAAGTATGGCTCTGATACCAACTGAAACGACCTCGATTTCCACGAAGGGAAATCCACAGGCTCGAATTGTAATTCAACAGATTGCTTGGGACAATCCATGAAATTACCCATATCTCAGTTGACACCAGGATCCATACAACGATAAATAAGTCTTACATAAACACTTATTACATCGCCACACTGGCGGAATCAACATTCAGAGAAGCTTTAGAAGATGCGGAAGCGATTCATCCTTCACGGCCAACTTGAGTGTAGCACGTGACCCTATTCCTCGTCATCATCTCCCTCGAAGTCGTACTCATTCTCGTCACCTGACAGCAAATTTATCAGTACGATTTGTACTGGCCACGGAGCCCACCTATGCAGCATTTACTTTGTGGAAAGTGGATGCAAGGCTATACAAGCAGACCTATAGGCTGAGGTTTTCCTATGCAGCTGTAATCAATGTTTAATTAGTCAAGTTTTATCACCAGTTTACACCATCATCCCTTTTCCCATCACCACATCTCACTTACACACACCTCACTCTCATTCGACAGGCCCAACTCCCTCTCGGGCCTATCTCAGCGGCACACTACCACAACGGGTACACTGCCGGAAAAATGTCATCCAGGGGGAGAAGAGAACACTCACTACACTAGTAGAAGCTTCACAGGAAAGGTCCATAGCCAACAGGTTGGCATATGTATCGATCGATCAACCGTACACTCTGCAGAGGTTTCACTACTCACAAGATTAGCCATCATAGGTGTTGCGCAAACACCTAGGCAGAATTCCGGGTGCTTGCTTGCCTAGGTCGATGCCACCCTACCACTCAGCCCTGGGATATTCCGGATCCTACACCGTTATGCTGAGACTGGGAGACACAGTACCGGGCCCATCCAGTGGTACTGTGCATCTAGGACGGAACGGGAACCCATCGACCGTCTCCGCCCACCCTTATCACCTTTCAACCTAGCAGTAGTGGCACCGTCCTACCAAGTAGTCCAGCCGTCTCCCGCCCATCAGAAGCGAGTGAGTAGAAAAGGATTCCCATGAACCTGAAACTAGTCCATCCTAGGTTTGACCAAGCAGGCATCTCCACTTAGGGGATACTCTCCCCGTGCCATCACAACACCTCCGTCCACGGGCTTCAAACCACCAAGGCTATCCCACCCGGAACCTCCTCAACAACTTTACCCGCCACAGGTATCTCGCTTGGGGATGCCCAGGTTGCACCCCCGGCACGACTTGCCCCATGGGCTCGTCTCACATCCCACTTGGTCGACATCAACCCTTACCACGCACCCAAGACGCACGCAGCACTCTCTCCCAGTAGTTATAATCAGTTATACACCGTCCCAATTCCACCACATAGCATATAGCAAGTAGTAAGTAGTGAAAAAGTAACAGTAAAATAAGCAGCAGCTAACCTAACAGCGGATAGCAGGGTAAAGTCTTATCAAGGCAGGGAATTCAAATATACTACCATGCAACCAATCCATACATAATCATAAAGCAATAGCAACAATGTCATTTGCAATGCGTAATAGGATCTAAGGATTTGGTGGGACGTGGCACCTTCGTAGTCGTCTCCTAGCTCTTGGAAGTACTCGTGGTCGTCTTCCTTAGTCAGATCCTCCTCCGGCTCTGAAATCGAACACGAAATAGTCGCGTCAGCGACTCCTATAGAGTATTTCAGAAAAATCCAATAAAACAAAGAGCCAAATGCACTCAAACATAGTCTTAGATTGTAGATCTCATTTTTCTGAGAATTTTGATATGTGGTGCGTAATTTTTGGTCATCGTACGAATAAGTTATGAATTTCCGAAGATTATCCTATTTTCTGAAAATGGGAAAACTAGTCGGTTAATCAGGGGCAGCTCGGGATGTGGCGCGCGGGTCCAGTAGTGCGGCATGTGGCGCCTCAACAGAACACAGACCCGATGGTCGTCCAGGTGTTCGATGCTGGTTCCCAGAGAGTTGCCGGAGTTGGCGTAGCTCGGCGTGGCTCGGCGGTGGTCGGTGGTAGCTTGGCTGTGGTTGGGGGTATCTCGGCGGTGGTCGGGGGTAGCTCGGCTGTGGTTGGGGGTATCTCGGCGGAGCTCGGTGTAGCTCGGTTTAGCTCGGCGGGGCTCGGGCGAATCGGAGATTCGGGGCGCCGAGGGTGCCGCTATCCCGAGCTCTCCCGGGGAGGCTCGGGCGAATCGGAGATTGGGTGCGCCCGAGGGTGCCGTTCTCCCGAGGTCTCCCGCGGAGGCTCGGGCGAATCGGAAATTTGGGTGCCCGAGGGTGCCGTTCTCCCGAGGTCTCTGCGGAGGCTCGGGCGAATCGGAAATTTGGGTGCCCGAGGGTGCCGTTCTCCCGAGGTCTCCTGCGGAGGCTCGGGCGAATCGGACATTTGGGTGCTGAGGGTACCGTTCTCCCGAGGTCTCCTGCGGAGGCTCGGGCGAATCGGAAATTTTGGGCGCCGAAGGGGCTGCTCTCCCGAGCTCTCCTGGGGAGGCTCGGGCGAATCGGAAATTCGGGTACCGAGGGGGCTGCTCTCCCGAGCTCTCCTGGGGAGGCTCGGGCGAATCGGAGATTTGGGCGCCGAAGGGGCTGCTCTCCCGAGCTCTCCTGGGGAGGCTCGGGCGAATCGTAAATTTGGGCGCCGAAGGGGCTGCTCTCCCGAGCTCTCCTGGGGAGGCTCGGGCGAATCGGAGATTCGGTGCTAGCAGGTTCCAGGGCGTCTGTTCAAGGCAGCGGTGTCTCTCCGGTGTGGCGGTCGGTGACAGGGCGGCGATGGCCATATTTCGGCAAGACAGGGCTCGGCTATCTAGCGGCGGTGCCGAGGCAGACTTGGCGAACCTCGGCGGCCTTTCTTCGCAGCGCGAGGCGTCCGGGGGTACTCGGAACGGATTTAGGCGAGGCGGAACCTGTCGGCGGCGATGTCGTCGCGACGGTGAGGTTCCGGCGGGGCTAAGGAGGTCTTCTAGGAGATGTATACGCGTCCAGGGTCCAAGGCGATGGTATACCAACTACCAATTTTGGCTACCGAGCTTTCCAAGGTGCTCGGTTGTGGCAGCGGCGTGTCGCCGACGACGGCGGAAAGCGGCATCGCGGCTACGACCAAGTATTGGTTCAATCGAATGCGGTCTTGTCAAATTGGTGAGGCCAGAGAGGCATACAACACTCTGGTGGCGAACTTAGCCATGGCATGACCTTCTTTTGGCTATGGCTCGCGGCGGCGCTCCGGTAAGGTCGCGGCGCACGCGGCCAGGGCGATTCAGGCTTCCTCTAGCGCTTAGATCCGCGTAGCTAGCTCAAGGGGTCGTGGCGGTGCTCCACGACGTTCTAACCTGTACGGGTGCTAGTCGGATTGCTCGGAACGGGTGATTCGGCGTCGGAACGCGTCGGTGGTGAGCGCGCTCCGCCGAGAACGCGTCATGCTGCGTTCTCGGTCTAGCAAGCTTGTAGTCCGGGGGTTTTGGCTGGTCGAGTGAGTGCACGGTGCAGGTGATCTTCCCGAGCCGGTATAGGCTCGTGCCTGCGCGTACCGAGGGTGGAACGCCATGGCAAAAGCAGGGCAAGGTTCGGACATGGCGTGCGGTGGCTCACCGTGGTGTCGGTGAAGCTAGGATGGCGGTGCAGTGGCGAGTCGGAGCCGTGCAGAGCGATCGCAGTGCCGTGCCGCTCCTCGTCCGTAGCTCGGCTTCTCCTCCGTGTCCGGCTCCGGCGTGCTCCGCGGCGGCGGCGCTCCGGCAGCTTCTCCTCCCCTGCTCCGCCCTTCTCCTACGCTCTCTCTCTCGGCTTGGTGCGGTGTGCCGGTCTGTGCTGCGGTGGCGGCGAGGGGAAATGAGGGTAGGGCTTCGGGGTGCTCCAATTTATAGGCGAGCTTGGCCAGCTCCAATGGCGAACGGTCTCGATTGCGCTCGGCCGATCGAAGGGCCGTGGCTCGAGTGGATCTAGGGCTCCTGATGGCGCGGGTTCGCTTGGCGGCCAAGAAAGGAGGGGACAGGAGGGGAACAGCGGGGTCCAGGGCTCTGCCATGCTGTCGGCTGTGGGACCGGGGTCACGCCATTCGCGCGACACCCCCGGCAGGCGCGTCGCCTTCGTGAGGAAGAAGAACAGTGGGGGCGAGAGTGGCTGACAGGCGGGACCGGGTTGGCAGCGAGCGCGAGCGCGAGCGCGTGTGTGCCGATCGCGCGCGTGCGCTGCCGAGCCGCGACGTGGGCCGCGCGCGGTGAGATGAGGAGAGGAAGGTCGGGCTGGCTCGGGCTGACTGGCTGGCCGAACTCTCTTTCTCCTTTTCTGTTTTCAGTTTAGTGTATATATACATATATTGCCCATTTTAATTTATTGAGTAAATACAAACATAAATTGCAATAAATCCCAAATGTGATGCATAAGTTATTATTCTATTGATTGGAATTAAAATGCAAACTACACCCCTTTATTTACCAATTTCATAATGAAACCTATATGCTTGCACAAGAAAAATGGGTTTTCTCAATAAATAAATGAAAAATTTTAATTGGTTGGGATTTTTAGATTGTGTGGATTTTTAGGGTTGTTACAGGGTGCACAAGATTTACAATCCTTAAGTAATGGTACTTAGGTACGCCAATCGATATCTCAGCAAGAAATAAGATTACTCTGCAAGCGCACAGAACTATCATTGTAGCATTTCAACCCGTGAGTAGGGTGTCGTATTTATAATTTCCCGTAGGAGGGCAATATGCATCAAGCGTGGTGTAAACATGATCACTTATTGAATGCAATGGTAGGCATAGAGTAAACAGGAATAAAACATGATTTCAAGATAGTGGACACACATATGGATCAACCTCAAGGATAAAAGGAAAATAAAGAATAAAAGAATATATCTAACTGAGCAGACATTGGTCATATATAATTATGCAAAGAACTGTTAGCAAATCATCTAATTAGTAGTTCTAGTATCGGGACTAAGTCTGGAGTGATAGGGAGATCCCCGCAGCTGGTCTGCCAGCCGATAGAGACTTTACGAACTCCTACTCAATATCCGAACGTGGGGGAATGCTAGGGATAGACAGGTGTAATACCTCGGGTATTACGGGATAATTAAATTTGCCATGTCATCATATTTAAATTAATTAATCTGCATATGATTGTGCTTAGGGCCCTAGAGTGGTTTGGATTGATGAATTGTTGATTTAGAAATTCAAAACCCTAATCGGATATTCGAATTAACCCTAATTTTTGCCTAAAACCCTAATTCAAAATCTAGAAGGAATCTTGAGATGACCCCTAAATGAAAGTTGTAGATCTTTTAAAACGTGACAACTTTTATTTTTGTAGATTTTGAAGTTCTGTTGTAAAAATTTGAATTTAACTCAGAACAGCGAATTGAAAATCAAATTTGAAATGCCATTCCAAAAATTAATTGGAATCTGACAAAACTTCCTTAATGAAAGTTGTAAAGCTCACTGAGAAGAACAATTTTTATTTTGGCCATTTTTCAAGTTATTGTGTAAAATCAAAAGTAATTTTGAAAATACAATTTGAAATTCAAAAACCTAGTTTACCCCTTTTACTGTAGTTTCAAAACTACTTCGAATTTGAACTTGGTTCCAAAAGCAAAGTTGTTCAGAATTTCAAAACCTACAACTTTTGTTTTTGAACTTTTTCAAGTTTACATGCAAAATCAACCGCATTTTGGCAAAAACCGACGCAACCCTAGGGACCTATGCTACAGTAACCTGCCCCTCTCTCCTGTTCGCGCACAGGGCCGGCAATGGCCGTGTCGCGCGCGCGCGCGCGGCGCCCGTGCCGGTCGGGATCGTGCCCCCGCGACCGTTCCAGATACGGGCGCGCGTGCGCCGCGTCGCGCCGCGCCTGCTCCCCTCGCCTTTGCCCTCTAAAAGGCGACGGTCGTCTCTCCCTCTCCATTTTTCTCCTCCCCGGTCACCGTCGTGCTCCGCGCGGTTCCCGGCCAGATACGCCGTGCTTCGGTCATCTCCATCCTCTCCACCTCGTAGAAAGCTAGCTAGGGTTCGTGCGCGTCGTTTGCGCCCGTCGGTGGGAGCTGTAGAGCTTCGTAGCCGCCGGAACGCCGGCGCCATCTTCACAGGTGGGCAGAGCGCCGCCGCGAGCCCGCCGTCGTCTCCAGCTCGCTCGGGTAAGCTCTAGGCCTCGGTTTGGTGCGCGCAATGTTCCCCGTGTCACCTTGATCCTCATCCCGGTGTCGGTGTGCCTCCCGGTCCCCTAGGTTCGCCGGAACGCGAAGTCGCCGCCGTGCCGAGCCGCCGGGATCCGCCGCCGCAGTCAAGCCGACTCCTCCGAGCTATCTCCGTCTCCACCGACCCGCCAGCCAGCTTCGTGGTGAGCTCCTGATGCTCGCGCACCCTTTTCCCCTCTTTCTTTCGGTCTGTGCTCGCCGGCGACGTGCTCGCCGCCGCATCCGAGCCGCCGCGCCTGTGGCTTCCGCTTGTCTAGGTGTCGTCTGTCGTCGTTTAGTAGCTCGATAGGTTCGCCTAGGAGTCTGGAGTCCGTCGGTGCCCTCGGTTTCGTCCCTCGGCTCGCCGTCGGCGAGCTAGGGGCGGCGAACCGCCGGTACCCCCGTCTCTGTTAAAACAGAGCCGAGCCCAGGGGTCTCGGGTTAGAAGACGAGAAGTTCCAGGGGGCTAAGTGCAATGCTCGTGACTCATTTGAATAGTGCTGATAGGACCGCGGGTTGATTCCTCAGTTCCCGGGGGTTCCTTTTGCAAAACCGCCGGCGCCGAGCGCGGGCAGGCCGACTGGGCCGGCCTGGCCTGCGTTGGGCCGTTGTGGGCCGAATTGGCCTTTCCTATTTTTCCAGCGAATTTCAAATGCTTTTCTTATTTATATTTCTTTGAATAGTTCTGTTACTTGTTAATTTTATATGAATAAATCTGTTGGTTGGAAAATTATGAAAATAATTGTGTATGCTCTATGTTATCTGTAGTATTTGTTAAAAATATAAAATGTGGTTTTCCAGTATATTCTGCCTGGTGAATAAATCAGTAGATTAATTAATATTTGCAAGTTTGTGCATTTTTAATTAATTCCCTGTAAGTCCAAAAATCATGAAAATAATTGTGGTGCTGTTTCTTGATGAAACCTATCTGTTGGTGAAATTTGGGCACATTTTAAGATAGTGTGGTCAGTTAGTAAATACATGTGAAATTAGGGAAAATAAATAAAATGAGTAGGAGAAATGGATTTAGGTTGTTGTGTGGATTTTGGGTTGAAGGAAGACCAAGGGTCTTTCACTATGTGATCCTTGGCAAATTTGATAACCTAGTGCTTTGTAGTAGTCATCAAGCTGTGCAGCGGCTTTCTATGACTGTAAAAATAGGTTTTAAAGTAAAATGCCGATTTACTTTTTGAGATCTCGTTTACGGTTTCTCCGTGAAGGAAAGTTGTACTCAAGATGTTGATATTTGATTATCGCATTTCTATTTATGTATTGCATCATGTTAAGCATGCATCATTGCACACGTGTAGTGACCGGGAACGACGAAGTGAAGGTCGAGGCCACTGCGGGAGAGGTCAATCCGGAGGCGATCCAGGGTTTCGACATCTGCGGGACCGATCCCGATCCCACCCTCTTCTCCGTCCAAGGCAAGCCCCGGTGCATTAACCCTCTATTGTGAAATTCCTTATAATTCGAGTTAACTTATTGCACTAGGTTGATAGGAGTTGATTGAAACCTATCCAGATGCATTGTCCCAAATAATTATCCTGAAAACTGATTTAAATAAATAAATGATTTGAAAAGTGCTTAGACATGCTTAATGAAAATTAGAATTTCATAAAAGAAAAACTATTTTCTGTGCTATGGATGTACATATACTCTATGACTAAGTGAAGAGCTTGTTATCCGTTGGTTGATGTGTATTCGGGTTAGAGTCTCGGTGCATGATCGCCTTCGGAATAGTTTGGAACTGGTCGGTATCACCGGAAATGTGTTTCGCCGGGTGTTGTGCTCTTGGGACGGCGTTTCCCATGACTTGGTACCCGGCAGGCACGAACCAAAAATAAAAGTAGGGACCGCTCGTTGTCGGAGTGCTGGATCGAGATGAACAGCCTAGCCACATACCAATGTGGAAAGCCTAGAGTCAGGTGGCTCTATTGCTGGAACCGACAACCACGCACTGGGAGTGGAGAGATGGCGGGAGTAGCATGTACCCACGTGGCCGGCGTGCCTGGAGACGAGTGGAGTACTGTGCTCCCGGGTGGCGCAGGACCGGTTCCGGGATAGAAAGACCTAGATGAAGGGTTGGTATATGTATGCCGGCGTGCTGCATATGCAGTGTGGTTAGAATCCCCAGCTGGGTTTATTTCTGGATTCGAATCGACGTGCTCCTCGGTTAATGGAGACTCAATCCACTTTCCTACCCCGAGAAGTGGTTCTCAACTAGGTCAACTGATTGAATGAAGGAAATGGATGAATGATGATGGTTGAGGTTGATTATTAGAACTATGGATACAATTATAATATCAATAAAATAAAATATTGCTTAGTAATGCTTTTCCGCAAATTCTTATCCTCTGCTAGCCCTACCTATGACCTGCATTCCTGAGTCTCATTTTACACCCTTAGTCGGGTAAGTCTTGCGGAGTACCCCAAGTACTCAGGGTTTGTAACCCATGCTGCAGGTGAACCGCCATCGGAGGTCTGCCTTGCTCCGTGCTGCATGACCATCATCCAGGAGGGCAGTGAGGAAGAGTAAAGTGGGACCCGTGGGCAGGGTCCAAGTTATCATATTCATAATGTTGTATAATTATTCAACTGCTACCGCCACTATCTATGGTTTGTAATAATAGTACTTAAATTCTATTTGGAACAACTGGTTTGTAAACTTAAGTTATGTAATATTCCGCTTCTGTACTCTGATGTAATTTATTATGAAATGTTGTAATCCTGTGATGATTCTGCAATGGTGATCCTGCGGAGTTTAGGGCGCTGATGTAGCCCGACAGATCTGCCTAGATCATTTGGGACACGGGCCCGGCTGTCAGAAGTCATTAGTGACAATGAGAGGCGCCTGTGGGCCAGGTGATTTAGCCGGTTCTGTTACAGTTGGTACCAGAGCATTACATTGCTAATCATTACTGATTACTTTTCGAAAACTTCAAAATGTTTTGGATCATAAAACTTAATATGCTATTTTGGGTCCAAATTGCTTCCATTCTTATCTCATTCTGTAGTCGTATTTTGATCTATATTTAATATTATGTGGCTGTAGTAGCATGAGGAATAATATTATTATTATTAGCCCTATGTTAAAAGTTTATTTACTTATGTACGTGTTTACTTGCATGATTTAAATTCGTAAGTACGTGCATGCATCATGTTAATCACATAATAATAACTTCCTCCTTAAAAGCGGGTAATTGGGATAAGTTACCAAACCTATTCTTACTAACTTGTATATCTTATAAAATCCGCTTACCTTCTCCAGATGCCCCGTTGCAAGCTCACCGCCAGGAAGATGACGGGACCACGTGGCGTTCCGCGCCACCAGCTGGCGCCACGTACCGGGGAGGGCGAGGCCTCTGGGAGTCGCTCACCCCGTCGCAGTAGTGAGGAGTTGGAGGCTGAGGTCGGGAGACTTCGGGAGTTGGTCGGGCAGTGGGAGGAGGAGTACGAGGTTGCTCGCCGCAACCACTACCAGGACGTGAGGACCAACCGTGACCTGCGTCGGGAGGTCGACCGCCTGACGCAGCAGCGGGATGAGGCTTGGGAGCGCGAGGATGCGATCGTCGACAGGATGCTGAGGGCAGAGCAGCGTGCCGCGCAGCTAGAGGCGGACAACATCGCCTTGCACGAGGAGGTGCACCAGCTCAATGATCAGCTCTACCCTATTCCGGCACCTGAGGAGGAGGATCCGGAGTTTGGAGTTGTCCTTGGTGAGGATGAGGACATGGAGGACGTTGACGAGGAGGTTGAGCCTCTCGAGGTCGAGGAGGCAGACTCTGAGGAGGACTCCGAGGGCAGTGACGAGGACTCCGAGGAGAGTGACGAGGACTTCGAGGAGGACTTCGAGGACAGTGACGCGTCTGCAGTCGACGAGGACTAGGCTAGTGTAGGCCTAGGGACGTTAGCTAGTATCTTTTTCCAGTTTGTAAAATAGGTGCTTGTATTAAAAACCTTAGTTATGGGACGTGATTCTCGCATGGGCGCGAGTCGTGTAAGATAAATAATGTAATATTTGTGTGTGCTACTACTATGTCCCACTTATGTAATATAAGTCCTAAGTGGTTTGCTTGTCAACAGATGGGAGACAATTCTGCTCATGGGACTGGAGTTCCCCCAGCACCCCCACTTCCAAATACTCTGGCAGAGGCCATCACCGCACTTACCAATGTCGCAACCATGCTAGCTCAGAGTCAGCAAGACCGTGGTGGGCGCCGTGGTCGCCGCGACAACGAAGAAACCACCTATGTTGACTTCACCGATACCCGTCCGCCTGTGTTCACCAAGGCAGATGAACCTCTAGAAGCAGACGATTGGCTCCGTACCATGGAGCAGAAGTTCAGCTTGATCCACTGCACAGAAATACAGAAACCTCTGTTCGCAGCACAACAACTCCGTGGCCCTGCCACCACTTGGTATGCCAACCTATTGGCCGCACAGGATCCGGGACATCAACTCACTTGGCAAGAGTTCCGTGATGCCTTCCGCGCCCATTACATCCCTGCGGGTGTGATGAGGATGAAGCTAGACCAATTCCTAGCACTAAAGCAGAATGAATCCACTGTCACTCAGTACCTGGGGCAGTTCAATCACCTGGCACAATATGCACCCGAACACACCAACACCGATGAGAAGAAGAAGGCCTGTTTCATCAGAGGTCTCAACTACAAGATTCAGCGCAGCTTGTCCAATAACCTCAAGTGCACTTTCCATGAGGCTGTTGACTGCGCCTTAGCTTTTGAAGAAAGCAATCGTCAACTTCAGGAGGAGAAGAAGAAAAACAAGAGGCCTGCATTCTCTGGCAGTCAGAAACACCAGAGGTTCATCTACCACCCCACTCACCAAAATCGACCATCCTACCCCCAACAGCAGGTGGTTGTGCGCACCGCCGCCACCTCCCACACCTCAAATCAACAAAATGCCACTCAGCCGAATGCCCCTGGCGTTCGCGTTACTACTCCCCAAACCACCTACAATCATCCTTGCTACAACTGTGGCAAGATGGGACATTGGGCACGTAACTGTCCTTTTCCCAAGAGGTACAACCAGAATGCACCAGGTGGTCAACAACAGCAACATCAGCAGCAGCAGCAGGGTCAGCATCGTGGTCATCAGCAGCATGCTCAGAAGGGCAAGATCGTCAAGAAAGCAGGTCAGGTCTATTATACACAAGTGGATGATATCCCTGCGGGAGAGCCCGTCATGATGGGTAGGTTCCCTGTTGCCAGTCACCCTGCACTTACGCTTTTCGATTCTGGTGCATCACATTCATTCATCAACCGTACATTTGTGGTTAAGCATGAAATACCTATTGGGGAGATAAAGGAAAATTTCCTTATACACTCGCCCGGGGGGCGTATGTCTACTAAAGAGGTAGTTCAGGGAGTGCCAATAGAGTTGGGAGGGCATAAGTTCCCTACTACTATGATAGTGCTAAAAGATCAGGATATAGATGTGATATTAGGTATGAATTGGATGTCTCAGCACAAGGTCTTGATTGATGTGTTGAATAGAACCGTAAGGGTGAACATACCTAATAGTCAAACTCAGCTTCTCATCCAACTTCCCCTACCAGTAAGAAAGGTGGAGAAATCCGTGCAAAGGCTGTGTGCTACCTCAGTAGAAGAAGTGATGAAGATTCCTGTGGTCTGTGAATTCCCAGACGTGTTTCCTGATGAATTGCCTGGTTTGCCACCTGATCGGGATGTTGAATTTGCCATTGAGCTTAAGCCTGGAACAGCTCCTATCTCTCGTAAAGCTTATAGGATGCCTCCCAAGGAGTTGGCGGAGCTTAAAGTGCAGCTACAAGATTTGCTTGATAAGGGTTTCATCAGACCTAGCTCATCTCCTTGGGGTTGCCCTGCCATCTTTGTCAAGAAGAAGGACAAATCCCTTCGACTCTGTATCGACTATCGTCCGCTCAACGAGGTTACTGTCAAAAACAAATATCCGTTGCCTCGTATTGACCTACTCTTTGACCAACTGGCTGGAGCGAAGGTGTTTTCCAAGATTGACCTTAGGTCTGGCTACCACCAAATCAAAATCCGTCCCGAAGACATTCCAAAGACAGCTTTCACCACTAGATATGGCCTATATGAATACCTAGTCATGTCTTTCGGTTTAACCAACGCACCTGCCTACTTCATGTATCTCATGAATTCCGTTTTCATGCCCGAGCTCGACAAATTCGTTGTCGTGTTCATCGATGATATCCTTGTCTATTCCAAAACACCTGAAGAACATGCCAACCACCTTCGTATTGTCCTAACTCGCTTGAGAGAGCACCAGCTTTATGCAAAGTTCAGCAAGTGTGAGTTCTGGTTAAATAAAGTTCCTTTTCTCGGACATATTCTCTCCGCTGAGGGAGTATCTGTTGATCCAAGTAAGGTAGAGGAAATCCTAAATTGGAAGCCACCAACCACTGTTCACCAAGTCCGCAGTTTCATGGGCATGGCGGGATATTACCGCCGTTTCATCCCTGACTTCTCAAGAATAGCCAAACCAATCACCAACTTACTGAAGAATCAAGTCAAGTTTGTGTGGTCGTCAGAGTGTGAGACAGCATTCCAAACCTTGAAGAAGTGTTTGACCACTGCACCAGTCCTAGCTCAGCCGGATATCGAGAAGCCATTCGATGTGTATTGTGATGCGTCGGGTACTGGCCTTGGTTGTGTTTTGATGCAAGAAGGCAGAGTTATTGCATATGCTTCACGACAACTCCGACCCCATGAAGAAAACTATCCCACTCATGATCTTGAATTGGCAGCTGTGGTTCATGCATTGAAGATCTGGCGTCACTATTTGCTAGGCAGCACATGCAATGTGTACACTGACCATAAAAGCTTGAAGTACATCTTCACCCAAGAAGAGCTGAATATGAGGCAGCGAAGATGGCTAGAGTTGATTAAAGACTATGATATTGAAGTACACTACCATCCGGGCAAAGCTAATGTGGTTGCTGATGCGCTTAGTCGGAAGGCTCATTGCAACTGTTTGACTGTGAGGCCTTACAATCTGTCGTTGTGCTGTGAGTTGGAAAAATTGGGCATAGAAATAGTTCCACAAGGCAGTCTGGCAAATATCAGTATTAAAACTTCCATCCGTGATGAGATCGTGGCCGCTCAAAGGGGAAGCAAGGGCATCAGGCATATCAAAGAAAAGGTCCAGGCGGGGAAAGCAGATTGTTTCAGAATTGATAATGAAGGCATCGTATGGTTCAAGAATCGTTTGGTAGTTCCAAAAGTTCCGGAGCTACGTCGCAAAATTCTTGATGAAGCGCATCTGACCAGATACTCTATCCACCCAGGAAGCAACAAGATGTACCAGGATTTGAAACAGAAATTCTGGTGGACCAAGATGAAGATAGAGATTGCATAGTATGTGTCGAGATGTGACACCTGCCAAAAGGTTAAAGCTGTACACACGAAGCCTGGTGGAGAGCTACAACCGTTACCGGTTCCCGCGTGGAAATGGGAAGACATTAGTATGGATTTCATCGTGGGATTGCCCAGGACATCTAGGGGATTTAACTCGATCTGGGTCATTGTGGATCGTCTCACGAAGCAAGCCCATTTCATGCCAGTTAAAGATACCTACACCGCGGTCACTTATGCCAAGATGTATATAGAACACATGATGAGACTCCATGGGGTGCCGAAGACCATTGTCTCTGATCGAGGTACTCAGTTCATATCCAAGTTTTGGAGATCCTTCCATGAATCATTGGGTACTAAACTTCTGCATAGCACAGCTTATCATCCCCAGACCGATGGTCAGACTGAAAGGGTTAATCAAGTGCTGGAGGACATGTTGAGGGCCTGTGCATTGAATTACCCTGACAAGTGGGACGAGTGCTTGGCATTGGCCGAATTCTCGTACAACAACAATTACCAAGAAAGCATCAAGATGGCTCCGTTCGAGGCAGTGTACGGCCGCAGATGTCGTACTCCATTGAATTGGTCCGAGCCCGGTGAAAGATGGTTTTATGGAGTTGACCTGGTCAATGAAGCCGAAGAGAAAGTTCGAGTAATACAAGAGAATCTAAAGGTGGCTCAGTCTCGGCAGAAAAGCTATGCCGATCAGCGGCGTAGACCCCTAGCATTCAAGGTTGGAGACTATGTGTACTTGAAGGTTTCACCTATGAAAGGAGTCAATCGCTTTGGAGTCAAAGGTAAGTTAGCCCCGCGCTACATTGGACCATTCTTAATCACCGAGCGTGTGGGAAAAGTTGCCTATCGGTTGCAGTTGCCAGATCACCTGTCAGAGGTACACAATGTGTTTCACGTATCCCAGCTAAAGAAGTGTTTGCGAGTTCCCGACCAAGTGACCGATGTAGAAGGTGTGGTACTGGAGCCCGAACTGACATATTCAGAATATCCAGTACGGGTCTTGGATATCAAGGACCGTGTTACCAGGAGAAGAACCACCAGGTGGTACAAGATCCAATGGGACCAACATTCCGAAGATGAAGCTACCTGGGAATCGGAGGACTATCTTGCCGAGAATTTTCCGGAATTCTTCGCCACCTTGTAGATGTAACGGTCTAACTAGTGCTTTCTGTATTAAAAACCCTTCTGCTTATTTCGTGAGCTCGTGTAAAATATTTTGTCCCATGTATTTTCTTTTCCATTACTTTATTTCAGTTTCTAAAATAGCTAATCTCGGGACGAGATTTCTTTTAGGGGGGAAGGCTGTAATACCTCGGGTATTACGGGATAATTAAATTTGCCATGTCATCATATTTAAATTAATTAATCTGCATATGATTGTGCTTAGGGCCCTAGAGTGGTTTGGATTGATGAATTGTGGATTTAGAAATTCAAAACCCTAATCGGATATTCGAATTAACCCTAATTTTTGCCTAAAACCCTAATTCAAAATCTAGAAGGAATCTTGAGATGACCCCTAAATGAAAGTTGTAGATCTTTTAAAACGTGACAACTTTTATTTTTGTAGATTTTGAAGTTCTGTTGTAAAAATTTGAATTTAACTCAGAACAACGAATTGAAAATCAAATTTGAAATGCCATTCCAAAAATTAATTGGAATCTGACAAAACTTCCTTAATGAAAGTTGTAAAGCTCACTGAGAAGAACAATTTTTATTTTGGCCATTTTTCAAGTTATTGTGTAAAATCAAAAGTAATTTTGAAAATACAATTTGAAATTCAAAAACCTAGTTTACCCCTTTTACTGTAGTTTCAAAACTACTTCGAATTTGAACTTGGTTCCAAAAGCAAAGTTGTTCAGAATTTCAAAACCTACAACTTTTGTTTTTGAACTTTTTCAAGTTTACATGCAAAATCAACCGCATTTTGGCAAAAACCGACGCAACCCTAGGGACCTATGCTACAGTAACCTGCCCCTCTCTCCTGTTCGCGCACAGGGCCGGCAATGGCCGTGTCGCGCGCGCGCGCGCGGCGCCCGTGCCGGTCGGGATCGTGCCCCCGCGACCGTTCCAGATACGGGCGCGCGTGCGCCGCGTCGCGCCGCGCCTGCTCCCCTCGCCTTTGCCCTCTAAAAGGCGACGGTCGTCTCTCCCTCTCCATTTTTCTCCTCCCCGGTCACCGTCGTGCTCCGCGCGGTTCCCGGCCAGATACGCCGTGCTTCGGTCATCTCCATCCTCTCCACCTCGTAGAAAGCTAGCTAGGGTTCGTGCGCGTCGTTTGCGCCCGTCGGTGGGAGCTGTAGAGCTTCGTAGCCGCCGGAACGCCGGCGCCATCTTCACGGGTGGGCAGAGCGCCGCCGCGAGCCCGCCGTCGTCTCCAGCTCGCTCGGGTAAGCTCTAGGCCTCGGTTTGGTGCGCGCAATGTTCCCCGTGTCACCTTGATCCTCATCCCGGTGTCGGTGTGCCTCCCGGTCCCCTAGGTTCGCCGGAACGCGAAGTCGCCGCCGTGCCGAGCCGCCGGGATCCGCCGCCGCAGTCAAGCCGACTCCTCCGAGCTATCTCCGTCTCCACCGACCCGCCAGCCAGCTTCGTGGTGAGCTCCTGATGCTCGCGCACCCTTTTCCCCTCTTTCTTTCGGTCTGTGCTCGCCGGCGACGTGCTCGCCGCCGCATCCGAGCCGCCGCGCCTGTGGCTTCCGCTTGTCTAGGTGTCGTCTGTCGTCGTTTAGTAGCTCGATAGGTTCGCCTAGGAGTCTGGAGTCCGTCGGTGCCCTCGGTTTCGTCCCTCGGCTCGCCGTCGGCGAGCTAGGGGCGGCGAACCGCCGGTACCCCCGTCTCTGTTAAAACAGAGCCGAGCCCAGGGGTCTCGGGTTAGAAGACGAGAAGTTCCAGGGGGCTAAGTGCAATGCTCGTGACTCATTTGAATAGTGCTGATAGGACCGCGGGTTGATTCCTCAGTTCCCGGGGGTTCCTTTTGCAAAACCGCCGGCGCCGAGCGCGGGCAGGCCGACTGGGCCGGCCTGGCCTGCGTTGGGCCGTTGTGGGCCGAATTGGCCTTTCCTATTTTTCCAGCGAATTTCAAATGCTTTTCTTATTTATATTTCTTTGAATAGTTCTGTTACTTGTTAATTTTATATGAATAAATCTGTTGGTTGGAAAATTATGAAAATAATTGTGTATGCTCTATGTTATCTGTAGTATTTGTTAAAAATATAAAATGTGGTTTTCCAGTATATTCTGCCTGGTGAATAAATCAGTAGATTAATTAATATTTGCAAGTTTGTGCATTTTTAATTAATTCCCTGTAAGTCCAAAAATCATGAAAATAATTGTGGTGCTGTTTCTTGATGAAACCTATCTGTTGGTGAAATTTGGGCACATTTTAAGATAGTGTGGTCAGTTAGTAAATACATGTGAAATTAGGGAAAATAAATAAAATGAGTAGGAGAAATGGATTTAGGTTGTTGTGTGGATTTTGGGTTGAAGGAAGACCAAGGGTCTTTCACTATGTGATCCTTGGCAAATTTGATAACCTAGTGCTTTGTAGTAGTCATCAAGCTGTGCAGCGGCTTTCTATGACTGTAAAAATAGGTTTTAAAGTAAAATGCCGATTTACTTTTTGAGATCTCGTTTACGGTTTCTCCGTGAAGGAAAGTTGTACTCAAGATGTTGATATTTGATTATCGCATTTCTATTTATGTATTGCATCATGTTAAGCATGCATCATTGCACACGTGTAGTGACCGGGAACGACGAAGTGAAGGTCGAGGCCACTGCGGGAGAGGTCAATCCGGAGGCGATCCAGGGTTTCGACATCTGCGGGACCGATCCCGATCCCACCCTCTTCTCCGTCCAAGGCAAGCCCCGGTGCATTAACCCTCTATTGTGAAATTCCTTATAATTCGAGTTAACTTATTGCATTAGGTTGATAGGAGTTGATTGAAACCTATCCAGATGCATTGTCCCAAATAATTATCCTGAAAACTGATTTAAATAAATAAATGATTTGAAAAGTGCTTAGACATGCTTAATGAAAATTAGAATTTCATAAAAGAAAAACTATTTTCTGTGCTATGGATGTACATATACTCTATGACTAAGTGAAGAGCTTGTTATCCGTTGGTTGATGTGTATTCGGGTTAGAGTCCCGGTGCATGATCGCCTTCGGAATAGTTTGGAACTGGTCGGTATCACCGGAAATGTGTTTCGCCGGGTGTTGTGCTCTTGGGACGGCGTTTCCCATGACTTGGTACCCGGCAGGCACGAACCAAAAATAAAAGTAGGGACCGCTCGTTGTCGGAGTGCTGGATCGAGATGAACAGCCTAGCCACATACCAATGTGGAAAGCCTAGAGTCAGGTGGCTCTATTGCTGGAACCGACAACCACGCACTGGGAGTGGAGAGATGGCGGGAGTAGCATGTACCCACGTGGCCGGCGTGCCTGGAGACGAGTGGAGTACTGTGCTCCCGGGTGGCGCAGGACCGGTTCCGGGATAGAAAGACCTAGATGAAGGGTTGGTATATGTATGCCGGCGTGCTGCATATGCAGTGTGGTTAGAATCCCCAGCTGGGTTTATTTCTGGATTCGAATCGACGTGCTCCTCGGTTAATGGAGACTCAATCCACTTTCCTACCCCGAGAAGTGGTTCTCAACTAGGTCAACTGATTGAATGAAGGAAATGGATGAATGATGATGGTTGAGGTTGATTATTAGAACTATGGATACAATTATAATATCAATAAAATAAAATATTGCTTAGTAATGCTTTTCCGCAAATTCTTATCCTCTGCTAGCCCTACCTATGACCTGCATTCCTGAGTCTCATTTTACACCCTTAGTCGGGTAAGTCTTGCGGAGTACCCCAAGTACTCAGGGTTTGTAACCCATGCTGCAGGTGAACCGCCATCGGAGGTCTGCCTTGCTCCGTGCTGCATGACCATCATCCAGGAGGGCAGTGAGGAAGAGTAAAGTGGGACCCGTGGGCAGGGTCCAAGTTATCATATTCATAATGTTGTATAATTATTCAACTGCTACCGCCACTATCTATGGTTTGTAATAATAGTACTTAAATTCTATTTGGAACAACTGGTTTGTAAACTTAAGTTATGTAATATTCCGCTTCTGTACTCTGATGTAATTTATTATGAAATGTTGTAATCCTGTGATGATTCTGCAATGGTGATCCTGCGGAGTTTAGGGCGCTGATGTAGCCCGACAGATCTGCCTAGATCATTTGGGACACGGGCCCGGCTGTCAGAAGTCATTAGTGACAATGAGAGGCGCCTGTGGGCCAGGTGATTTAGCCGGTTCTGTTACAACAGGGCTGTCACCACCTGTCCACCTACCCCTCTACCCGTGGGATACCGACATATTCGCCGATCTCCGCATACCTAAGCACCATGCTTACGTACTTGGAAACCACTCCTAACCCCCGCGGACCCCAACCCTTCGGATTGATGGGCTAGGTTAAGAGAAACCATGATAGCACGACGAACCATCACCTCATTCCTAGTTCTTCCTCTATTCATACTAATTTGATGAACAATGAAGAACGATGATGAACAAGTCAAGAACATGATACATAAACAATGTTCTAGCTCATATACTATGCTCACAACAAGATCATAACTAGACTCTACTTCATATGCATAATCATATAAGTATGATAAGAACTTACTCATGAAAGAAGACCGAATTGTATTCATACCAAGATGATCTTTTTCTTCCAAGGAGACAAGCTCTCCTTGATAGCTCTTGCCTTGCTCACAAACTACTAATACTACTCTAAAGATACAAGTGAGAGGTGTGAGGTAGATGACTCCAAAATGATGTGTGCGTTGAAAGGGATGGAGCACCATCTATTTATAGTGGTACTATGACGGTTTGGCGCATCTAAACATAGAAGGAGGTGAAACCGCCATCAGCAAACCGCTATCAGCACCGCCTCCGAAGATGGGCCCGAGAGGCCCCACCTGGGGGGCGGTCGCCCCCGGGAGCGGTCGGTCCCTGGGGAGCGCCATCTGGCCACCGCCTTCGGGTGGTCGGTTGCTCCCTGGGCCTGGGCCTCTCCCGTGGTTGCGGATGGATCCAATTACGCTTTGAAGGTGGGCTTCTTTAGTATTCTTTGTTTGCACATTTGTCGGATTCGTCATTTGACTTTGTGCTTTCTCCATGTTGATGTGTATTTCCACTTGTTATGCCATAAAACCTGTAAAACATGAATGCTAGGGGTACAAGTGGAACTTGTTAGTAGTAAAGGCATATGTGCTAGAATATGATTGTTAATCCTCTTTTTAGTCTAAGTTGGTGGTATAAAATTTATCCATAAGGACCACCAACAAGACCCCCAAGCTTAACCTTTACTCGTCCCGAGCAAATAGCCAAGGCATGGTTGTTGATCAGGAGTTGCTACAATGCCGATATAATTCATAAGTGTCATACCTATAACATAGCATTCATTCGTAATTTAAATAAGTTGGCACTCTATCCACTCTTTTACCTTGCTTTCTTATGGGGCTTGTAGTTTCTCCAATTTCTTGGGCGGTTGCAAGATAGAATGGTTATAATGGACTCACCAATCATTCATTTTTTGATAGACCTTTTATCCGGAGATTTTATGAATTTTTGCAAAATAAAACAAGTTCCTCAAATGATTCTCTTAATCACTCAATGTGTATGATTTACCTCACCAAAGGCATTGTCGTGTTGCCTTTTCATCCTACTACTAAGGCTGAGAGTGGAGTTTTGGGTAGGTATGAAGGTGGGCGTACTTACATTACTTATATTGCTGAGTCAAAGACCGGACCATAAGGAGATACAAGTCATATACCTTGGTTGAGATGTGCAAGTGTGTGGGATTGTGAAAACCTATCTCTAATCTTTTTGGCACTCCATGCATCATGACTCTCTTTTTATTGGATGGAATAAAACTCTTTGGAGGAATATGGGCTATAGAAATATCATCTTCTTTTTCTCTCTTTTTTTTGAACGGGTATTTGGATTTTCTTTCCCGTTTGTTTTCTCATGCCCTTTGGCCTTTTTTTAGCATAGCCCATATTTTGATTTGACATATAAAAACTTTTGGATGGAGAGACGTCATGATGGTGAACAAGGAGTGAATTTTTTTTTTGTATGCTCGGCTCTCAAAGTGAGGGTCGGCATTTTTATTTGGTGGATGAAATGTGTATGTTGTGCGCAACTCTCAGGATGAGAGTCGGCTTTATTTGGTAGGTGTACGTGAATTTCAATCATGGGTGTATGATCATAATCTCACTAGGTCTCGCCATTTTGACTCAACTCAAAGTTCTGTAAGTAGCATATGACTAAGTTTTTGTAAAAGTAGAGCATGTCATGGCCTTGGTAGGTATTTCATAATCATTGGGAATCTTTTGATTTTTGAATTTTTGAAAAGAAATCTCCGGATGTCAAGTTTCTCTTAGAACAAAGTCATAGCAAAATCTATTTCTACCATCTCATATCTTGCAACAACTTAGAAAAAGATCTTGCAATTGCAATCCACAAGATTTCAAGTTATCAGAATGAGATATTTTTAGCCAACAAACTTAAATCTTGAGGAATACTAAGTTATAACTTAGACACAGACGAATTATAGACAGAGCAACTATTCATCATTTCAACGGAAGAGAAACTAACATATGTTAGCACATATGGGAGTGGAATATTTTATTTATTATTTTTATTATATATATATTTATTTTTTTAATAAGGAAATAAAATTGCAGAATTTAAAAGTGCAAGAAATTGAAAGATAAATGTTACCTCTTGTGGGGTCTCCTCCCCCAAGCTAGTTCAAGGCCTAGGTCTCGGGAATTGTCCCATGGACCGAAGGTAGGCTATCTGTGCCTCGTGCCGCCGCCGGTTCGCATCTTCGAGGTTCATGAACTGCTGCTGGTACTGCTCATATCATTGGGTAGAAGTCTGGATGTGAGCATTGAGCGTACCTTGGATTTGTCTGTTTTGCAGTTCTAGTCCTCCCATGCGTGTGTTGAGGACTTCTAGTGTGACCGGCTGTGGGCGTATCGGAGGTGGCATGCCTTCAGAATCTGGAGAATGCTCGTGCTCGGGCTGCCTTGATCCCCCTACCTCCTGCGAGTGTTGCCACCCTGACCCTCCAACCGCATAAGGATGAGGAACATGTCCCATACCAGATCCATACCCAGAGGTGAACCCAGGTGTAGATATGACCGGGGACCATTCCATCCTTAGTATCATGGTAGGCATGGCCGGGTGTGGTGTAGGCTGCACAGGCTCTTCCTCCTGTAGTTCTCTCCTCCGTGATCTCCTGCGAGAAACAGAACTCCTGCGTGCTTTTTCCTTTTCAACAAGGTTGAAGGTGAGAGATGGGGATTTATATAAAGTGAGATCCGAGTTAGGTAATGGAATCTCGTTTATATATCCCGGATAATAAAATACCAGGTTTGTTCCCGAGTCATCACGTTTTATGGTATGAGCTTGAGTAAAATAATACTCATTGATCATAATGCGCGGAATGGAGAGATAAACAATAGTGTTAGCACCATGAGGATCAACACTAGCAGCAAGACGTGTGATGAGTGAAGTGCACATAATTGGTGTGGAAGTTTTAAAAGAGTTTAACCAGTGCTTAACAATGTCATAGACAGGAGCGACTTTAATCTTTTTAAGCACGGCATAAAGCAACTTCAACTCAATATCATAAGCATGATGAGTGTCCTCTCTACGAAAGAAAGAATTAGCAACCCATTGATACATAAGCCTTAGAGAAGGATGGTGGATGGTGTTGATGTTGGGTTGGAATTTCCCAGTCACATTTTGTCCGGTTATCAAGTGCCAAAAAGTATGACGCTGATAACACGAAAGAGTAAAACCCAAATCAATAGAGCTTCGCTCATGAAAACCCAAGTGTGTAGCAAAATCTTTCCAGTAAAGGCTATGTTCTTTCCCAAAGCAGCGAAAGGTAATACCATAGTCGACAACTTGTAGAGTGCCCAAGATTTGGATGGTCAAAAGACGAGATCCAAGTTCGTGCACGGGGCCAACTTGGCTCCAACCAACATTTTTAAAATTGGTATTAAATTCGATGTTCATACCTATCTGCTGGATAAAGTGTGGGTTGAAGGCCGGCGTATGCAGGAAGTCGCGTCCCTTGAGGAGGTTGTATGCTTGCATCTCCCTCTCGCTCTCCAAGTCGATGAAGGGAGCGTCGGCCTCGTCGATGGCGTGGACTCTTGGCGCCTCCTTTTCTTCATGCAGCGGGCTCTCCTCACGTGTGGGAGTACTTTGACTAGACTCCCCACGAGAGCGACGGCCTTTCTGGAACATGCCAGAAATCCGACCTCCGATCCCGCTCATGGTGAGCTTGTCACAAGAACTTGACTTGTGATGGGAGTGGAAGAAGTTTGTAGGATTTCCTTACACTTGAACTTTGTGGAAAAATGCTTGTAGAATGGTGGAGCAAGAGATTGATGGAGGGAGTGAAAAATATGAGAATGAGAGGGAGGAGCTCCACCCGAATGCTCTGGTATTTATAGGCTTGATCATAGGCGGAGGAGTGTTGTATGCAACGGCTAGTAGCCGTTGGCAAAAGGCTGTGCCGCAGAGCCGTTGGGCAGGGGGCGGTCGCCCCTGGGACCGGCCGGTCCCCTGCTGGGGTCGGTTTTGCCCAGCCTTTTTGCAGTTCCCTCTAACGGCTATCTCCAGTATGTAGCCGATTACGAATGACTTCCATTCGAAATTTTGCTCCAGTTTTTGATTTTCGACAAGTTCTATTATTCTAAAAATAATATTTAGACTCAACAAGATTTATTCTTTTAGAAAATTATTTTTATAGAATTTTTTGGAGAAGAATTTATTTTGGAATAAAATTTTATAATTCTAGGAAGAGGGAATAATTTCTTTTAATGCAAGAAAATAATTTTATGAAATATATATTTTTATTATATAAATATTTATATGAATATTCATTTATTATATTTTTTTTTTCAAAAAGATAAGTTATAATACCTGAGTGGGGACACCTCCCCAAGCTTGAATGATGGTGTGGGCCCCTTCAGATAATTAATTAATTAATTATTTCTTTATATATATATATATTTATTTTTAGATAATTACTGATGACCTTCGGCAAGGGCTCAACGTTTATAGTCTGTTGGCCAGACTTTCCTTCTTTTATTGATCTGTAGCTGCATGAACAAACTCGGGAGAAGTCTCGGGTTGCCCCGGGATTTTTCCCGCATTGTTGACAGGAATAGAAGCAGCTATTTGTGCCATTTGTGTTTCTATCATTTTGTTAAAACTTGCTTGATTTTGAATAGAAGAAGACAAAGTTTCAAGCTTGGCATTTATATTTTCAAACATTTTATCATTGAAGGATAGCTTTTTGGTCAAACTTTCATTGATTTTAACTTATCCTAGAATGAGATCTTTTAAGGAAGGTTGGTTTGAATGGAAATTTGAATTGAAATTATTACCTTGCGGGCGGTGTTGGTTGTTCCACCCGCTATTACCTTGCTGAGGTTGGCGAAACCCGTTGTTGACATATGAAGCCTCTTCTTGGGTTTCGGGACAGTTATTCCCTGAGTGGCCAACGTTCCCACAGACTTCACACGTCATATGTGAGTCCATGGCCTGGACGGTACTCATGGTAGGGTTGGTAGCACGATCGTCCAGCTTTTGCATCAGCAAGTCTAATTTTGCGGCAAGCAAGTCCGTCTCCTTCACGGTATGAGAGCCTTTTGTGTTTTTCTTCCTTCTCCCAAACTCTGATTGGCCACCATCTTCTCAATGAGTGCAGTTGCATCCGCGATGGTGAGAGAGAAGAATGCACCTTCAGCTGCGGCATCTACGTGCCCTTTTGACATGGCCGTGAGGCCTTCATAGAAGTTTTGAAGCACGAGCCAATCTTCCATTCCATGATGAGGGCAGGCTGGGATGTACTCTTGAAGCTTTTTCCATGCTTCGGGGATAGATTCAGGGGAAGATTGCTGGAAGTTTGAGATCTTTCCCCTTAGAGCGCTGGTCTTGCTCATGGGGAAGAACTTGGCGAGGAATGCTGCGGAACACTTGTCCCACATGTTGACGGCTTCCTTATTTTGATAGAACCATTGTTTCGCTTTCCCCGTGAGGGAGAAAGGAAGCAAGCAGAGCCTGATACTGTCTTGTGCGACGTCTTTGATGATAATGGTGTCGCACAGCTCAAGGAAGTGTTGCAAATGAGCGTTTGCATCCTCGCTTGGCAAGCCACAGAATTGGCTTGCCTGCACCATCGAGATAAGCCCTGTACGGATCTCGAAATTTCCATTTCCGATGTTGACAGCGGGCCCAACAGGCACGTTGGCAACAGCGGGGATGGAGTAGTCACAGAGTGTCTTGGCCATGACGGTAGTAGCGGATGGTGCGGGAATGAACGATTCGTCTGCCGACGGAGTAGCAGAAGAAGAAACGGTACGAGACATTTTCTTCCTTAGGAGTGCTTCCGGATTGCTGATGAAATTGTTCGGCAGAGCAAAACCGCTCATACACTACCCTGTTTTCATTCCAATAAAAAGAGGAAGAAAACAGCGAAGTTAGCCTATTTAAACTACGTCTACCAATGCTTATTTTGTAATCAATGTTTATTCCAGCTTAGATGTTTTTGCCCTCCCCGGCAACGGCACCAGAAATGTTTGTTGGCATTTCTTAACGTCGTTACAAAAGATAAACTAAAAGTCCATCCCCGGCAACGGCGCCAGAAATGCTTGTTGGTGTTTCTTAGCATCACTACTAAAGATAGACTATAAGTCCGTCCTTAATAATAATATTAGAAACGTAAGTTGACGTTGCCAACCACCATTACTTCGGAAAGGTAACCCTTGGCCCTTAATGGCGCCGGCCTAGGTAATGCAGTCTGGTAATAGCAGTTAGAAGTGCCGGATTGGCTTTCCTAACCGTCATTACTTACGATATGTAAAACTGTGATACGGCGCCGTGGGGTGCACAACATTTACAATCCTTAAGTAATGGTACTTAGGTACGCCAATCGATAGCTCAGTAATAAATAAGATTACTCTGCAAGCGCACAGAACTATCATTGTAGCATTTCAACCCGTGAGTAGGGTGTCGTATTTATAATTTCCCGTAGGAGGGCAATATGCATCAAGCGTGGTGTAAACATGATCACTTATTGAGTGCAATGGTAGGCATAGAGTAAATAGGAATAAAACATGATTTCAAGATAGTGGACACACATATGGATCAACCTCAAGGATAAAAGGAAAATAAAGAATAAAAGAATATATCTAACTGAGCAGGCATTGGTCATATATAATTATGCAAAGAACTGTTAGCAAATCATCTAATTAGTAGTTCTAGTATCGGGACTAAGTCTGGGGTGATAGGGAGATCCCCGCAGCTGGTCTGCCAGCCGATAGAGACTTTACGAACTCCTACTCAATATCCGAACGTGGGGGAATGCTAGGGATAGACAGGGCTGTCACCACCTGTCCACCTACCCCTCTACCCATGGGATACCAACATATTCGCCGATCTCCGCATACCTAAGCACCATGCTTACGTACTTGGAAACCACTCCTAACCCCCGCGGACCCCAACCCTTCGGATTGATGGGCTAGGTTAAGAGCAACCATGATAGCACGACGAACCATCACCTCATTCCTAGTTCTTCCTCTATTCATACTAATTTGATGAACAATGAAGAACGATGATGAACAAGTCAAGAACATGATACATAAACAATGTTCTAGCTCATATACTATGCTCACAACAAGATCATAACTAGACTCTACTTCATATGCATAATCATATAAGTATGATAAGAACTTGCTCATTGAAGAAGACCGAATTGTATTCATACCAAGATGATCTTTTTCTTCCAAGGAGACAAGCTCTCCTTGATAGCTCTTTCCTTCCTCACAAACTACTAATACTACTCTAAAGATACAAGTGAGAGGTGTGAGGTAGATGACTCCAAAATGATGTGTGCGTTGAAGGGGATGGAGCACCATCTATTTATATTGGTACTATGACGGTTTGGAGCATCTAAACATGGAAGGAGGTGAAACCGCCATCAGCACCGCCTCCGAAGATGGGCCCGAGAGGCCCCACTTGGGGGGCGGTCGCCCCCGGGGGCGGTCGGTCCCTGGGGAGCGCCATCTGGCCACCGCCTTCGGGTGGTCGGTTGCTTCTTGGGCCTGGCTAAAACCCATGTTTGGTTTTGAGTAATTGATGAAACCTAGTTTGCTAATAGTGTGCTGTAAGTGTTTCATGAGAACAATTAGCAAACAAGATGTAGTAAAGGACCAGATTCGTGGAGGCCACAAGTGAAGGGTAATGATGGCATCCATGCAAATGGTATAAGTCCATCATCAAACGTGTCCACAAGGTCCATCAAGAGACGAGAAGGAAGTTGATAAGAAACAGGGAGCTCAAGGCAAAGGTATAACCAATAGGAGCTCTTTTGGTTTTGGTGATCAAGGTTCCATAGAGGGAGTGATCACATTTAGGATAGATAGCCGTACTATCAAGAGGGGCGAAATCGTTGATGAAATGCGGTTATCAAGTGCCACTAGGTGTTCATGATCATTGCATATGCATATAAATGTTAGTGACACTAACTTGACCGTGGAAAATTCTTTGAAAAGGCTAACACACGTGCACCTAAGTGAGAGACACTTTGGAGTGTTAGCGCCTTTGGAAACGGGGTGAAGTTTGAGGGTTAGAGAGGGTTAGAGAGGCTAACACACGTGCACCTAAGTGAGAGACACGTGCACCTAAGCTCGGCAGGATTCGGCGAATTTCGGAAACGTTACAATAGAAAACCTAGTGTCGGACCGTGCTGTCACAGAGCGTCGGACCATTGGCTTTGGTCCGACGGCTAACACTATCGCGAGCGTCGGACTCTGTGTTTCTGAGCGTCAGACTATTGCGCCACAGTCCGACGGTGCTGTTCGTGCGAGTGCTGACACGTGGCGAGCTGTAGGGCGTCGGACGCGCGTGGTTCGTCCAACGGTGAGCGTCGGACTAACATCCGACGGTTTTCAGCGCTTGGGGAGCTCTCTGGAAGTGTCAGACGATCGTTTCTTTTAGTCCGACGGCTTCGTCTGGCTGAGTCCGACGGTGGTCTGCTGAGGGCGTCGGACCGAGGGTTTTGGTCCGACGATGCTCTGTCCGACGGTGAGTTTTGGCGCGAGAAAATAGCCGTTGTGTTTCAACGGTCGACTTCAAACGGCAGAGGACACGTGGCGTCCATCCGAAGCGTCGGACCGGTGTTGTTAGTCCGACGGTTTGGCCGTCGGACAGTCCGACGGTACGCAGTTTTGTCCAAACGGCTAGTTCTTTGTGTGTGGCTTATAAATAGTCACTTTGCCGGTTTGGGAAGCAACTCTTGGCCACGCTAATCACTCCTACTTGCTTGTGAGCCTTCTCATTCCACTCTCACTCATCCTACTTGATTGTGATCATCATTTGGTGAGATTGGAGAGCATCAAGTACATTGCATTGCTTGAGATCATCTAGAGGCACTTGGTAGTTGTCTCTCGCAGCGGTTTCTCTTGTTACTCTTGGAGTTTGCCGACTCCTAGACGGCTTGGAGTTGCGAAGATCGTTGAGGGGAGTTGGTGATTGTCTCCGCCTCCGATCGGTGAAGTTGTGAGGGGTTCTTGAGCCTATCCCCGCGGGACATCGTGAAAGGCTACTCTAATGGATTGCTCGTAGCTTGTGGATCCCCATCTTGTGTTGGTTATGCGGCACCCTTGAGAAGGGTTTGGCGTGTGATGCCGATTAGCGCGTGAACCTCCAAGTGGGTGTATCGGTACAACGAGGACGTAGCTTGCCGGCAAGCAAGTGAACCTCGGTAAAAATCATTGTGTCAACTCTCTTGCCGAGGATTTCTTGATTATTGTGATTGATCTTATTGGTACTCATCTCATCACTCACCGGCGGTATAAGATTCACTCTCTCTTCTCTTTACATTCCCTCACTTACTCTTGTGTATCTTGTTAGCTTAGTTGCTCACCTGAGAGTAGAGTAGAAGTAGCAACTTTGCCTCTTGTGTGTGAAATATAGACTATAGCTTAGAACGGTTAGGTGATTTGCATCTTTTAGTAGGCTAGCGCAAGAATTCGCTTCGCTTATTATTTATCTAACTTCTTACTTGAGTTGTTGGTTGTAGAATTTTTATAGGCTATTCACCCCCCTCTAGCCATTTAGGACCTTTCACCTGACCTCTCCCGTGGTTGCGGATGGATCCAATTACGCTTTGAAGGTGGGCTTCTTTAGTATTCTTTGTTTGCGCATTTGTCGGATTCGTCATTTGATTTTGCGCTTTCTCCATGTTGATGTGTATTTCCACTTGTTATGCCATAAAACTTGTAAAACATGAATGGTAGGGGTACAAGTGGAACTTGTTAGTAGTAAAGGCATATGTGCTAGAATATGATTGTTAATCCTCTTTTTAGTCTAAGTTGGTGGTATAAAATTTATCCATAAGGACCATCAACAAATGGCTGCACTTTTTTGGTTGTGTACTTTTCATTTTGTATGCAGCTATGGCATGGTATGTTGTTCATCGTGGGAAGCAACCGGGTGTGTACTCAACTTGGGAAGAAGCACATGCTCAAGTGAATGGCTTCAAGGGAAATTGCTACAAAAAATACAACTCAAGAGATGAAGCCTTTCAAGCATTCTAGGGCAACAACCAGTACATCCACCTCTACTGGATTATCTGAATCCACAGATCGTCGAACATGATCCAAATGGCGTGCTTCCTGTGTGTCTTATTTCTTTTGAGGTTAAAGTTGTATTAATTGCACTTGCCATTGTTGTAGTTGTTTTCGTAAACTTCTTGTATCCAATCAACCAAACACACTTGCCTGCATTGTCCAATGCAATCAGACAGTGCATGCAACCAACCAAACACTGCCTGAGTTCAGCCTGGTTCAAATGATGCAGGTAACCAAACAAACAGCCATTGCATGCACAGGGCCTGGCCAAATGGAGCCTGGCTGGCTGGTGCGACCCAGGCTGGGCAGGGAAGGGAACCAAACAGCCCCTAAGGAATCTGATTTGGTCGGAGGGCCATTGATGGCTTTTTGGCCTGTAGAGCCATTTTGGCAAATAGACATATTGTACCTACTGGAGGGTGTCCAGTTTGCAATGGGGGCGTTGTAGACACAAAGCATATGATGTTGTGTGATAGAGCTAGAGCAGTGTGGAACTCGATGGGAGTTTGGCAGGGGATTAGTGATTTATTGGGGACTGATCAGTCGGGTTGAGTTGTTCTAGAAGAAGTGATCCGAATGGGTGGGCAGATCCAAGGCTTAGAGGTTGGATTTGCCGAGCTTATCTTGACGAGAGCTTGGTTCTTGGTGGGAAAGAAGGCAGTTGGTGCATGGTGAAAATGTTCAGTGCCGACCAAGATCAGGACTCTCCATTATTGTTTCTCTAACAAAGAATTTCAAGTTGGCATATGGGAAAGGATCAAAGATACGCCAAGGATACGCCAAAGATACGTCAAGGTCAAGCTGCTTGCTCCTGCATGTGATGTCATGCCCGACGACCGCCCGAGCACGACCTCGATCGATTACCGGCGTGTCCTTGTGCTTGACTTTTAGCCTTGAACCTTGTTACAATTAATTAGCACAGGACATGTAGATCGATTCATTTAGCAGCAGGTATATCGGTCGACATACATACTAAATCCGTTTCAAATATAAGTCATTTGACTTTTTTGACCCTAAGTGGGGGCACACGACAGGATTTGTGTTTGTGAATTGCACTGTGGGGAGTAAAACTACCCCCACCGAGCGCCTCCAACGAGTGACTCAGGCGGCGACTGTGCCGCCGACCTAGCACCCTTCTCTCCAGCGCTCCTCTGGCGTGCGGCAGCCTGTGGTAGCCTATGCCAATGGCGCCGGCCGCAACCTCTTTTCCCACCTCACTCCCCTCTCCCCAGCCCCCCGCTCCTCCACCCCCTCCTCAACATCCTCTTCTCCGGCGAGATTGAGTTGCCGGCTGGCTGGATCCGGACACCTGGGATGTAGTTCTGGTGCCTTGGTGCCTGGTGTGGGGGACGGTCACCGGCGAAGGCAAACCATGGTGTCTCGTCGCGGGAGCCGGGGTGCGTGCCCGTTCCAGGGCTCGATGGCCCGGACCTCGTGGCTTCCACCTCAACGGCGACCAGCCTTGATAGCCGGTGGCGCTCTTTAGCTGATCCGCCCCCCCTCCTCCGTGCAGCTGTTGTGCGGCTGTCTTTGCCGGCCGTGGCTGGCGGCGTGGTCTGGGGGGCTCGTCGTCGCCGCCGCTGCGGGCTCTCTACTCTCCGTGGCCTGTCGGCCGGGGGTGAGGCCTGTGCAGCTGGGATGGTGGTCGGCCGCGGCCAGGGTGGCTTGGCTGAGTTCGGGGCTGCGGCCGGGCTATGGCCGGCCGTGGCCAATGCAACCGGGCTGTGGCCGGTCGTGGCCAGTGCTGTTGGGTTCTGCTGCTGCACCGCCGCCGGGGATCGGGAGGTGCTCGCCGTTTGCCTGGCCCGGTCTGCTGCATGCGGGTGGCCTAGGAGGGCTTGGGTTCTGAGTGAAAGCTCAGCCCAAATTCACCGGTCGAACGACGGATTTTGGGCGAAAGCCCTGCCTTAGGAGTCCCTAAGGCCAGCAGTGATGGCGTTGTGGACATCATCCCCTTCTTGATGGCGTTGCTGAAGAATCTCCGGCTGCCGTCGCTCCTCTCGCTGAACCTTTTTGTGCTTCCTCTCCCCTCACTTTGGTTTGTCCAACTGGTGGCTATTGTAGCCGTAGTCGTCGCTTAGGCCCCTTTAGGCAGATGCTTTGCTGCTGGAAACGTGTTGGCCCCATCCGCGGATGCTTTGCCGCGTTGATGGTCGTAGCTGTGTTGTGGAACCAGCTCCCTTGGTGGATACTTTGCCGCTGAGGCCGTAGCTGAGATGTGGAACCAGCTCCCTCGGCGGATACTTTGCCGCCAAGGTCGTAACTGTGTGGAGGAACCGGCTCCCTCGGTGAATACTTTGCCGCCGAGGTCGTAACTGAGTTGTGGAACCGGTTCCCTTGGTGGATATTTGCCGCCGAGGTTATAGCTGGGAGGAGGAACCGGCTCACTTGGCGGATACTTTGCTACTGAGGTCGTAGCCTAGCTGTGGTGCCAGCTACCTTGGCGGATACTTTGCCGCTGAGGTCGTAGCTGTGGTGTTATCATCTACGGTTTCACTTCTCTGTTGGCTACCGACGTGTTGAGTTTTATTGTATTATGTTCAGTTGGCTGAGGTTGTCAGGTGGAGGTCTCCCCTCATGTTTCTTGCTCTCCGTTTTGTGTTGTGGATTTTGTTGGTAATCCAAGAATTACTTGCGGGTCCATTGTATCAATTACTTTGTTATTCTTTCAGCTCTTCTTAATGAAAAATGCGTGAAGTCGCGATCTAGAAAAAAAATTACCCTAAGTTTGACTACTCATCTTATTTAAAAATTTATGCAGAATATCGCTTCTTTTGTTTTGGTTTGCTTTATTAATAAAAGTTCTTCGAGAATGATTTAAATTTAATTCCTTTATGTAAATATTTTAAAAAATGAATGGTCAAAGTTAGGGTTGAAAAAGTCAAATGACTTATAAATTGGAACGGGTGGTGTATTTGATTTCTCATCACATATCATGTAAACTTTCGACCTCCACCCCACTTACGCTCGTGCTATTTACGCTCGTGCTATTTTGTTGCTGCTGCATCCTGAAACAGAGAAAAGCTATGACAGAAGCCGCATTTCGTTTGCGAACAAGCAACAAAGAGTGCATAATAGCATAGCATCCAAAATCAGTCAACACTTGAGCTGTGCTAATGACGATGTTTTCCCGTTTTATCTTCCTTTCCTCCTCCCAACAACCGATTGACTAATCGAAAAAAAAAATGATTGACTAGTACTAGTAGCGAGACTGTATATGGCAGTGACGAAGTCATCCAGTGTGTCGTCTATGCCCAGCAAGCGGCAGTGGCCGCGCGATCTCGGACAGTTTTCCCGACCTTCTCCGATGGGCCCAGTTCCGGGATCGGGCCGGGGTTCTGGAGATCGGTTTGGGCCGTTGGGAACAATGAACTTGCAAGAGGCCACGGAGGCAAAGAAAAAAAATGCGGACAAAAGGAAAGGCAAAACCAACCCAAAGAAGTAAAAATGATGAAGATGCAGATCAAGATGACAATACTCATCAAAATCAGGTATGACTTAACGTCTTAACCCTATGCGAAAGGTACGCCATTAGAGTGAGTGCGCCCTAGTTCATCACTATATGCTTTTCCCCTTCTTCGGGCTTACAATCTGAGTATCATGTGATCTGCCATACATAAAAACTTGGAAAAAAAAAACATCAGATTGAAGAATACTGAATTCTGCCTTCTCATGTACATCTCGAAACCTGCTATTTTCTAATCAAGAAAAAAACACCTCAGTCCTATAACAACACCAATAACCATATCAGATGCAGAAGAGGATGGAATCAAATTCCACATGCCGATCATCATCCCCGGATCTGAAAACGGCAGGAACTCCAAGTAGTAGACTGCGTGCTCAAGCATGATGCTCATATCAACCTGGGCACGTTAGTCACAAGATTCTGCAGAATATTCAACCTCTCATTGATTATTTCTGTTTGAGTGTCACTGTAAGTTTTTTCATAAATGTTGCTTGATGTAACGTCTAACAAAACTGACTTTCGCAAAAGTTAAACGAGATAATGTGGACCTTTTTCTCCACATAAACTGACTTTCGCAAAAGTTAAACGAGATAATGTGTACTTCGGATCGGCGATGGAGGCGTCGTAGTTGGCGACGGAGTTGACACGTTTGGCGACAAGCTTCTGCTCCCTCTTCGACTCCGTAGTTATGCGGCCGCCAATGATTGTGGAGACCGTCCGGTGAGCCTCAGTGAAGCCCGGAGGCAGGTCGCCATCACCATCACGCTTGTCTTTGTCAGATTCAATGCAAGCCTTCTTCTTCTCTTCCTCTTTGAAAGCCCGGGAGAAGCCGTAGCAGTCTCTCATGGTATGTTTGTGAAACTTATGGATGGGGCATTGACTGTCGAGGAGTTTGTCATAAGCTTCTTCATAGTTGCACTTCGGGGCTGCTCGGGTGTTGTAGACCCGGTAGTGGCGACGCCTTTCTCCAGCTCTGGAACCTTCTGGTTCGTCGTGACGGCGCCGATCAGAGCGGCGCTGGTCGCGGTAGTCGCGCTCGTCGTGGCGGTAATCCCGCCGGGCCTCTCGGTCGTCATATCGCTGATCAGCTCGGTGGTCGGCGTCCTCGTGGCGTGATCGGTCGGGGAAAACGGAGGCGACTATGGATGGAGTGACGAGCCGCTTCGTTCCTGTCTGCGTACTTATTGGCGATGCGTAACATCTCGGCGATGGAGCTTGGTCTGCTGCGGTATAGCTTCCTCTGGAGTTCTTCATCAGGTCAAAGGCCACGTATAAAAGCGAAGATGGCTTCAGCATCCATGATATCTGGGATATTGTTTCTGCTCTCCGAGAAGTGCCGAATGTAATCCCGCAGAGATTCTCGTGACGCTTGCTGAAGCTTCTCAAGATCAAACTTCGTGCCTGATTGCTTGCAGGTGGCACGATAGTTGCTGATGAACTGCCTTTTTAGCTGGTCCCAAGTGTCGATGGAGTTCGACTTCAGACTCAGCAACCAATTGTTGGCGGATGCGTTGAGCATGACGGGCAAATAGTTTGCCATGACGTCTGAGTTTCCTCCGGTAGCTTTGACCGCGATCTCGTAAACGGTAAGCCACTTGGTGGGATCAGCAGTGCCGTCGTAGGTCTCGACGCCGACGACCTTGAAGTTCGGCGGCCAGCGCACCGCCTGGAGCTCTGCCGTAAATGGCAACTCGGGGGCGTTCTTGTCATTGATCGGAGGACCGTGGGTTTCATCATACTCCTTGCGGCGCTCATTTTGTGGTGAGTGTCTGCCTTCCTTCTGATTTTCAATGCGCCCACGGAGGTTTCTGGTCTTCAGCTTCTCACGGAGGTCGGACTGATTCACCTCCTGGTCACCATCTTGGCGACAACGTCTTCGCCCACCGCAGGAGTGGCCACCATCTTCGCGAATAATTTCGGTGGCCGATGCGGTGGAGTGCGACAGGTGGTGGCGGCAAGCGTTCTTCATTGATCTGAACTTGGGCTGCCTGGAGGTAAGTTGTAAGGCGTTCAACCTCTGGAGTCTGGGCCAGGTTTTTGGCCTCTGCTATCGCGACGACGACGTTCACGCTTGGAGCCTTGTAGACCTGGTGTTTTCAGACCAGATCAAATTCTTGCTCCAGGTTCTGCACTGGGCCCTTCCTTGCTTCGATTTGCTGCTCGCGGCGCCGTCTTCGGTCGGCGTTTCTACCCTCTCGAGCTGCTCGGGCTTCTTCATCTTCATTCGGAGCCGGAGCGCTGTCGTAACTAATGGCAAGGATGGGCCCACCGATGTACCGACCAGTGGGAGGAGGCAGATCGGTGAGATCGCCGCCTTCTGTGCCGCCGTCGTTGGAGTGGTCATTGTCGGCGATGATAAAGGTGGAGTTGGCGCCGTCGTGGTCAGAGATGGCGTGGTCGGGGCGACGCAGCAGCTGCGAGATGCTGGAGGCCGTGTTCCGCAGGCTGAAAGGCATGTAGCCCCTCGGGAGATCACGGGTGACTGCTCGGGGCCGAAGCTCGACGATACGACCTTGTGGAGTGGCGGTGACGACTATTGTCGAGTCCCGCCGAGCCGTGGACGGAGTGACGCGCCGTGTCCGTGGAGAGGGCCGAAATCGATCTGCAGACATCTGACCCGCAGCCGATTCCAAGATCTGGAGGCTCTCGGACAAGCATTGGGAGACCCGATCTATGGATCCGATCAGGTCACTGTCGTCGATGGCCTTCCGGACGTAGTGTGGCAGCCTCTTTGCCGTAGCGGAGGCCGTCGACGAAGACGGAGTAGACGCGATCTAGACCGCATCCAGAATTCTTCCTTCACCATCAGGGCCGATGACCCAGGTGATAGAACCCACCGTGAAGGTTTGGCCTGGCGTCGGGAGCTCTATGAAGTTTGAAAAAATCACCATCGTCTCGCCATGGCTCAGGAAGCACACCTCCTACCTGACGCGCCAACTGTCAACGGAATGCCGGCGATAGTCTACCGAGGGGTATGCTCAAGGTAGTAGATGATCGGTGAAGGTGCGTCTAAGACGAATAAGAGTAGCGCAGTAGCGCGAGACACGAGATTTATACAGGTATAGGCCGCCGCGAGGCGTAATACTCTACGTCCTGTGTGTCACTGTATTGTATTGCTATTTAGATGATCGGTTTTGAGGGGATTCCCTGCCCGCCTTATATAGTCCAGGGACAGAGCTACAAGTCGGTTTACCATGTATATCAGATTACAATCTTAACCGAATAATAAAACTAATCGGCTAGATACTAGGAAAGCTATTTTCTTGGGCGGCAAGACTTCTAAGCCGGCAGATAAACGTGATCTCCTAAAGAACGTGTAGCTGACGCGTCCTTAGTAGTCCGGGCCTGGTCGGATGACTTGGCCCATGTTCAGCTATGCAGGTATATAGGTTTATACCCTCACACTATCCACGTAATCAAATTGGGCTGAAGGATGAATAAACCCACAAAGACAAGCCGGCCCAAGACAAAAAAAATGACCAACAACAAAGAAAAACAGCCGATAAATTCTATAAAAAATATAGGTTGAAAATTTTTCTAAAAAATGCTTAAAACAAAGACTTTTGCGAAACAGTGAAGGACACGTAGCTAATGAATATTTTAGAATTTAACGGTGTAGTAACATACCACATTTGCCGGCCTAGTCTTTTAAGATGCTTACAGATGTTGGTTTACATGCGCATATTTACATAGATGAGTTCAAGGCTTCAAGCTATGTTGTAAGGGCACTCCCAACGTAGACTCTACTCTGATTTTTATCCCTATTAATTATCCTATCACGTAGGTATTTTATTGATGTGGCAAGCAATTTAATGATGAGAAAGATAGAAACCAATTCTAAGTTAGAAACTAGGTCTATAAAAGAATCAAGACATGAAGAGATGTGATAAATAGATGAGGGAGAAAGAAGATGTGTGATTGGACTAAAGATTATTTTATAGAAACTATCCATTGGAAACGTAATTTCTATACGTAGTGTATATATAGATAAAAACTATATATGGTTTCTAGCATTGAGAGTGTCCTAAGGTACTGTGTGATTCGAAAAAAAAAAGTTTCTTCTCATTGGTCTGACTAAAATGCTTGTGAGCAGCGAGAGCGCGTGTTTCTGCCTCCCTCTCTTTATTTCTTTCTTCGATGTCTCCGGTCTCTCATCGTCAGACAACAGGAGCAAAGGGCGCAACTGGGCCACAATGGGCCGTTAGGCTTCTCGGTTACAGAAGCTGATCCATAAGTAGGTGTTTTATCCACGCTAGATCCACAAGTAGCTAGCCTGCGGAGCGTGACCTAATCAAATCTTGAACAATCGTCGTGCAAGATTCAATGTTCTCTAACCGATTCGAAGTGCGTCTAAAACGATTCATCACCTCCAGCCCTTAGTTCATCGTGAAATCCATGCCTGCAAGTCTGCAACGGTGAACTCGTCGTGGTCATCATCAAAGTCATGGCAGGTATAAGATGGACCCTCCTAACAAAAAATCTCATTTAATTTCCGTTGGTACTTTTTTTTATAAAACCAAATCTAAACTGTCAAGATCTAGAAAACCGTTGAAAACCTGAAACGGCCCCCTCTCTCGTTCTTGTCAACAGCAGATTTGTCGGAGAGAATGCATGATGGCACTTGCCCGACCGCGTAGGCGTAGGGGTCGTCATCATCGATTAAGCTCCCCGGGTCGGGGCCACGCTCACAGCTACATTACCATATATACCTTGCATAATTAGAGCGTCCCAACGATGCCATTTCAGCTAGTTTATATGAGATCATGAAAGTGTATTTTTAATGTGAAAGAGAGAAGGTAAAAAAGAAAAAAAATTCATCTCTTAGCTTAACACATATTTAGCTTAGAAAAATAAGTTAGTTTATGGATCTGCTCATAAAGAATGATAAAGAATAAAATATATAAAATAAAAAAATATTTATATGTACGACGGTAATGACATGGTGCTGAGGATGTCCTTAGAGCTAGACTAATAATACAACCGGCTTACTGGTTGTAAGATTTTTTGTAGTTTTTTCTCAACCCACTAGTATAGTAGTCAGCCTTTCATAACTAGCTAGCACATGACTCTACTTGTCTCTCTCACGAAGTTTTTTTTTTCCTGTATCTAAACCAGCTGTAAGAGATTACAGCTCGTTTCTTCTCTCTTCTCTGTGTTAATAACATTTGGCCGATTTACAACTTCTTATTATACTTGCTCTTGGGTGAGGTCGATCTGGCGGACGGGGGCACGGGGCACCCATTCCATTCGATTCCTGACGTCCTGCGTCCGTGCGTGCCGGTTGGTCGTCGTCGGGCAGCAGGAGGACCAGCATGCATTATCATCATCAATCATCAGCGCCTCCACTCCAATATATATAGGGGGCTAGACGGTAGGCTAGCGGTTCATTCAGCCTAGCGTCGTCCTCGTCCATGGCGCGTGCTGGCCGATCGACTACGACAAGATCCATCCATGCATATGCGTCCATGAATTAATTGTAGTACTGTACAGTACTAGCCAAGGGTGGTTGCGGTCGGGTGGTGGCCTGCTGGTCGATCGATCTGCTAGCTGGTGGGTGCATTATATGCGCATCATCACCGATTCATGCATTCAGCGTCGTCGTCCATAGACTTCCACCTAATTTGTACAGATTGTAACTTTTTTTTACTTCCTCCGGTAAAAAAGTATTTTTTTTTGGATTCGTGCATGTGCCCTCTTCCCACACTCTTCAGTTGTTAGTATCAGCTAAAACTAGCGGTACTTCTTCATACACTATACATAGCATCATAGCTTGGCCGTTGTCAGACCGCCTCACCGGTCGACGGCGGGTATATAGTCTAACACAACAGTAATATTACTTTCGCTTATGTACTCATGATGAACAACCTCCATCGCTCACTATAGCTATTTGCCGGCCGGCCGGAACTTGCTTTCTATAGTGATCGATCGAGCTGCTTGGATATATGTTGTTAATTTGTTTGCGCGCGCGCGGACTGAATCTGTTAATTATAACAATATCTTTTCATTATTGTATTACTGCCAAAATCTTGTGTGGGGCTTCTTAAATAAGAGAAGTTTTCGCCGGGCTGCAAGCCTTTCCAATGTCTGTGAAGGTCTGAAGAACCTAGAGGAAACTTGGTTACAGGATAAGCGCGGCCTTTACTCATTGGTTGCTTTATCTCTTTTTTATATTTGGTTTTGCTTGGACCATTTGGAATAACATGAACAATATGGCTATTGAACACAAATTTTCAAAGGCACCGTCTGACATCACACATATGCTGCTTTATCATGCACTTCAAAATTCTAAAATTCCCGTCACATCGAATGTGCCAGCATATGTATGGAACATTAAGCATAGATGAATTTTTTGCATATTTGCATAGTTTGCATGTAAATCATGAGACAAATCTTTTAAGTTTAGAACATTATTGAACACTTATCGTAAAAGATTCCCTGCTCAAAATTCTAAAAGTTTTTGCATCTAAACGGGGAGGATGATTGCCAGCGCTTTATGCAAGTGAAAGATGAGATCTAGCTAGATGAAAACTTGCAGGCCTAATGCGATGGTGTCTACTGACATCTGTGAAATTTACATCTTGTACTAGTTTGCTTCCTTTACCTTTACATTCCTGGGAAACTAGCGCCCCAGTACTCCCTCCATATAAAAAAAGGAAGTCGTTTTGACAAAGTTTTGGTGAAACATTAAAAATATAAATTATGAATGATTTTTAAAATTTTGAGTTTAGAAATATGAAAACTATATAAATAGATTTGTCTTCAATGTACTTTCATAAAAGTATGCATATATCACTTTTCAATAAATATTTTTATAGAAATATGAAGTTCAAAGTTATGCTTTGAAGACCGTGTCATTATCCTAAACGACTTCTATATCCGATACAGAGGGAGTATTGCATCAAACTTTGCTTTCTTTTTTAAAGACCCGGATACCCGACATTTCATTCATAAGAAGAGTAGAATAGCAAACATCTGAGTTACAGGCACGAGAGGTGCAGCCTAGCACAGAAGAGAGCTCTGCGTAGGCAAAAACGCTAGGCTAACTACTCCCAAAGTTTGGCGCAACCCAAAGAGGCGAGAGAACTTTGTCCATGAGGAGCAGGTGTCCTTAATTTCTGGAAAAAGCACAAGTGATGATTTCCTTGAGTCTCTTAAGATTACCGCATTCCTTTGCTTTCAGATGCTCCAGAGCATGAGAATTGACAAAGTATGTGCCATCTTCGTACCCGCTCCATGTTGTTATTTATTAACTGCAAATAGAATATGAAAGATTTCGCAAGCGCACAAAATATCATTGCAGCTTTTACCTGGGAGTATTCCAGCGTATTGTTAATTATATTTTACCATAGAAGCAATGGTTAAAAAATTTGATAGTTACCATCATGTATCTACTAACTTAATACACCAACTAGACTATTATAGGGGTAAGTGATAAATGATAGGAGTTACGTATAGTAATCACTTGTAAGATAAATGAGTAGTCTAACTAAGTTGAGAGGACAACGAGAGAGTTCGAAGTTTCTAAATACTTCTATATTTGGGTTCTATGATAACAGAACTACAGAAGGATAGTTAGATGAGGTAATCACACAATAGCACTTTGGAGCAACAAAACCTTTCCGATTCTCGAATAGACTAGGAAGGGGTAATCGGGAGAAAGCTGCCAAAAAGCTCTACGAACACTAACCCTAACGTGGTGGATTGCGACGACCTGGCAGGGCTGTCACCCCTAGGGCTACCACAACTAACCGTAGGATCAGACGCAATCTCAGGTAACCGATGGTCTAGACACCATGTCTACACTATCGATTACTACCTTAGTCAAGTGCTATAACTAGAGCACTCAATACGAGCGAATATCCCATGCCAAAGTATAACAACTATACTAACCAATCACATAATGATGCATATAAGTAAATAGAGAAGATAAATATATAAAAGTATAAGTCTTACAGAGATAAGATACAAGACATACCAGACATCAGAAGAACTCTCCAGAACTGGAGCATGGCTCCGCTCTCCCTGACTCTCAATAGAACTAATCTACTACATTGGAGAGAGGTTATCTTTTAATGGAACACCTCTCCATCCAAGCCCTAACTAGAGAATATGAATTAGGGTTTCAGGGGATGAATAATAATCTGAAGCCCTAGGGAGTTTGGGGCTGTATATATAGGCCGGAGCGATGAATCTCAACCTTGGGATCAAACTGACCTACAGTAGTGGCTTAGATGGACTCACCATGGCCGTGGGGAACCTTCTAGAGAAGTCGAGGGTGTTCCAAGGACTTCGAGGGTGGGCCGATCTGGTGGTGGGGTCGGTCGACCCCACCTGGCGGCCTCTCACGGTCTGCTTTGGCGTGGTGATTTCTGGTGTCCTGTAAAATCTTCTTTGCGAATTTCGTATTTTTTTTTGCTCTGAACTCCGAAAATAACAAACCATAGGTCTATTTTGATCGTCTCGACGAGCTCTACGCAATGGTAAACTCCAATTCCTCATTTGAGATACTTTAATTTGGTGATACCTTGCAATTTCTTGCATCTCCAACAAAACAAGTGGGAATACTAAAACTCGTGATACTTGTTAGAATCAAAGCCTATAACTATATTGTGGATTATTTTGTGCCCTTGATTCATGTTTAGTTGATGGGTAAAAATGAGCAATAACTGCCATCAATACTCCACCATGCCACAGAACCAGTCCTCAAGCTCATGTTCAACCATTCAATTTACCGGTGATAGATTGGTACATCCGCTCCAAGTCGCAATCATCTCCCAAGTCTCCCTAGAGTATGTGCATTTAGTGAATATTTGTGTGGTTGTCTCCAGATTCTGCTCATATATGCAAAAGTAATTGTTTTCCACCCACGAGCTTGTAGTCTGGCCGCTGTCCACAATATGCCTTTTAAGAAGAGCCAAAGGAAGATCTTGCACCATGGGGTGCCCATGCTTTCTAGATAAAGCTTTGAAAAATTTGAGAGTTCGTGACCTACGAACTGAATGTTGTAGCCTTGTAGGCTGAGTGAGCCAAGTACATCCATGAGCTTTCTAGAGTCCAAATGAGTTCATCTTCTCAGTCGTCTTGCAGGTCAAGTTGCGAGGACTGGATGGCTGTCCAGAAGCTGAAATATTCATGCATTAAATTGTGGTCGAGGTTGTAAAAATATCTCTAATCCACTACTGTCTACGTATAGCTTCTCTGACCGTGCGCCTTTTCCTCTTACTATGCTTGTATAGGCAGAGAAAAAGCGATGATGATGCTTTTGCTTTTAGCCAGTTGGGGTCCCAAAAGGATGTCTTGCAACCATGCATTGCGGACTATCACTGTCGTAGCAGCATTGAAGAGATCCATGTCCAATGAATCAATTGGTAGCGGCGTTCCCTTCCACGACCAGTTCGGGCTGCTCCAGGAGAACCACAACCATCGGAGTCTCAGGGCCTTGCTAAAGCGATCAATATCTAGTATACCCAGCCCCCCAAATTCCATTGGCATGGTAACAAAAGGCCATCCCTCTTTAGATTTCTCCTGTGAACTCACTATCCCGAGCTCAAAGGAACCAACGCCTGGCTCTGTCCATATCCTTTAAAAGTTGTTTTAGTGCCTTAATTGAGGTGAGGAGATAGATGGGGACTGCGCTGAAAGGTCCTTGTTTGGTTTTGGTAATTGAGTGACAACTTAGGTGGACTAATATGTGTTTAAGTGTTGATTAGATAGGTGATTTGTCCATAGGACATATGTGTGAGCAACTATGCCATGGAGGTGGATATGGCTTGGAGAGTGTTTCTTAACTCACACATATGGTATGAAGGAGCTAAATGCACATGAGACATGACATGAAATCATGTGGCTAGGTGGAGAAAATCAAGACAAGGCTTCGTGTCGACGGACCGATTGCAAGTGTGAAGGGCAAGTCGGGCGATGGCTTGGCGCTAATGGACCAACGCAACGGTGAAGAACAAGCAAGTCGAGGATCGATGAACCAAAAGCCACGTGATGATATGAAGTGGATCATATCATTCATGAGGTGTTGGTGCATGTGTTGCACCGACATCGATGGTGTCGGAGACGGAGATGAAGACGGTGATCGGAATGGAAAGCGCAAGGCAAAGGTATAACTGTAAGGCATTTTCATTTTACCGGTTTAAGGTTGAGTAGAGAAGTGCTTGACTGGATTTAGTATAGATGGCCGTACTATCAAGAGGGGCAAACTTTTTTGCATATCGGTCATCTAGTGCCACTTGAGCGATCTAACTTTGCACTGATAGGATCGAGTGGCGTGGTAAGAAAGAGTGAAAAACCCTTTGGAAAATGTTTGTGAAAATGCTAACTCACATGCACAAGGTTGTGGAACACTTTGGAGTTGGCACATTTGCAAAAGGATAGAAGTTTCGAGCTCGCAGTAAGCTTGGTTGGATCTTGGATGGATAAATTGCTTTTATCCTTTGAGTTTTGGATCAAGCAATCATGTGGGTTGTGTAGCACTATGAATAAACTTTCCAAAATATCCAAGATCATCGAAATCGGAGTTCGGAGTTAACAGATATCGTTGTTTTAATGAGCGAAGGTTCGCACAGGACGCTGCACCGGACGCGGGTTTAAGAGGACCGGACGCGCGGCTGCTACTGTAGCAGCGTCCGGTGCGTTTTGAGCTGTTTGGGCTGAGAAAGAGCACCGGACGCTCCCGGCGTCCGGTGCGACCCTGAAACTCTCGGGTGCTGCACAACGGCTAGTTTTCTTCGCGTTTTGAGCACCAGACGCTGCACCGGACGCGTCCTGTGCAACATAAAGAGCATCCGGTGCGCACGCAGAGTGACCAATGAAGGGGATAACGGCTCTATTTATTTGGGGGCTATAAATTGGAGTGAGAGCCGGCCACGGGCAGTGGTCTTGTACCTTAGGATTGTGTTTCCCTTGCTTGTGCATGGCTTAGTGCTCTCTAACTCACTTGTGCTCGTAGATTCGTATTCGAGAAGTGGGTGATCGATCGCTAGTGCATTGCATTGTGAGATTGCTTCGAGTGGCACTAGGTGATCGAGTTGCAAGTCGGTGGTGCTTGTTACTCTTGGAGGTCGCCACCTCCTAGACGGCTTGGTGGCGAGAGGCTCCGTGGAAGCAAGCAAGGAGATTGAGCTTGGCTTCGGAGCAAACTTGTGAGGGGTTGGAGCTCACCCCGTGGGAGATCGCGAAGAGCATCGCTAGTAGAGCGAGACGTAAAGAGAGACAAGTGGTCCGGCCTAGTCAAGTGCTAGAGCTTGTGGTAAGCACTACACGTGAGAGAGTGTGACTTGTGGGTCACCACTAGCAAGAGGACCGGGGGCAACCTTGGAGCTTGTCTCAACGGAGACGTAGCTTGTGGCGACAAGTGAACCTGCAGGAAATAAATCACCGCGTCAACATCTTCCCATCCTTCGCGGTGGTTTGCTCCCTTCTACACAAGTCATTTACTTTGTGCATTACTTTACTTGTGTAGTTGTAGTTGCTCTTGTGAGATCAATTAGCTTGTGTAGCTTGCCACTCACGTTCTTAGCTTGTCTAGTTTAGAAGTAGTGTCTCATTTAGTTTGTGTAACTAAGTGAGTTGCGCTCCTTGATGAGGATTGTATCCACGTAGCGAGCTTAGGTGCTTAGTGTTCTTTTGCTTGCTAGTTGGTAGGAGTTTCCCCCGTGCTTAAAGTACTAGTGGTTAGATTTGTGTGACCTTGCTTTAGAACGGTTTAGGGAAGCTCAAGCTAGGATTGCACCTTTATTTCTTGCTAGGATCTTTGACAAGGTGATTAGAGTTATAGTTAGAGGGGTGAATCGTTGCTAGAACCGAATAGGTTTTATTCCGCTGCGATTAGTTGTTAAAAAGGACTATTCACCCTCCTCTAGTCCGCCATCTCAACCCTACATGCGCTTAGTACTTATCTCACCAGTTCCCACCTCCCTGTCGGGTTCAGAAGCCTTCCTTGCCATCCTGCTAGCTTGCTTGTAGTTTTGTATACAACACGCTGAACATGAACCAATTTAAGTCTCTCAAGTGTCGACAACAATCCCAAATAAGTTATCGGGAAGTTCACTCGCTTTCCTAAAAATGGTTCCAGGATGGAGTCGATGTCTAAATCCCTGCATCTGATTGGCCTCACTCTACATTTTTGCTGGTTTAATCTTAGCCCGGTTGTGTCGCCAAAACTTTCCAGGATTTTGAAGAGGGCTTGAACTTCGTTTCTTATTATCACATCTTCAGCATAGAGGGAGAGCTTGAGCTTTGCAAACCTTCCGCGTAGGGGGGAGATGGCACCATCTAATGTCGCGAGTTCAAGCACTCTCTACAAGGTGTCAATATCAATGATGAAATAAAAGATAAGGAGACAAGGGGTCACCTTGTCTGAGACCCCCTTCCAGGGTTGATCCTCTTCCTCGCTACTCCATTTAGCAACACTGCTGAGTGTGATGTCCCGAAGAGGTTTGAAATCCAGTCTCTCCATCTTATGCTGAGTGTGATGTCCCGAAGAGGTTTGAAATCCAGTCTGTCCATCTTAAATTGAAGCCCATTGTTCCAAAAGCTCAAGAATGTATTCACATAACAAAGTGCCAGGCCTTAGATAAGTCATGCGTTTTGGTTCTGTGATGAGCCCTTGCCAGGTTTCTCACATACATGAAGTTGTCGTGTATATATCAGCACCTTATGTACGCACTTTGGGCACCTGATACAAGGGAACTAATGTGCTTTGATAAACGGATGGCAAGTGTTGTAGTGATCACCTTGGCAAAGGAGTGGATGAGGTTGATGGGTCTGAAATCCCTTATGTGTATAGGCACCTCATTTTTCGGAATCAACACGATATTGGCACCATTCAATTTTTCTAAAAGTCCTGCACGGAGCTCCTAGAAACAATCCTTGGCTGCTAGTACGTCACCTTTAATGGTCTGCTAACACTTGTAAAAGGACCCAGTGAAGCCATCTTGGCATCGGGCCTTTTCTGATGGCGTTTCGTCGACCATGTAGCTGATCTCGGTCATCGTGAAGCGATCATCCATTGTTGGGTTATCCAGTTTCGGAAGATAAGATCAAGCCTATACCAGTCGAAAGCTGAGGTAAAACTCTCGTTAAAGGTCGAGCTGCTTGATATATATTAATATATATGATCCATTCGATGGTCGCCTCTATCTCGACTTTAGTTTGCCCCGCTGTCCCTCTGTTGCATTGCATGTACGATCGATGCACATTGCACCATGGATGTTGCTGGCACACCGCATATGCATGTTCAACTGCAACAGATCGATCGATCTGCCTGGTCTCGAGTGAGCATCATCGCTAGCTTGCACTCCAGGAATTTATTAATTAGCGACTAGCCACTTCTATTTGTCCGTCTAAAGCGATTGTCTCCGTACGGACGCCCATGCGTACGGTACGTCAAGCCTAACCAAAAGTAGGGACATGCCCTAATGTCCATATTTAGTTGCATGCATTATTGTACGGAGTTACTTCTTGCATATATTTTTTAAATTTGTGCATGCATTATGTATATATAGTCCATCTTGTACGTACATCGTTGATCGTGAAAAATTAGATTGTAAAGCTCGTTAGGCAGCCTGGATTGAGGGTGGCTTTTTGCTGCTTTTGGGGTGTCAAAAGTCCGCAACGCATCTAGCTCTAGAGTAACTTTTTAGGCTACAAAAGTATATGTGTTTTTAGAGGTTCATTCAAATTAAAATACTAAACATCATCACCATGCTCAATTATTTTCCAAGTTCATTTGCCATTTAAGGCTATGCGCACTACGCGCCTGGAATCTGACCTCAACTCCGAATATAGTGCTCCCACGCCTGCACCGCACACCTGCAAACAACTCGCCACCACTCAGATCGCTATAGGGGCACTCTAAATACAATGTTTCTCTCTCTCATCTCGCTATCAGTAAACGAGTATCAGCAGACGAGTAGGGGTGATAGGAGACGGCCACCAGTGTGGCTTGGATGGTGTAGGGGAGCCGCTAGGGAGCGTTGCGCCAGGGTCATGGGGAGGGCCCGCCGTGGAAGAAGGAGGAAGGGGAGCCGCTGGGGTCTGGGGAGGATGAAGGAGGGAGGGGAGCCGTCAGGGAGCGCAGGGTGCGGGGAGGGCCTGCCGGGGAGCCGCCGGCCGCCGGGGAGGATGATGGAGGGAGGGGAGCCGTCGAGGAGCGCAGGGGCGCCGGGGAGGATAGAGGGAGGGGAGCCGCTGGGGAGCGCATCGTGGATGGGTGGGAGGTCGCTGAACGGATAAGGAGAGAAAAAGAAAAAGAAAAAGAAAAAAAATGTATGGGTCCCATAGATATAGAGTATGTATGGGTGCGAAAAAAGTTGATATAGAGGTGAGAACAATCATCGCCGAGTAGAACAGAATATTCATTTAGAGGTGCATTTTAGATGTGGTGGAGTGCGGATAGCCGATAGCCTACAAATCTACTACAAGCTAGAGGGAGGTGTGATGAATTATTGTTAAGAGTTGCTAGCAAATTAAAACCACTTGTTTGTTTCAGCTTGGAATGTTAAAAGCCACGGTCCTCGTTTACAAAGAAAAGCCACGGTGCACGATCCAAAGCTGAACTGAACAGGCCTTAATTGACACCGGCATGTTCACATACATCTTGACTCGGTCACCAGGTAGCTAATTGGACCAACACCAGAATCTCACTTTCATAACAGAAAAAAAAACATGGGATGCTTATTATGGAAAAAAAGATCATTCCTGATCCGTAAAGATGACGATCATGCTGAACAGTACCAACCAATTGTCCTTACGGAAATAATTTTTGTGCGGTCTCCATAAGTGGATTACCTTTAGTTGCTGTAGAATATCGTAGCAAAAAGCCTGCTAATGAGCTGCGTGCTTAGATGCTCCTCTCAACGTTAGTTGTCCCCCTTGCATTGCATGTACGTGCATGTTACACTGTGGTAATTGGGTGATGGCACACTGCTGCACAGCAAAATGCATGTTCAGAGGCACAAGGCAGCTGAGATGGATGATGTATCCTGCTGCGCAAAGCTAGGTAGCACACTAGCAGTAGCGACTAACCACTGCTAATTGTCCGGCCGTCTAAAGCGATTTTTCAGTGATAATGGCCAATATGCGTCTAGGCAGGTGCGTTAAGCCTAACCAAAAGTAGCCCAACACCAATCATGGGAGTTGATCACATGTTCATATTTAGTACGAAAGGCTTTATCTAAGACTCTAAGAGTACTTTGATTCCATGCATGTATTATTGTACGGTGTTCATTATATTATTGCTTCTTTTTTGCCCCTTGCATGTTTTTTATCCCAAAAAGGAGATACAGTAAGATTCCAACTTTTTGGCCTATTATCAATGAAGCATTATTCCTGTGTATATATATACGCGCGCATGAATAAAAAACATGTAGTACAACATGTACATGTACGTGCGTGTGTTATTTTGGCACTGTATACCGGCCCTAGCCGCCGGGGAGTTTGCTGAGGGAAGGGAGACAGGGTTCAGGCCTGTACTCACTACTGGATTCGCCCTCTTTGCCGACTGCTGAAACCAGTCGGCAAAGGAGGAAATGCAGTCGGCAAAGGCTTTGCCGACTGCATTTCTTGAGGCAGTCGGCAAAGGGGAGGTGGCAAAGCCCAAGGCGGCAAAGGCCACCTTTGCCAGCTGCCATGAAAGGCAGTCGGCAAAGCCTTTGCCGACTGCCGCTCTGGCAGTCGGCAAAGCAAACGCGCACAGCCGTTAGAGTTTTCTTTGCCGACTGCCTAGGTGGCAGTCGGCAAAGAATTTTTTTTCATTTTTTTTAATCGAGGCAAATATTTTTTTTCCTTTTTTTTAATCGAAGACCTTTGCCGACTGCCTTTATTGGCAGTCGGCAAAGATTTTTTCCATTTTTTTTAAAAAAATGTGTATATCTTTGCCAGCTGCCAATTCAGCAGTCGGCAAAGGCTTTGCCGACTGCCTTGCTTCGTGGCAGTCGGCAAAGCTGGGTATTTTGCTTTTTTTGTTCCCAGCTTTGCCAGCTGCTGTGGCAGTCGGCAAAGCTGGAAAATACAATTTTTTTTTGCTGTTTTTACCGATTTAGCTCACGTATCGCAGCAACCAAAACACATATATGTACATATCACAGAAATCCACATATACATCACAGAGATTCACAAATAATCCATAACCACAACATCCATCAAGTCGCACGCACGAATGCAACATCCAACAAGTCGCACAAGTCCAACATCCAACAAAGTTGCAAAAGGGTCTAACATAACAAAGTTACATCCATTATCCAACAACATGCACCGAGCCACTCACTCGTCCTGCGACCAGTCGCCACCACCGTGGTGTGAGGAGCTCTCTGTCGGCTACGAAGACCACCCGGACGGTCCGACCTGTGGCTGTGGAGAAGGTCCAACTGTCGGAGACGGGTTCGAAGCCGCCGACTGCAGCTGTACGGATAAGCGATCTCATTAGTACCTAAGGGATGGCCGCACAAGCGAAAACAATAGATAGGCTGCCAGTAACTCACCGGAGTCTTTACAGGCGGAAGATCAGGGAGTGGAGGGAGAACAACCGGGGGTGGAGTGAACATCACTTGCAACGGAGGGGGTCTGTAGTTAGGGATCTCCAGGCCCTGAAAGTAGCTGGAAATCGAGGAGGCAAACTGCGTCATCTGTTGCTGGGACTGCTGCTGGAAAGCTAGCATCGCCTGCCGATGGGCCTCCTGTTGGGCCGCCAGCTGCTGCCAATAGGCCTCTTCTCGGGCCGCCTCTCTTGCCTGTTGGGCCGCCTGTTGGGCCCGCATCTCTTTCAGTTGGACCTGCAATATTACACAAGCGATGTTTAAACAATGCATAAACATTCGGCAACATATGTAAAACCAATGAACGACGAATAGTTACCTGAAGCGCCGCCATCATCTGTGTGGAGCTTGCCCGCCGAGGTTGTATGGGGACATCGGAGGAGGTACCGGCACTGCTATCCGAACGACGAACCTCACGAAGGGAGGGAACGGTGGCCGGGTCGATGACGCTGTGGGCAATAAGGTACCGGCCGTGCTGCTTCCCTCCTCCCGTCCTCATCAGGACGTCCGTATCGAGGGGCTCGGTCGACGGGTCGTAGTCGGCACCATGGCGCGTGCGAACCGCCTCGGTGTACTGGACCACCCTATCGTAGACGTTTTGATTGGTGATGGCGTCGGGCCCCCTCGCCGTGTCGTAGACGTTCTCTGGATCTGTCGCCTTGCCCTGGTGAGACAGGATATAGCCCGTGAACTCGTTGATCACCTGGCCGTCATGCGACTGGGTCTGCGAGAAAAACACAAGGACGATTACACGTAATGAGAATGAATGGCTCAATCAATTGAATAAATAAACAAATTGGTGTAAAGGGTACCCATGTGTCCATGTACTCTCCGAGAGAGCGGCACCCTTGGTGGTGTGACGGCCCCGCCTTCGCCTTGGCATATCCAGATTTCTTCCTGCACATCTCGTAAGCCTCCGGCGTTCTCCACCCGTCCACAATCGCCTCCCAACAGTCCATGTGCATTTTGCACCAATCAGCAGGATACTGCATGCATTACAACGTGCATTTAGGTGAGTAAGAAGATGAATTGGAATGAAATTAGAATTATTGTTTCCTACTTACGAGCATGTAGGCCTCCCTGGGCAAGTCAGTTTCGGGCCACTGGATCATCTTCCTCGCATCCACCTTGTCTAGCTTCTCCTTGAGTACGTTGGCGTGGTAGCTGATGAGGCACTGGACGTGTGCCTCGTAGAACATGTCCTTGAGCCTGATCTGGCAGACCCTGTCCTGCACTACCGACGCCTCATGCTCGTGCCCTGGGTCGCACGTGAAATACTCCTGCATACATATATCATTTATGAGTTGATTATTTCAAGGACATCCAACAAATGCTTAGTAGTGGCAAAGCAGTGTAATGAAGACTCACCCAGAACTCCCTCTTGATCTTGTCGGCAAGGGTGACGTCTCCGTGCACTACCTTGAAGAAGTCTGGCCAGTGCTGGGGCACTTTATCCCTCCCATCTATGGTGACTAGGCCAGGAAAATTCTTCTTAATCAGGAGGCCCAAAATGCCATTAGGATGGCGTCCACCTCTGTTTCCATCCACACGCTTCCAATTGCTGCACAAGTCATTAAGAAGAACTGTTAATCTTGAAGTTCAATTTTCAACATGGCATATGAACAAGTAAGTGAAAACATGAATGGTTACTTACCTTGGCCCGTCGGGTCGAATCACCGGACGGAAGGCTAGCGTGGGCGCGGCGCTTGGGAGGCGTGTTATCCCACGCTGGTAGGGCCTCCTCGAAGCTATGGAAGACGAGTCCCCTGCTGTCGCCTCGCTCCCGCCCTGGTCGCCCCCGTCCTCGCCGCCGCCGCCCCCGTCCTCGCCGCCCCCGTCCTCGCCGCCCCCGTCCTCGCCGCCGACCGGGGCAAACAGGCGTCTGGTAGAGCGAGTTCTACCCCGCATCTCCTCCAAAGTCTCCTCCTCCTCCAACGCCTCCTCCTCCTCCAACGCCTCCTCCTCCTCTCTCTGGTAGAGCGAGTGGACCTTTCTCACCGGTCTCTTCTGTCGTCGTCTACTTCCGCCCGGCATTTTGTCCTATGCCTGCAATGACAAACATTAAACCAATTAGCACAAATAATCGATAAGTACTTGTAAAGAGATGCAAAATGAACGAAACATAATTGCAAAGTAATAATAATCAGAACAATATAGTATTACATGAACTAGAAACCGAAGTCCTGGTCATCACTATCACCATTGTCATCACCTCCTCCACTGTCATCACAATCACTACTGTCGTCTTCACTATCAATATTATCGAAACCTAAGTCCTCATCATCTCCATTACTCTCCTCACCACCTCTATCGTCCTCAACATTTAGGTTGCGATGAGCCCTCCATCGCTCAAGCATCATTAGGTCCTTAGCATCTTGCACCACTTCACCCTCGTCCTCGTCATCATCGATGACGTTGTCTGCTTTCATGCTCATCAGCGAAAGAATGTCTATCTCCAAACGCCCTTCTAGCCCCTCAGGTTGATAGAACTCTCCGCTATCCGCCTTTGGGTCAAAGTTGTAGTCATCATCGATTGGGACAGGCGCTTTACCGCGTGGCGATACCGATTGCACAAGGTACCAACCCATAAGCCTCTCGTCTTTTTGGCACGCCCATGGGAGATAATAAACTTGCCTGGCCTGCTGAGCCACAATATAGACATCGTCTCCACTATAGACGGAATCCTGTCGAATTTCGACTAGCCCAATGTCATCGGCTCTTCTCATGACATGAGGATCGAACCATTGGCATTTGAACACCACTGGCTTAAGAGCTTTGGGGCCCGGGAAGTCGAGCTGGTATATTTCTTCGACTATGCCATAATAGTCGAGATCATCGTTGCCGGGCGTACAAACTCCTGTGCACGTGGTCTTTCGGCCGGGCCGACTCTCCTCGTAGCTTCTCGTGCGAAAGCGATAGCCATTCACATCATAAACGGTGAATGCATTGACCCTAGTGCTGAAGCCACATGCAACCTGTCTCAATTCAGCACTCATTTCTCTATCTGTGCGTGCCTGCAAGGTGAGGCCACGTAGATCGTTACATTACTCGCTCATACGAGCAACTCAAAGATGGAACGAGGTAAGTTGGATTGTACCTTTGTACACAACCACCCAATAAAATCGGGCCTGACAGTTTTGAGGAAATGGTCTTCTTCTTGGTTGGTAGGAGGCGTATTCCTTTTCCAGAATTGCCTAATGAACTCCCTGAAAAAACAAGAGGTGAAAGGGGTTGGACCAATAGGTGGAGGATATTGACTACGTATGTAACAAGTTCTTTGAGAACTTACATTCGATAAGGAACCACTTCGTCAAGGTTCATCAACAGGTAGAGTGTGATGGTGCGAAACTCAGGTGGTTGCAATGTCTTAGGGGTACCTGCGCTGCCCCTTCCGAGTTGCCCTTTGAAAAGGCGATAAATTCTCGTCCTCGTTGTAACGAGGGAGTGGGTTCATGTTGGGAAGGTTCTCGGTATAGTACGCCTTTGTGAAGTTCGACACCTCCTCCACTCTTGCTGCCTCCGTCACAGAAGCCTCAATTTTGGCTTTATTCCTACACTTTTTTCGAAGAATCTTTTGACACCTCTCGATTGGATAGCACCAACGGGCCTGCACAGGACCCCCCAGCCGTGCCTCACGCGGTAGGTGTAGTATCAGATGCTGCATCGGCAGGAAGAAGCCGGGTGGAAAGATCATCTCTAACTTGCAGATCAGCAGAGGTGCAAGTTTCTCCAGGTCACGAATCACTTCCCGAGATAATTCCCTAGCACAAAGCTGGCGGAAGAAATAGCTCAACTCTGCCAGAACGCGCCACACTGGCTCGGGGAGGTATCCACGGGTCATCGCAGGAAGGAGTCGCTCAATCCATATGTGGAAGTCATGACTCTTCATCCCCAAGACTTTGCCAGTCTTAGGGTTCACTCCCCTGCTCAGATTCGCCGCATACCCATCAGGGAACAATAACGTCTTCATCCACTCAAACACTTCCTTCCTGTCGGCCCTTTTCAGGATGTAATCGGCCGAGCCCCTTCTCCAAGTCTTGCCGGGCGCAGGGGTCTTCATCACTAGCTTTGGTCTGTCGCAGATCGCCTCCACATCCAGTCTAGCCTTAACGTTGTCCTTTGACTTCTGTTTTATGTCCATGAGTGTTCCCCAAAGTGCCTCGGCGATATTTTTTTCTGTGTGCATCACATCGATGTTGTGTGGAAGGAGGAGGTGCTTGAAGTAGGGGAGCCTAGTCAAGCCCGATATATGTGTCCACATGTGTTGCTGACCATATCCAATAAAGCCACCCTTGTCTTTGTCGATTTTGAGAGCCTCTAACTCGGCAAGGACCTGTTCACTGCTCATAATCTGAGGAATAGGGTCAGTGACTTCAAGACCTTTCGTGAAGTGTTGGGTGTCACGTCTCAATGCATGGTTCTCAGGCAGGAATTGACGATGTTTGTCAAACGAAGAGTACTTGCCACCCTTCTTCAGCAAGGTGAACATCACAGAATCCTTGCATACTGGGCAAGGGAACTTCCCGTGAACACACCACCCACAAAATATGCCATACGCCAGGAAGTCATGCATTGAATACTGATACCATACATGCATTGTGAAGTTCTTCTTTGTAGCTCGGTCGTACGTCCGTACCCCATTTTCCCAAGCATGCTCCAATTCATCCCACAGTGGCTGCATGAACACACCCATATTGTTGCCCGGGTGTCCAGGTATTATCAGCGACAATAACACGTTCTTGGGTTCAAACATGACGCCGGGGGGAAGATTGAGGGGGATCACGAACACGGGCCAACAAGTGTACGGGGCCGCATGTGTTCCATACGGGTTGAACCCATCTGTTGCTATTGCTACACGTACATTCCGAGCGTCCCTAGCTTTCTCAGGATACTGTTCGTCAAAGTACTGCCATGCCTCAGCATCCGCTGGGTGTACCATCTTGTCACTGTATCTTTTGCCATCCTTGTGCCATGTCATCTGCTTCGCCAACTCCTCTGTCATGAACATCCGTTGGAGCCTCGGCGTGAGTGGAAGGTACCGTACGACCATCTCGGGGATCTTAGACTGTTCCTTCTTGCCATCAATAACGTCCACCTCCACATACCTAGAGGCTTTGCACTTTGGACAGTGCGTTGCTGCCACTAGTTCAATGCCCCTAAATAGGACACACCCGTTACGGCAAGCATGGATCGACTCATATGGCATCTTAAGTGCACGGAGGAGCTTCACTGACTCGTACGTGCTCTTCGGCAGCATGTGGTCATTCGGAAGCATTGTGCCGATCACTTTCAACATGAGATTGAAGCCGTCTCGGCTCAGGCTCAACTGCGACTTCAACCCTAGAAGACGTCCAATGGCATCCAATTGGGACATTGTTGTCTTCTTATGAAGAGGCTTCTGTGCCGAAGACATCATTTCATAGAACGCCTTTGCGGTTTCCTTTGGATCCTCCTCCACCAATCCTTCATTGCCACGTGCCTCGTTATAGTCTACCACCATGTCGACCACCCCGGCATCTCCATCAAACTCCTCGAGGCATGCTCTCACCTCCTCCTCTCTAACATTCGCTTTCGCTTCACCATGGAAGATCCACCTCTCGTAGTTTTCCACAAATCCATGCTTCACAAGATCCTTGTATACCTCCCTCTCTACTTTTCTTTTTTGGTTCTTACAGTCTTTGCAGGGACACAGCGTCCGATCGGACCCATGAGCAGCCGGGCCAAATGCTTGCTGCAGGAATTGATTGGTCCCATGAACCCATTCAGCGCTCTTCCTCTTTTCTGTCCAGCCTGTGTACATCCACTCACGGCCAGCCATCTTCTGTCATACGTCAATGTATGTGAGTAATAAAACCAGCATTTGCATGTACAAGGCGTTCCTACCATCTAATAGGTGAAGGATAGGTCCTAATCCCACCCGAGGATGCGTAGATGAGGTTAGCTTCCATGCTTCGCTCCCGACCGAGATGGAATTTCGGCAGCACCTCCCCGCTGTTCTCCCGATACACGTCCCGGTTTGGGGAGAGTGTGTATCCGGAGAACAACGGGGAGGTGCTGCTGAAACTCCAGCTCGGACGGGGGCGGAACATGGAAGCCAACCCATCTACGCATCCGCGGGCTGTCCAAGAAACGTGGACAATCCGAAAGAGATACCATCGCAGATATGCACTGACCAGCATACCAACGACCGCGTATCCCTTTCGGACGGGAGACGCCTAACTCGGTTACGCGACCTAAGTACGACAATGGGTAAGAAAAGGAGGTGATTTATACCTCGGGTGGCGATGGCGAGAGGCTAGCGGGGCAGTGGCGACGAAGCCGATGAGGGTGGCCGAGTCCCTCCCACAGGTCCTGCAAAAAAAGACAATAGATTAGAATCAATTGAAAATTTTGGCAGCACCTCCCCTGCACGGGGAGGTTCCAAAATTAAACCTGCACAAAACATAGGCACGAAGGCCAACATTTTCAACGGCACGAAGGCCGACAACCAAAACGGCACGAAGGCCGACATTCGCAAACGGCACGAAGGCCGACATTCACAACAATCAGCATACCTTCGGTGGAGGAGGGGCGCGCACGCGGAGAAGACGACGCCGAGAACGAGACGGGACGTCGCTGCGTCGGCACCACCTCCTCCTTCTTCTTCTTCCTCTTCTCTTCCCCTTCCTCCTTCCCTTTCCTCCTCCTTCTTCTCCTCTCCTTCTTCTTCCCCTCCCTGCTTCTTCCCCTTCCTCCTCCTTCTTCTTCCCCTTCCTCCTTCTTCCCCTTCCTCCTCCTTTCCTCCTCCACCTTACACGAGCAGAAGGGGCGGCGGCGTGGAGCCCGGCGGGGCGGGGACGCCGGCGCGGGCCCGGCGGGGTGGGGACGGCGGCGCGGGGACGAGGCCGGGGCCGCGGTGCCGCGGCGGCGCGTGGACGGCGGTGTGGGGCCGGCGGCGCGGACCGCAGACACGCGGGGCCGCGGCGGGGCGGGCCGCGGCGCGAGGAGCGCGCGCGCCGCGGCTCGGCGGCCGGGGCCGGTGGCGGAGCTGCTCCGGGGCGGGGGCAGCTCGGCGGCGGGGGCCAGCGGCGGATCTGCTCGGGGGCGCGGGGAGGGCGGGGACGTGGCGCGGGGACGAGGCCGGGGCCGCGGTGCCGCGGCGGCGCGTGGACGGCGGCGCGGGACCGGCGGTGTGGGGCCGGCGCGGACCGCGGAGGGGCGGGGCCGCGGCGCGAGGAGCGGCGCGCGCGCGGCTCGGCGGCCGGGGCCTGCGGTGGAGCTGCTCCGGGGCGGGGGGCGCGGCTCGGTGGCGGGGGCCGGCGGCGGAGCTGCTCGTGGGCGCGGGGAGCGCGGCGCGCGGCGGACGGCGACACGGGAGAGGGGCGTGGGGGCGCGGCTGTGGGCACGTACGGGCTAGGGTTCTGGAGGCGTTGCGCCCTTATTCGGTCCAGGCACTTTGCCGACTGCCGTAGCAGTCGGCAAAGAAGCGGTTTGCCGACTGTATATCTCGGCAGTCGGCGAAGGGACTCTTTGCCGACTGCCAAACACGGCAGTCGGCAAAGTTTCAATTTTTTTTTTTTTGAATTTTGACTTCAAACTTTTTCTGTGGCCTATGTGTATTGTTTACAGGAGCATGTTTTAATTTGGGGTCTTTTTACAATATTTTGCTATATTCCGTTGATTTCTTTTGTTTCCTTTAATTTTGTCGCATTATCCAAGTTTGAACTGCAGGTGCTTCAAATAATGAAAATTAGCCATTCCAAAAATGGTGTTGATGTTGGAGAGTGTACTTTGAGGCCGTGTACAGAAGCTCACCCAAAAGTTTGAAGTTCTTGTCCACGGAACAGGATTTTTTGGACGTGGTAGAGGAGCTTTTTAATTATATAAAATCCAAACGAAGTCAAAAAATCACGAAACTTGTCGAGGTGTCATGTTACTGCATGTGGAGCCTATGATAAAAATTTTATAAAGTTTGGAGCAAGTTGCGGCGTCGGATATCCAAAACCCAGACATCTTCACATGTGATCACAGTTCTGGACTACCAAATCAGGAAATGACTATGGCTGAGGAAATGACTATGGCTGTCAAAGAACTGGTAGAGAAGCCACTTATCACTGCTGGAGCGTAACATGAACCGGCAGTGATTGTGTGTCGACCTATCAGTGCCGGTTGATGTTACAAGAGCCGGCATTGATAAGGCTTTATTACTGTCGGCCCATTTTACCGCCCAGCATGTTGCATTATCACTGCCGGTTTGTGTTCCAACCCGCCAGTGATCATAGTTGCTATAGATACAGTGGCGGTTCAATCCCCTAACTTTTTTTTTTGACAAGGTTGAATCCCTTAACTTGCTTTGGCATCTAAGTCACTAACTAGTTCAATCCCTAGTACATAACGGTTTGGCATCTAACTGGTTAAATCCCTAGATCGTAATAAGACACGTGAGTTTTAATGAATGTGATTGTTGATTTTTTTATAAATTTTATCTGGTTTTGTGTTTACCATAGCGTTAGCATGGCAAATGCACTATCGATCGGTTAATGAAGGAAATCAATCAAGACCAAATCGCAGTAATCATCGGTGATAAAAAAACTCATGGTAATTATCAAGCAAGACATCAGCGAACATAATTAAGATAGCTGATACTATATATATATATATATATATATATATATTAAACATAGAAATAAAAAGACATAGATAGATATATATTAAAATATAAAAATATAATATTGAAAATAAAAAACAAGGCTGCCTAATCCTTCTTAGCGCCGTCGCCCTTCTTGTCCTTGCCCTTAATCTTGGCCGGTACCCCCTGCCTGAGGATATCGGCCAACTGATCGAGGAGAAAGGCGTTGAAGTTGGGCTTGGTGTCCAGGGGGTTATTGACCATGGGAAGGCCAATGGCGCCGGCGAGCTCGTTGAGCTTGCCGAAGGCGGCCGCAAGATGGTCGACGGTGAAGGCTTGCTCCACCTTAAGCTGAGCCTGGGGGTCGTTGCCCGCTGCCATCAGCCTGTCGGCAAGCTCGTCGAGGGGGCCTCGCGGCGGCGGCGGCGGCGCCTCCTCATCGGAGTCGGAGAAGTCGGAGGAGTCGAAGGAATCCGCCGCCGCCCTCTGGACCTCCTCCTCTGCCATGGCCACCACCACCTCCTCCTCCTCCTCCACCCTCGCACGCTTCGCAGAGGGCTCCGCCATGGTGATGATCTTTGGTGGGGTAGAGGTCGAGAGAGGGACGATGAGGAAGATGATCGAGATGATAGCACAGATTTGACCTGTTCAGGAGGGCGTGTTTAAATAGTAGTGACTCACGACTCTTCAGTTCCAAGGAACTGCCGGCGATGCATTCCCATGATCGGCGCTTGGAATTCCAAAGAAGGGCTTCGAATTCCAAAGAACTGCCCAACAGTTAATACTGCCGGCTGCGCGCACAGGTATTGAAGGCTCTTATTAGTGCCGGTTGGTTTTTCGACCCGGCGGTGAAGCTTCCTATCAGTGCTGGTTGGTTTTACGACCTGGCAGTGATAGGTTAGTTCACTACAGGCCCGTTTCGCCAACCGTTAGTGTTGAGCTTCCATGTCTGGCTAATTTTACAAACCGACAGTGATCTTTGATCCTACATATACGAGCTCCCCTCACTCTCTAGTTCAGAGCACACAGCCAGGGAGGGCTCGCGCGTGCTTCATTTTTCCATTGTTGCGGCCGCTCTTCGCCGTGAAGCACTTGGATTTGCAAGCATCGACATGACCTACTTTGCTTTAAGGTTAGGAGCAACTAACAATGCATTAACTACATTGATTTTGTTGCTTAAATAGTGTTGTTATGATGGCTTTCTTATTTTATTTCATGATTCTTGTGGTTTGTTAATTTTCATTATAGACATCAAGCACTTTCCAATTGATTTTGAGGAAGGCACTTTCCATTGTAGACATCAAGCACTTTCCAATTAATTTTGAGGAAGGAACTTTCCATTGTAGACGTCAAGCACTTTCCTAAAGGTCGGTTTCTATGTACCAATTGAATTTAGTAGCTCATTACATGCACGGTGGATTTGATGATATAGCTCACTAATAATTTAAGTGTTCCAATAATTAGTCACATTTTCGAACTACAATTGATATTCACGAAGGACCAATAATTTCTTTTAATTTCTCTGTAATTACTCTGTCCATTTTTTGTAGCCTACTGTCGGGTTGTATTACAAACCGGCAGTGATCTTTGGTCCTACATATACGAGCTCCCCTCACTCTCCAGTTCAGAGCACACAGTCAGGGAGGGCTCGCGCGTGCTTCACTCCTCCATTGTTGCTTTAAGGTTAGGAGCAACTAAGAATGCATTTCCTACATTGATTTTGTTGCTTAAGTAGTGTTTTTATGATGGCTTGCTTATTTTATTTCATGATTTGTGGTTTGCTAATTTTCATTGTAGACATCAAGCACTTTCCAATTGATTTTGAAGAAGGAACTTTCCATTGTAAACATTAATCACTTTCCTAAATAACGTCAGTTTCTATGTACCAATTGAATTTGGTAGCTCATTATATGCACGGTGGATTTGATGATATAGCTCGCTAATAATTTAAGCGTTCCAATAATTAGTCACTTTTTCGAACTACAATTGATATTCATGAAGGACTAATTTCTATTAATTTCCCTGTAATCACTCTGCCTATTTTTGTTTGGCGCTTAAATTCTAAATATTACTTTTGTACAAATATGGAAGAGCATAGGAAAGAGCACCACAGCGTTATTGTGAGGGTACTATTTCAGTTTTCTAATAATTAGTAACATTTTCGAGTTACAATTGTTATTCATGAAAGACCAATAATTTTAATTAATTTATCTGTAATTACTCTGTCCATTTTTTGTTTGGCGATTAAATTCTAAATATTATTTTTTGTATATATACAGATGGATCGAGGGTGGATGTACGGTTTCACGCGAACGCACGAAGCCTACTTGAGTGGCGTCCGCGATTTTCTCACCGTTGCCAAAGCCGATGCTGGGGATAGAGAGCCAATTTTCTGCCCATGCGTAGATTGCAAGAATATTAGTAAATAGACAAATGTTGAGCCTATACGATCGCACTTGATTCGCAGAGGTTTCATGCCAAACTATACGTTATGGACTAAACATGAAGAGGTTGTTGGAGAGGTTGATGGTGGCACTGCGCCGCTAGAAAACGTTGATGATGTCAACATCGCACTAAATGATGTCAACATGGCAGAAGGTGGTGACAATGTGGCTGCTGTTAGGAACGAGCAATTCGTTCCTCCCGTGTTCGCGAATACGTTAGTTGACGACGCTGTTCATGATGATGCGATTTCTCAGATGATAAATAATGCAGAGCACGGATGTCTCAGTGAAAAACAGTTGAAAAAGCTAGAGGCAATAAGAAAAGATGTCAAGATACCACTCTACGAGAATTGTCCAATATCCAAACTCGAAGCCAATATCATGCTATTAAAGTTCAAATCCACGAACGGGTTGAGCGATCAAGGCTTCGATAACTTGCTAGAAAAATAAGAAAACTGCTACTAGCGAAAAATGAATTGGTAGAAAATACATACAAGGCCAAGAAAATGATCTGCCCACTAAGTCTAGAGGTTGAGAAAATCCACGCTTGTACCAACGATCGCATATTGTATCGTGGAGAGAACTGCGAAAAGTTGGACAAGTGTACCGTGTGCAAAGCTCCACGATACAAGGAAGGGCCATCAACTAAGGTACCAAGACCAGAGGAGGGCCAGTAAAGGTAGTTTGGTATTTCCCTATAGCTCCTCGGGTGCACAGGTTGTTTGCATGTGAAAAGTCAGCCAAGCTGTTGCGCTAGCATGGCGAAGAGCGCATGAAGGATAGATTGTCGTGACACCCCGCCGATGGAACGCATTGGAGGACTATCAATACTATGTGTTATGACAAAATCAGAGGAGAGGTAAGGCACCTTTGGTTTGCTTTGAGCACATATGGGATGAATCCTTTAGATCAGGTGAGAAGCAAACACAACACATGGCCAGTGATGCTCTGTATATACAACCTTTCACCTTGGGTTTGTATGAAGCGCTCGTTCATCCAAATGCCACTGCTGATCCAAGGACCGAGACAGCCTGGGAATGACATCGATACGTTCCTAGAACTAGTGATCGATGAACTAGTATAAATGTTCGATCAGGGCAGTACTTATCGGTACAATCACCGACCTGCCAGGGCGAGGTAACTTTTCTAGAGAGAAGACAAAAGGGTACTACGGGTGTGTCGAGTGCTTGGACGAGACAGATACCGTACATCTAAAGCATAATGTAAGATGGTTTATATGGCACACCGTAGATTCTTACGAAGGAATCACCCTTACCGAAGGAACAAGACTGATTTCAATGGGAAACTTGAGAAGCATCTGCCTTCAACATATCGAGATGGGAAACAGATACTTAAAGAGTAAGCACTATCAACTTTAGACTTGGGAAGGGGGATGGGGCAATAGCAGCTCCTGAAGATAGTATCTGGAAGAAAAAATCTATTTTTTGGAAACTACCTTGCTAGCAACTACTGAGTGTGCGCCACTGTCTTGATCCCATGCACATTACTAAAAATGTTTGCTTCAGCTTGCTTAACACCTTGATGAACACCGGAGAGACAGAGAAGGACACACTAAACACACGCAAGGACATGCAATTGTTGGGACTGAGGCCGGAGCTGCATCCCGTCCTACAAGAAAATGGCCACCTGAAACTTCCCGTTGCTTCATGGACTTTGAAGAAGGCTGAAAGGATACGCTTATTTCCTTCTTGGATGAACTCAAAGTCCCGACGGGCTATTCTGCGAGACCGAGCAGGCTAGTTAACATGAAAGAATGCATGCTTAAGTACGGTTGTATGAAGGCCCATGATTGCCATGTCATTATGACTCAGTTGCTCCCTGTTGCTCTGCATGGTATCCTGCCGCCAAAGGTTCGGGACCCAATCATAAAGTTATGCTTGTTCTTCAACGCGATCTCATGAAAGGTCATTGATGTGTCCATGATGGACAAGCTTCAGGAGGACATTGTCGACACTCTCTGTAGGCTTGAGATGCATTTCCCATCAACCTTCTTTGATATCTCAGTGCATCTGCTCGTCCATCTGGTTAATCAAATTAAAACCCTTAGCCCAATGTACCTGCATCAGATGTTCCCATTCGAAAGGTTGATGAAATTTTTCGGAGGTATGTTAGGAACAAATACAGATCGGAAGAGGGCATGGTAGAAGGATGGTCAACAAAGGAGGCCATCTAGTTCTGCACATATTATATGGACATCGATAGGATCGGACTTCCCTAATCTCGTCACGGGGGGAGACTAGGGGGGCAAAGGAACGATCGGTGAGACATGTAACAGAGTAGACGACCCCATTTCTTTCCGATAAGCACAATTCACTGTTCTCCAACAAGCCCAAGATGTGATGCCATACATTGACGAGCACAGGCAAGAGCTACAAGAATCTAACCCGGGGAGGACGCTGATTTGGCTTGACAAAAAACATAAGACGAAATTTTTGGACTGGTTGCGTTGCTGATTTATTGGAACAACGTCCACGTCCACTTCTCAATTGGACGTCTTAGCCAGGGGACCTACAAGTACATTGCATAAGTATCAGGGGTATGAAATCAATGGATTTACATTTTACACGATAAAGCAAGATGGAAAGAGCATGTACCAGAACAGTGGTGTTCGATTCGACGCCCAAGACGAAGCAGGCAACGTGCAAAATACGTACTATGGATTCATAGAGGAGATACGGAAATTAGACTATGGTCAATTGAAGCCCGCTCTTTTTCGTTGTCAATGGGTCCGGCTCAAGGCAGTAACCAATGAGCCAGAAGGGTACACTACAGTTGATCTCACAAAAACCGCATACAGAGATGACCCCTTCGTCCTTGCAAAAGATGTTATGCAAATTTTCTATGTGAGAGACAACAAGACAAAAGGAAGGCTAAAAGTAGTCATGGAAGGGAAAAGAAAGATTGTCGGTGTCGAAGGAGTGACGGATGAAGAAGAATACAGGGGATATCATGAAATGCCTCCAGTCGGGGCAAACATAACCCTGCAAATCCTTAAAGAGGGGGAAGAACCTGCTTACATACAGTGTGATCACGATGAGGCCATCATCGTTCCACTAAAAAAGACAAGTTAGAAGAATCCTGATGATCAAATGGATCTGGTCCCAACGCAATATCACATCGGGAAGGCCACCAAATCATCAAGTCATTCTGTCACTATTTCTGTCGGGTGCAACGACGACGTTGCGGGCTTGTTATTTACACTTGGGACCCCGGCCCAAGTTGGAGCACCCAAGAAGATGGAGAACACCTAAAAGATGCCCAAGGACGTACTCCTCCATGGCCACCACCTTAAGGGTCAAGTAAGGACGTCCAAGCCAAGTTGGAGGCCCAGTCCAAGTCAAGTTCGAGTCCATCTCGGGCTTCAGGAGCAGCAGGTAGTAAAACGGACGCCCAGGTCGCGTACGGACTCCGTTTTTGACAAGCGACATATGGTTGGAACGATAATTTTATAAGGAAGCCAATGAAAGTGGCCCCACATAAAAAACCTTCGAAATCAACGGGAATCGTCGAAACAAGTTGACATCCAGAATCTGCTAGGGCGCTGCGTCGCCGTCTTTTGGGCCGTTTGGGCCTTATAACATGTCGGGACTACTTGAGGACGTGAGTAGGGGTCCTTGGACGCCCCTTAGCCTATATATTCAGTAGCCTCCACTTAAGTTAGGGTTTGGGTTTTCCTTTTGATCAATCTGTCATTGAACAGTCGTCGTTATCGGTTTGTGAAACCCCACATTGAGATCTTAATCATATATCTGCAATTGTCACTTCACTTGAGTTGCGTATTATCTTGTTCTTGCTTGTGTTCTTCGATTCGCAGCAGGGATTAGCCTTCTTGGTGAGGTCAACCGGATTGTGACATGGTTGATAAGCAGAGGAGACGTGGTGCTAAGGTTGCAGGAATCGGGTCTTTGTGATCTGAAACCAGATCGGTGTATCGCTCTCCGACCAAATCGATAGTTATCATTGAACTGACGAAAGATCAGGACCGCCATCCCCATCAAGTGGTATCAGAGCTTCAGGTATACCGTCAAGTTCACATCTACCCTAGTTTAGTTGATTTTTCCTTCGTCCCATAAATCCAGAAAATTACCCTACAAAATATTTGTGTTCGTCTTTGTTTTATCCCCGTATTCCATTGCCATTAGTGCCACTGCATTTTTTAATTTCAGTTTGCCTTTTTGAATGGTTGTCCCTCGCTTGTCATCGTGTTGTTGGTTTAATTGTGTCGTTGATCCTGTGTTTGTGTTAGGGCAACCACCAAGACCAAAGAAGGAGCAGATCGTTCTGCAGTGTTGATTTATTTTGTTTTCTCTCTGGTTTGGTCGTGTAGCAGATAAAAAAATATTGTTTTGTTTACCTCTCACTGAGATCCAGTATTCAATTCAGGTAGCACGTATAGATCTCGTGTATGATACATGTTTAAAATTGATCTCCATTGATTCTTGCGCTAGTTGAAAAAAAGGAAGTAATTGATCGTATACGGATATTTTCTTTTGGAATAAAATATACCCATATAAGCTCAGTTTTGGCAGGTTAGTTGCTATCCTTTTTCTTGAGCATCTCGTCATTGTTTGCTGGATCCAGAGATTTGGTAAAGTGCGGCACTCCTCTGATTGAAAAAAGAATATATATATATATATATATAAAAGGCTGCAGGTGCTAAAAAAAAAGCCGCACCAAATTGGAAAAAAAAACACAAAAGGCAGTGAGGTGCTTTAAAAAAGAGCCGCACCTAATTAAAAAAATAGAAACAAAAAATATAAAAAAAGAAGAAAAGAGAAAATATTCAGAAGTGCTTGCATCCTTTGAGTTTTCGTGCTGAGTTGTAATTGTTACTTGCTTGAACTAGGTCCAGGACGAGTTTAAGCCAGCGATATAGACTAGATTGGGACTACTTTTCAATCTTGCAATTTCTGAATTAAATTATTGCTATTCCTTACTATCATATTGTGCCTTCTAACCTCTAAATATATACTTCAGATTAGTACAGAAAAAGATCCTTGCAATCTTGGTATCACGCCCTCACAGGTATCACGAATCAGCCACCGGTTGTACCGTCCACTGCTTTCCGTTGGTAAGATTCTTATAAGAATTTGATAAGACGTCTGCGAGGGTGTGATTACACCGACCCATACAATAATTGATAGGGATATATTTTGATTTCTAACAATATCAAACAAGTTTTCTGTTTAAAAGTGAATTGCAGGAAATTATGGACCATAAGTTTGTAAGGATGGACCGCATGAAGAACAATCATCTAACAAATATAGACTATGATCATCAAGGTAAGAGAGGTAAATTTACCATACCATCCTTTGTTGGATTACATGAAGGAGAAAGCACTTGGATTTGGAGATGGTTGTAGAACAAACATTTAACTCCCACCTAGTTCCTGAGAATGCTGCTAGTGAATTTAAGGACTTTGCATTTATTTGGTGGTACGGGCTAGTTTCAGAGGATACTTTACCTAGTACTTGGGAAGAACTTAAAATTGTCATGCGTGATCGTTTTAGTCCACCTTCTTATAAACGTGATATGCATAATAAATTGCCATAGAGCAGGGTAATATGTTTGTGCAAGAATATTATGTAATGTTTCAAAGGTATAGAATATGTTGTGGGATAGTGGAGGACATAGAAGATAAAATTGTTCATTTTTATCGTGGTTTGAGGCGCGATATCCAGGATATTGTTTATTATAAAGAATTTTACACTGTTAACCGTTTGTTCCAGCTTGCTGTGCTTGCAGAAAAAGAATTGCAAGCATGTCAACAAAAGAATCAAAACAACATTGATGACAACCTCACAGCCCAGATAATAGTAAGGGTGGAGCAAGCAATTGCAAATGTCAAGACCACGACAATGGCTTTAGATGCCACTGCAGTACCTTCTTCACCACCACCATCCACATCCACTCAAGAGTCTGGTAAAAATATGATCCATGCTGAAATTATACAACAAGACAGTGAGAACACTACTAGTGAGAATAAATATATTGATATTAAATCTGAAAATCACCAAGTACTTAATTTGTAAGATTCTTTTATGCTTGCTGCAAAATTCGATATTGCTGAAATTGGTGATGATGTGCTGAATTTATCTAGCACTGGAGTACATCGATACTGAGAGGAGATACACGATCGGGGACATCAACTATAATATATGGCTACAGGAGTGGATCCATGTGAATGGCCCGATCCCTAGCGACAATGATTCTGATAGTGATTAGTGTTTATTTAGATAGTTTGCAAGGTTTAATTTGGTTTTAATTTTAATTTGTACATCGTGTGTTTAATTATTATCCTGTATGTAAGAAAATTGGTTCTCAACTTACAACTTATTTGTTAGCAAATATTTTAAATATATAATATTTGCTATTTAAGATAAATAGACACCAAATATTTCTTAAAACTAAAAAAACCAAAGAGTTGTAAAAGAAAAAAATGGTGGAGCCATGGGTTTCGAACAGGGGCACCTAGGCAAGAGTAGAATTACTTAACCGTTTATGTCGCAGAGTTATCACTACCGGCTTCACGAAACTATTATTTGAGAAAGTATACAGCTTTTAATAAAAAAAACAACTTGACTATATATCACTATTGGTTCATGCTTATAACCGACATTGACATGACTTTTAAGAGGAAAAGCTCGATCAGCTCCTGTTGTGTTGCAGGAGGCATATCACTGCCGGTTCCAATTAAAAACCGGCACAGAAGCTACCAATCCACCCCTATAGTATACTCCCACCCACCCCTATCTTTTCCTATCGCTTTTCCTGGCCCCCCGCCCCTCCCACCCTCAGCCGCCGACGTGCCTGCATCGCCACCCCGCCAGCCGTGGCCCGCGCCTCCCCTGCCGGACCCGCACCGCCACAAGGAGGAAGAGAAGAAGGAAAAGAAGGAGGAGGAGGAAGAGGTGGAAGGGGAAGAGAAGGAGAAGGAGGCCGCCATCGTCCCATTCCGTCGCCCGATGACCTTGCCCCACGCTGCGCCATCGACCCTGCCGTCGCACAAGGTAGGCCCTCGCGTCCCTGAGATGATATATATATATATATGTGTGTGTGTGTGTGTGTGTGTGTGTGTGTGTGTGTGTGTGTGTGTGTGTGTGTGTGTGTGTGTGTGTGTGTGATGGTTGGCCATCGTGCCATAGCAAATATTAGGTTTTGGTAACCTCACCGTGCAGTAGAGGGTTGGTTAATAGTTTGTGGTCACTTGTATTTTATGAAATATGACCCAATTATAACTATTTAAATATCTAGATAGTTTTAGTCCAAGACTTGGTTAAGATTTCTGACAGTCTATAGTCACTTGATATGTGACTATTTACATATTTTAAATAGTATTACAGTACATATTATTTTTTTCTAATGTCGACTGTTTCACTTATGTGTCGTGCTCCCCCTTGATTTTGTGTCGTGCTCCGTCACTGAGTAGAGGTGATGTTGAATTTTTTAATTGACAATCTTTTGTTCTTTATTTTGCAGGAGAACACACCGATGGCACATTACCATAGTGAGAACATCACAATATTTGGCGAACATGAGGTCGACCTTTCGGATTCAACTTTGCTTGGCGTCGTAGTCATTTTCAGGGTCCCACCAGTAGGAAACCAGGAGCAGATTACTTGCCTCCTGATACAACATGCGCTTCAAGAGAAATGTCAGGTTACTGTGCCGCTGGACAATATTATTAAACATGTTCATGATTACCTAGTGTGGACTGCATCACCCACCCAAGCCAATCAAATCATGAGCACACCATCAATTCACATTGCGGGCAGCCACCTTGCTCTCTATCTATGGAATCCCTGGCACAAGTCCGAAGAAATACCCTTTGATGGCCGCTTGCCCCGCACTCAAACACCAGCTAAACGCCCATGACCAACAGGAAATTACGAACATCTCAAGGTTACCGTTGTAGGAATGCCACCACATCTTTGCATAGCCATCACCATGCCTAGAATCTTCGCGAACATATGTCAGTATCGCAACATGAGGTTAAGGAGGGAGAATCTCACTTATACCTTCGAGAAATTTGCGTCGAGAGAAGCTATACCTAATACATGGAATGTAGCCATCCGCAGACGTGTGTCAGGTGGAAGTTTCGTGCTGAACATGTGGCCACTTTGGATTGGTGTAGAAAGCGCTCCACCACCACCGAGTCCCCGACGGGCAACCCAGCCCGAGCACAACGGTAACTGCAGTTACAACAGAACCTTGTTCCATTAATGTTACACTCTTCGCTCTTCTCACTCTTATTGCAGCCCAGATCCGATACACACTGTACCCATGGAGTGAAGAGGAAGGTGCGGGGCCTTCTGGTTATGTTGAAGGAGGTGGAGGTGCACAGGAAGGAGAGCATCTGCTATTAGGTATGGTACATCCATCCTATACATCTCCCCTAACCACATACTTGAGATATATCACAATCCAAATATTGAACTACCTCACGCGGATTCCCATGTAGCTTACTTTATTCAAGCACCCTCAGATCATGAATTAGACGGAGATTCAGATTCAATCCTTGCACCGGACACACCACCAGATCCATTTGCCCCGTTGTCAGCTTTGAGCCCGGTACTATGTTTGACCGAAGTAAACGATGGACCAGCGACACCATCTTCCCATTAGTACGTTTAGTATAGCACTGTCCAATTAAAACAATACAACTTGTCCATGCGTCTCTATGCTAACAAAACTCTTTTACAGCTTCTGAATCCAAAGATGGTGGAGACACGGGAAGCGGCCATCACTCAAGAAAGTTGTGCCTGATGCAACGAGTACCTGCCCTTCCTCTGTGAACTTTGCAACAAGTACCTGCCCTTCCTCTGTGAACTTTGGTTGTTAATTCACCGTGATCAATTTATTTTTTTGTTTGTGAACTTTGGTGGACAATCTTGTGAACTTGTGATGTATTTGAACTTGAGATGTATTTGTGATGAATGGTTGTGATGAATGTCCTTGTGCTGATATATATGTGGTTTGCAATATCTATTCTATCAATATTCATGTTTGATTGGAGTTGTAACAGAAAAAAATGTTGGAGCCATGGGTTTCGAACCAAGGGAACCTGGGCGAGAGTACAATTCCTTAACCGCTGCGCTAGTAGTATGAGTTCGGAAACAAGTGGCACTTCAATATACTTAATCGCTTAAGCCGCAGAGTTATTGCGCCGGGTCATCTGTGCCAGTTTGTATAACGGCCCGGCACTGATAAGGGTCATCAGTGCTGGTTCGAAATACCACCCGGCAGTGATGTGCCTCATTATATAAGTGCGCGCAGGGGCAAAATTTCATATCTCTCAGCCTTGCGCTCACTCTGTTCGAACACTCGTCGTCGTCCGCTGCCTCCTCTCGCGCCACCGTCCGCCGCCGCCGCGCCCTCCCATTCGTCAGCAGCGTCGGCCGTTCCTCGCCGTGCACCCCGCACCGCCAAGGCAGCCGCCCGATGCTATCCACTGCCCCGCTTTGCTCCACGCCGGGGTCCTCCTCGCCGCGCCACCGTCACAGGACGCCGGCCCTCAATCTCTTGTGCTTCGGCCATCTCAGGTGAGGCCTGCAAGTAGCCCTACAGCTCACTCAACAACGGCCATCACACCAAGCATTCAGGAGCGCGCGAACGCGGCTACTTTTGTGTCACGGTGAGCGCGATCCTTGGAACGCCCCTAACGTGTTCGACATTTTGCCGATGAGGATTGCAGTGAACTTGTCTTTGGATTTGTGTGTAGCGCGGCTTCTTCATCGCCGGCGGCTGCTTGACCCTGGACTCGACGCCGCGGCTGCCTGTCCCTATAGTCGACGCCGGCGACCTCCTCTACATCCTCGTGGACGCCAACTCTACACCCACCATGTGGACAGCAGCTGTGCACCGACGAAGGTAAGTGTGTTCGGCACTAACCCTTTGGTTTTCAGGTGCCGTGTCCCTGAACTAAACGTTATTGATGTATGGATAACAAATTAGCAGTAATAAATATTACTAGCCATGCTAGATGATAAAATTCCTTCT